>CM062818.1:1548590429-1549840429 GCA_031772625.1 Pinus tabuliformis
TCTCAAAGTGGAGGAATCACCCAACCAGCAATGAAAACAACAGTTACCAGGCTTTACGACACCGGAATACGTCTCTAGCCTAGACTTCTAAATGTTGTGCATTAGGTTCCAAAACGTTTTTAGATTCATTAAATTTATTTTACGGTTGATCTTGTTTAATAAATTTGCCTTTCAGGTTCACCGCGTGATGTAGATATACAATTCCTAAAATGCAATCTAAGATGATAAACAATCGTTTAATCTTCTTTTTGCAATGAAAATCCTAGCTACTAAAGAAATAGAGATGATATTCTTTCAACATAGAGCAGAGAGCACACACAATATGCACTGTCCTAAATCAAACCAACAAACAGTCTAAATGCAAATGCACATGCATGTATTTGTTTTCAGCCTTCTTAATGTGTGAATGATAAAAAGAAATCTAAGTGCAAATCTGAATTATTTTTCGAAGCGACATTACTAACAAGCTTCTTTTCAAGACAAAATGAAGACAATGACGACACTTTGCGATTTGGAATTGAAAACTTGATTTCGACACTTGAAAAACTATTAATTCAAATCAAATACAAGAGTAACAGTGTAATCGACTATCAAGAACAATCGGATTCTCTTCTATGACTGAAAACGACACTTGCGACACTTCCAAATCAAGAAACGACAGTTCAATTACGCTACTTCTTTGTAAAAGAGAACTGAAAATGGCTCACAATACATAAAAACATTTACAGTTCTTTGCACAATGGAGGCAGAATAATGGCAAGGAAGGGGGTTTCCACAGAGGTATACTGACTACAGACAGCAAAACTCCTGAATAGAGCTGAAAAGAGTGAAGAAAAACCAAAGTCTGGAGGCAAAATTAACCTTCTCTGACCATCGCACCTGTTACACAGGGATTCCAGTATGCATCCCACCTACTGCACATGGGAAGTGCGATGCATACTAATATCCTTGAAGAGAGGGTGCGATGGTACAGTGCGAGACTTTTGATCCAATTCTTGATCACAGTTTGCAGCACAGTTCAGGGATTTAGGCCGAGCAAGTGATAATCAGTAAACAAATCACAGGGGTAGATCTAAGGAGGTTACTAGAGCCACCACAAGGGCAATTAGGATTTTTACAAATCAATTGTTCAGTTTATAAACAAAACCCGGAGATAGACTAAAGCTGCTTTGATCTACTTTGCACTTGCATAGCAAATGCAGTTCGAAGGCTAGCTGGCTTGACTTCAGGTTCCATCTGTAAGTTTATAAAATGAACAAATATAGAAAAGTAAACAAGCTATTCGCTCCCCAGCGGAGTCACCATTTTGTTATCGAGAAATCTAGTGTCCATGCAGAGCTGCTAGTCCCACTAAGACTGGTAGCTATCTTAGAAACAAACTAACTAAAACTACTTTCGTCTTCCTTTATGAGAAGTAGATAAGAGGGGAACAAAGGAGACCAACCTCTGTCTTGTGCTTGGCTCCTTACTTGATTCCTCTCCCTTCTGATATATCTTTGCCACTCGCTTCCTCGTCTACCCAGCTTCAAAGAGCACCTATGGAATCAAAGCAGCATAACACTATCCAAGAACAAAGATCTACTATCACAAACAATATAGGACCAGATATATATTGACCACACAAATGCATATATCATCAATCATACAAGAATGTGGAGGAAAACTTGAATAGCTTTATTAATATCAAGAATAGCAAAGAGGATTACAACCAATTGTTCTAACCCAGCATCATCCTCTCAGCAAGAAAGCCCTTCTTCACCTCATGAAAAGCTTAGATCACCCAACACTATGATGTTACACCAAGAAACCAGCAGCACTTCCTTACAAGATACAAAATTCCAGCCTCTAACCTCTGGATCTCTGGGATGAGAGATCTATATATAGATATTTGTAGAGGTGTGAGTCAACTCTGGGTTTTTTATTAGTGTCTTCTCTCTGATAGTTCTTGATTCCACTTGGAGATCTCATTGATCTCTTACTCATCCTTGGGCGATTCTGAGAGGCAAGTGTCACAGGAGAAGTTTCTGGAAGATTCCATGATCATCCACCTCGCAAACTATCTCTGCCACTTGTCTATTCTCGTTCATCACACCCTATAGAAGGACTTTTCAGTATGCATCGCACCTCCCGTGTGTAGTAGGTGCGATGCATCTCACCCTCAGCACTGAGCAATCAGTATGGTCCAGTTTTGACCATTTCTGAGTAGTTTTTCATGGAGAACTTCTGGGAGATGATGTAATCAGCTGACCTTGTTCCTTTAGAGTGTTAAGCAACACTTTTAGGGACTTAGGAGCCCTTGGTTTATGGACATGTATGATTGGGGTTGCAGTGCCCAAAAATGTCTATAACAAGCAGAGACACTGGAAAGGTCCCAACCTTAATCCTCTGAAAAAATCCAAAACCTCAACTTGCACAAGACACCCATGGCCATTTGTTAGAACAATAATGCCCATGAAATGAAAACAAATAAATTGAGACCTCCAATCAAAACCCTCATCATAAACTTTTGGTTATTCACCATATACAATTCGCTATGAACCCAAATTACTGAGACATAGGAGTTCACCTGCGTGTAGAGGAAAATGAGTCATGCTTGGTTAAGCGGGAAGGTTGGAGGAAACAGGGTTGAATTACCCTCCCACAAAGGAAAGGCCACCGAAGCTTGTAACCATGACAGAGAAAATTAAATGAGAGAAGGGTAATCAACCCTAGCCAAAGGAGCAAAAAAACATATCCACCATTGGATCATGGTAAAATATCCTCACTATTCAACCTAAACATCACATGACTTTCATGAGGTGATTTTTGGTAAGTATGCCTTATGTCATGGATCACATGGGTGTTGGGAAAGGGAGGTCCCCTATACCAACCTATTCAGCTTAAGCATATTCCAATACATTAGTCCAAATGCAAAGCATTATGTTAGGTCAAGTGCATACACCAAATATAAATGAAGGACATAAATCAAGGCCTTAGAAATTCCAAGAATAAGTATGAATGAGTCATATCAAGCCTATATGCCAAAGGTATAATGGTTGTGTTGACCACTAATTCCATATTGAATAGTATAATGAAATAAGACTTAAATTAAATAATTATAAGACCATGCAAGAACCATTCCCATAAAACAAGGTGATATTAACAACTAGTAAGGAACCCTTGTTACAACGAAGAGATTATAGGTATGAACTAGGTATGAGCTAGACTCATTTGGTAATGTCAAAATTGGGTTGTAACACATTTTTTTCACCATATATAAAGTAAACATTGTTTACTTTAATACAAGAGTAGTTTTTAGGGTATATTACATGTAGAGGAACTAGTTTGCAACACCTAGGGCTTAGACCCCTTCATCATATCACCATATCAGTTATTTGGCAAATACAAAATTTCAAGATTTTCCAATACCATGAGCCTTGATAAGCTCCCAATTTCAGCACTTAATCATAGAAGTGTTATATTGTAGCTCTATACCTTAGAGCCATAAATATATCAACTCCAAAATCTTTTAAGTGTAAACAGTATATAATTGTTTGATTCCATTAATATCCCAATTTCTCAGGCCTATCAAGTGACGAGAAATTTCACAACATCGTAGAGAAATTTTTATCATTGATCATACCTAAAAGACCTTGGTTTTGTGGGAATTTATAGTGATAAAGAAATTTGGATTTCTTCTTGATATCATGATATAAATAAAAAATTTGAGGTTTGGATCCCTTAGTGCCCGATAATCTTAAATTCGGTGTTTGTGTGTTTTATAATGTTAAGCACTCAATAGTGCTTGAACTATGCTTAAAGCATTGAAAGTTGTAAAATCATAGAGCTTGTTTGTATGTGGTTGGAATGAACAGAGTTAGGCTATAAGTGCTTGGTTGTAAGCGTGAAGTGTGAATAGTTGATAATTGGGATTGAATGAGTTTCCTACTCTAAAAATATCAATTTAGTAACACTATGGGAGTTCAATTATGATTGTTTGGAATTCAAGGATGCACCTTGCTAAAAGTAACATAGTAAAAAATAAATGTATAAATATAGAGAATACAACAACAAAGTGGACCATTGGAGGACAACAAACAAAGCAATCTAGTGACAACAAAAGGATAGATTGTAGAGAAAATCAATGACTTTTATGGAACAAATTTTAGATTTGATCAATGATTTGTGAAGAGCGGGTTACAGATTTGACTATTGATTTGCAGAAATATTTCACAAAATAGATCTAAAGGGGGATTGGTGTCTCTTGTAGGTCAGTTCCTACAAAGTAGAGAAGGGGATTAGTGCCTCCTGTACATTGGTGCCTATAAACTAGAGGGGATTGGTGTCTCTTGTAGGTTTGTTCCTACAAATCATATAAGGGTATTGATGCCTCCTGCAAGTTGGTGCCTATAAATCAGAGGGGATTGGTGTCTCTTGTAGTTTGGTGCCTATAAATTTAAAAATTTACAGTATTGGTTTCTCCTACAGGTTTGTTCCTACAAATTGATGTAACAATAGGTTAGTGCCTATAAGATATTTCATATAAATAAGTTTTATGGTTTTCTCCCATAAGGGTTTCCACATATATCTTGTGTCACATGTTTAGTTTTTGAGGTTGATTCTTTATGGTGTTTCAATGTTTAAATAAGTAAAAAAATTCATATATTATTTCACCCTCCCCCCTCCCTCCTCTCATTATAATTGTGAATCCAACACAAAAATAATTTGATAGGTTTTTATCCTTAAGAATACTTCTAGTGCCATATTTATTATGGTATTGTTATTCCTTTCAGCTACTCCTTTTTTATGTGGAGTGTATCTTGTTGTAAACTAACTTTTGATTCCTTGTTTCCTACAGAATGCTATACATTATTTGGAATATTACTCACCACCGACATCTTATCTGAGTATCATAACATACTTCCTACTCAGTTTCTCTGTGATGGATTTAAATTCTCTCAATGTCAAGCATTTCTAACTTGTTTTAATAAAATACACCCATGTTCTTTCAATAAAATCATCAATAAATTTGTCCCAGGGGGGCAGCTTAATTGGTGATCGAAGTAATGTGAAAATTATGAAAATTGAGAGATCCAAGGTTTAAATCCCCTTTATATTGACCTGGTTGTTGGGTTCCTCTAGGATATTAAAAAAAAACAAACAAACAAACAAAAACAAAAAAAAACATCAATAAATTTTAAGTAAAATTTGCCTCATCTTGAGTGTGTTTACATTGAACCACAAGAAATGTGTGTATCAGTTCAAGTGGTGCTTTGCCTTTGTGGAAATAAGATGTTGGAAAACTATGATTGTGGTGTTTAGCTTGGATGCAATTATCACAAGAGGCGTCATGAATGTTTATCCTAGGGAAACCTTTGACCATATATATTTTTTTATAAAATATTAATACTACCATATCTAAGATTCCATAACCAAGACGCATATGAGCCTGACAAATTCTATGCTTATGATTATCATTGATTAAGGTTTCTCATCACCAATGGAAACATTTTGTTTTTTGTTATTTTTATTTTTGTAATGGGTTTCCCATAGTGGGTGCCTTATTTAGCAAGGTACACATGAGACCTTTGAATATCAATCCATGCCCATTTTCACTTAACTTCCCTACACTCATCAAATTATGTTTTATAATAGGTATATAATAGACATTTGAAATATTCTTTTCAGCTTTCTTGGTCAAAGCAAAGACTACTCATTTTCCTTCAACATTTACTAGATACATCGCCTAATTTTATTTTACCTCTAAATTTATTATCTAAACTTCAGAATATGATTTTTTTACTTGTCATGTGATTGTTGTAGTGACTATCCATCATTCCATGATCATTATTGTTACATTCATTAGTTGCTTGACATGAAAGGAACATGGATTTAGATGCATCTTCTTCCATGTTTGTGACATTGAATTTGTCTCTCTTCAAATCTACTTATTTTCACGTGATTCACTTTCATAATGACCAAAATTCATGCAATAATAGCATTGTATTTTTTACTTGTCCATCATATTTACATATTGTATTATTTTCCTCTTCCTCTTCAGTTTTAAGGAAAATTATGTGAATGTCCTTTTTGTTTTGATGCTAACCTATCTCTTTCTTGAGAATGACCTCTTCCTCCTTTGCCACTACTTCTATTTCCTTGACCGCTTCCTCTACTAATGGAGGTTTGAGACTAAAGTGCCCAAGTTTCCATAGAGTCATTTCTTCTATTGATTCTTAGTCTCATGTTTCTACAAAGATCCTATGAGTTGTTATACAAATACTTGTACTAGATCTTTAGACTTTTCTATAGCTACTATAACCATATCAAAATTTTCAGGAAGCTCCTACTTACCTTTTCAATAACCTTTTTGATCTAGAATGTCTTCTCCATGTGCTCAACACCAATTAACAATATCCTTGACCTGTGTCATAAAATTATCTACAAAGTCTAAATTCTTCATACTAAAAGTTTCAAAGTTCTTTCTGAGTTTTTTTCATTTAGCGTTTTTTACTTTGTTGGTTTGTTGATAGGTTGTCTCAAGTGTATCCCATGCCTAAATGACATGATTAACTACTACAACCTTAGGAAAATTTAAATCTTCCATCACTTGTTGGATAAGCCATAATGTCTTCCAAACTTTCTTTCTATTTTTAGCAACAATTTGTCTCTATACATTTGCCATTGCCTACAAGATTGTCTAATCTAGTTCTATGAACCCACTTACTACAATATCCCATCATTCTTGAGAACAAAGGTAATTCTTCATTTTGATTAACCATGGATCATAATTTATACCAGTCAAAATTGGCTAAAGTCCTTCACTACTACTAGATGTCATTAGCTCCTTTTTTTGTCAACACTAGGATTGTACCAATATTTAGATTTCCCTTTTTCTAAATAAATGTTTCTTCCCTTTATTTTTTAAAAATAAACCTTCTTTTTCTTTTCTTTTTTTAATCCATTGTCCCACTCTTTTTTTGTTTTTACAAATTATTTTTAATTTTAAAAAAATCCATATTCTACTTTGCACCAAGCTAATTATCACATTGTGTTGTAGTGTCTACAGCCACCCTCCAAAATTTTGCCTCAGCTTCATTTTGGAGCCTCCCTTCCAACCTTTCACATCAGCATATCTTGCGTTGTCAAGTACACAAACTCCAGTTTTTTGCTTGCACAAAGGTAGCCTGTCGATCACAGCTCGATGCATTCCCCTCACAGGCTGATCACCTGGACTTGGTCCATCCACGAGCTAAGCAACTCCCCCAAGAAATTGCACAATTCTGGAGGGAAACCAGCCTTCCCTCCAGAAATTGTGCAATCCTGACTGGAAGCCTGCTGGGCTCCAAAATTGTGCAATTTTGGCAGTCAATACTCATAGTGAAAATTGTGCAATTTTCCCCAACAGGGCTACTCAACCCAAAATTTGCGCAAATCTGGGAAGCAGTCAGTTGCTCTGCCCAGAAATTGCGCAAATCCCCTGGGCATCCAGCCCAACTCCCAGCTAGAAATGTGCATTTTCTCCCAGCAGTCGAGCAGTCTCTTACATCTCGACCAGTTCCCTCCGGGACCGAGAAAAACTGACTTGCATGCATGGGCTTCTTCTCCCAAGGCAGTATGCAAAGGCATCGCTTGATTCAAGGATCCATTTTTACCAATTGGAGGTTACATGCAAGGATCATTTCAAAAAACTCCCACCAAGTGTCGCTTTCCCTATATTTGTGGCATGCGCGTCACAACCTCGATGTCATCAAAACTCATCAACCGGATGCCACAGAGCTCATTCCTCACATCAACCTTCCATCTCTGAAATCCCACATCACATCTAGGAGATTCGGCACACTCAGCTCAGTTTTTTTGGGGTAATCCCGCTTTCAGTGACTTGTGTTGCATTTCTAGCACTTTTTGTATTTTGCTTCGTATTAACGTTGTCTGCTTGATTTTAGTGAGCTCTTGTTGTCATTTTGATACATTCTAGCTTGTTCTAACACCGCTTCATTTTTCGCCAACATCTCATTGTTGTCGCATGCACGAAAATATTTTTCACGAATGGTCGCCAATTTGGCGACTCACCTCACTCACATGCATGTTGTTCCATTTTCTAAATCTGTCATTCACCGTTTGCATGCATGATCATTCACTCATGCTTACACTTAATATCGCCATGCATTCGTATTCACATTCACTTTCAGTTTCCCATCGGCGAGTCCGACCAACCTTGGCCCAGACTCTGCCTTCACTGAGACAACATTGCGCAATCGGGGGAAGGAAGTCTCTGTCTTCCTCTCTAGAAACGTGCATTTCTACCCAGCCACTGTCCTCCAGGACTGTTTTACGCATTTCTGAGGGACAATGGCTGTTGGCCTAGAAAATTGTGCAATGTAGTCACTGAGCCTACAGCCATTGTCAGTTGGGATTGCACATTGCGTAATTCCAGCAATTAGCAGCCAGCCTGGACTATGCATTGAGCAGTTCCAGCAGTCAGTCAGTATCCCAGTGGCCCAGACTATGCCTTGCACAGTCTTGACACTCAGTCTCTCAACCTCCCGACCGAAATTGCACAACCTTCATGATCGGTCACACAGGTATGTTGCAAATTAGTTCTCAAGCTCAATTTTGTTTTCGACTGATAGATTACTTGACATGAGTGTTGACATGTCTCCAGGTATCACAGGTTTTTATCTGCCTCTCAACAACACAAGTACAATGGTTTCTAGGAGAGCAGAGTCGAAGACACCATTCATACCACACTTGGGGATGCAGTGAATCAAGTGTCTATGAGTTTTCTTACTCACGAAGACATCAAGTTGTTCATAGGCAAGGACATCAAGATATAATGACAGCAGCATCACAGCGAGCAGCATCATGAACAACAGTTGAAGGCAGCATGTTGAATGCAATGAATGCAAGAGGAAGGTTTTTGATGACACCAACGCGGAACAAAGTTGCAAATTCAAGCAGATCCATTGATTATGAAAGCAAATTTGGAGACTCGAGCTATGAGGTGACGGTGCGACATGAGTTTTGCGCAAAGATAGAGAATGGAACAAAGAATGAGTTGCATGTGCTGAAGCAACAAATCAAGGAAGAACATGACATTACACAATCAAATGAATGAGTTGCAACATGAAGAGGAACAGCAGTGGGTGCAACATGCAATCACATATGAAACTGCGCCCGCACAAGTCAAAGATCCATCCCAACAGCTAGCACGAAGCAGACATGGGGAGCAGTGTTGTTTATCACATGCAAGGGATTCAAAAACATGCATGTCATTGTGCTTATGCATGAGATCCAACCAATTCAGCACACTCACCAAGGCAAAGACAAGAAGCACGTCCAACTGGAGCTGAACATTTACTTCGGCAACTTGATGCGCATGACCACCAGCACACCCTAAAGGCCAGCATGGAGACTATGCATCAGTGTGTTGCCGGTTCAGGCGCACCCAAGAAGACCATGAGCATGTTAGCAGATGAATTGGATGAATGAGCCAAACCAATGCATCAGTTGCAATGGAGGCAAGAGTTCACTTCAGCAAGATGTCACCATGGGGTGCATGCACACCATCACGGATGACCAAGCTTGGCATCAACTCACCACCTTCACCATCACAAGCATGTCAAAGAGTTGGTCACATCACAATGGACCGAGTGTCAGTGATATCTTGCATGGCTTGCTCAAGCCATGTTTTCTCACATGACTACATGTGCATTGTAATGCAACGTCATGTCAAGTGTAAGTCAAGCGTCAATAGTTGGATGTATCAGTCATAGAGTAGGTGAAGAGTCATGAGGGTAGTTGAACTATCACAAAGGGGAATGTCAAGGGTCACCCCACCCTTTGCTATAAATAGTACCTCATAACTCATTGTAAAGGCTTTTTGGTCAACCAAGCTTCTAATAAGACTATCTTGGAGAGAGCTTGGACAATATTGTAATGCGCCTTGGCTTATCCACTACACGGAGCTAGTACATCTCCTTGGAGGAGTAGGCGGATGTCGCTGTAACATTCCACTGTTGGAGCTAGTGGCTGGACATGGATGTATTGTATGAATGGAACTTACACTTCTTTATATAATAAGAGCCAAAATGTTTCATGCATATGTTGTATTATATTCCAGCTATCTTATTTACTCTAAATGGAATATGTATTTGCTTTCTTATGCATGCATGTATGAAATATTTTGTATGAGTATGTATGAATCTTTCTGAAATGTGTTGTTGGTTTAACCATCACTTTGGATTGGCAGCTAACTTTCTTTCCAGCTTGTGATGCATCTTCTCTTGTGTGCTCCCTTCCCATCCAAGTACTATTATAGGTTTCCAAGGGGCGCACTCATCTCAACCCCCATGTGTTAGAACCTCTCATGCACCTTCCTTGACTCGCTGTTGATGTCAAACCCTTGCTACCAACAGAGTCAGCTTACTTGCCTCTGTGCGAAATTGCGGCCAAGGAATTACCATACGACCCACTACTGGGACTCCTACACCAAACTATCTGAGGTCTAATTGTGACTTCTTACCGGGGAGATCCCCTTACATGTTTGTGGGTCCAACACTATCAACATTTTGGCTCTAGAAGGAGGGCCAGATGACAAGCTGAGTCCTCACATTTGTTTTGAATCTCTACATATATATTATGACTAATTACCGAGTTTCTCTTCTGGAGTGTATGTCTTATGAAAACGATTTCATTATCTTGGAAAAGCTCTCGGATAACGTGTCTCATAAAACATTTGATGGTGAAGGCTACATAGCCTTGGTTAGGCATGCGGTCGGCGTTGTAGGCTCATGCAAAAGACATGGATTATTTGACGAATACATGAGCTACGCGTTGTTTTCCTACACGCTTCGAGGGCACCCAATGCACTAGTGTGCCATGCTGCCCAAAAAATCTATTCATTCTCTTGCTCATCTGATCGTAGAGATAGACCATGCTTTCAATCACTTTAATTATTAAGTTCTCAATAAAGAAATTCTGGAATTACGGAAAGCACCTCATGAATCCGTTGAACAATTTTACACACGCTTTTTTAATCTTGCATATTGATCCCCCAAAGATAATATTGATTGGGAATTGCTCGATGGGAGATTTGAGTATCTTCTTCACATATCTGAAAATCCATAATTCTTGAAATCACTCAAATCTCACTCATACTCTGGTGATGGAATTGTGCAATCACGAGCAAGCACAGTCATTGTCACAAGTGATTGTCCGCCTTCACCTCATCAAATAGCTCCATCATTGTGGAGTGATGTGGGAGATCATGCACATACCTCTGTTGAACTATCACATCCTCCAACCCTACCTGCTCTTGAGATCTGCATAGATTTGGCTTGCAAGTCTATTGGTTGTCACATGGATTCGTTCCCTCAACCTTCGTCCCCACTTTCTGTTGATCCTACGGATTGTATTGTCTTTTGTTCTTCCATTCCACACTCCTCACCTGTTGTGAACAAGGATCAAGTTGTCCACGGAGTTGGTGTTATGTAGCCAACCTGCACCATCATTCATGATGAGTGCGTGCGGGAATCTAAAGAAGAACTTGCGATGAAGGATGACTCCCTTTCAGTCGCACCTCATTCGCTTCATCTTGACATCCCTTGTGATTCTGCCACTATTGATATTCCATGTGCAAACCCATTTTCGAATGTTTCTACTTCCGATAATTCACAGGACACGTTGGATGTCAGTTTTTCATTACAGTGTGGAGAGGACACATCTTCCTCCGAAAATACGTCCAATCTATCATTTATCTTTCCTGAAAACACAGAGGGTGAACATTTTTGCTTCCCATCTACCCCTCTGCCTGATTCATCAAATCATGAGGATGCCGACGAACATCTCAAATTTTCTAATCTTGGTTGTCGTGATCTATTCACTTCCTCATCCAATCACGATGTTGATTCAATCATTGTTAATCTGTCTAAGACACTGGTCTACGATGATCTATCTGTCAATGAAGTCGAAACCCCCCAGACTGTCGAGGCTCTTCAGCCCAAGCTGATGATTATGTTAGGCCCTCGCTGTCCTGGGGTTAGTTTCACTTCCGGTCAAGAAATTTTTGAAACACTCAAGGCTCCTCATCACTCTCTGCTTTGCATAGAAGATCAACCAAACACCCAAATTTCACTTCCTCCACTCGAACTACATGATCCCATCACTCATGCATTGGAGGAATCTTACACAGCAAGCACACATGCACAATGCAAGTGGTCTACCTTTCTCACATATGCTTGCATGTCATAATCAAGGGAATGCATACACTCAACATCTACACGCAGTGTAGCACAACAGCATGGCAGCTCCATAGAATTCATGTCATCCACTTTCACACATCTTTGTTCTATGGTCGCTTGTAACCTCAGAGTGTGTTTTTCTTCACTGTTACATGTTCACATAGCTATCTTGTTCGCGAACCATGCCTTCACCAACATGGGTCAACCAATGCACTGGTGGCTGCATTGGAAGTATCACTTCACATGAGATGGCCCATGCACTGTTAGCTTAGGGGTAGGAGTAGTGTTTTCTTTTGAGTTGTTCGATTGCATGCTTGTTTGCTTACTTGCTTTGTTTGCTTGTTTTTTTTCTTACTTGCTTTGCTTTCCCTTTTGCTTCTGCTCTTGCTTTGCTTTGTTGTTTGTTAGTTCGCTTGTTTCGTTCGTAGGTTAGTTTCGCATGAAACCATGTATGACTCTTGAAGCAAGTTGGGTAAAGTACAAGAGGCCTTATGTTGCTACCACTACTTGGTTATCTATCATCTTGCCTCTGTATGAAGAACTTGGTACTTTTAGTCCATGATATGTCGAAGGAAAATACGTAGTGTTCAAAGTGAACCTTAGTGAAAGCATAACGCTTGCGCGTTAACTAGTATCACCTACTCTAGTCGATTTTTTTTGGGTTAATCCTTGTCATCTCAGTCAAGTAGAGCAAGGTGAGGGGGAAAACCTTAACAAACATGTCAGAGGTATAATAAACTACTTCTCTACAGGAACAACCTCTTCTGCTCTCAATAAGTCGACATTCCTCTTCCGCCTCTAGAATGAATAAGTGTTATGCACAGTTACGAAGATGAAAAATGAAAAAATGAAAAATTGAAAAAAGTTTGAAAAAATGAAAATGAATAAGGAAAAAGAAGAAAAAGGCTTCCTGCTCAGAGAGGTGATGCAAGTAACTCCATCGAGGTACTGACTAGGCTCGCTGGCAGTGAAGCCATGCTTGTGTTCCTATGTGACTCCGTCTGGGTATTGTCCAGGCCTACTGGCAGTGGAGCAACACCAGAGATGAAACTAACACTCTGATGACTATATTTCTTCTGCACCAATATACCCCTCAACCCCAATTGGAAAAGCTACGTTCCGTTGGCTTGGAATGTGTGTCAATCAACCAAGAGCTTGGTAGATGATACATCTTACAATCAAGCTAGTGTGGAAACTAAGAGGAGCTGAGAACTTAACAATACTTCTGGAGATGTTAGACTTGCTTTTCACGAACAAGGTCCTTTCAGAGAGCTAGAGTTCTACCAGTGTGTCGCCAAGTGTTGTAGCAGCTATAACCACCCTCCAAAATTTTGCCTCAACTTCATTTTGGAGCCTCCCTTCCAACCTTTCACAACAAAATATCTTGCTTCATCAAGTACACAAGCTTCAATTTTTTACTTGCACAAAGGCAGCCTATCGATCACAATTCAATGCATTCCCCTCACAGGGTGATCACCCGGACTTGGTCCAGCTATAGGCTAAGCAGCTCCTCCAAGAAATTGTGTAATTCTAGAGGGCAAGCTGCCTTCCCTCTAGAAATTGCGCAATCCTAACTGGCAGCCTGCTGGGCTCCAAAATTACACAATTCTGGCAGTCAACACTCACAGTGAAAATTGCACAATTTTCCCCAACAGGGCTGCTTAGCCCAAAATTTGTGGAAATCTGGGAAGCAATCAACTACTCTACCCAAAAATTACTCAAATCCCCTGAGCAACCAACCCAACTCCCAGCCAAAAATGTGTATTTTCTCCCAGTAGTCGAGCAGTCACTTGCATGTGCAACTGAGTTGACCGGTTCCCTCTGAGACCGAGCAAAACTGACTTGCATGCATGGGCTGCTTCTCCCAAGGCAGCATGCAAAGGCATCCCTTGTTTCAAGGATCTATTTTTAGCAGTTGGAGGTTACATGCAAGGATCATTTCATAAGCCTCCCACCAAGTGTCACTTTCCTAGATTTGTGGCATGCGCATCAAAACCTCGATGTTATCAAAACTCATCAACCGAATGCCGCAGAGCTCATTCCTCACATCAACCTTATAGCTCTAACATCCCACATCACATCTAGGAGTTGTTGGCACACTCAACTCAATTGTTTTGGGGTAAGCCCACTTTCAATGACTTGTGTTGCATTTCTGGCGTTGTTTGTATTTTATTTCGTATGAATGTTTTCTGCTTGATTTCAGTGAGCACTTGTTGTCGTTTTGATACATTCTAGATTATACTAGCACCATTTCAGTTTTCATCAACATCTCACTGTTATCGCATGCATGAAATTTTTTTCACGGACGGTCGCCGATTCGGCGACTCGCCTCACCCACATGCATGTTGTTCCGTTTTGTGAATCTGTCATTCACCGTTTGCATGCACAATCATTTGCTCATGCTTACACTCAGTATCACCTTGCATTTGCATTCACATTCACTTTTAGTTGCCCGTCGGCGAGTTTGGCCAACCTTGGCCTGGACTCTGCCTTCACTGAGACAGCATTGCGCAATCTGGGGAAGGAAGGCTCTTTTTTCATCTCCAGAAATGCGTATTTATGTCCAACCACTATCCTCCATGACTAGTTTGCGTATTTCTGCCCAGCCACTGTCCTCTAAGACTGTTTTGTGCATTTCTGAGGGACAGTGAGTCCTGGCCCAAAAAATTGTGCAATGTAGCCACTCAGTCTGGAGCCATTGCCAGCTGAGATTGCTCATTGTGCAATTCTAGCAATCAGCAGCCAAACTGGACTGTGCATTACATAGTTCCAGTAGTCAGTCAACCTCCCAATGGCCCAAACTCTACTTTGCGCAGTCTTAACACTTAGTCTCCTGACCTCCCGGCCGAAATTGTGCGATCTTCATGATCATTCACATAGGTATGTTGCAAATCAGTTCTCAAGTTCAGTTTGGTTTTCGATTGACAGATTACTTTCCATGAGATTTGTCATGTGTCGAGGTATCATAGGTGTTCATCTACCTCTCAGCAACACAAGTACAATGATTTCCAGGAGAGCAGAGTCGAAGACACTGTTCAGACCACACTTGGGGATGCAGTCGATCAAGTGTCTATGAGTTTTCCTACTCACGAAGACATCGAGTTGTTCATAGGCAAGGACATCAAGATATAATGGTAGTAGCATCACAACTAGCAACATCATGAGCAACAGTTGAAGGCAGCATGCCGAATGCAACAAATGCAAGAGGAAGGTTGTTGACAACACAGAAGTGGAACAAAGTTGCGAGCTCAAGCAGTTCCACTGATGATGAAAGCAACTTTGGAGACTTGGGCTATGAGGTGACAGCGTGAATGAAGATCATGCAAAGACAAAGAATGGAACAAAGAAGGAGTTGCATTTGCTGAAGCGGCAACTCAAGGAGAACATGAAGCTGCACAGACAGATGAATGAGTTGCAGCAGGAACAGGAACAGCAGTGGACGTAACATGCACTCACGGATGGAACTGTGCCTGCATAAGTCAAAGATCCATCCCAGCAGCTAGCACGGAGCAGACATGGTGAGCAGTGTTGTTGATCACATGCAAGGGATTCAGCAGCATGCATGTCATTGTGTGCACGCATGCGATCCAACCCATTCAGCACACTCACCAAGGCGAAGACAAGAAGCAAGTCCAACTGGAGCTGAACATGTACTTCGGCAAGTTGATGCGCATCACCACCAGCACACCCTAAATACCAGCGTGGACATTATGCATCAATGTGTTGTCGATTCAACCGTACCCAAGAATACCATGTGCATGTTAGCAGATGAGTTGGATGAAGGAGCCGAACCAATGCACCGGTTGCAATGGAGGTAAGAGTTCGCTTCAGAAATATGTCACCATGGGGTGCATGCACACAATCACAGATGACCAAGCTTGGCATTGACTCACCACCTTCGCCATCAAAAGCATGTCAAAGAGTTGGTCTCATCACAATGAACCGAGTGTCAGTGATGTCTTGCATGGCTTGCTCAAGCCATGTTGTCTCACTTGAGTACATGTGCATTGTAATGTAACGTCATGTCAAGTGTAAGTCAAGAGTCAATAGTCGGATGTAACATTCATACAGTAGGTGAAGAGTCATGAGGTTAGTTGAACTGTCACAAAGGGGGATGTCAATGGTCACCCCACCCTTTACTATAAATAGTACCTCATAACTCATTGTAAAGGCCTTTTGGTCAGCCAAGCTTCTGATAAGACTATTTTGGAGAGAGCTTGGATAGTATTGTAATGTGCCTTGGCTTCTCCACTACACCGAGCTAGTACATCTCTTTGGAGGAGCAGGCAGATGTGGTTGTAACGTTCCACTATTGGAACTAGTGGTTGGACATGGATGTATTGTATGACTTGAACTTACACTTCTTTACATAATAAAAGCCATCATGTTTCATGCATATGTTGTTTTGTATTCCAGCTGTCTTGTTTACTCTAAATGGCATATGTATTTTCTTTCTTACGCATGCATGTATGGACTATTCTGTATGAGTATGTATGAATCTTTATGAAATGTGTTGTTGGTTTAACCATCACTTTGGATTGCCAACTAACTTGCTTTCCAGCTTGTAATGCATCTCCGCTCGTGTATTCCCTTCCCAATCGAGTACTATTACAGGTTGCCAAGGGGTGCACTCATCTCAACCCCCATGTGTTAGAACCTCTCATGCACCTTCCTGGACTCATTGCAGTTGTCACATCCTTGCTACCAACAGAGTCATCTTACTTGCCTCTATGTGAAATCGCGGTCAAGGCATTACCATACGACCCATTGTTGGGACTCCTACACCAAATGGTCTGAAGTCTAATTGGGACTTCTTACCGGGGAGATCCCCTTACATGTTGGCGGGTCCAGCACCGTCAACACATTGGTAATGAAAAATAAATTCGAATTATCAAAAATCACAAATTTTCTTATCCTCGCACAACTAACTCTTTAAATAAATCTTTAATCAATCATTTAAATGAAGCTTATGTCAAACCCTAACAATGTTCTTCCATGTAGCCTTTAAAACATTATAATTCACCTAAATTAAAACAAAAATTACTATGATGACGACCCTCTTTAATCAAGGGAGAGGGGTAGCGAGGGTTTCAGAAAATGGTAGCTCTCCTCAATAAAAAATGAACTACTTCTCTAAATCTGGTTCAGGAAGACTTCCTTTTAACTAGTTTCTTCCCACTGCAAAACTTGTTGCTCTCTTGTTGCCCCCTTACACTCAAATATTCTTCGTTGTCCAATCACTATCTCAACATTTGTGCAACTTTCTCCACATAATTGAAATAGCCCTACTTTCTTACCATCAAAGAGATTTAAGCTTACTCTGACAAAATTAAAGAGACATCTAAACAATCAAATAATTAACCAATAATAATCAATCTTCAAAATAAATATATATTGATGTGTAAAAGACATGGTTTTATTTTTCATTGTCAAAATATTTAGAGAAAAATTATTTAAATATCATTAATTTAACCTAATCCATTTCAACCCAGGTAAAATCTAATACTAACTAAAAAAAATGACATTATTAACATTTTTTCTTAAAAATTAAGCCATCGTCCATTTAGAATATTAAAAAAAATTAATAAAAAAAATCACTAAATAATTAAAACAAATTAGTAAAAAATTCTTTAACTAATAAACCACCATCCATTTGAAATATTAAAATAAATTAATAGAAGAATCACTAAATTAGTAAAAAAAAACTAAATAATAATTATAGGTCTTTTAGAGTCATTCCAAAAATAATTGTGTTCCTTAACATTTTAGTAGCGTCTTTCCGTGGGCCGGCTTCACATATCTTTGGAGGGATTAATAAATGCATTCATTAATGCATAGACTTGATATCATCAACGTACAACATATAAAAATAAAATGATCGTGTGAGGTTAATTTTAAACAAAATTTGATAGAGAATTTTAAAACTCTGAGTTTAAGTTATTTAATTTATAAAATTTAAGTGTTTTATTAGAATGTTGAAAAAAATAAATAAACAAATAAAAAATTATAATTTTATTTGAAAGTGTATTGTTAAATTTTAATGAAAAAAACTATTTTACATAATGAAAAAGACTATTTTGTTTATAAGTTAAACTATGCCCAAAAATAATAACAAAAAATTAAGTGGCATTAAATTAATTCAACTTCTTCTATACATACATTTCCCTGGCAAAACATGACATATAAAAACAATATGGTTAATACAACATAATAATATCCTATTATGAGTAATAATATAGTATAGTTTACTCATATTATGTTTTCAAAAATTCATATAATTTTTTTATTAATTAAAAATGATAAAAACTTAAATATTAAATCTCAATAAATGTTTGATAATTAAATTAAATTTTTAAAGGCTATATTCAACCCAATTACGACCGTTCATTACCATAGCTTTCCATGTACCAAACTACTAATAATCATTACCCATTATAGCCATTATCATATCTTTAAGGTACCAAACAACGAATAATCATTACCCATTACCATTCCTTTCAATGTGCCACTCATAAAATAAAACAACCAGTGCACATGCTAAATCGAAATGCAATTCTCCTTGTGCTTGACAATACCCGCCCTATATATATAAAACTATGTGTTTTTTAGCAGTGATCAAATTTGAAAGGCTGGTTTTAATTTTATTTAAAAGGTATATATTTATCTAACTCTTCAAAGATGAAAAGTTATAAAAAAAAAATATACTTCTATTAACAAGTGTATATTAAATAAACTCTTTATATTAAAAAAAAAAAGCCAAAATGAAATGTTGTCTTTCTAAATCTTTAAAATTTAAAAAGTGGCTACATTAAAACACTATAAAATCTCAATAAAATTTAGTAAATAGGCAAACATTTTTCTCAAATTCTATTAAAAAAAGGTAAACATATGTTTCTTCTATTCATTAGATAATCTTCAAAAGTATTTGAATTTACATCATTGAAAATATAAATCTATTTGCACAATGGAAAAAAAAAAAACTAGTTTTCATTCGTTTCTAATTTATACTATTTGTTTTGTTCAGCTTGAAAAAATTTAAAGCAAACCAATATATATATATATATATACCTTCAACAACCAAGGGAATTGAACGTTTCTCTTAACATTGCTCAATCAAAGAACACTATCAATAGACTTTCATCTCCATTAAAAACTTCAAGCTCTATAGATTCAAAAATTTATGTAATTAAAAAGAAAGTTTTCTATATCTAATAGGGAAATATTGTAATATGTAATACACGTCTGCAGTGTTGTTGTTGTATGGCTTGGTTGGTCTTTTATTTTTGGTTTAGGAATGGTTTTCAAATTTGGTCCTTACAATGAATTTAAGTTTGGTTAATGCCTTTTACTAATAATGTGGTTTCTTTTCGTTGATGTCTTTTTCTAATAATATGGTTTCTTTTCATTAACAATGTCGTTTAGTTTTTCTATGATTTCACATCTCCTTAAAAACCCTTCATAACAGCTCCTACATGGATGCCCACAGGCACAACTTATTTCCTAGATGCCCATTGGAGACAATGAAGCGGCAGACACAATAGTAGTTGTATGGATAGCTATTGGCATTGTATATCTTTTGGGAAGACCAACCGGACAAAAAAAAAAAAAGTTGTTGCCCTGTAGGCAGACCAATCTTAGGTTGTGTGGTTATTAATAGAGCCCTCGAGTTTCATTTTAACACTTCTCCCTAGTTCAAAACTCTACATAATTTTATGGGAAGCACACTTATTATTTCTCAAATTTTTTTCAAAAACTAGAGAGTTAATAAAGAAAAGTGCTTTTTAAGATAAGAGAAGAAATACAGGGTTTTAAATAAAGTTTGATTTTACAAATGCTAGGCTTAATAGTAAGCTTGATTACAGTAAGTTCAAATGGCAGCAATGTTAGGCTTTTGTAAGCATTATGGTTGTTAGTCACAGAATCATCTAAAAATAGAAAAGAGATGGTAGTAGTTATTTACAAGAATATAAAAAACGTTTGAATCACTAAGCGTAGTTACTGTTAACCTCACTCTCACATTAAAAACAATTCTACGTCCAAATAATTAAATTAATTAAAATCATGAAAGTTAGGATTTAGTCCTACCTTTCTAGATTGAGTTTGTTCCTCATGGTTAGGAGTCAGTTTAGGCTTAGTTGGTTGAGAGATTCTCTCCAACTAGTTAGTCTCCTAGATTAGTGTGTTGTTGAGATTTTTTCTCAACCAAGTTTGTTCAAGATAGATGCACTATCTTGAGACAACTTCCTCATGTATTTATATGTATCATAAACATTATTTTAATAATGAAATTCATGAGACTGAGATACTACTGGAAAATCTCTCATGCCTTTTCTGCCATGTTTGGTTTTTCTATTTGTCTGATATTTATTTTATGAGTGTGAGTGTATTATTACTGGTTTATTAGTTTTCTTCATGTGGTATCAGAGGGAGGTTAACATTGCAATCAATATGATTGTTCATGTATCTGTGTTATAATTGTTGGATCGAATCATTTTGAGATGGATAGAAATATGGATTTGATTTGTGGAATATCCCTTGAGATATGGTGTTCAATTCGTTTGTTGTAAGTGGGTGATATGTGGAGTTGCAAGTGCGAGTAACGAGATTTGAAGAGCATTCGAAATGAATTGTGTCTAGAAAAAGTAAGGAGGGTTGAGATTTTGGTGTCTTGGCACGATCTTGAAGAAGAGGATCTTAAGCATTTAATACGAAAATTGTGAAAGAGTTCCATTCTTGGGAACTGTAGCGTGCGACGTAGCCAAGTATGCATTTGTAGCGGTTGTGTTAAAGAGCCACTGTATTTTATTTATTGAGCATCTCTCGCATGTGATGGCATTGAGAAGGACACCCAGATCTGTTTGAGAGAAGTGGGTGGATCTGATGGATGATTTATGTTGTTTTCAAATGTCGATGGAGATTAAGCTACATGCCATATGGGAGCTGCAATTTTTGTTGATTTCCAATGTTTATTCTCTGTAATTTCAAGCGATGGTTATGATTTCTGTCATAACTTGGCTCGTGTCCTCTACTTGCTCCGGGGGAAGATGGTTGATCAAGACCAACTTTAAAAGACCTGCTATTAGTCAACGATAACAGCGTCGAAGAACTGTGTGGAACCTTGAGATCACTGTTATTGAGCTGTGCACCAAGAAATCTCTAGAGGACTTCATACAACTGAGATGAGCCTCAGATAAGCTCCATTGCTTATCTCCTCAACATCTTTGGATTCAGAAGGGGCAACTCTGTCTTGATCAGTGGCAGAGAGCGAGTCAAAAGACTCGGAACAATCAATCATCCCATCACTTTCTAATATGTCCAGGGCTTCTTCTTCCAAAACTTCAATGCACTCGCTAGTTGCTTCAGGGTTATTTCCATCGACCAATTGGGATGTGGATATGTAATATATCCAGTGACAAAGATCTGAACAAGGAGGGCCAACGTCTTTTTAAATAGTGGTCGGGAAATTGCAACAAGCAGCAGGAGCGGTCCCATGATGCGAAAAGCTATTTGTAATTGTGCAATTGTGGTGATTGGTCACAGATGCTTTATGATTGTATGTGTCGCTTCTAGCCATTCATGTGGGAGATTACTAAAGAAATCATGGAGCAATGCAATAATGTTTCCGATTGTAGTTGAAGTGTTGCCTTGAAAAGCCCATGTTGGATCCCACAAAGCATAGGCAAAAGCGGAGTCCAGTTCCGAGGAGGTCTTTGTGACATCAGTGACCCACCAGCAATCTTTGATTACACGGGCTACTTCTGCATAAAAGTGCATATGAAAGGGTGATGGTAACTACGCTAACAGAAGGCCGCAAGCTTGAATCGTTCATATTATTGTTTAAAAGGGACTTGCCTAAAGGTATGCACCAAAACAAAAAAAAATTACAAACATTTTCATACATATGGTGAATAGTATTCAAACACATTTTCCCATTATTCACTTATGGTGAATGTTTAAAGAAAAAGTTTAATTCACTTTTTTCAAAGTGATTTAAAAATCAAGGAGAGATAAGTAGTGTTTGTATTTTTTTTATGTAACTTATATTTTGAAGTGATGGAGAGATAAGGTGTAATAGTTTTAAATTAAAGTTTTTTTGAGGTGTGGTTTAGTGTATGAAATGAGTCAGAAGTTTAGGAATGGAGTTATGAAAGTGAAAATTAATTTTTATTTTGGAGGGATAAGATGTTTTTTTTAATTTGGAGTGAGAAGTGAAGATTTTTAAAAGGGAGGCTCGTTGTTGTATTTGAAGAAAGCTTTATTTTTAGCAAATTGAGTCAGTGTACATTTATTTTTGAAGACAAGTTGCTTCAAGGGGCTGTAAGCTTGGCATTCTCATTGTTTGGGAAATTTCATTCACGATGTTGTGAAGGTGAAGGTTGATGTAATTCACTATTTAATAAAGACATATCTTTTTGGTGGTGATTGTGTCCTAGATCCGCCCGAAATTGAATAAGGGGATCTTAGGTACACCATGTGTATGTTTGTGATGGCACATGATTCTTGATATTGTTTTTGTTTTGTGTCTAGTTTTGACACTAACCTTCATTTGGTATCTTTCTAATATGGTACACATGTAGCACACAACAAACTAGCGTATTGCATGCACATAATCAATTTCATTCAAGCTTATGTAACCAAGCAATTAAGAAGCAACAATACATAATCAAGTTTTTCAACGACATTTCTACATCAACATCCAATCAAGTTGTCATCTACATCAACAATTTTTGCAGCATTGCAACAACAATTTTTTTGGAAATTTCACTTGCACCATTCTTTTAATAAGATCAATACAAAACTGTAACTTGCAAATCATAATTTGTAAGCGGATTGTAATCAAAGAAAAATTGAGTTGAATTGTAAGGGTGCATTCTCGGTTAAAACCGACACCCGAGCTTTGAATTGATAGGGAATCATTTAAACCCAGTGAATCCATTGTTTTTAATTGAGTCATTCAAATCATTGTAAGCATTTCTCTTGGGTGGATTTTCGATAGTATTCGACACCCTTCTTTTGATCAATCAAGAGTGTAAGTTCAAGCAAGTGCAAATCTCACAACATCAAGCGAGCGTGAAAGCAAGCCAGTATGAGTTCAAACAATCAATTATTCAAACAAGTTCAAGCGAGCGAGTTCTAAAAATCCAGCAAGTATTAAAAGCAAGCGAGCGTGAGTTACAACAAGTTCACATGGCGAAAAGCATTCAGTTATTAAAGATTCTTGACAATTTGATCCTCTCAACTGCTGAAGACATGGTGCAAATCAACTCTTGTTGATATTTCAATGAATCTTCCAACATGCACATGAAATGATTGAGTTCCTTCAATTGGAGATACAACTAAAAAGCACTGAGTTGCTAGAGAAGAGTGATGCTTCCAAGTTTTTGAACAATACAAATACAGTTGTTGATTCCAAGTCACTGATCCAACCAACTTCAAGTGTCGAAGTGGTCCCTGGTCCAATTCAACTTTCTTCCAAACCAATCATCAAGCCATGGGAAGAACTTCAAAGTAACAAAAATCGACGAGGATTAGGATATGGCAAAGATGAAAACAACTTGCATATCCCTGGTTATTCTAAGTCGATCAAGTTCATCAGTGCAGGATTTCTTGATCAAATACAATCAACAAGCCATGAGAAAGTTATAGACAAATAGACATGTACGCAAATTGAAGTTGCAGTCAATCCAAAATGCCTTCATTGTCAAAGAAACAGTCATCTAGAAGATCAGTGTTTTGATCTCCATCCTTGTCACCATTGTGGCAAGTCAAATCATTAATCAACACAATGTAGCAAACAACAACAATCAAGCAGATTGAAGATCGATTATTCATGGATTGATCCCTGGGAATGGTCATCCACAGTCAGAAGATTGTATAAGTTTTACAATCGAATTTACTCACACATATTGCAGCCAACAGTAAAAATGAAGATGGTACTCTCATGTAGTTGAATGGGGGAATACACCAATGAAACACTCCTACACCTGAAGGGGGGGAGTTTAGAAGTAATTTGAAGAAGATTGTCTCTCCTTTCAGCTAACAAAGGGGGAAAATTTCAATGAAATTGACAATGGTTGTCAGACTGAAAGTCTAGAGAACATCAGCGAAGCAGCCAATGGGCATTTTCAGTAGCGAGCGAGCATCAACAAAATTCTCCAGTGGGCGATCGACAATAAAGTCAATCGTGAGCAGTTTTCAAACACAACAAAAGCAACAGTGAGTTTTTTTTCAACATCATCAGCCAGTGGGTGTTCTCAATATTTTGTCAGTGGACAAAGGATGTTGATTGCAAGCAAAGGACAGATGGATCCTTTTGCAGCTTGGCACGTGATGGAGTTGTCAAGCGACATTCAGAGATGAATCAGACATGCAACTGATTCATGTTCTCTTCAAATTTGAGTTTTTTCAGCATCCAGCTTTGGCAGTTTTTTAGGCAAATGTTTTTTGAGGATCAACAGTTTTAGCATGAGAACTTGGAAGATGGTTCCTGGTTCTTAATTTGGACTTATCATTGAGGGGGAAATGTTAGCCTCACTCTCACATTAAAAACAATTCTAAGTCCAAATAATTAAATTAATTAAAATCATGAAAGTTAGGATTTAATCCTACCTTTCTAGATTGAGTTTGTTCCTCATGGTTAGGAGTCAGTTTAGGCTTAGTTGGTTGAGAGATTCTCTCCAACTAGTTAGGCTCCTAGATTAGTGTGTTGTTGAGATATTTTCTCAACCAAGTTTGTTCAAGATAGATGCACTATCTTGAGACAACTTCCTCATGTATTTATATGTATCATAAACATTATTTTAATAATGAAATTCATGAGAATGAGAGACTACATGAAAGTCTCTCATGCCTTTTCCACCATGTCTGGTTTTTCTATATGTCTGATATTTATTTTATGAGTGTGAGTGTATTATTACTGGTTTATTAGTTTTCTTCAGTTACCACCATCTAATGGGGTAATCTCGTAATTGAACAATCTTGTCTAAATGGTTGGTTGAAAAGAAAGAAAAATAAAATTGCAAATTAGGAAAGAAAATGAAAAGAAAAAGAAACAGAAAATTTGGTTATGATGTAAAAATGTCAATATTATCACTTTAATTTATTTTTAAACACGATAAAAATACATCTTTAACTAATTTATTTTATTTATTACTATAAAATGAAAAATTATTCATTTATTACTATAAAATGAGAATGTATTCATTTATTACTATAAAATAAGAATTTAAATTAATAAAAAGATTACTCTATCTATATACCGATGTTCACTAAAAAAAACCTAAAGAAAGAACCCTATCAGTCTTATTATGATATCTCAAGATTTCCATGTTGAACATCATAGTTTCAAAGTAATGATGTCTTCATGGAAAATGTAAGGAACCTTATCGGCCTTATTATACTATCTCAAGATATCTGTGTGGAACATCAAAGTAATGTCATGAATATGTCTCATAAAGGTAGGATGGAAAATGTTAGGTAGCATGGAAAATGTTTTCATAGCGGTAGGATGATCAGTACTCAAATATATTTGGCATGATCAGTGTTCGAATATATTCGGCATCCTCGAAGATGTAATGGATGGTAGTAGTTATTTACAAGATGAAGAAAAAATTGTGAATCAGTAAGCATAGTTATCACCATTTAATGGGGTAATCTCATAATTGAACAATCTTGTGTTAATGGTGGGTTGACAAGAAAGAATAAAATTTTATAAATTAAGGAAAATGGAGATACCATAGAAAATGTAGTATGTGGTTATGATGTAAAAATGTCAATATTGTCACTTTAATCTATTTTTAAGTGTTAGACAAGTATGAAAAATATCGTTTCAAATGTTGAATTGCATACCTGTTGAAGGCCATTGATTGAAGGCCATTGATTGGGACCATGAAATCGCTTTCCTTTATCGATGCTTCATAAGCTTCATAACTCCCCTAGAAAAACCAATATATGAAAAAATATGAAGTGAAATACTTCAATGGATTGATTTTTCAAAGTTGAGCAGAGCAAGATGTAATTACAAGCATAAGTAAATATAAGGAGACACAAATCCACATCAAACCTTCAGGTTGAATGGAAAGATTAAGAGATTCTGCTTGATACAGAGTGTAACCTTGATGGTTCTCATTCTGCAGCAATTTCATCATTTCCTCCTCAAGGAAGGGAAAAAATCTGTCGACTTTGCTCAAAGACTTAGTCCAAAAAATCTTCATTGATGACATGATGGACAATATAAAAAAAAATCCAGAGTCTACACATGACTATATAAAGATCAATCAACCATTCCATACATAATAATTTTAATCGGTTCCGCCTAAATCAATGAACTGAATGAAAGGCCAGGGAAATGAAAGTTGAAAATTAAAACTGAGAGTTAAAAATACCTTGCGAACTTGTGTTGCACTGGCCGTAAGGTTGGGATTGGAAAAATCAATGCAGGCAAGATTCACAGGCTCAGAATAATCTACCTCAGTCATCGTTAATTCTGTCTTTTGTCATTTGTTTCTTCTAAATCTTTGATACCTTCAAAATATGCCATGTTCACAAATACCAATACATAGCTACATCAATGAATGCGAAAAGAAGCCTCTTTATCAACGAATGCGATCATAAACCTCATATCATGATTGTCATCTCTATTAGTGCTGCCATTATGACTAATGCCCTTGGAATGGATGAACAACCTCCATTACGTCTCATTGCACTTTCTTGAGTGTTGCCACAACCTCCTGCAGACTTTAGAGTGTTACATCAGAGAACTGGATTTTTTTTAAATGTCCTAGGTACATTCAGCCCTTTATAGGGCATTTTATAATATTATTTAAAAAAAAAATTAAACCTATAAAAATCAGAATTTAAATTTCTTTTGACTAGTAAATTTTGTTGAGCACTTCTCTAACGTGCTACAGGGCTTTGGAAAGGCTGTGACATGCTCAAATTTGAACACTCCTTCCGAGATATAAATGCATGAACATCAATCATAAAACATATCAATATCGTTGAAATGAATGCAGGAACATCAATCTCCAACCTATCAATCTAATTAGGACACATCGATCTTGTTGGTGCCAGAGTTTGAAGAGGATTCCAGATTCTGTGTAGAATTTAACAAACCTCCAACATGACAGTTTACCATGGTGAAGATGCTTCCAAATTCCTTTTCGAATTTGACAAATCTCCAATTCTACAATTTGTCTAGCCGCCAAAGTTTGGAGAGGCTTCCAAACTCTTTGGGAAATTTGACAAATCTCCAACACATCAGTGTAAAGTCACGTAAAAGTTTGAAAGTGCTTTCAAATTCATTGGGGATTTTGGAAAAATTTCAAATATGTGATTTTACACCAATGCAGATCTTGGACACATCGATCTGCATTGGTGTAAAAGTTGAAGATATTCCAAATTGCTTTGGAAATTCGACAACTCTTTAATTCTATGATTTGTCTTCTCTGGGGAATCTGAGAAATATTGAACACATCAGTCTATATCAGTGTGAAAGTTGGAAGATGCTTGCAAATTGCTATAGGGATTTGACAAATCTCCGCATATGCGATTTGTCACTGCTAAAGTTTGGAGGCTTCCAAATTCTTTGGAGGATTTGACAAATCTCAAATGCATCGATCAGGGATTAGTGTGAAAGTTTGAATATGCTTCCAAATTCATTTAGGCATCAACCTATCTTGTGGTCGAAGTTTGAAGATGCTTCCATATTCTTCCATGAATTTAAACATTATCGCCCTTCATTGGTGCAAAAATTTGGAGATGCTTCCATATCCCTTCGGGAATTTTACTAATCTCCACAAATCAATCTCGTGTATCTAGACTGGTGAGAGTTTAGAGATGCTATCAAATTCCTTTAGTCATGAACTCATGTGGTTTTGGAATTTGGAATTTGATGGTCTCGTGTCCATCAGATTTTGGGAATCTGCAATTATCATAAGGATGTTTTTCTTTTTATGATTTGGCAAATCTCTTAACAATCTATTAATTTTTTTATAAAAGTTTAGAGATAATTCCAATTTCTTTGGGGAATCAATAGCCAACTTAATATAGATTGCAGATTCCAAGAATATCCCAAAATCTAACCATCAAAAGAGAGATCAATTCTTTAACCTCTCCTAACCCATGCAATCTGACATAAGGATGCCAGTTAAACACCTGTGATTGAAGGGTTGTTACAGTTTAACCACCTCTATGGAAACACATGGAAATATCACTAAGCTTGAATGCTTAGATTTCTCTTGTTGTCTCTAATTTAATTGGTCACCAATTATTCCTGGAAAAGATTAAATTTGTTGGGTACAAATTTGAAAGATTTGCTTTGCGATCTTGTATCCTTGAACAATTTGAAAGCCCTTCTAATTGAAGGCCCTTTGTTGGAAGTATTGCCACCTCCTTTAGGTGGCCTAATGATTTGAAGAATTTGTCGCTCCATGAAAGCAAAAAATTTGAATGTTGGACTACTAAAACAGTTAACGTTGTTAAAGATATACAATACTTACCAATTGAAATGCGGAATACAATACTTACCGAGAGTTCTTGGGAGTGTACGAGTGGCCTCTATACAAACATCATTTTGGATATATTGGATTTTCATCAAAGTTGAGTTTTTGACTATGAAATTCAATATTGCAAATTTCAGCCCTGAGGAGTTAGAGCTGTTCGAAACAGAAGTATCAGGCATCCTTTCCCGAAGGTCTGAGGATCCGAGGATCACGCGTTGTAAATATCTGGTGGAGGTTGGGGCATTGCCAACCACATAAAAAGTCTCGATTTAGGGTATTGCAATGCAATGAGGAAATAAGAGGGGTTTATGGAGTTTCACAACTCGAAAAGATGGACATGAGGGGATGTTAAAACACAGAAGTATACGACCTGCGAGGTTTTGAATCTTTGATATCATCAATTATTAAATTATTAAAGTCCATCCCAGACGCAGCACTTCGATGATGAGTCCAGCTTCTAGCAGAATGTTTTGTCGGCGCGTTTTTGCTATTGGATCCCACTTGACGCTTATCATAACGAGAAAGTCGCCCAGCATGCTTTCAATTATAATGCTGCATCGGAAGGTGGTTAGCTATATTGCAGCGTGGGAAGGTGCTTGCCCATATTTGAATGAATGACAGGTTTTCGAGGAGAATGTTGCGGCAAAGTGCTTAAGACTTAATTGAATGAATTACCATAATAACAACATCAAGTCCAATGTTGCTTGTGTTGCCTGCGGTGGCATCAAATTTCTGACCGTGTAAATGTGAAAAAACAATAAACAATGTATAAAAAAAAAATTTATGGTTTCAATAATTTTTCATATATATAAATACATAAAAAAATTATATTCATTAATATAAATTTTCAAATAATTTATTTAGATAAAGTATTAAAATATTTTTGAAAAGTATAAGATTTAAACATGGTAGATATTTTTTTTTTATTTGGAAAATATTTTATTTTTATTTTGAGAGAGACATGTTTCAACTCCCAATTGAACACAAATATATTTGCTTTCACACTCACTATAGAATGAACATTTCGGCTCAATAAGAAAAAAGTATTGGAAATATTAAAGAAAACATAAATATATCTTATGATTTCTCTCATATTTCTCCACAATGGGAGTTGGGTGAAGTGTTAAAAAAAATATAGGGGGAATCTTATATTTTTTCTCTAATATTCCTCACAAATGTTAAAGAAAACCTATGAGTAAGATGTTGGGGATATTAAAAAAACATAAATATATTTTTCTAATATCTTCCACTCACCACCCTCAATTATGTTATCTCTAATAGAGGGGGATATGAGTGAAAACATATATGTTTTCACTAATTCCCTTCCTCCCATATTTAAAAAAAAGTATAATTTAGGGTTTTTTAAGTTATTAAAATTATCTAGAGATATTTAAATTATCAAAATTATTAATTGCATTTGGTTTGGGTTACACCAACTTCTCTAGATATTAAGTAACTTTTTGTAATTATCACAACATTTCAAACCATATCAAAATTATGTAGTGATCTAATTTAGTTTGAGTCACACTAACCCTTAACATAACTAGATTTTAAAAATCTCTTCAAAATTATCACATAATTTCGAACCACTTTATATATAAACTTAAAAATGGAAAAAAATATATATAAAAAAGTAGGGAAGACATAAATATATTTAATGGTTTCTTTGATATTTTGCCCCACCATGGAGATGAGGGAAATGTTAGAGAAAACGTACGATGGAGGCAAGGCAAGAAGGTATGAGTTTGTTATAAAGAAAAATAAATCGGATGCCTCAAGTTCATTTAGAGCACCAGCCTATTCAAAATCCTTTTCGTAAAGAAGCAAGGCATACCATGTCAGTTCACCGGCACACGCATTCTTTCATGTAGACTATTATCGCTACCTAGAAAGAATTGCTTGTTTCCATTTACAACAGCAGAGACAATAACCTATCTATGAGTCTCTCGTTTGGGGACTGGAAGACAATAGTCTTATGGTTGTGTTCTACCCTCTTCATGTACTAGTGGACCTCTTCATGTACCAGCGAGCACAGTCAATATTCCATCGCTTTCTGAAGGACAGGTCTGCATTTCCGAAAGAGATACGCCACATCTTCTTTGAAATTATAGTCGCTCCTGACTGATGCAAATTCACCCCAAAATTACTCTACGCTCTTTTTGATGTAACAATGACTTTCTTCATGTTTTGTTGAAGAAAATGAATTAGACTATAAAAGATTGCCAAAAGAAAATTTGATTCTCTGTTGCGGGTGGAAATTGATCCGTACAGAAATAACTATTATGAAAATAATTGTAGCCATTAAAAAAAATTTCTAGCAGCTCAAGAGAACCACCGAACTCTTGTTTTAGTATTTCCATAAAATGATAAAATTCTCAATCGAGAATTATGGATGGAATTGGCATGAATTATCTTGCGTTGAGATATTAATTTTATTCTCTATAAGGTGTTACTATATTTGATTTTTTTGTTGGTTAAGTGTTATAGAGAGTTCAGTTTTACTTAAATCTAGAGTTCTATTTAAGTCATTTATTGTTGATGTTTTCAATGTAATATATTTAACTACTTTAAATATTGAGAAGAGCAATATTTGTTTTACTTTTCGTTTTCATTCTTTGTTGTGGTATCAGAGCTAAAGGTCTTGAGTTTGAATCACCCCCGGCGCGCGTTGGGGGAAACTGTTGGGCATTGGATAATCCAGCGCTCCATGTGTGTTTCATGACATGTGTTTAACCGCCTTTTGAGGATGTGTTAACTCTGGCAATGCGTCCGTTTACTAACACCTTTGCGTTTTGGTGTAATGGCTCATATAACACTCCAGGGAGAACAAAGCTTCAATTTCTTTTAGGCTTGCAAAGAAGAAGCAAAGATAGTGAAAAACCAAAAAAAAAAATGCAATTGCACACCTGTAAAAAAAATCTCAGTGTGTCGCTTTCGCAGCTCAACCAAAAAACACTGCGCAAAACTCTGTAAAAAAAACATCAAAGCTCTGAAACATTGAAGAGATACGAAGTCAATTTTTTTTTTTTTTTTTTTAAGCTGGAGTGAAAGATCGTTTTTGGGGAACCAAAAAACCTTTCAATTCAAAAAAATATGACAGGTCACACATCAAACTTCATTTTATTTCCATATTTTTAAGTCATTTGTTTAGGAGCTCCGCTTTTGAGATTTAAAAAAAAAAAAAAAAAAACAACAACAACAACAACAACAATAACAACAAACTCCTATTTCTTTTAAAAAAAGGACTTTCCTCATGTTAAAGTGTCGATTTTTTATTAAACGGAATATCTATGTGGGGTATTGTAATATTTTTTAAGAGAGGGGTTTTTATTTTATATATATATATATATATATATATATATATATATATGCAATGTTTCTCTTAAACAAAGATTTGAATTATAAAAAAAGGAACATCGTATTTTTTTATATAAGAGATTTTTTTTAAGTTTTGAAAAAGAGATAGTAAAAAGGTACGAACATTCACATTAAAAAAATAGTTTATCATAGTGCTTTGCCCAAGACTCTGATTTTGTTTGGAAAAAATTACGAGTTTTGACCTTTAAGAATAAAGACATTTCTGCAAGCCCAGGAGTGCTGGGATACTCTTCAAAACACTTGATTAGAGCCAACCCAAAAAGCATGGGTGGTCATGACCAATAATCAGAGGAATGCAACTATTGAGCTCAGAAAAAAAGAGCACAGAGCCAAATATTAGATACAAAACTCGGTCGATGACTCTATCTCCGAGAAGATAAATGGTACATCCATAACAAAAGAAGCTTGGGAAATCGTGAAATATGTGTATCAAGGTAATGATACAGTGAAGACAGTTAAATTACAGGCATTGAGAGCACAGTTTGAAACTCTAAAGATGACTGACACAGAAAATGTGGATCAGTTCATGACTAGGGTCATGGGAATAGTCAACCAGATCAAGCTCATTGGGGAAACCATTACAGATCAAAAGTGATGAGCCTCAGTATTGCAACAATAATGTTGTAACTCCCAAGGCTACCAACCTTAATTATCAACCTGAGGTTCGTACATACTTAAGAGATATCAACACTATATGTGCAGCATACAATGTGTCCTTCATTTGTTTGATCTGATGTAATGGAGTGAATGTCATGAAATCAAAGCAAAAATGGAATTGTTACTCTATTTGCAAGAAATGGAAAGGTTACTTGCTCAACTTGTAAATGCTAACTAATCAATTCATGAAATGACAAATGTTAATCTACTTGTAGAATAAAGTTATTTTATCTTGCATAATTCATCAAACTACCAATCAAAATTGCATGCACCATCTACCAGTTCACACTTGCTTGTAAATCAGTAACCTACTTGCATCATACTTGTGATAAAGAAACTAATTCTATTCTCTTTTTACAGTGAATAAAAAGAAGGGTTGGAGTGTCTTAGGAGCTAACCCTGATCATAAAATCATAGTTGGGGGTCATTATTCATCTAGACTAAGTCATAGTTGTAGTGGGGATCAAAACTGATGAAGGAAAGTGGTGTTACAGGTTTGCTACAGGAAGGGACATATTTGCTAGAGAAGACAAAATTGCTACAGGAGGAGATAACTCACCGAATGACCAAGTAAATCAAATGAAAATAGAATGGTAAACAAAAAATATTAAGTAGGATGTCTTAGGTCTCTATTCCAAGTGTAATCACTCCAAAATACTATTGTTCACACGTGCTAAAAAATAACATAAAATTACTAGTCTAAAATCTGGGAATTCGAGAACTAGTGAACTAGTTAACCTATCAGATGGCTAATCTAATCAAGTGCAAATGCAATGGGGTAAATTTTGTTATTAAATTGAATATTTTTATGATCTAATGCAAGTAGAATAAACTCAAATGAGGCTCATCAACATGTTCTAAAAAATACCAGAAAATTACTATTATTTTTCTACAAGGACTTCCAAAAATTCTAGATTTATGAACTAGTAACCCAATCCAAGTAGCTCAATGATAAAGTTGAATTTTCAAAGCTATTCTAAGCATGCATCACGCTTGTGTCTTTTAAATAACCTGAAAAATAACTCACTTCAATCATTTAACCCAATCCTACAGCAAAAGACACATCAATAGTAAATGCAGAAATAGGAAAAACAAGAATAAGATATGCATGTGAATAAGAAGTGAAAAGAAGAAAATAAAATTATGCAAGAGGACTCTGAGGCTCCTTGGATGGCCAAGCCCAAGTAAAATTAGATTCATATGAAGGAGAACAAGCTTTAGAAGCTAAAAATGGCACCAATCTTCATTATTTGAATCAATCTAAGTACATCCCTAGTAAAAATGAAAGTGGAACTGCAAAAATACAAGTTTTCTCCATAAGAAGACTAAAAAATGCATGCCCTAGAGGCAAATTCAAATTGATATTTATACAAAATGATGAGGAAGCATTCTCCTTGAAAGGAGGAAGCTTTTCCCTCCAAAATACCTCAAATAGTGGATCTAGTTCCCAACACTACGAATCTGCATTAAATGATAGAGAACACGTTCCTAGATTTTCTCAATCATTGGAGCTCCAGAATTTGTGCAATAATTTCATAATGTCTTGTTGATTTATTATCCAATCTTCATCCTTCTGTAGTAGGGAGCAAGTCTCTAGATTATCTCTTCCTCCAAATCTTTATAATTTGCCCAATATTCTTCAAAAAATAAATAATATTAGGCACACAAATGCAATTATCCATAAACCTTCCTAATGAACATATTAAAGTTAAAAATATGTCATATACTGCAAAAAATGAGGTTTAATGTGTTGAGGATGGTCAAATGGGCCCTAATTTATGTCTAATTTCGAGGTCCATCATACCCCTTGTTGAAAGTGTTGCTCACCCTCTAAGAAACTTAGTGACCTAATTGTGCCTCATTCATGGCCCTGGTGGCCTTCCTAATCTGTCTTGTAGTTGTCAAACACTTTTCTATAGGAACTTTCTGCTTTCCTTTAACAACTTTCTTCCTTCCTATAGTAGCTTTCTACCTTCCTCTAGCAAGGAATATGCTTCTTTTATTTGTTTGGTCATGGCTCCCCTAGTGCTTGGATTCTTCTAAGAGGCTTGGGGCTCCTTTCTTTTGGATTGGAGGGATGTTATTTCTTTAGTTTGCTTCTTATTCTCATTTTATCCTTTGTTTTGATTTTTGAGACACTTTTTCTTATGTTTCAACATTTTATTTTTCTTTGCCACCCTCTTCTTCTTCAACAAATCCATCCCTGGTTGTCTCTTCAAGTCCAGAAAATATTATCTATCCATGTCAACAAAATGTGTCCATGTGTTCTCAAGGTTTGTGCAAGGGAACCCTGCTACCAATTATCAATTTTAGAGCACTCAACATTTCAACTTATGGCAAGAGGAGGAGTGTTTCATGTTGATGAGTGAGGTGAAGAATGGTATGCCAATTTAAAAACAAGTTTATTCTCTGATCATAGTTCTCATCCTCATAAGAAGACTCCACACTTCAAATTTTTATGGTTCTACTACAAGATGTTTAGTGGAGAAATTTTACAAAAATTCACAGAATTTTGTTTGTAAGAGGTGATATATCAATTACTTACCCATTCCTTGCAAACTCCTTCAAATTTCTAGGGTTTTGTGGCCAATAATGCTCAATATAGGGTCCATTTTTTCCTCTTGGGACAATTTTGTAATAGGCAGACTGTCTCCTGTAGCACCTACTCTGTCTCCTATAGAAACCTTGTTTCTCTTGTAGCAACCTTGTTTTCTCCTGTAGCATGGCAGTTTGTGTTTTGAGCTGCTTAGCTAGGGCTGCTCTAGTGGTTGGCCTTCTCATGGATGTCAAAATTTACTTCCCCTTTGGCTGAAACCTCCCCCTATTTCTCCTAATGCTCCTTCTCGCGGCTACTTAGGTGTATTTTTATTTTTTTCCTTAGAGTAGTCTCAGTGGTAGAAACAATATTAACTTCCTTTTTATCATTGAGGGAGAAGGATGATAGAATTTATATCAAACAAAATATTTTTTCTTTGCTCCTATCTTACCTTTACACATAGTAATTTCCAACAAGACCTATTTCTCAATTGTTTATTATAAGCTACCAACTTCAGGCATAATTTCTCATGCAATTATATGGAAATCAAAGACGGAGGAAGCCATTTACTCTTTTTCAAAATAGCTATGTATGTGCATGAGGGTTTGAAAACAATTGCGGGTCATTGTGGCCTTCTTTCACCCTTCAATTCCTCCTGTAGCTTCTTCCCGACCCTCTTGTAGCAGTTCAGACCTTCCTGTAGCTTCCTCTTGTAGCACCTGCAAACAGAGTTTGAAACACCTCGGTGGCACCCTAAGCAGTCTAATAACACTAGATCATCCTTCCTCCAACTATTTTTTAGAAATGAGCGATGGTGCAAATGAAGTCGAGCCTAGTACATAATATTCCCTTTTTAGTAATAGCGCAAAGCTCTTTGAACCGTTTTCTCCACTTCATGCAATCATTACCCTTCTTAATTTGGCTTTTCCACGTTGCATAAGTGAGGGAGTTAGTTGCACTTAACTGGTTGAGAATGGTCGAGACTGTTGACTCATCCTTAACTTATAAAAACTTATCTCTTATGCATTGACAACAAATTTCTAACCATAACACGCTCAAGAGAAGAGGTAAAAAATATTGCATACTTGTACCTACATGTGGATCAGATTGCTGGAGGTGATTGCATGATGTCGTTGAGCCATATACATCATGATATCCTGGTGCATGTCTTCAAAACTTGATTATACCTTAACTGGTGCAGATGTTGGTGATGGAATGTCTTCCCAAGGATAATGTGTCCCTTCATGATTTCACACATGGCTTCATCATGCTTCTGTTGGTGGAAAAAAAGATCTCAGAGATTTCTACTGTGACTGCAAAGATTGCTACAGGAGGAGTTTTCTTCCTGTAGTAGCCTTTTAATCCTCCCTTAAAGTCTTTATGTTGAATTATGGTGTTAAGGGTAATGATTAAAATCCATGAGGGCAGGGTTGGAATCATGAGGGAGTGGAGTATACATTAGAAAAATAGAAAACAATGCCTTTTGTGGTTTTTTCTCTCTTTCTTTTTTTTAGAGATACGATAAAGTCGAAATTTTGAGAAAGTTTTGGTGAAATGGAATGGATAGGTGATGGATGGGTGATGAGTGAATCATTGGAGGACCTATTTCAACCTTCTCTAAAGAGCATATGACCTTTTGATCTCTTTATTTAATCATATATGCCTCCTGTAGCAATTACAGTCCCTCCTATAGCATTTCAGGACAACCTCCTGTAGCAGAATTTTTTTTATCCATATCTCCTAAACGGTAGAATGGATTGACCTAAAAGTGTTTTAGCATGTTTCCATCATCCTTATGCACCTCCCCATAAAAACTCTTGGCCAATCGATGAACTAATATCGAGAAAACTTAAAAATGGTTGTAGGTGATGGAGGTCAATTTCTCGAAAAGTGTGGACTGAAATTTGCTGAAATTGCTTGAGCATGTTACCATCATCCATATGCATCTCCCCATGAAATATCTAGACAAATGGATGCATGGTTTTCAAGATATGATAAAAATAATTTTCCGCTCTGTGTATTTTGCCCTCATGTAGCAAAACAAAGCCCTCCTGTAGCATTTTAGGACAGCGAGGAAAATGAATGAGAAAAACTTGGGAATGATGGGTGGATGGTGTAAATATATGAGGGTGATGGATTAGCATGGCTTTGGTCCCGTTGGAGCATTTAGGAAAAGGAGGAGAAAGCCCAAATTTGACTTCCTTTGACTAGACTTTTGATCATTTTTTTTTTCTTTTGGTGCTAAAGTGTTCTTGTTGCTTGCAAAGGTTGGAGAACACCTGTATTCATCAAAGGGAGATACATGGATTAAATATTTTTTTCTTATCATTGTTTTTAATTTTTCATTTTCGGCCTACTAGCTACTGTATAAATTTTGAATAATGTGACACTTATTCACAGAGATTATCCCAATTATACACTATTGCGGAATACATGCATAATACATAACCTCCTCTACGTTGATCATCAATTTAGCAGCATTAAAAAAAATGAAACATCAATCGCATGCGCACATTAACACAATATGTAACCCGGGGAAAGCATACAGCTGAAAACCCCACACTATTTGTATATTATAATGATTGAGAACATGTAACAATACATAGTACAATACTCCTCACAAGTACTCATTACTATCTCCACCTGTTACACACAAACTAGCTCAGATCTGATGCCTCAAATCTCCTCCACTGTTTTCCTGCCTCCACTGCGCAATCCTGCATGGGAATAATGATGAATGGCTGAACCAAACTTGTATTTCCTTGGCTGAACCACGCAATCCTCATTGGAATTACTCAATCCATGCATGTGCAAAATCTCATGCACAACTATAGCCACAACTAACAGCTGTCTTGCTCTTTCACTCACCTCTAACACCTGTCTCCACTGAACTGTCCATGCACTAAGTTAACTGATGTATTCTTTAGTTGCTTTATGAGTTAATAATTAGTGAATTATTAACAATTAATTCACTTCACTCATCACTAGTGTATTCTGCAGTTAGACTAAATACAACTAGTTCAACTAAGTCAAACTGAACACAACTCCATCAACTCCTCAATCAACTCCACCAAACTCAATCACTTGAGTTCTAACTGAAGTCCGTCATGCAATAGCTCAACTGACCCATAAGAAAAGTGTATTTCCTTCTGACAGCTGCATGTGCCACATCCGTAGCTCGAACTGAAGTGCTCCAAGAGGATAAGATAATGTTTATAGTCCAAATATTATTAAGAGATAATAATATTCGACTGTTCTATTTTTAGCTTGGCAGTCTAAAAATAGACTCCGCCCATATGTCTAGAAATAGAAGTCCATCTATTTTTACCAACATGACCAATCATCCACAAATAGCATCCTGCAACTCATAGACCATGATCCATATGTCTAAAAATAGACTTTGTGCCAAAAATAGCCTGCGAGCCCACTTAGTGAAGGCGACTCCTTTCCACTAACCTCCATCATCTTGTTGCATTTTGAACAGCTACCTCAATGAGGTTTTCAACTAGTAGGTCTGCCTAAGCGTCCCAAAGGACATTTTCACCTAGGATCTTTTTTTTTTCTTTTTTTTTTTTTTTTTTCTGTTTTTTCAAACCCATTGATCTCCTCAATAAAGTTACTAAATCAATGAGCCAATATGAGGCGCCTCAAAAGAGGTTTTCACCTAAAATTTTATTTTTTCCTCTTATTTTTCATTTTTTTTTATTTTTTTTCTATCCTACTCTACTTGAAAAAACAAAAATTCTTTCAAGCATAAGAATACTTCCAATGGAGCCATGTGCACATCAAGATGACAGGTAAACTTATGTGTAGGCTAGAAATATATGATTTGACATGAATCTGAATTTCAGAGACCAAATGCTTTGACTTTGATGATATCAAACAATGTTGAAGAAGAGAGTGATGCTCCATCTTGTTGATTTTCTAGAACCAAACCTCAATATAGCTTTGATTCCCTTGGTTCATTTGCACATTTGGATCTCTTTTTGCATCATCTTTTATCATGACATTCAAATCTTCCTCTTTTTGTTGATGTTCTCTTGAACACATGGAGGATTTGATGTTAAACATGAGGGAACTTTCTCAATCTTTGATTTTGATGTCTACTCTTCAGAAGTGCAGTCCATGATTCTTTGGTCTTCTCAATTGAATCTTATTTTTATGAATGTTGTCCATTAATGACATCAAGAGAATCTCCTTTTTGCAACACTCTTCTTGAGCTAAGATGAATATCATTTAGATCAAAAGGAGATATTTGGAAGTGTTGTACCTCAACATTATAAGTGGGTTAAGCTACTTCCTTGTGTGGGTTTGGGAATGGTGGTATAGGTAGTTGAGTGGGAGTGGATCTTTGAGATGGATGTGGTTGGGGTTGTGGTTATGGTGGAGGTATATGGTCAGAATAACATGGAGTTGGGTATTGAGTATATTGAGGAGAATACTGAGGATATTGTGGATTTCTCTCATAAGTTTATTTCCAACCTTGTTGCCATGATTGGTTTTGGGATTTATATGGCTAAGGTTTTCAAGGAAATGGTTTGTTCCAATTACTTTAAGATGGATGTGCGTAACCTTGAAATTCTGAATTAGGCTCTTGCATCATACCAAGTTTACTAGGTTGCCATGGTCCTCTTGGAGCTACATAACATAACTGCTTCAGCGATTGACTTGCTCCATTGTCCTCTTGGTAAACTTCCTTCAACCTTGGTAATGATGGGCAATATTTAACAGCATGTGATTCTGCATGGATAACATAAATATCCACATCTTCTTTTTCCTCATCTTGCATTCTTTACATTTCTACATGTCTACTTAGATTGCTAAGAATTTTTATTTTAAAGTCATTAAAGAAATTTCCAAGTTTAGCATGACTTACCGATCTTGATGTTGATTTACTTACTGTTGCCCTTCCTCTTGATATGTGTTTGCATGTTTCACAAATTTCTTCAAATGATAATTGGTATACATCACTTCTACTCATGAGTTCACAAAGATCAGTCCATGCATCCCTAATTGTTCTAAGTAAGAAGGTTTTTAGTGTGTCAGATCCCAAATGATGTAATTTTCCCCTCTTAACATTATACATGAACTTCTCTATTAGATCCTCAAGGCTTTCATCTTATTTTCAATTCATTCTAAATATTTCTTCTTTAAGATCATGATCTTTATATTTTTCTAGAAATATCTTTTGCATATCATTCCATGATCTTATTGAATTAGTGCTTAAACACATGAACCATTTAAGAGTTCTATCCTTCAATGTTGTCGGAAACAATCTCAATTTTTGAGTGTTTAATAAGTAACCATAAGATCTATAAATAATTTTAAATTCAAAGAGAAAGGTTTCTGGATCCTCTGACCTCATACCATGGAAGTTGGGAAGGAAATATGGAGGGATGTTCTTCATATGCACACTGACATTAGTACCTTGAATGGGAAATCCAAGAGGATCTTATTCATTGTCATCATCTCCATCCATTTCTTCTACCTTATCTGTCACCTCCTCTTCTTCTACCTGCAAAATTGGATGGTGATGTAGCTCTTACTCCGCCACGTGATCAAATGGGGGGGGTTGGTGTTGGAGAATTTTTTTTTATTTATAAAAAAAAATAGAATAAGAATGCTAATGCAATGCAAATTTTTGTTCTTGAAATGAAATATGTCTAATGCAATTTTTGTTTTTGCAGAAAGTAAAAGAAATGAATCAACTATGGAAGAAAACAATTCATACTTCGACACCTCCCACGAAACAATGCCAAAAACTTATGAGCCTTGGTATTGCAACAATAATGTTGCAACTCCCAAAGCTACCAACTTTAATTATCAACCCGAGGTTCTTACAAACTTTAGAAATATCAGCCCTATATGTGCAACATACAATGTGTTCTTATTTTTTTGATCTGATGTAATGGAGTGAATTTCATGAAATCAAAGAAAAAATGGAATTGTTACTCTATTTTCCAGAAATGGAAAGGCTACTTGCTCAACCTGTAAATTGTAACTAATCAATCCATGAAAGGACAAAGGTTAATCTACTTGAAGAAAGAAAGTTATTTTATCTTGCTTAATTCATCATACTACCAATCAAAATTGCGTGTACCATCTACCTAGTTCACACTTTCTTGTAAATCAGTGACCTACTTGCATCATACTTATGATAAAGAAACTAAGTCTACTATGTTTTGTAGTGAATAAAAGGAAGGGTTGGAATGGATTAGGAGCTCCTCCTGATCATAAAATCATATTTGGGGGTCATTATTCATCTAGAATAAGTCATAGTTGCAGTGGGGATCAAAACTGATGAAGGAAAGTGGTGTTACAGGTTTGCTACAGGAATTGACAGATTTGCTACCGGAAAGACAAAATTGCTATAAAAGGAGATAACTCAACGAATGAACAAGTAAATAAAATGAAAATGGGATGGTACGCTTTTTTATTATTAAGTATGATATCTTAGGTCTCTGTTCCAAATGGAATCACTCCAAAATACCATTGTTGACATGTGCTAAAAAATAGCAGAAAATTACTAGTCTAAAATCTGGGAATTCGAGAACTAGTGAGCTAGTTAACCTATCAAATGCCTAACCTAATCAAGTGAAAATTAAATGGGGTAATTTTTTTTAATTAAATTGAATGTTTTTATGATCTAATGCAAGTGGAATAAACTCAAATGTAGCTCATTAACATGTTCTAAAAAATAGCATAAAATTACTACTATTTTGCTGCAAGGACTTCCATAAATTCTAGATTCATGAGCTAGTAACCCAATCAAAGTAGCTCAATGATGAAGATGAATTTTAAAAGTTATTATAAGGATGAATCATGTTTGTGTCTCTGTGAATAACCTGAAAAACAACTCACTTCAATCATTTAACCCAATCCTACAACAAAAGAAACATCAATACAAAATGCAGAAATAGGAAAAACAATAATAAGATATGCATGTGAATAAGAAGTGAAAAGAAGAAAATAAAATTATACAAAAGGGGTTTGAGTCTCCTGGGAGGGCCAATTCCAAGGAAACTCAGAGTCCTATGAAGGAGACCAAGATTTATAAGCTAAAAATGGCACTAATCTTCATTATTTGAATCAATCTAAGTACATCCCTGCTAGAAATTAAAGTGGAGTTGCAAAAATACAAGTTTTCTCTACAAGAAGACTAAAAAACGCATGCCCTGGAGAAACATTTGAATTGGTACTTATACAATATGATGAGGAAGTATTCTCCTTGAAAGGAGAAAGATTTCCCCTCCAAAATCCCTCAATTAATGGATTTAGTTCCCAACACTAGGAATCTGCAATAAATGATAAGCAACACATTCCTAGATTTTATCAATCATTGGAACTCCAGAAATTGTGCAATAATTTCATAATATTATGTTGATTTATTATCCAATATTTATCCTCCTATAGTAAGGAGAAAGTCCCTAAATTATCTTCTCTTCCAAATCTTCATAATATGCCCAATATACTCACAATATTCTTCAAAAATAAATAATATTAGGCACAAATATGCAAGTATGCATAAACCTTCCTAATGAACATATAAAGTTAGAAAATATGTCATCTAATGCAAAAAGAGAGGTTTAATGCATTTAAGGATAGTCAGATGGGCCTTAATCTGTCTAATTTGGAGGCTCATCAAAAATAATTGAAAAGGTCCTTTGAATCCTGCCTAAGAAATATGACATGATTGTAACAACCATTCTCGAATCCAAAGATTTTAAAACTTTCTCAGTAGAACAGTTGACTGGATCACTTTTGGCACACAAAACAAGACTCAACTTGGTAGAAGATTCCATGAAACAAGCTTTCAAAGCACAACTTTATTTTAGCAAAAGCAGAGACAGAGGATATAGTGGTGGCAGAAAGCGAGGCAGAGGTAGATCAAAACATCATCATGCAGTAGAGCAGTGGAGACCTTCACAAAACCAAACTCAGAGAAGAAAACCATGGAGAAAATATAATGTCCAATGCTATTACTACAAGAAATTTGGGAATTATGAATATGAATGCAGAAAGAAACAATCAGATCAACAAAGAGGCAGTGTCCATCTCTCCAATAATAAAGGAGAATCCTCTGAAATAATGTTTCTTCCGTGCCATCTTTCTCAAGGCACTCACAGCAAGGACCTTTGGTTATTAGACATTGGTTGTAGCAATCATATGACAGGTAACAAAAAACTGCTTTCTTATCTTGATGCTTCCATAACATCATAAATTACTCTTGTAGATCATTTCTGCGTTAAAGCTTAAGGGAAAGGTATTGTCCCTATACTTACTAAACAGAATCAGAACAAATACATACATTTGTTAAAGATTTCTGGAATAACACTGTGTAATATGTGTAAATTGGTCAAATATGGTTTATTTTTTTAAATCAAAACTTTGTCCATTAATCAAACATTCAAATATTTTTGAGTCTCAAAAATTGGTCATTTATTATTTATTTATTTAAATTAAAATTTTGACCATTAATCCAACATTCAAATATTTTCCTATAAAAAGGCTCTCCAACACTCATTTACTCATAAGGCTCTCTGTGGTCCCTGATGATGGATGGAGTCACCATCCGAAACGTTGGTTAGATCATACATATTACACAGTGTTATTCCAGAAATCTCTAACAATATGATCAATTATGGAAGTCTCCAATCACTCAAATACATACCTAATGTTTATTATGTTCCACATCTAAAGCATAACCTTATTAGTGTAGGAAAATTGATGAAACATGGTTATGATGCATATTTCAAGATAACACATGTTATGTCTATGAAAAACCTCCCAATAGTAGAATGATAGCAAAGGTTGAAAAAACCAAGAATATGATGCTTCCATTGACTCTTAGAAGTCGAAATATCTAACAGTGTTTAGTCCACAATGTATCAAGAATAGATGAGTCTCAGCTATGGCATTTTGTGTATGGGCACATCCCATTTAAGGGTCTAAATATGCTTCAAAAACATTCAATGGTCATTGGTCTCCCTATTATGAATGAAAAAATTATAATTGTGAAATTTGTGTTATAGAAAATCATAAAAGAGATAGCTTTCCCACATCTTCCTCTAGAGAAAAAGAGTCTTTAGTGTTAATCCATATAGATATATGTGGCCCAATGTAGACATAGTCCATTGGTGGTAGTCTTTATTTTTTGACATTCATTGATGATTATAGCAGGAAGATATGGGTGTATTTTCTCAAAAATAAATTAGATACTTTCTCAAGATTTAAAGAGTTCAAAGTAGAAGCAAAAAAGCAGAGTGGAAAGCCTTTGAAAGTACTCAGATTTGATAGAGGAGGAGAGTACAAATCCAATAACTTCAAAACTTTTTGTCAACAAAAAGGAATCATAAGAATACAACAAGATATACTCCACAACATAATAGAGTAGCATAAAGGAAAAATCAGTCGATCATGAATATGGCCAGATGTATGCTTCGTGAGAAGAAGTTTTCAAATAACTATTGGGATGAAGTAGTTTCGATAGCAGCGTGTGTTCTCAATAGATCTCCAACAACTAATCTTCAAGATACAGTACCTCAAGAAGCATGCGATGGTAGAAAGGTAAATATATCTCACTTTAGAATTTTTGGATCAATAAAATTTTCACATGTTCCTGAGTAGCTAAGAAAGAAGCTTGATGATAAGAGTGAAATATGTATTTTCGTAAGCTATAGTGAGCAGTCAAAGGCCTACTGAATCTATAATCCAACTACTAAGAAGTTTGTTTTAAACAGAGATTTTAAATTTCTTGAAAATAAATCTTGGTCTGATCATATTGATGAAGCTTCAAACAATACTTTGTATCCACCACAACCACCAAGATTGCAAGTTCAATAAGAATCGTATTGTAACAAACCGAGTGACAATTCCATGTAAAAATATATAAGACCACGGTTGATGGGACACGTATTCCAAGTTGAATGGTGGGAAAGACATCCTAGTCCGTGATCATTTCGGTTTATTATGGCTAAGGAAATTGGCTAAGGCAAAACAACATTTTTGACACATTTATTTATGAAAATAATGGAAAATAGGAGAAAAGGAAGGTGAACGGTCACAAGTTGCATGTGAGGAGGAAATCAAATGAAAATAATGGAAAATGAAGAAAACATAGGCCTCATTGATAAAAAGGATTTTGAGGATCAGTTGGAAAGCTCTTGGCTCAAGCTCTTGCTCAACTTTAGCATTGAATCAAGAAAGGTAAAGAAGGCAAGAGGAAGGAAGGAGAAAGCAAGGAAGAGTAGGATCAAGCAGCTACAACATGATTCTTTGTAGGTATCGATTTTCATGTGTATTTTCCTTGCTATATATGGCATGCATGGTATTTCATGTGTTTCTTTTGTTGTTATGGCATGGGTTTTTACAAGTGTAACAGTGTTTTCAACCTAGCCTTTCCATTTCCGGATGGTCATGGTGTGATGGGGTTCTCATGTTTTGGTTGAGCTAGATTGTTGGATGGATTCGAAGCTGAGTGAGTTGGATCTACGAATGATAGAGCACATGGCCTAGTGGTCCCTCAACCGGACTGTGGATCACGGTAAAGCCAATAGCCTAGTAACCCCTGAGACAGACTATGGGTTGCAATAAATCCATGATTGTGCTTCCTCGGTGGGCCTAGGAATCCTTGTCGATGAATGGCAGGATATATGGTAAATCCAAGAGGTGGTTTTCTCTTCGATGGGCCTAGTAATCCTGGGTTTTGGAAATGCAGTAAATCCTACAGAGTGGGTCTCGATTTAGGGCCTAGTGATCTGGGTTTGGATTGCGGTAAAGCCTGTGAGACTAGGATATAGGGAAATTCCTCACGATGTAGGTGGAGAAATCTGGTGGCATCCATGCCTTTTTTGCCTAGTGATCAGGTGGAGATCATGGTAAAGCCTATTATGACATGTTTATTGTGTTGACCTAGTGATCCGGGATGGATTATGGTAAATCCTAGTTTCTATTAATTAGGGTGAGGTTGTTTAGCCTCGGGATGCTCTGGTTGAATCTTTTGGTTGAGTCCCACATTCATGCTTGGAATATGGCACGGGGGTCACTGGTTGAAGAGATATTTGGCTTAGCTATTCTATGGTTGGGTAGAACGTGGTAGTCCCATCCTGGGTTTGGATTTTGCATCATTAATGAAAGGTTATTTCTCCTTGTATTTCTATGAATATTATATTGGTTTATATGTGGATCATATGGCTATGATTTCATTGGTATTTTTGCTTCTATTATGCTGGTTATGTATGTGTTTTATGACAGTGGCTATATATGGCTCTCATAATTTTTTATCTGTAAATGAATGCACAATGTATCTATGACCTAATAGATGATAATGCAGCAAATGATATGAGGGAACAATGGTTCTTAGAAATTCTTAGATAAGTATGAGATCCCTATGCTTAAATCTGTTATTTACACCTATAGATTACATATTTGTGATATGTTTAACGAAATGATTATCATGGTTAGTAAGGATCCTGTTAAGGGCTTGTTCAACTATTTACTTTTGCATCATTATTTCCCTATTACTTTACTATTATAGAGATGTCATTCAATTCTGGGCAGTGGCCTGGGCTTTGGCCTTGAAAAAGTGGCTCAAAACTCGGGGATGCTAGCACACCACTGGACAAAATAGTTCCTAGACATTGGCATGTCTATAGCATGAGAGCATCCAGAGCCTCCTGGAAACTGGCAGGCCTATAGCATGAGAGCGTCCATAGGTCAAGTGGTGAAAAACTTTAGTGGGACCCAAGAGCTAACTACTTGAGTGGTTAGGACGGTTCCTAGGAGTCTTATAGCTGATGTGGAAGGTTTGTATGTTGTGTTTCCGTTGATTCCACTTCCTTAAGGTCACATAGGAGGTTGAATCCAATCATAGTAGCCTCTCTTCACATGTTTACCCCGGTTGGTCGATTACTTGGGTAGATGTGGGGGGAGGGTGTTACACGTACCATTATGAAAATGGTACATCTTCAAGCACTGAATACACTAGTGATTCAACATCTTCAGAAGATAGTCAGGAAATAATAAGCATCAAAGAAATTTATGAGTAGGAGCATGAGTTTAACCAACAAAATATGTTTTAATTTCTTTCATCTCAGCCAACCCATTTTGAAGAAGTAGTTAAAGAAAAGCATTTGGTTGATACAATGAACCAAGAAATTTATTCCATAAAGAAGAACTAGACTTGGGAATTAGTTGATCTCCCAAGAGACAAAACCAAAATTGGTGTAAAATGGGTATATAAGACCAAGCTTAATGAAAAAGGATAATTTGAGAAACATAAGGCAAGGTTGGATGCCAAAGGATTCTCAGAATAGTTCGGTATCGACTATGGTGAAACCTTTACTCCAGTAGCAATGTTAGACACGGTCATAACCATTTTATCCACAAAAACTCAACACAAATGGAAAGTATATCAGCTTGATGTAAAATCTACCTTCCTAAATGGTATATTGCAGGAAGAAGTTTATGTAGAGAAGCCTCCTGGTTTTCAAGTTCCAGATAGGACCATAAGTTATATAGATTGAAGAAAGCTTTGTATGGTTTGAAACAATCTCCAAGAGCTTGGTACAGTCACATTGGCACATATCTCATCAAAAGTGGTTTTTGCATAGGTAGTCATGAGCCAACTTTGTATACCAAAGCTCATGAAGGTAAAATTCTTATTGTATGCCTTTATGTAAATGAGCTTATTTATACCAGAAATATGATGTTAGAAGAATTCAAATTAGCAATGAAAACAGATTTTGATATGACAGATCTAAGGGTCATGAATTACTTCTTAGGTACTAAAATTCACCAATATGCTAATGGCATTTTTGTTGGTCAACAAAAAATGCAACTGATATCATCCAAAAGTTCAAATGACCAATTGAAAACTTGTTGATACACCAATTGTTCAAGGCACCAAGTTGAGCAAAGAAGATGTAGCACCACCAGTTGATCCCACATTTTATAAAATTCTAGTTGGTAGTTTGTTGTATCCTGGTGCAACTAGACATGATATTATGTTTGCAGCAAGTTTTGTCTCCAGGTTTATGCAGTCATGTAAGATTTCTCATTGGAAGGTTGCAAAAAGGATCTTAAGGTATATTGCATGGACAATAGACTATGGTTTGTTTTTAAACATTCTGAAAAATTTTCACTTTCAGGTTATATAAATAGCAATTGTGTAGGGAGTTTAGATGATCACAAAAGCACCTCAAGGTATGCTTTTTCATCTTGGAACCAATCTGATTTCATGGCCATCCAAGAAATAATCAATCGTTTCAATATCTTCTACAGAGGAAAAATATGTAGTAGCAAATTTAGCAACGTGTCAATGACTGTGGTTGATAATATTATTGAAAGATCTATCAAATGATTAAAAGGAACCAACTCCAATTTACTGTGATAATAGTTCAACAATTTCTTTATCAAAAAATCATGTTTTTGACAAAAAGAGCAAGCAAATTGACATAGGTTTTCATTTAATCCATGAGCTTGTCAATGATGGGGACATAGTACTTGACTTTTGTGGTTCCAAAGATCATCTTGCAGATATTTTCACAAAGCCATTGGTCAAGAATTTATTTTAATTTCAAAGAGAGCAATTAGGCATTGTAAGCGCATCTACATGTAGTAGTTGATATTAGGAGGGGATGTTGAGATATTAATCTCACTGACTGCTAGGTGTCATCACATTTGATTCTCTTGTCTACTAGGTGTCATAGACAATTTAGTTTTACTTCAGTTTAGTTGATTTCTACTCCAATCATTTATTTTTGATGTTTTCAATGTTATTTAATTAGCTATTTTGAATATTGAGAAGAGCAATCTCTGCTCCACTTTTTTTTTCATTCTTTGTCATCTTGTGTGCACTATTCTACATTTCTTTTGGCCTTATGTTGTCTACTTAGGTTTGTATTCTCTGCCATCTGCATAACCTAACATATCTAACTCAACTTGGTCATCCCACCTATTATAATCCTCATCCATATACTCATAGGTGTGCATATTATTTAATGCTTCAAGTCTCATGCCATATTCTCACATCTGGGTTCCCTGACTTGTAATGCATTTCTCATTGTCTAGTATGACTTATGTAATGTTTCCTTCCACATATTTCTCCAAACATGTATTGCTTAGCTATGTAACAATGAAATCTTGTTAATCTTGCCAATCCTCTTCAGGTCTGAGTAGTGTCATAATGCTAACGCTGCCACAACCATTGTTTGATTATGTAATGTAGGATCTCAGTCTAGTTGAGGTATGTTTGGAATACCACTGGTCTGCACCTTATAACTATTATGAATTCCTTTGCTCAAGAAAAAATTATATGGTTTGTGGTTTCATTTTTGAAACATATCCCTTTGACAAGTCCACAAAGCATATGCTCAGTCTCTTTTCTATTTAGTATTTTATCACTTCTGGTGGAGACATGTTTTCTCTTTACTCATTCATTTTTGTATAGGTACTTACGTCTGGATTTTCTTGTGAATTAACTAGCATTGTTATTGATTCATACGATTTGTTTATTCTTGTGAAACATGAATATGTTTGACTACTTGATGGTGTAGTTATTTGTTGGTAGATTTGAAATGATTCTCTCTTATATGCTATGGTTACAATCTTAACTCTTTCATTCTCATATGCCATTCATTATTTTTTCTCATTCTCATTTCGTGTGGAGGAAACATCTTTTATTTGGTAGTTCTTCATGTGACTCCCCCTGTGTGGAGGCACTATGCTTCAATGCTACTAATTTGTTGTTCGTTTACATTGGTGGCTTATTTCAGTATTCAATTATCTGTGTGTTTGTTTAATGTCTCATTATTGATGTCCATCTTAGTCCATAATAGCATTCATCCATAATGAACTTAGGAATTTGTGGACCATAGGGGAACCATAATCCCTTGACTTTAAAGGAATCCTTTTCTCCAATGGTAGGCATCTTTACAAAATCATACTTGCATCTATGCATTGCAAGAATCTTGTGACTTTGTTCAATGTGACAAATGAAATAGTGTTCTCATAATTATATTTGTACTCACAAAACCACAAGGGATCTCCCTCTAGATCATACATATCCTAGAACCCTTTAATAGAAACCTCTCAAAAATTAGCCTTCATACTTGAATAAAGTATCTTCTAGTCATCAAGAACCATTTTACTTGGTGGTATAAGATCAAGGGAATTTAAATTCTTCCATTCATTCCATCAAGAACACCAAACCTAATTCCCTTTTACGGTGGTAGTTGGGATATAAATGCATTCCATGGAGGATGACTAACTCCACTCCCTCAGACACATCCATCCATACGAAGAGAGATGTATATAGATTGATCTTCTGAAACATTTACCAATGAATTTTTTTCATTCAATCACTTTGACCATTCCAAAGTATAAATGGGAGTCAACTGTTATAGGTTTTCTCTTCTACTAATAGTGTGCAGTTTTTTATCATTTTTTTCATTATTTAAATTATAATCTACATTTAAGGTATGTAATTTATGAGATTAGTCTAAGCCCGATAACTTCTTGTCACCAATTACTATTCCAAGAAGGCATTTATTTTTGTCTGATTCTATGTTCTGCCAAGATACACCCTTCGGCTTCGCCGAGAGAGAACATGTTTTTAACCCTAAGTTCTTCTCTCATTCACTCCACTCTGTAAGAAATCTTACAAAGTATTGTTATCCCCGTCGCAGTTGAGATTTTTGCCTTTGTATAAATATGCATACATTAAGATATTAAATGTTCTTAACATCAGGCTGACCTCTGACACTTTGAAACTTCTCATATAAATTTTCCATCATCCCAGTATGACCTTTGTTTCCAAAATACCTCATGGTTGCATTCATCATCCACACATCAGGCTTATAATCTTGATCCTCTAAAATATTTGAAATGACATCTTCCATATCTTTAAATTTACCAGCTTTACCATATGTATCCAGAATTGTTTTATAGGTGGCAGTATTGGGCTTGATTCCATTTTTCAATATTTTTAAGAGTAGCTTGTCAACATGATCAAACCGATAATATTAAAAACAAGATTTTACAAGTATACTATAAGTGAAGGAATCAGGTTTGCATAGAGGAATTCTCTTCATTTCCTCTAGAACATTTAATGCCTTGTAGGACTCAATACTTGGATCCAACCATTCTTCAACCATAAGCTGAAAAAGTGAATTTGCACACTTATATTGCTTGCACTTTCCAAACATGAGAAAAATATTTAAGTATATTTTAGTGTTTGGTCTATACCATAATTTTTCCCTTATGATTTCAAATGATTTTCATTATATATTGCAGATAAGTAGAGAGTGCATGGATGCCTTGACTATATTCATGTTTGTTGTACGTCTACGGATCACAATGAGGACATGTTTTCTCCTTGTGCTTGTAAGCATTAAAAAATGACATTTTGTGTCTTTATTAGCCTTGGAATTTAATTTTCACCATTGTGAATAAAGTTCAGTCCATCAATAATAGATTCACATACTTAAACATTCTCATGATTGTTACTCTAATAGCAAGTTGTATTCTTCTTTGCTAGTGTGTGCCTTCATTTCCTTGAGCAACTCACCTTGAGCTCACGCTGACTTAAATTTTTCAATGAAGTTATCAGTTGCTCTTTCTTCTTTTTCCAAACTTTGGTGGGTTTCCTTTTGATCTATGCATCACCTTTTGGCTTCTTATCTAGTTTGCTTTGTATGATCTTCTCCTTTTGTCTAAATTGCATTACTGAACTGGGAAATTTGTAACCTTTAGCCAAGTGGCCAATATTGTCATATATATAGCATCTTATGTGTGTTGAGCATTAGAAAAGGTATGTAATTGCCACTTATTTCTTTATCTTTTCCTTTAATTCATAACTTCTTTATATTCTAAGATGGGCATATGATGAAGGATTATGATAAAGTTAAAGAGATTTGTGATTAACGTAAAATGACTAATTATTGCCTTTTTCTATGCAGAAAATGAATAAAATGGAAGATCTCCATTTCGAAGGAAAAGACAAGGCAAAATCAACTGTTATCCCTTTTACAGGAAACCGCATCCAGACAAGGCAATCGAGATCGAAGCGCATGGGCCAGGAAAAGGAAGAAGAAATGCAATATCAGCACAAGAGGATGAAAAGGTAACTGAAGATTATAGATATGGCGAATCCCTTAGGATCCTTTGATCCTGAGGGATCGCTACCCCAAGGCTATCTGCATTTTTGGTTTTTTCACCTGGCCACTATAAGAAGGGACAACACTGCAAGCCCAAGGGGAGGATCATTATTGATTTATAGAATTCACTGTTGTAACTTGAACTTTGATCATCGACTCTCTTTAAAGAGCAATCACTGTAACTCTAGTTTTATTATTAATACATAAACTTCATTGCTGTTCTGTCATCTAATTCTGGAGTAACCATAGCAGTGCGTCCCTGGTGACTAAGGGCCCAGCCCTAGTGGATCACTTGCTTTCTGTATCATTATTTTCCAATTACAAGTCGTGTGTGGTTTGATTTCCTTTACTTGCTTTATTCAGTAATCTGTTGTTCTTTGACATTTCATTTACTTGCTCTGTTGTATTCGTATTTGAATAGTAGGATTATTATTTGTAACTGAAATGTTTTCATTCTGGAATCATATTGCATTGTCTAATTTGGACATTGTTGTTCATTTTCAGATTGACATTGTTGTTCATTTATAGATTGACATTACTGTTCATTTACAGAGTAACATTGTTGTGCATTTACAGATTGGTATTGTTGTTCATTTAGCTACGGTTTACCTATAACTGTGATTGTTGTTCATTCGGATTATTGTTCCATTACAATTGCAATTTTTGTTCCCTTATAACTGTGGTTAATATTTATTATAAACAAAGATTACTGATTCCATCAGTCTAGATTCGCTGTGTGATTACACTTGATTAAGTTTGATGTTCAATACTTCATAGACTTGCTTAGGTTTGCCGTTTCATTCTTGGATTGTTGTTCAATTCATTTACCGAGTTAAATATTGTTGTTCAATTCCTTTCGGTTATGATTGCTTCTTAATTCATTCCTATAGGTTAATCTTTATTGTTCAGACTTTTCAATAGATTAGTTGTTGTTCCTTTCTCTGTTAATTGAATTGTCATTTCAAGTATTTGCTTTGGTGTGAACAGAACGATCTGCAACTGTAGTGAACATTGAATATTGTTGTCTAGTTCTTGTTATCACCCCAAGAAACTCTCCTAGGTTGTATCTCAGAGATGCTCGGGAACATTAAAAACTCAACAAAATGTTGGAAATGGATGAATGGAAGGAGTGATGCTTGTTCAAGCCAAATAACCACTTGTATTATGCTTAACTCCAGACATGGGTGAACACCCTCAGGCTATAAGGCTTTAGACCACCAATTACTCACAGTTTGAGGATTAAGTGAACATGGAGAATACTGACCACACTAGCAAATGCACAAGACCATGTGATGGCCGGCTGCAACGAGTAAAGAGGTCTGCAAATCTATTTCCTAATGCATAGACAGGATGACAGCTCTCTGGCATTAAGTAAACAGAAACCTGCATAACACATTCAATGATACATACTAGACTTCAACGCAGAAGTGGGATGACAGCCCCTCTAATGCCAAATATCAAGAGCACATGAACCAATGTATACCAGGCACAGCCTAGAACAGAGTAGAAATTGAAAGTACGCAATTAACAACAAAAGAAGTTTGTATTAGCTGAAAGTGAAGACCAGACGCTACAAGTATCAAAGTAGTTACAGTCTCCAGAAGTTGAACCTTACATCAAAACAACAACCATCAACCCTCATTACATTTTTGTTTTGGGTATATATAGAGTTTCTTTACAAAGATATTCTGTTGCTTAATGCGTGGAGGGCTCATAATCGACCACCAACCACATTGACTATCTAAAATGGGCCTCTGCTATGACCTGCTGCTTCAATGAATGAATTTGACATTCTATGGTACTCTATTTTACTCCTCGAGCAGGTGAAGTGGCGTAAAGGATGAAATTCCTTAATTGTTGAATCTAAGTTTCTTCTTTAGAATCGTCCTTCTTCCTCTCGGGTACACAATGCGTTGAATGCAGTAGTTGAAGTAGTAATGCACCAGACACTGATAGATGGCCGCTTCTGTCCTTCGGGTGCATGGCATGACCAAGGGTGAGGATTGCATGGCGGGTGGATGATCTGGTCAGGAGAGTAATACTGGCCGTTGGATGGAACAGACAGATGACGAAGATATCTCGGCGGGAGGCATTGGGAGGAAGCGGGGTAGAGTGATTATGAGCTGTTGGATCTCGTAGATGGACGGCGAAGATCAGTTTACAGGAGGTATCGGGGGGAAACGGGAATGGACGAATGTGAGCTGTCGGATCGCGGGCGGACAGATCCGATGGCTATCGGGTGGAAGAGATGCGCGAGGATTAATGGTCGAGGAAAATGGTTTGCGCGGCGGGGTGGTATTGATCGCACCGCTTACGAGGGATGGGCGGTATTCGTACGCGGGCAAGCGATGTGAGTAATCAGCCGATGCGTGGTGGATAGGACAGGGAGGAAACTGCTTTCCCCGTGAGCTAACATGCGGTTATGTTATGGCAGCGGGGGAAGCGTATGCCGTTGGATCTCATGGTAAACGATCGGACGGCGGGGTTTGAATATGCACGTTTTTTACTGATGTGACAGGAAAAGCTAGAGAAAGCGCGCGGTCATGTGAACTTAGTCATATGATGGCTAAAACTTAGCACTCGGGGGTCAGAGGAACCACGGAATTACACAGAGTTTCAGAGGTAAAATGGAGGTAGCAGGTTTGAAATATAAGTGGGGGTGAAGGGGAATAAGGAAGGTGACCGGTGTAGACCTTTTCTGAGCAGAAACCGAGGAAATGAGCTTGCTTAGGCCCCTTGAACATCAGCAACCTGTAGCAGAGCTAACACTGGCTCCTTCTGGGGATGAGATCCTCCCTATGAGGTCTCAAGAACCTGCAGATCAATGCCTTTCCGATGAAAACAAATTAGCAAAATTCCTAGTGTTCCATTGGGCATGGAGTCTGACTAATCCTACACTAAAACTAATAAGATAAAATATTTACAACTTTAAGTCCCAAAGACCTTAAACAACATAAATTTTCAGAAAACGCCCATTAACTGGGCCATCAAAAACTGTCTCCCCTCCCATACTTTTCAACATGAAGGTATTGTTCCCTTGAATCTAAGAAATGATAAAAGGCCCTGTCCAGAAAGCATCAAACTTCCCATGGTTGCCTTTCTTTTCTTTCAATGCATCCCACTTCAGAACCAAGTCTCCAACCTGAAAATTATCTGTTTTTGCCTTCTTGTCAAAGGCTTCCTTGATCTTCTTCTGATGTGTTGCAGCCTTTTCAACCAGTTGTTCCCTAATTTGGTGCACCTCTGCTAAATCAGTGATCCTCTTTGCCATGTCTTCTTCCTCATTCTACTCTTCTTGAAGGAATTTTGCCACAGGGAGAGTTAATTGAATTGGGAATACAGCTTTAGTACCATATACCAGCTTGAAAGGGGAATTCCTTGTGGATTTCTTGGAATCCCAATTCTTTTTATTGTCCCCCAGCAACTTCTTAATTATCCTTATCAGGCTTTTATTAGAGGATTCTGCTAGACCATTGCCTTGAGGATAATATGAGGTGGAACGAACCATTTTAATACCCATTGAATTGCACATATCCACCAATTATTTTGCTCTAAAGGTTGTTGCATTGTCTGTGACTAATTTATGTGGACAACCAAATCTGGTGAAGATATTTTCTGTCAAAAACTTGATGACCACATTATGATCAACCTTTCTAGTAGGGATTGCTTCAATCCACTTGGTAAAGTAATCAGTGGCTACTAATATCCATCTGTGTTGGCCACTGGAAACTGGATTGATCTCTCCAATGAAATCCAAGCCCCACTACTGAAAAGGTCCTTTTGCATGTATTGGTTTTAAGGGCAGGGACTTCAAGTGTTGTTTCCCTTCAAATCTTTGGCACCTGTCACAAGATTTAACAAATGAAAAGACATTAGAAAACAAGGTGGGCCAATAATACCCAGCCCTGAGGATCTTATGGGCAATGGTTTTCCAATAATGGTGTCCTCCACACATGCTGGAATGAAACTGTTGCATAACCTCCATTGATTGTTCATTGTCCAGACACCTCAGAAGCACTCCAAATGGATCCCTCCAGTAGAGCAGATTTTCATTAATGCAATATTTAGCTGCCCTAAGCTTAATATTTTTGGCTTGACTTGTGCTTAACCCTGGAGGGATTTCTAGCTTCAGCAAGAATTTAGCTATTACGGAGTACCAATCACAAGAAGCTAGATTTTTCTGCCAATGACTACTTTTCTATTGATTCAATTGCTTCCTATTCTTCTGTTTGGCCATTTTCTGAATTCGAGCACATAAGGTTCATGTCCAATATTCTGTAATTTTCTTTAGCTAATAGTCTGGCAAGACCCTGACCTCTGACAAGCTTGGTGGGCTTCAATTCTATATTAAATTCGATCAACTTTGCAATCCATCTAGCCCTTCTTCCATCAGCATCAGGCTGTGTTAGGACGTCTTTTATTGAAGCAGAGGGTACATATGCAATTATCTTGGAATGCAGAATGTAGACTTTGAAAGCTTTCAAAGATTTGACAAGATCATATGCTTGTTTCTCAATAATATCATACCTCAGCTCAGCATACCTTAATGTTTTGCTGAAAAATTCCACTGGATGCTCTGAGCCTTCCTCATTTGCTTGCAATAAAACTGCTGCAAGGGTGTCTTCAAAGGCAAATGAAAATATATGGAACTCCTTGTTGTAATCTGGACTGCTTAGAGTGGGAGCTTCCATAATGGCTTTCTTGATGGGCTCGAAAGATCTTCTTGCTGAATCAGTCCATTTTATCTCTGACCCCTTTCTCAACATGGAGTTAATATGTTTCATCAGCTTTGAAAAATTTGGGATAAACCTCCTCACAAAATTTATTTTTCCCAGAAAGGACTAGATATCTTTCTTTGATCTCGGGACAGACAAAGTCTGCATTGCTCTTACTCTTTCTGGGTCAATTCGGACACCTGCAGCAGAAACGATATATCCCAACAGCTTGCTTTCTTCTAAAGCAAACTGTGACTTCTTAGGATTGACTGAAATCCCAAACCTTCTGCACTTCAAGAACACCTTCTTCAAATGTTGGAGATGATCTTGATGGTTGCTAGAGTATATTGTTATATCATCTAGGTAAATGAGGACAAATTTATCCTTTTCTCCTAAAAATGCTATATCCATAGCTCTCTGAAAGGTGGCTCCAACATTCATTAACCCAAAGGGCATCTTGGCATACATAAAAGTGCCCCAAGGAGTGGTGAATGCAGTCTTCTCTTGGTCATCTGGATGTACAACAATCTGGTTATAACCTGAAAACCCATCCAGGAAAGACATTACTTTGGCTCCTGAGACCTTCTGCAGCAAATGCTCCATCTTGGGCAGAAGGTAATTGTCTTTTTTAGAGCACTTGTTCAAGTTTCTGAAATTAACGGAGGGTCTAATTTCTCCACTTTTCTTCCTCACTACCACCAAGTTGGCTACCCATTTCGAATATCTGAGAGGGACTATGATTTTGGCAGCCAACAACTTTTTAATTTCTTTTTCAATCAAAGGAAGGAGCAAAGGATTTATTGGTCTCAACTTCTGTTTGAAAGGTATGGTGTCTTTCTCTAGAGGGATTTTATGCTGGATGATCTTTCTGTCATAAGTTTTCAGGTCACTATATTCCCAAGCAAAGACATCAGCAAATTGTTTCATTAAATTGCAGTATTCAGAACTTTGGTCAGCAGACAGGTGAGCGGACAGATTTATGTATCTAGGCTGACCTGGACTCCCTATATCATGCTTACAGACTGCAGATTGATCTTCTTTTTGGGCAGCCTTGTAAGGCACATCATTCTGGTCAAACAGTCTTTCTAAAGGAATTAAACCCTTAGGTATATAATTGTTGGGAAGCTGGACAATGCTATCTTTTCCAATTTTGTTTCTAAGCTGGGATTGAAGAATTTCTTCCAAGGCTTCATTTTCTTAGTCAATTTGCATTTCAGAAAACTCATCAATGACTTGTAGAAACCTATTTATTTCATCATCATCTTCAAAAACTTTCCAATGCTGGACATTATCAGGCAAGGATGGCCTATATTTCATTTGGACTTCATAAACTAGTCTAGGAGGCATGGGAGGGATAAACATGCTAGCAGACACAGCAAGGGAATCAGCAAGCTGATTTTTGGCTCTAGGGATATATGAAATACAGAAATCATCAAAGGAACCTTTGAGTTTCCATACCTCATCTCTTTATGCTTTCAGCCTTGGGTGCTTTGCTTGAAATGTTTTGTTTACTTGCTGAATGATAAGATCGGCATCTCCAAACACCTGTATGCTCCTGATTCCTCTGTCTTTTGCTGTGTTAAGGCCCAATATCAGAGCCTCATACTCGGCTATATTGTTGGTGACTTGAAAAGCTAGCTTAAAAGACATATGTGTGCTTTCTTGTTCTGGAGATACCAGCACCACCCCTGCTCCTGCAGTCTCACCGGAACATGCTCCATCAAAGAACATCTCCCAAACTTGACTTCCTTGCTATTCTTCAGCCTGAAATATGGGTTTCCTGATCTACATTGAGGCCTTCTGAGATTCTTCCATTTGGAGAATACATGCTCCAAAATCGGTGTCCACAGCATAAATGGGATGATTGGACGAATTCTTTTCGTCATTGATGATGTATGCCAGCTGTGCTTCTCTGTACAATCTCCTGCTTTCTCCTCCAAAAATTGGGACAATGGCATAAGATAGATCATTCTATAATTTCCCACCTAGCCTCTTAATCCATCCTCTGGACAGCAGCATGCCAAACTTAGGAGGGACATCTGCTACCACAATATCCATCATCATACTCTTCATGGGTAGCTGAGTTAAGGTAATGGCAAGGTCTTTGATTAATCCTAGGCATTTCACTTTCCTTGAATTAAAAGAGAATAAATCATGATATGGTCTAGTGATATCAAGGCCTAACTCTTCCATGACAGCTTTAGGCATCAAATTGTGGCTGGCCCCCGTGTCTAGCAGACAATTGTGGAGGATTTTGTCATGAATGGTCAAGGAGACACAAAATGATGGAGAATTATTATCAGCAGGTTCAATCATAGGGCTAAGCACAACAGCAGGCTTGTCATCTTGCAAATTGACAGAGTCAGAGGAGGTCTGTGTCGTCTTCAGTTCAAGAGCTTCAAGGATAGGCTTTCTAAACACTTCACTCTTTACCAACTCTACCAGAGGCACAGATATTTTTAACTTCTAGACTTCTGATTCAAAGCTCAAAGAGGGAGGTAACTTGTCAGAACCTCTTACCTCTTGAACTGGAGCTTTGAGGATGACTGGGTCAGCTGCTGGTCTTCTCTGTCTGATATTTTGTGCCTCTGTTTGGACAACAGCTCTTTGGGCAGTATTCTCCTTGACATTTTTTGCATTTGACCTCAGATTATATCTTCGTTTCTCTTCAGTTTGTAGAACAGCCTCTCTGTCCCACCTTTGACCGTCTTGTTCCTGCAGCAAAGATTCTTTGTATGCAGCCAATGTTAAAAAGGTAGCACTGCCTTTATCTTCCATACAATGAATTTCATCCTCATCTTCAATCTGCTCCTCCTCCATGACCACATTTTGAAAAGGAGCTTTAACTCTTTGATCCTCATTAGTTTCTTTACCCTTCTGAATGATTTGCATTTGCTCGTTTGCTCTCTTGAATGGATTTGGGTTTCTTGGAGAAAATGTGTTTTGAAACCTTGCTTTCCCAGAGCTCTGCTCAACTTTTAGCTTGGATATCTCGGCAGCCAATGACTCTATCATTTTAGCCATCCTATCTAATTTAGGTTCTGAAGATGAAGCAGAGGAAGAAGAAGCCTCACCTCTCTGCCTCCTTCTATCAGCATGTGTTTTAAGCTTTTCTGCAACCATAATATTTGATTCCACCTCCAATGTTGCATCCTGCATATCAACTAGATTGGCACATCTCCTTTCTCTCAACAATAGGTAGAAACCAGAGTCAAAAGCATTGGCATAAGTGAGTTTGGCAGAGGTGGGGGTAGGCTTTACATCAGCTGGTATCTTACTATACATACGATTGAATCTTTTATTAAAATCAGGCAATGATTCCCCATTTTCCCTCTTTAGGTTTCCAAACTCAGTATGGTAATAGAGCAAATCCTTTCTATCTCCCCATTGCTCCAGGAATGCATCATCCAACTTCAATGCCTGTTATGGACCCATGGGGTAACTCTCTGAACCACATCCTAGCCTCACCATTAAGGCTCTGGACAAAAACTCTCATCCATACATCATCTTCACTGATATCTAAGTTATCAGCATAGCTATAAAAAGATTCAAGGTGCTCTTCAGCTGTTACTCCCTCTGTACCAATGAACTTAGGAATATATTTTTTATATTCTCCTACAGGCATAGCGTTCAAAGGAATGGGCAAGATCAGAGGTCCATACCTGTCAGCTACAATTCTTTCTATCTTTGTAGGTGCTTGTTGGACTGCCATGACTAGGGTATGTGGAAGGATACTGGCAGATTGAGTAGTTTGAAGCAATGTAATGGATGACAAAGACAACGCGATGTTTTGGACTATATGGGAAGCTTTCTTGGAACTGAGATTCAAAGGGGAACTAAATGGACTAAGAGATTTATGAATCTCTGCAGGTGTTTCTTCACTAGTAATACTAGGCTCTATATCTTCAAATTGTGTATTCTTAACTACAAACTCCTCATGCAGAGATAAATAAGATTTCTTGGGCTTACCTGATCCTGATGCTCCTTTCTGTGATGTTTTCTTTGGTTTAACAATCTTCTCAGGGTCAGGCACTAGAACAGCTGGTGATTTCTGAAGATTTCTTTGAGTGTGTCTCACGAATTGAGCCAGAACTATGATGTGGAATTGTCAAAGGTTGGTCTTCCTCCAGTGGAGTCACCAGATAGATGATTACAACTAGAAATGTGTCAGACCTTGTCTATCATCAAAATCTACAACTGTGTCGTCTCCCAGGGAAGCTGAGCTTCAATCTCCTCTTCCCGGCAACGGCGCCAATTAATGTTATCACCCCAAGAAACTCTCCTAGGTTGTATCTCAGAGATGCTCGGGAACATTACAAACTCAAAAAAATGTTGGAAATGGATGAATGGAAGGAGTGATGCTTATTCAAGCCAGATAACCACTTCTACTATGCTTAACTCCAGACATGGGTGAACACCCACAGGCTACAAGGCTTTAGACCACCAATTACTCACAGTTCGAGGACTAGGTGAACATGGAGAATACTGACCACACCAGCAGATGCACAAGACCATGTGATGGCCGGTTGCAACTAGTAAAGAGGTATGCAAATCTATTTCCTAATGCACAGACAGGATGACAGCTCTCTGGCATTAAGTAAACAGAAACCTGCATAACACATTCAATGATACATACTAGACTTCAACACAGAGGTGGGATGATAGCCCATCTAATGCCAAATATCAAGAGCACATGAACCAATGTATACCAGGCACAACCTAGAGCAGATCCGATGGCTATCCGGCGGAAGATATGCACGGGGATTAACCGCCAGGGAAAATGGTTTGCGCAGCGGGGTGGTATTGATCGCACTGCTTACGGGGGATGGGCAGTATTCGTACGCAGGCGAGCGATGCGAGTAATCGGCCAACGCGTGGCGGATAGGACAGGGAGGAAAACCGCTTTCCTCGCGAGCTAACGTGTAGTTATGTTATGGCAGCAAGGGAAGCGTATGTCGTTGGACCTCATGGTAAACGATCGAACGGCGGGGTTTGAATATGCACATTTTTTACTGATGTGACAGGAAAAGCTAGAGAAAGCGCGCGGTCATGTGAACTTAGTCATATGATGGCTAAAACTTAGCGCTCAGGGATCAGAGGAACCACGAAATTACATAGAGCTTCAGAGGTAAAATGGAGGTAGTGGGTTTGAAAATATAAGTGGGGGTGAAGGGGAATAAGGAAGGTGACCGGTGTAGACCTTTTCTGAGTAGAAACCAAGGAAATGAACTTGCTTAGGCCCCTTGAACATCAGCAACCTGTAGCAGAGCTAACAGTTCCCAGATTGGAGATCTTCTCTTTGATTGATTTTCATTTGCATCAATTTACAAAGGAAAGCATTATCATTACTGCATCCTTGACTGATGATTGCAGTGGTTTCTTAATTGAATGATCTAGTTGCAAAGCATTTAAGTTTCTTGCCATTCCATTTAGAGTTTGTTTCTAGCATTTGTTTACTTTTGTAAAAGCACTATACTACTGGCATTACTGACAAGTGACCGCCTCAGACTGAGTACACTATTGAGATAACAAATCGTACCTGGATTGATAATTAATGTAGGGTAAATAGAGGTTAAAAGGACCCTTTTTACTGCTCAACATTTTGGCGTCGTTGTCGGGGAAGAGTGTAGCCATTTGTTTCTTTTGAAAAGAGAGTAGTGTAAGTACCTACTAGGAGAGAGTTGGGTTTTAAAAACGGAAGGTAAGAACCTGCATACAGAGCATGTAACAGCCCTGCTCCCCCGCCTGCTTTCCTGCAGTTTTGTTGTTATTTTGGGTAGAAATAAGTATTTGATTGGTGTGCATGATTATACAGTAAAAGCCCGAAAAGAATCTTAAACCACTACCCAAACCTGATAAAGCTAAGGGGCCAGTGACCCTTGGCCGATCGACCTTTATAGATGAAATCCTTAAAAAAGTAGAATCTCAGCCTTCAGTAGGACCTAGAAAAGTTGCTTCTAGACAACCTACTAGTTCCCTTCAGGCCACAGAATCACCATCTGTAGCCTTTGTTGAGGTGCACAGCCAAACAGAGGAGCAAGATTTTCAAGAAATTGAGAATTCTAGCCCAAAATCATTACAAGAAGGGAACCTTAGTAATCTCTGCGAAGGAAGAGGAGAAACAGGGGAAACTGAAGAACCAAGATCTCCTCTTGGAATAGTTCAGCCATTAAGCAGCCCAGATAAGGGAAGTGCTGTAAAAATCATCCAGAATCAAGTTGAAGAACTTGAAGAGCTAAAATGCCCCCAAACATTAGTTTAGCAAGGAACTCTCATCATCCCATACAAACGAAGTGTTGTTAAGGCCATTCCTGCTCCTTCTAGCCAGCCTAGCAATACCCTCCTAGAAATCCCAAAAAGTTATTGGCACATATTTGACCAAATGGCGCACAACCAACGAACCCCCCAAACCTATACACTGCAATATCCCATTGTAGATACTGCAGTTAATGCACCTATGAAGGCCATTCCTTTCGAGCACATCCCTACATTCCATGGCCTAACATCGGAAGATCCAAACACATTTTTGTTGGAATTCGATGTGCTATGCAAAGGATACTACTATACTGTCAATCCCCAAAAGCTGAAATTATTCGCCTCTACATTAAAAGGGGCTGCTTTACGATGGTTTATGGGGATAGGTGAAGGTGTCATAAATGACTTGGATCGGATGAAAGGTGCTTTCTTAAAAAAAATATTAGGATTATTGTAGGTCTAGAGAGTTAAAAGATGAAATATTTCAGATGGTAGCTAGACCTAATGAGACATTAGAAGAATATGTTGAACGTTTTCAGTATAATTTTCAAAGGTCTCCTTATGCATCATTACCCTTACCTGATAATGTACTAAAAACAACATTATTTAAAGGCATGAAGGAACAATGGGTTGAAACACTAAATATTATGGGAAAAGGAGATATTTATCGAGAAAATTTTGCTGACATTTTAACTTATGTATCAGGAGTTCGCAAGGCAGCACAAGGCTAAAACCAACGGAACATGACAGGTTCACAAGGGACAACAAGATCTCTGGTGAAGGAGTAACTCGCATAGAAATCAGAAATTTAGTGGAGAATTTCAAAACTGATATATTGGGGACTCTGACAACGTAGCTCGATATTATGCAAGAAAAACATAAACAAGCAGAAGCAGAGAAAAATCTGGCAATATTCTGCCCCAGATGCAGAAAGAAACACAGCCACAAAGAGTGCCCACTAGATGCAGTTCAAGTCTGCGCTATCTGTACAAAATACCACTCTACAGAGAACTGCCCCTCACTTCCTGGTTTGAAGGCAGTATACAAAGAAGCGGAAGAAGAATCAAAGCCGGTGTACCTACTCAATCAACACCGTCAATGGCAGCCACGACAATCAGGTATGTCCTCCGATCCATTTTCCTCTTTCCAGCCTCTGCAATATCATGCTCAACAATATAATACAATGTGGCAAAATCAACCTCCCTTCTCAAATTGGTCACAACAACCATTTCCTTCATCATCTCCATGGCCGAACCAAACAAGCCAATCTAATTGGCCAAATTTTCCCTACGCTCCACCATATTGGCAAAATAATGCATATCCAACACAATGGTCCCCTCCCACTTCATAGAGTCAAGCTTGGCAGACAAACTAGCAAAGACCGGTGAATCAGCCAGTAGGAACCATTCCACTCCCTCAACCTACACTGCCAGCACTACAACAAAATCTTCAGTCCAACTTAAGACCGCAACTCCCAGCCCAACCCAACCCGAACCCAAATAACAGGCCAGTTCAATCCGTTCAAATAATCGAAACACCAGAGCTAAGAGAGTGCAACAACCTTCAATTAAGGTCTGGGCATATGATAGAAACTGAGGAAGACAAACATGCTCAAGTTGAAAATCAGCTACCCGTAGAACAACCATTACAAGAAGAAGATGTGGCCAGACAACAGACTCATGACCACACAACCACATCTTCTCCCCCATTCCTAGAAGGATTAATCATACTGTGCCCTATAGAAAATCCTGACTTTGATATTCTGGGAGAACTAAAGAATTTGTATATAAAAATCCCACTCCTCCAAGCTATCCAAGATATCCCAATATATGCAAAAACCATTAAAGAACTCTGTATAAAAAAAACCAAGGAGGAGAATAACAAATAACCCAACAGTCCAAATAGTTGGCACCCTATCTGATCTGTTATCAAGAAGAGAGACACGTGTCAAATATGAAGACAAAAGAAATCCAATAGTGACAGTGCAAATCAATGGACAAACCTTTTCAAATGCCTTAGTTGATTTAGGGGCTGCAATTAATATTTTAACAACCGCTACTTGTCAAAAGTTAGGCATTACATCAGTAGAACCAACCTACACCTTATTAGAATTGGCTAACTGATCATTAGTCAGGCCAAAAGGTACACTACATGATTTCATGGTATCCGTTGATTCCTGGGAATATCATGCCGACTTTTTGATAATAAACCCCAAAAACCGACTCGATGGACATCCGTTAATTTTAGGCAGACCTTTGCTTGCGACTGTTAATGCTTACATTGGCTGCCGACAAGGCAGTATGACCATAACTAGAGGGAGTAATATCAAAAATCTGGCTCTATACCCTCTAGCCCAGCTAAGTGTAAAAAAATAAAAACTAATAAACATCTTGTATCATACCTCACCAAAAATATTAGGTCCCCATTAACCATAGAAGATGCCCTCGATTTTAAAGATCAAACAGAGGATGATGTTATCAACAAATTCATTAGTCAAGCTGAACCCAAATCCCATGTACAATGTCACATGATAGAGGCAACATTTGACAATGAACTAGAAGAAGATCCTCTCAAAGACACCCATGATCAAATAATACCCATTACCTCTGTTTCAAATAGCAAAACTATAGAGATTGAGCCAGGAAAAACCTTGAAAATCAACAATAACCTGACTCCTGAACAAGAAGAAAAGCCGGTCCAACTACTGAGAAAATATAAGGAAGCTTTTGCATGGGATTATCTAGACATGAAGGGAATCGATCCCTAGCTATGTACGCACCACATTTATACAGAAAAAGATGTTAGACCTGTTCACCAACCCCAACGGAGACTCAACCCTCACCTGAAAGACATTGTGAAAGTTGAATTACAAAAACTTTTGGATGTAAACTTTATTTATCCGATCTCCAATAGCAAGTGGGTCTCTCCGCTAGTTGTGGTGCCAAAAAAGAATGGAAAGTGGAGGATTTATGTAGATTATAGAGGATTAAACAAAGCAACCCAGAAAGACCACTTTCCCCTTCCATTCATTGATCAGGTAGACACATTAGTAGGAAATAAATTCTTTTCTTTCTTGGATGGCTTCAATTGATACAATCAGATTCAGATTGCCCCTGAAGACCAGGACAAAACTACTTTTACCTGTCCTTGGGAACATTTTCCTACAGAGTCCTACCCTTTGGCCTATGCAATGCCCTTGCCACATTTCAAAGGGCCATCCTCAGCATCTTTTCAGATTTAATAAATGACGGGCTCGAAGTATACATGGATGATTTCACACCATACGGAGATGACTTTGACCCAGCACTAGACACATTGGAAAAGGTGCTGCAACGATGTATCACCACTAGGTTCTGCTTGAGCCATGAAAAATGTTATATGATGATGACTGAAGGACTCATCCTCGGTCATTATATCTCAACGACTGGAATACAGGTAGATCCAGCCAAAATTCAAATAATTTTGTTAATACCTATTCCTACCACACAGACAAAGGTACACATTTTTCTTGGATTTTCTAGTTATTATAGGAGATTTATAAAACATTTTTCTCAAATAGCTAGACCTCTATATGCACTAACAGGGAATGTAGATTTTGTTTGGACAGATAAATGCAACCGTGATTTTGAGGATCTAAAAAAGCTTGTGTCAACAACCCCAGTGCTCAGAGGCCCAAATTGGGACTTGCTATTTCAAATTTCATCAAACGCTTCGGACACAGTTATTGGAGCAGTCCTTGGGCAGGAAGAAGACAAAAAACCATATGTAATCTATTATATTAACAAGAATTTGTCTCCTTCTGAGCTAAACTATACTGTTACCAAAAAAGAGTTTTTAGCTGTAATACATGCTATAAATAAATTTAGGCATTATATCACTGGATATCCTATTGTTTTATATACAGATCACTCTGCCATAAAATATTTAGCAAATAAACCTATTACAAACGGTAGAGTAACAAGATGGTTGATTTTATTATAGGAATTCGACATCACAATCAAAGATCGACCTAGGAAAGAGAATCTTGTAGCTGATTTTCTCTCACGAATGCCGAAACTAGTGGACGCAGCAGCAGTCGAAGATCAATATCCAGATGAACATTTATTTATTGTTACTGTCAAGACACCCTGGTATGCTAATGTTGCAAATTATTTAGCAGTATGCAAATTACCAAAGCATCTAACCCCCAACGAATGAAAACAGATTTTTCAACGTAGTACCTGATTTTCCTGGATTGAGGGCTACCTATTTCATACAGGGGCAAATATGCACATCAGAAGATGCGTCCGTGAAGATGAAATATTTGACATTCTGAAAGCCTATCACGACAGACCATGTGGCGAACATTTCACAGATCGAAGAACTAGTCACAAAGTTCTGCAAACAGGGTATTATTGGCCCACAATCTTCAAAGATGTGAAGAAATTTGTTCAAGCCTGTGACAGTTGCCAAAGAGCAGGACGCCCTGGACAGTCCGACGAAATGCATTTGGACCCACAGCTATTAATCGAACCATTTGAGCGCTGGACGCTTGATTTTGTTGGTCTGATCAACCCATCATCAAACCAAAAAACATATATTCTGGTAGCAACAAAGTATGTTACCAAATGGGTTGAAGCAGAGGCACTTCTAAGAGCTACAAAGGACTCTGTGATTCATTTCCTGTTCCAAATATTTGTGCAATATGGCCTCCCAAGAGACATAATCACGGATGGAGGACCACAGTTTGCAGGTAATAAAATTGCTGCAACGTTAAAAAATTATCGCATTCAGCACAAAATTACCACTCCTTATCACCCACAGGTAAATGGCCAAGTAGAGAGCACGAATAAAGTGATAGAGGCAATATTAACAAAAATCATTGCGTCACACAAACGTGATTGGGCACTCTTGTACGATTCCAGGTTTCAGCATTTTCCGGGAAAACTTCAAACCCATTGGCTTGGACCATATGAAATCTAGAAAGTGCATGACAATGGCACCATAACTTTGACTACTATTGACGGCTCTGGACATACCTTTAAAGCAAATGGCCACCGAGTGCGACTGTACCACAAACCGCTTACTCGGGAATCCTTCTACCAGTAACTCCGGGAAGATTCTGATATGCACATTCTTGCTGAGGAAAAGAATTCTTCCTCGGATTTGGTTCACTAAGTAATTTTATTGCTTTTAAATTTTGTACATAAATTTTTCTGTTCGGTTTGTGTAAAATACTTTCTGTACAGATTTCTACATTTCTGCAAAAAAAATTCACATTTTGTTGTTCCTTTTCGAAGGAATAGCACTTTCGTCGTTTTGTTGTTCCTTTTTGAAGGAATGACATTTTTGCATTTTGTTGTTCCTTTCTGAAGGAACAACATTTTCGTCGTTTTGTTGTTCCTTTTCGAAGGAACAACACCTTTGCATTTTGTTGTTCCTTTCCGAAGGAACATCATTTTCGCCGCTTTGTTGTTCCCTTCCGAAGGAATAGCACTTTTGCATTTTGTTGTTCCTTTCTGAAGGAACAACATTTTCGTCGTTTTGCTATTCCTTTTCGAAGGAATAACACCTTTTGCATTTTCACCGTTTTGCTGTTCCTTTCTGAAGGAACAACACTTTTGCATTTTGTTGTTCCTTTCCGAATGAATAGCATTTCCACCTTTTTGCTGTCCCTTTTCGAAGGAACAACACTTTCACATTTTGTTGTTCCTTTCCGAAGGAACAACACATCCGCATTTTTGTTATTCCTTCGACTTTCATTTTTTGTTGTTCCTTTCCGAAGGAACAGCTCACCCGCATTTTTGTTGTTCCTTTCCGAAGGAACAACACTTTCATTTTCATTGTTCCTTTCCGAAGGAATAGAATTTCCGCATTTTTGTTTCACGCTTGCTTTATTTGTTGTTCTGATTAAGGAACAACTGTTGTTCCTCTTATGGAACAGCTGTTGATCCTCTTAAGGAACAGGAGTTCTGAGTATGTTTTTCTTTTTCTTGTTGTTCCTCTTAAAGGAACTGCGGTTTTTGTGTGCAAATATTCTTTTGTTGTCCCTCTAAAGAAACAGCCGTTGTTCCATCTAAAGAACAACACTTATTGAGTGCATTTTTCTTCTTTTTGTATGTGTGCTTCACCATTTAGAGGACTTTTGTGACCAATGGTCATTTAAGGTACAAGCTATACATTTATGCACGAATACAAAAACTAGAGGATACTGAAATCAGCAAATCAAAGAAAAATCGTTATCTTTAAAGAAATTGCTTTGAATTGATAAGAGAAAAGAGGAATGAACACAACTATTAATATAACTTTGTTGTCTTTATTTTCACTAACACCAATTTGATTGATTAATTTTATCATGATGGTTCAAATACCCATAATTCTCTTTGATCATTATTATTGAATAAGAATAAGGGAATATTTTCCTCTATTGAGATGTTCAGACTTCTTCCACCATCCCTACTCTTAAGGACTGTTGAGCCACCCTATGTATATAAATAGAAAAGTGCTATATAAAAGAAAAGAAGGAAAAGAAAACATACATATCTATATGATTAGTAACATGATTTCTCAGATGAAGGATAGGGGGTCTCATCAAGAGCTAGCCTACCATGATCATAAGGAAGAAAGTGAAGTGGCATTCCCACTATGGCCACCACACCAGGGATATGATCCAAGAGGCACATCAGAAAAATAAAAGGTCCTTGGAACAGGAGGTCTCATCACGAGCCGGCCTATCCACCTTTCACTCCTTCTTGGTGAATGTCATTGTGATTCATCTGGTTACCAAGCCAGCACAATGGTCTCCATTCTGGCATCGCACAACACTTTCCTAGGCAGACACAAAGGATTATGGTTCCAAGGGTGAAATAAGAAACTTTGTCAAGGTTATGGACACCTGTGGGTAGCAGAGCTCTGCTGATGGTATTGAAGTCATATTTTTCATACACCAATAGACATTATAAACCCTTCTTCTTATATCTTTATAGTGATTTCAAATGAGATTATGTCATATAACCCTTTCGAACCTTTGATACATGAAAATCATTTATAAATCAATCATAATGGTTAAAGTGGATAATGACCGCATAAGAACTTTTACTCACGTCAACTGTCCTATCCTCTATTTTTCGCATCATATCACAACATTTCCATATTTATTAGCGATTTCCATCATAAGCCTCAATTTCGGTAATCCGCTCATTTTTGTAAACATGTCATATATCTATACGTTATTCCTTTATTCCACTGTACGATTGTAGTTCAGCATGTTGCTCCTCTATTTGACGGCCGAGGACGGCCTATCACACTTCAGGGGGGCACGAGTGATCTCCATAATTCACTGGCATATGTGTCAGCTCATTATTCGGAGGAATTATGACTTCATCAAAACTAGGGAATAACAAGTCTAACGCTATTGTATTTCCCAATATGCATGGCTTGCTATTCAAACGCCATTTCCGTGTTTTGTTATGTAAAAATTAGCAGTGAGTTAAAGTTTGAACAGCTTGCTGTTCCATCGTCTTCTCTGTTTTTTTGAACAGTGAGCTAAAAATTTGAACAGCTTGTTGTTCCATCGTCATTTCTGTATTTTTACAGTGTGCTAAGCTTGAACAGAATGGGAGGCAGATCAATACGCAACGAGCCACAGGTGTTAATGGTCTCTTACGCTGCACTTGAAATCCTAGTAAGGGCAGGATGGATAGCCTACCTTAACCGTCTACAGCAATCTAACGAGACAGTGGCAATTGAATTTCTGCAGAATTTGCAAGAAAATCATTCCATGGTGAGAGGGAGACAAATAGCAGTAACAGATGAGATAATTGTTGAAGTTTCAGGACTACCAGCCGTTGGACCTGTATGGACCCTGAAAAAGGTGAGACTGCAAGACGCCATAACCATCTTCCGAGACGAAGGGCAGAACCTTATTGTTAAAGGAAAATGAGTCCTTTCGGCAACCCTGGGAGAGCCTTAGGCAAAATTGGTGAGAATTATCCAAAGCTACATCATTTGCGATGGCAGAAAAGACGTGGTAAGACCACGCCATCTCATACTGTTCGTCGGATTAAAACAAAAATGTGTTGTGAATTTTCATGCATTCTTAAATTTTTTATTGCATGATGTTGCTCGAAGTATAAGAAAATCTCGCCATGTAGAATCAGTAGTAAGCCATCACAGTTTGATTCAATTGATAGTCAGTTACAGTCTTGCCCAATAGTAGAGTAGTTGGGAAGAATTGATTTTCTCGATAGATGGGGGATTAGCTTTACCAGCCCCAAAATGAAAACACATTGCTAGCACATCAATTAGACCACCAAAACGAAGACAATCTGTCAGATTGGCAAAAAGCAGAGGAATGCTGGGAAATTCCCAAGGAAACAGTAGTCAGCCTATAGATACATGACTGAGAAGACGAGCAACCCCCACAACTTGAAGGAGGAGAAAATGAAGAAAAATTAGAAGAAAACGAAGAATAGGAACCGGAAGAGGGAACTGAGCAATCCGGTCAGGAAGAAGGGGAAGAAGTAGAGAAACGCGGCAAAATCCCACTGCAAAACCCTCTGCAAAAAGATAAATTGGCCCAAATATTAGCCAATATGGGCGAGTATGTCCAACCTCTCAGCCCACTCAACCCCGATACCGAAGAAGGGTCGTAGGAACACTCTGTTCATGATAAGAGTGCATCTGAAGAGTTGAGTGATGAGGAGGAAGAAGAAGGACAATCCAAGGAACACTCTACTCATGATAAGAGTGCATTTGAAGAGTTGAGTGATGAGGAGGAAGAAGAAGGAAAATCCCAGGAACACTCTGCTCATGATAAGAGTGCATCTGAAGCGTTTTGTGATGAGGAGGAGGAAGAAGAACAATCTCAAGAACACTCTGCTCCCAGTGAAAATACACTCGAAGAAATGAACGATGAAGAAGAAGTAGAAGATGAAGCTACCCAAGAAACAGTAGAACAGACCAGGGTTTCCACCCCTGAAAAACCTGATCAACAGAACACTGAAGAAGTGCTCCAAGAAGGAAACATGGAAATTGGCTAAGGCGAGGGTATAATCCCTAAAGTACAAAGCCCAGGCCCAAGAAAAGAAACAGTCGTTCCTTCTAAAAAAACAAATGAAATTAAAAAGTTGTGAAAGGAACAACAGAGACTGTTAAATATAATTAAGCAACTTCGACAACAAATAAGGGTTCTAAAACTGGGAAAAATCTAAAAAATAACCTCTGGAGCAAAGCATGGAGCCACCAAGGCAAAACCTCGTAGAATGCGGACCAAAAGAACTCAAATCGAACCCATTTTTATTCAGGATCGCAAAGAATAGCATATGGCTTTTATAAATGCAGAAGCACAAATAGAAAACACACCAGTCCATGAGAAGGAAACACAGACTATAAAAACCAAATGTCGCAATAAGGAGATCCAGGTAGATCTCCAGCCCAAAAATTTCATGATGGATAATGACCCGAGGATAGTAAAACTTCAAAAATATCTGACACAGGCCCAACAAACAATAGAAAATCTTACAGAGAAAATTGTTCCTCAGGAGAAATATCAGAAGCTACAACCGCAGGTAAAGAACATCAATGCATCGGAAAGTAAAGCCTTCGATGGATGGCAAAGGGTAGAGGAAAAAGTTAAAAAGGTAACCAATAGACTAGACACAGTTATGAATCAAATGGATACCTTATGTTCTATTTATACTAATGTTCTAGCGTGTAGGGCACCCACCAAAAACTATGCTTTGTTTTTTATGGAAAGATATTTACAATTGAAAATTAAGGCTGTCAAGGCAGGGGTGCCTATAGAGATAAAAACCATTGATGATTTCATAAAATGTTGTAAGCATTACAGGGTGAAAGTCCAGCGATTGTTATGTGAGTTTTATTTACATAATCTTGTGTTGGATGGAGAAACGGAAGAGAACCCTAGCCCTTTTGTGGGTGATATCTAGCTTCAGGCATTCATCTCTTTTGTTGTCAATCAATTAAAGTGGCTTAAAGCCTACAATACCTTCCAGAGACAGGAGAACGGGTTAGATCTATGGGTAAGGAGTGAACCTAGAAACTCATTACAGCTATGGAATAAGCATAGAAGCTTAATGAGACAGCAGGGTGTGATCCAGACACTTGGATCCATTCACATAGCAGTTGTCTGGCAAGGGGTAGAATACTTCCTAGCCATCAAATACCTTGCCATAGCAGCAGCCAAATCCCGATACCAGACTTCCAATTGGAATATCCAAAACATAGAACCATTCAATTATGAAAATTTTAAGCTAGTCGCTAATCACTTGATTACCTATGGTGACCTCATCCTGAGAGAAGGCCCATCTTGGTTAGGCTGTAGGTTTCGGAGTCCAATCATCTGGTATCCTGCACCAGGATATAGAGCCTTATATGAGTTGCCTGAAGATCAGACAGGGCATATTTTTGAAGTTTTAGCTAGAAATCAAGGTTTTAGATCGCTGCATGAAAAGCCCTCTCCAGCGTATTCCCTAACTGCTTTGTATGTCAATTACAATGTGTTCATGAGGGCATGAAAAAGGGTAAGCAGGGGGGTGTGTTGAGCATTAGAAAAGGTATGTAATTGCCACTAATTTCTTTATCTTTTCCTTTAATTCATAACTTCTTTATATTCTAAGATGGGCATAAGATGAAGGATTATGATAAAGTTAAAGACATTTGTGATTAATGTAAAATGACTAATTATTGCCTTTTTCTATGCAGAAAATGAAGAAAATGGAAGATCGCCATTTCGGAGGAAAAGACAAGGCAAAACAACCTACTGTCCCTTTGACAGGAAACAACATCCAGACAAGGCAATCGAGATCGAAGCGCATGGGCCAAGGAAAGGAAGAAGAAACGCAATATCAGCGCAAGAGGACAAAAAGATAACTGAAGATTATAGATATGGTGAATCCCTCAGGATCCTTTGATCCTGAGGGATCACTACCTCAAGGCTATCTGCATTTTTTGTTTTTCCGCCTGGCCACTATAAGAAGGGACAACGTTGCAAACCCAAGGGGCAGATCATTATTGATTTATAGAATTCACTGTTGTAACTTGAACTTTGATCATCGACTCTCTTTAAGGAGCGATCACTATAACTCTGTTTTTATGATTAATACATAAACTTCATTGTTGTTCCGTCATCTGATTCTGGAGTAACCGCAGTAGTGCGTCCCTGGTGGCTAAGGGCCTGGCCCTAGTGGATCACTTGCTTTCTATATCATTATTTTCCGATTACAAGTTGTGCGTGGTTTGATTTCCTTTACTTGCTTTATTCAGTAATCTGTTGTTCTTTGACATTTCATTTACTTGCTCTGTTATATTCGTATTTGAATAGTAGGATTATTATTTTTAACTGAAATGTTATGTTGTTCATTCTAAAATCATATCGCGTTGTCTAATTCTGACATTGCTGTTCATTTATAGATTGACATTGCTGTTCATTTACAGATTGACATTACTGTTCATTTACAGAGTAACATTGTTGTGCATTTACAGATTGGTATTGTTGTTCATTTAGCTACGGTTTACCTATAACTGTGATTGTTGTTCATTCGGATTACTGTTCCATTACAACTGCAATTGTTGTTCCCTTATAACTGTGGTTAATATTTATTATAAACGAATATTACTGATTCCATCAGTCTAGATTCACTGTGTGATTACATTTAATTAAGTTTGTTATTCAATACTTCATATACTTGCTTAGGTTTGCCATTCCATTCTTGGATTGTTGTTCAATTCATTTACTAGTTAAAGATTGTTGTTCAATTCATTTAGGTTACGATTGCTGCTTAATTCATTCCTGTAGGTTAAGCTTTGTTGTTCAGTCTTTTCAATAGATTAGTTGTTGTTCCTTTTTCTGTTAATTGAATTGTCATTTCAAGTATTTGCTTTGGTGTGAACAGAACGATCTGCAACTGTAGTGAACATTGACTATTGCTGTCTAGTTCCCAAATTGGAGATCTTCTCTTTGATTTATTTTCATTTGCATTAGTTTACAAATAAAAGAGTTATCATTACTGCATCCTTGACTGATGATTGCTGTAGTTTCTTAATTGAATGATCTAGTTGCAAAGCATTTAAGTTTCTTTCCATTCCATTTAGAGTTTGTTTCTAGCATTTGTTTACTTTTGTAAAAGCACTATACTACTAGCATTACTCTTGACAAGTGATCGCCTCAGACTGAGTACACTCTTGAGATAACAAATCATACCTAGATTGATAATTAATGTAGGGTAAATAGAGGTTAAAAATACCCTTTTTACTGCTCAACAATGTGACCAATGAAGGGGGGGGGGAGACTTGTCTCTTCTCATGTTGGTGATTGATTATCTTCTCATAGGGAATGATCTTCCTTGTTTTCTTGCTTGAGGGATCTTACTTTTCTGCTGCATATTATACCGTATAATTTACTGACATACCTTGAGTTGACAGCTCCTACAATCTGCTGCAACATGCTCTAGCTTATGGCAAGAGAATCACTTGACATATTTCAATAAAGAAGCAAAGGATATCCTAGATGAAATTACTTTTCCTGGCTTATTCTTTGGTTTTTGGTTCTATCGCCAACCTCTATTTTTGATCATGTTGTTGTTAGCTTCTCCTACAGGCCTTTTAGGTGATCCCTTATCATCTCCTATGGTTTCCTTTGAGATAGATATGCCCTTTTCTAACTCACTTCTCCTGGAGACAACCTCAACTTCTAACCTTTCACAATAATTGATTCTTTAAGCTGGCTTCCCAATACATCTTCAACTCTTCTCACTTTTTCCAACTATGTCCTCAAGCTAATGATTTCTTCATTGAACTCATGCTCTTTCTCATCACATATCTACAACAAATTTTTTTATCTTTGTTTTCACTTGTAAATATTTTATTTCAACCAAGGTTAAGTAAAGCTTGGCTTGGTCTTCAATTGACTTCTCCTCATGGAAATCAGGTACTTTCACACTAGCAAAATAGGTCTCATTCAACTGAACAATTGATTTCTAAGTGACCTTTTTCTTCTTCTTCTTTTCCTTCTATTTTTCTCCACTACTGCTACTGGAATCTCCTTTATGCAGGACCTGTAACCTGTCCCATATATCTTTTGGAGATTTGAAATATCTTATCATATCAAGATATGGATTTTCATGTTTTTTTGTAGATTTTACATTCAGCCTAAGCATTCCATTGTTGTTCTTTCTTTGAGGGGGAATCTTTACTATACCAATCACATACTATCTTCCCTACATAAAATTCATAAGTTATCAATTCAAATTTTACCTTCTCTCCCCATTTCTGAAAGTTTGTAGTAATGAGCATAGGCACACTTTGTCGATCCATGATTCAATTAGGTCTACCTTCTAGCTGTCAAGATACACTTAAAGGAACCTTGCTTTAATACCAATTGTTGGAAACTTGACTATACTAAGAGGGGGGGTTGAATCAATATAGTGCATTCATAGGTGATTCATAGTCATCAATTTACTATTTTTTTTCTAAAGGTTGTATGAACTATTAGATGAGAAAAAAATACACCATATGAATCGCAGAATTAACATATAAACAACATTAAATCACAACATAGGAATCAACATATAAAAGCAGCACATGTAGACACTAGATATAAGTGGAAACCCATAGAGGGGAAAATGACTTTTTTTGTTGTGATGTGAATGCAAGCACCCACTCCCTCTTTTACATTAATTTTGAAGGATTCTACTTACATGAGGCTTCAACCTCTCATTTCTTCTGCACACTACAACTTGTTGGGAGCACCCACTCCATCTTCTACGGGGTCCAACATGCTCTTTTTCAGGCTACTACTTGAAAGGAGACACCAATGCCCTAATAAGATTATAAATTTACTTTGTTTGTTTACCTGGTCTTTGTCTATGTCATGAACTTTATCTTTGTTCTCTTTTTAGTTGTTTATCTCCTCTGCTCCTCTTCCTCTTTCTCTTTTTGTCAACCAGTTCATAAAGTAATTCTCACAAACATTTGAATTCACTAGCAACACTATCATTTAAAACACATTCTTATATACATAGTTTGTTGATTGTTTGTATTCCAATGCAGGAATCTAAAGTGAAGGATTACCTCTCTGTATTCTAGGGTTAGTTGTGTTATCTCTCTTCATTTCCAAATTTAAAGATCAAGTCAAGACAAATGGACCTTGTAATATTTGAAAAACTGAAGTAATATAAGCCAACAATAATGATTGCATAAATCAACTTCAATGTAGACTTCTTTTTGCACATTACAAGATACATACATGTTTTTCTCAAATGAAATCCATGTATATACGCGTTATGCTCATTTAAAATATGTTTATATTCTATTTCATTCATATTTTTACTAATTATTCCACTCAAGAACACCATCAACACTCTTTTGGCTCATTAAACATATTCAAGCATTTACATCATCACATCTGCAGTCATTTACATTATAACATCTACAATTCTATACTTATGGAAATCATCGTACTCACTCACAAGTTTACATGATCAACAATACATACATAGGGGCAACAATACATACTTACTGAATACCTCTAATACTGAATACATACTCACTAACATAAATGTTGAATACATTTAGCATCTCCTAAACTTTAAATCAACTATGGCTTAGACCGTAAACTTATCTCTATGGTTACTCACATGCAACTACTTCACAATACATAATGGTTGACACAGGGATCCTTAAAAACCTTTTCCATTAATAATAATTTTTCCAATGGAAATGGGGGGAAATATTATATTTTTTCTCTAATATTCCCCCTAAATATTGAAGAAAACATATGAGTAGGATCCAGGGGGGAATATTAGAGAAAATTTATGTTTTCTCTAATATTTCTCTCCACCATGGGAATGGGCAGATGTGTTAGAGAAAACATATGAGGAGGTCGAGGGAAATATTTGAGAAAACATAAATATATTTCTAATATCCTCCCATCACCAACCTCAAATATTAGAGAAAACATAAATATGTTTCCTCTATTAGGGAGGGATATTAGTGAAAACATATATGTTTTCACTCATTCCCCTCGTCCCCTATGTTTTCATTAATTCCCCTTCCCCCCTCCCCCATATGTTTTCACTAATTCCCCTCCCCCCTTCCCCCCAACCCCAATATCCCCTCTCCCATATGTTTTCACTAATTCCCCTCCCCCCAACCCCTCCTATATTTAAAAAATTATAATATGGAGGTCATTAAGTTATTAAAATTATTTGGGGATATTTAAGTTATCTTAATTATCTGGGAATAACATTTGATTTGGGTTATACTAATTCCTACCACATCAAAATTATCTAGGGATCTCATCTAGCTTGGGTCACACCAACCCTTAACATAACCATATTTTAAGTTCTCTTCAAAGTTATCACAAAATTACAAACCACCCTCATATACGAGGGTGAGGGTGGATGGAAATGTTAGAGAAAATATATGAGTGGGAGGTGGGGGGAAATATTAGAGAAAACATAAATAAATCTTATGATTTCTCTTATATTTACCCCCACCATGGGGGTTGGGGGAAATGTCATAGAAAACATATGAGGGGAGATGGGGTGAAATATTAGATTTTTTCTCTAATATTCTCCCCAAATATTAGAGAAAACATATGAGGAGGATGTCAGGGGGGGATTAGAGAAAAATTATGTTTTCTCTAATATTTTTTCCCACCATGGGGATGGACGGAGATGTTAAAGAAAACATATGAGAAGGTCAGGGTAAATATTAGAGAAAACATAAATACATTTCTCTAATATCCTCCCCCCGCCACCCGTCAAATATTAGAGAAGACATAAATATGTTTTCTCTAATAGAGGGGGGATATTAGTGAAAAAATATATGTTTTCACTAATTCCCTTCCCCTCCCAAATTATTAGAAAAAAGAGGGAAATATTAGAGAATATATATAATTTTTAATATTTGGGGAGAGATATTAGAGAATATCCCCACCCCCTATGTTTCCTCATTTCTCTAATCATTTTAGAGAAAGATATTAAATAAAACATATATGTTTTCTCTAATACTTCTCCCCTTACCCAACTATTAAACAAAATATAAATATTTTATCTACTATCCCCACCCCACAAAAATATAAATATTTTATCTATTATCCCCACCCCACAAAAATATGTTATCTCTAATATTTTACCCATCTCTTCTTTATATATATTTTTATAACATTTCCTTTTATTTATATTTTCTCTAATATTTAATCGCACCCTCACTCTTAGTTTCATATAACCTAAACAACCTAAAATCAAATCTTCAAAATCAATTACATCAATAAAATTTAGCTTTTCACAATTTTATATTATTTACAATTTTTACATCAAATAAACTTCACACACTAAAATGAAAATGATTACCCACATTAAAATAGGCTAATGATGCCCTAAATATTCATTTCTGAATTTTTTTCGTGTGCACGGAGCAACGATGACCAAATTAGCGAGCTTCTACATGTTGCACCATCGTCATGGCCCTAGGAGGGGGCCCCGAGCTCGACCCTCCTCTTCCTCCCAAGATGACAGCATTTTTGAAGCTGGTAGTTGCATGCAACAAACACCCAGCAAATGAAAACCAACAAAAGTTTGTCAAAAGAATGGAAACCATCCCCACAGTTGCCCTGCCGGCTGAAGAACCTTGTAGATCAGCTCTAAACCTAGCAGAACGAGGGCTCATTGGGCAGTTCACCGGGCTATGGCCCTCACCCAAAGTTGTTGATGCCTGGGTGTAAAGGAACTGGAGACCTCTTGTTAAAGAAGGAATCAAAAGCCATTTAGTTGGCAAAGGCTTCTTTGTGTTCGTATTTGAATCGATAGAGGATAGGAATCTCATATTCAGAAATGGCCCATATTTCATGGGCCCTCAGGGTCTGTACTTGAACCAATGGACCCCAGATTTCGATCTGACTCAGGATGTTCCCTCGGCTGTCCCCATCTGGGTACGCCTACCTCATTTACCTCTGCACTGCTGGAACCCCAAATCCCTAGAAACCATAGGCAATAAGCTTGGAAAATACATAGATCATGCAGAAAGGAGGGATCAGTACTCCTGCATGAGAATTTGTGTAGAAGTCGACCTAGAGGAAGGCCTCCCTAAAGCTATAAAGCTCACGGTGGCTGATTGGTCTCACATTCAAGTGTTAGACTACGAGCAACTCCCATTTAAATGTCGACATTTCCATGGCTACAAGCACTTTTCCAAGCATTGTAAAAACAAAACAAAGGAGGAGGTCGAGAACTCGAAAGGAGAACAATGGACTCAGATCCAGAAATCAACATCAGCTAAATAGAACAGCAGAACCAAAGGGAAAGGAGTGCCCACGGGGAGTAGTGCATCACCCATGGTATAAGGGGAGGGGAGCACAGGCCCTCCAAGAGCAGACATATCCAACAATCCCTTTGAAATACTCAGCACACTAGAAGAACCCCTAGATCCAACAGTCAAAGAGGCTGAACATCAGCCTGATACTATGGAAGAAGATAAAAGATGGGAGGAAACAGGCCCTCTTCAAGCCGAACCTCCAAGAGGTGCCTCTAGGCCCCCATCCTATGCAGAGATGACAAGGAAGAAGTCTCCAGAGATTTCTGGATCCTCGAAAGATGAGACAACTGAGAGACCTTCGAAAAGAGTTGGGAGGAAATCTCATAGGTAGGCAAGGGAAGAAGAGGCTGGGAGACAAAAAATGCAAGGCAGCCAACCCAAATTGAGATTTCCATTGGCATAAATACTAGAACCAGGACTCCCAAGGGAGGGTCTGCTCCCCCCTCTGCTAGTAAATAATGCGATTAGTATCTTGGAATTGCAGAGGCCTGGGGAATCCCTTAAAATCTGAAGCTATGAAGAACCTTTTGAAATCAAAATCCCCCGAGACCCTCATGCTCCAAGAGACTAAAATAGAATGGGATGCCCTTATTGATCTCAACAAAGTAAAATGGAAAACAAAAGCCAGAAAAGCAGTAAGTGCAAGGGGTACATGTAGTGGCCTTGCCACCCTCTGGGAGGAAGACAAATTTCAACTCGAGAGCTCCTTCCAAATGCAGCACTGGATCTATACTGAACTCCAACACCTTGGAGGTAATATCACCTTCACACTCTTTAATCTCTATGTCCCTGTCCTCTATGCAGAAAAGAAAGATTGTTGGCAAACCCTGTCCAGTTTTCTAGATGCTTACTCCCCCAAGAATATATTTCTAGCAGGAGAGTACAATCTAATCTTTGACCCAAAGGAGAAAAGAGGAGGAATTAGTAGTAGGGACCATTTCCTTCCCTTCATGGAAGACCTAATTCAATAATGGGACTTACTGTATTTCAAGCCAAAAAAAGGGCTCTACACTTGGTCAAATAACAGAGCTGGGGCAGAGCATATATCAACCTATTTGGACATATTTTTACTTCAGAGAACCTTCCTCTCCGAAAAATAAAATTATCTCCACTAAAATTTTGCCAAAGTTGACATCTGATCATAAACCCATTCTTTTGTTGTTCGAAGAAGAGGAAAAACTGGGGCACATCCCCTTCCGGTTCAGCCCTCTCTGGTCAGAGAAGGAAGGGTTTATGGACACAGTCATGAAGGCTTGGTCCATCCATATTCTTCGATCGCCCAACTATGTCTCGGAAAAAAAATAAAGGCCACCAAAACAACCTTGAAAGAATTGATAAAAAAGCCCTCGGACTCCAGAGTGGACTCATCTTTCTAGAAATCACATTGCTGAAATCACCTCCCCTGATGGGACTGTCCTCAAAGGCACAACTCTGTTAAAAGAGGCTAAAACCTTTCATTTCTAGCAGTCGTACAAATAAGAAGGTGTGGACGATGATGAGGAATCATCAAACTTCCTCACTCACGTTCAAAGAATGGTAAATGAGGAGGATAACTCAAGACTCCCGAAGCCGTGCACTGAAGATGAAATCAGCATTGTCCTCTGGAGATGGAACCAGACAAAGCTCCAGGACCCGATGGGTTCTCCATTCATTTCTATAGAATTTGTTGGGACATTAGCAAGGTTAATCTTTTTCGAATGATTAAAGGCTTCCTCCAAAAATCCAAAGTGGGAGGAAGCATAAACTCCACTTTCCTAGCACTAATCCCAAAAAAATCGAACCCAGTGGCTTTTGATCATTTTAGGCCAATTTCGCTATGCAATGCGTCCTACAAAATTCTCTCCGAACTACTTGCGAATAGAATAAAGCCTCTGCTGGAAAAACTCATCTCTCCCAACCAAGGTGGGTTTGTTAAAGGTAGGCATATCCTGGACAATGTGATCCTAGTGCAGGAAATCATTCATTCCAGCCACCATTTCCAAGAGAAAGGCATGCTCATTAAGTTGGACATGGCGAACACCTTTGATCGAGTAAGGCATTCTTTCCTCCTCCAAGTTCTTTCCGCTTTTGGTTTCAGCTCTGATTTTATAAAATTGATTAAATCATGTATACGAGAGCCATTGATAGCCCCTTTGGCAGGCCGACTAACTATTTTAACGCCTCGAGGGGCATAAGGCAAGACTGCCCACTTCCCCCTTCCTGTACATTTTGATGGCAGATTCCCTATTCCGAAAGCTGACAGTAGAGAAGTTAAATGGGACACTTCCAGGTATTAGGGCGATAAAAGGAACAAACCCAATCAACTACGCCTTGTTTGCCGATGACTCTCTTCTTATGGGAGGTGCCTCCATTAAAATTGTAAGGGCTTTTAACGATGTTATTCAAAGCTTCTGCAGAGTTTCTGGAGATCTGTTCAATAGGAAGAAAAGTGTAGTGTATAGCTGGGCGGTAGATCAGAAAACTATTCTTCGGATTGCTCAAGCCTTGGGCTTCACAGGGTTCACCTCCTAGGAAAAACTCAAGTACTTAGGCCTGCCTTTAACTCTAGGAACCAACAAGGCTCCTCATTGGATGGAAATTATCAAAAAAATTAAGGCAAAAATCACTGTTTGGGACGGCCCGTGGCTTACCACAGCTTGGAAGCTTATCCTTGTAAAATATATCCTCTCCTCCCTTCCAATCTATCAGGATTCATTTCTTTTGGCCACAAAAATCATCATCGAACAACTTTATAAGCTGATTTGAAATTTCATGTGCTAAGGAGGAAAGGGAAATCAAAACAAAATTCACCTAGTAAGCTAGGACATTTTGAAACGGCCACTGTCAGAAGGCAGCCTTCACGTAAGAGACCCTGGGTTGACCAATCTGGCTTTGGGAGGCAATATTCTCTAGAAAATATTCTTAGATCATCGACTTCCTGTAAGTCAAGTTCTCATTAATAAGTATTTGCATGGGGTCTCAATAAACAATATGGATGAAGGAGCCTGCTGCAAAGGAACCACTCTATGGAAGCTATGCAGCCAAGGCTGGGAGTTCTTTAAAGATCACCTCTACAGAATCCCTGGAAATGGGAAAAGAATCGGGTTGTGGGAAGACTAGATCATGGGCCTCCAACCCCTCAAATTTGCCCCTGAATTTGTAGATTTACGTAACTGACTCACTCAACATGGCATCCACAAGCTAGCAGATATTTCTTCATGAGACTCTGGTGGGAATTGGATCACCTAGGCTTTCCATCGCCTCCCAAATGGGCTGCATCCTCAACACCACCTCTTCCTAGTTGCGATCTCGAGATTGGCTCCTGTGCACCTCTGTTCAAAGGACAACTGGGGTTGGGGGAAGGCCGGTGCTTACATAACATCGCAGGGCTTTACAACTCTCCAAGAACATCATCCGCAGATCCACTCTCCTTCGCTTTGGCAGCAAGTAGGGGACCTCTTTGGCCTGCCAAAGATAAACTTCTTCTGCTAGATTCTCATGCACAGAAGGGTCCTCACAGGAGATAAATTAGCGAAACGTGGACTTATTGGACCCCATAGATGCCCTCTCTGCTGCTCGGCTCAGGAAACGCTTGATCATTTGTTCATTGACTGCCCCTTCACTCAATAAATATGGACGCAGGAAATGCATGGGTTTAATGCTCAAATCCTTGCTCAGCTCTCAGTAGTTAATCTATTCGCCTCCTAGAAAGGGTGCTTCCTTCACTCATTGAAGAGAAAATCTACGTTGGCCAAAATTTGGTATGCAATACCAAAATTCATTTGCTGGGAAGTGTGGTTAGTAAGGAATGAAGCCATTTTCAAAAACAGATTACGTTCTCCCACTGTAGTGGCTGCCAAATCCAAAGCATTGTTGTTGGAAACTATCGAGAATCGGCCTCACAAGCCAAACAATGTGCTCCTCCTTAAAGAGATCAACTGGCTCGGTGAGTCTATAAGGCGTGCCAACAATAAAAAGAACCCCTCTCGGCCTTGCTCCAATCCAAAGTGGCAGCTCTGAACCTCTAAATTGGATTTTCAAAAGTGGTGGAAGAAACAGGGAAAAGTTACGATATTCTTCGACGGAGCCTCCAAAGAAAACCCGGGGATATCAAGAGCAGGTGGTGTAATCTACTCCCCGGACGAGCACAATAAAGATAGTTTCAACTAGGGCCTAGGACAAAGCACTAACAACCAGGCATAAATCTTAGGATTGCTCAAAGCATGCTAACTTGCTGAAGGGAACGGAGGAAAAAACCTTCAAGTCTTCGAGGATTCTGAAATCTTGATAAAAATCTTAAACATAGGTGATCATCTCAATAGTCCAGCGCTCAACAAGGCCCTGCAGAGACTGAGGAAAGTGCTACAAAAATTCATTACCAGTTCATTCTATCACATCCTCTAAAATCTACACAAGGAAGCAGACATAAGAGAAAACATGGGCTGCCTCTTAGCCCAAGGAGATCTTTCAAAGAATGACGAAGCATCGGTATGGCACCCTATTCCATAAGAGAGAATTTTTTTAGCTGTGCAAGAACAGGGCAATGGTGGTAATGATCTCCTTGTTACACCCTCCAACCGACAAAGTATCTGTCTCCATGTTTTTTCCAAATAATCGTCACGGGCATCATAAAAACGGTCTAATCACTTTTGATCTTTGATGAATGCATGGTCCTTGTCATGGCTCTATTTCAGTATCACAGTTAGGACCTCATTCCCTGCTCGTCCCACTCATCTCGGCCAATACTCCTCCTCGCTTAAGGTACTACCTACGCATTCAACAAACAAGCAATTTTATAAAATAGCGACTCAGCAAAATATATCCATGAAGGTAGATGAAATCAAATCTGATGAGTTGAAGGATTCGATTCTGGGCACCTTCAGGTTTCGATTCTTCCTATCAGCGAGAAACGGAAATGGATCACAAGTTGTTCCCCCTTTTTGAGGCTTCTGTGCATCGTCCAAGGTTCCCTATGTAACTACACCAAAAACTAATGCTTAAGATGGATTCTCATCGCATGGCCAATGGATCCATTCGGATTTTGTTGATGCTGTGTCGACTGGAAGCAATCTGCTGAAGTACTATGTAATAGTGGTTGATTAGGCTTCGGCCCAACCTTTCATCACTAAATAAAAATTAATCGCTCCTGTTAAAAAAAAATAGGTTAATGTGAATCATATTTTCAATATCCCATAAATTATAAATATTAACTATTATAATAATAATAAAATAATAAATAAACTCAATAAAAAATGATATATCATTTTGTAAAGTGCACATTGGAGAGCTTATTATAAGTGTTGCTCATATTCAGTTTTTCATTGACTTGATATTAGTTTTTCTTTGACTAAAAAACTTTAAAATCTATCCAAAGTTTAACATTATGAAATTAAATTGATTATTTTTAAATAAATTTTATTTCTATTTATCTCAAATATGATTGGTTGAAATGTCTCCCCTCTTATTGTGTAATGATGGCAAGAATTGACTTTTGTGTACTCTATTATTAATTACTATGTACTATAAATACAAATTCTTTGTAATTAAATTAAAAAATTTCATTCTCTTATTGGTGTAAAGTATTGAGTAGACAATTTTTATGAGTTTTATTTTTTAATTTACCAAAAAAAATAAAAATAAAAATTTGAAAAAATATGTAAAAATAACATGTGTATAATTTGTACAACTCTCATTATATCAATCTATACTCTAATGACATGACAGTGTACTATAATATGAACGTTATATAAAAATTGTCATCATTCAATATTAAATAGATTATTATTAACTTGTTATCGTTCTCTACAATGTCAATTATATATATATATATATATATATATATATATATAACATTTATCTACCAAAAAAATGTTTAATTATATTTAAAAAATTAATTAAAAAAAGGTTAAACAAATATTCATATAACTCATTTTACATTTTTATTATTATTTGGAGTACATACAACACATCATGACATTAAAATATTTTATTAAACTAAGTGGCAGGGAATGCTAACTATGCGGCCTTGTTGTTTCACATTATTTGTAAGCTAACCTTTATATTCAATGAACATCTCCAATAAACCTCTAAATATTGAGTCATTCATAAACCAAATGGTTCACTTATATTAACTAGTATTATTTATTAGATTTGTATTGGTCACTCATGTCATTTACATGTAATATTATATTTATTGTGTTTATATTGGTAAATTATTTGTAAGAGTATGTATTATGTATTTTTTTGAAGTAATTTTTAATTAGATTGATATTAATTTTAACATTGGATGGAAGAAAGATTTAGATTCACTTGTAAGTAGTTATCATAATTTTGTAAGGCTTATTTTAGTCTAGATAATTTGTGGAACAATTTTTATTTTTCACAAGTGATTCTCACTATTAATCCCTCATCATAAAAATTGAACCAAAAATTTTAACAGCGACATGCATAGCCAATTACTTTTCCAAAAAATAAAATCAAGTCTACAACATTTATAATTAAATCATAATCTCCTTTTCAAGGATACAAATCTAATTTTGGAACATATCTCAAATCCCATGATTATGGATGACAATGACAAAGATGTATCATGGTTAGAAATGAATCAATGCATATGCATATTTTCACAAATTAATTAGAACATATATGAGCTTTAATGTCATTAATATATTTCAAAAGTGTAATTTACTTAGCAAAGCATGTTATGTAAAATATTATGAGATATTTGGTTCAACTTCTCAATTAACTCATAACTATGTGATGGGACCAGCCCTGTCCTATAGTCCAGACATGAATATTGATTAATGAAATTATATGAATGTTGATTAATGAAATTATTAAATGTATGAGGGCGGCTAGATATTATGTTGATTTTTTTTGTTTGATTGGTACATGTTGGCTGTGAGGGAGACACCTGTCTCTGCCTCGGATTCTGTCCTCCCGCCTTGTATTGTGCTATGGAACCCTAATGGCTCCGTTTACTCCGTCTTTTTCGCTTTGGCTTGTTCGCGCGGTGCTCTGGTTCACTTGGGTCTCTGCAAGAGGTTTTGTGACCTTTCTATTTGTGCTTCCATCCTTGACTCGACTCTGTCAACTGGACTCTGTTTACACTATTCGGTCATGGCTCTGTTCTGCTAGCTGGGTTTTATTGATATAATGGCGTTGTCTGTTCTCTTCTGTCCATCGGTTAGCTCGAGGGTTTCGAAGCTCGACTCTCTGTCATCTGCAAATGGGTTCCTTGGCCCTGAAGGTTTTGTGGGTGCTATCTACGGTTGCTTTCTCCTGAGTACATTTGCTCCTGTATTGTTTTCTTTGCTCACTGTGTTTGTTCCATGGTGTAATTTGTTATTTGGTTCGGTGATTTCAGGTCACAGCCACCAGGTGACCCGGCATTTGACCTCAACTCGTCAGCTACAAATGGTAAGTCCTCGTTCTCTACTTTAGTTCTGCAATTGGCTTTTTCTGTTGTGCTAAGGGTCTTGCTCCTTTGTGAGCAGGGTTCCCTTGCTGGTTGGTGACCTGTCGATTCCTTCCTCCAACTTCACACTACTCCCAGGTAAGTGTAGGCTTACCTACCCTCGTTGTTCTTCAAGTGGTTAGACTGGTATGAGGTCACGGTTCCAAACTTGTTGGTCAGGGTTTTCAAGTCACAGTTCAATCGTTCTTTAGCTTTTATAGTTTGTATGTAGGGTTTTTATGTTGGGGTTTCGAACCCGACTCCTCTGCTGACATACAATGTATTTTTGGTTCTATCTTCAGGCTGTAGCACTTGGACATTCTATGTATGGACTTGAATATGCTTGAAAAGGAAAGAAAAAGATGTATTCAATTTTATATTGTACCTGTAAATTCGCGTAGTCTCTTTGCTGTGATTGTATTCAAGGGTGCTCTGGAACCCTCCTTCGTTTAGCTGTAGTTTCCTTTTTCAAACGCTTTATGAGATGTTTATGAACTGTATTTATTTGTTGTAAGTCATATTCGATTCTCCAACTCGTTGTTCGTCCTTCTTGCTTGGTGTTGGTGCTTTCACGAGACATCGTTTGCTCGCTGGGTCTGATATTGTCACTGTCTGTTAAGAAACAAAAAGCTCATTCGCTATTTCGTTACTATTGTTAGGAACACACTTAGGCTAGTCTTTAAACAGGAAAATATATATGTAATTCAATGTTGCGATGGATTCAGATGTTCACAGGAAATTTGATAATGCTATTCTTATTTTTATTATGCTGGATAACCACCCTACAATGTTTCATGTTTTTTCTTTTTGTAAGATTTGTTGAACAGTTTCAAGAACTGTCAATCAGTTACATGTAATTACATTTAATAACTATTCTTTCATCCAAATTCTGTAATTGATTTAAAACAGTAACTAAAAGAAATTAAAAACAAAAGTGAAGCATATCCTGCTGTTAAGTCCTAAATGCTAGAAACTAAAGAAAATTAAAAGATTCAGGTACCAATGACCTGTCAACCTATCAATCCTATGAGACAAACACTTTCATTTTGTTCACCCTGAGCTGGATGCTCCTGCATCAGGCTCCCAGGGTAACAAAAATTCATGGCTCCATTCCATGAGCTCCTCGACAGAATATCCTGCACGCTGTATCTGTGCCGCATCAAGCCATGAACTGTCCTCAATGGGACGGTTCTTCCACTTGACAAGGTACTGAAGGTACTCTTTCCTGCGAGTCCGCTTGGCCACCTGTGTGTCGAGAATTCTCTCAATCTCAAGGGGCTGAGCCGAAGGCATTTGCCTCATCCAAGAACCACTTTCCATCTGGGTGTCCCTTTCTGGCCGTGCTGAACTGTCGTCTTCAGGACTGGCAGTGTATGGAAACAAATCTGCCACATTGAAGATGGGCGATATGCCTATCCCTAGAGGCAGTTGTAATTCATAGGCATTTGCAGAGAATTTACGCAGAATTTTGCAAGGGCCAATCTTCTTATATTTTAGTTTGTGGTATTCACCCTTAGGGAATCGTTCTCTGTGAAAATGTGCGAGGAATTCATCCCCCACATTAAATTGTACCTCTCACTATTTTAGATCTGCCCGCTGTTTATACTTTTGACTGTTGTCCTACAACTTCGACTTTACCTGCGCGTGTAGGTCATTCATTGCTTTGGCTAAATCTTCCTCATCATCACTCCATCTTTCCAGTTGTCCCAGACCCCGTAACTCATGCACTCCGCGAGGATGCATGCCATACAAGATCTGAAAAGGACTATACCCCATGCTACGATTCAGTGAATCATTGTAAGCGAATTCTGCCTGGGCAAGTACACAATCCCACATCCGTGAATTTTCTCCGATCAAGCTCCGTAGCAGGTTTCCCAAGCTCTTGTTCACCACCTCCATTTGCCTATCAGTTTATGGGTGATAAGCGGAGCTGAAGTTCAACTGTGTGTCCAACTTCTTCCACAGGGTGCGCCAGAAATGTCCTGTAAATTTCACATCCCTGTCAGAAACAATGGACTTAGGCAAGCCGTGCAGTCTGACAATCTCCGTGAAAAACAAGTGTGCTACATGAGTGGCATCACTGGTTTTTCTACAAGGAATGAAATGTGCCATTTTTTAGAACCAGTCCACTACCACCATCACAGAGTCATAACCACGCTATGTTCTTGGCAAACCCAAGACAAAGTCCAAGCTGACTGAGTCCCACGGTCTACTCGGAATAGGCAGTGGTGTGTAGAGTCCCATATTCTGACTGTGTCCTTTCACCAACTGACACACTTTACACCTGGTTACAAATCACTGCACATCTCTTCGCATCTTCGGCCAATAATAAAAGTGACTGAGCTAATCTAAGGTCTTGTCAATGCCGAAGTGTCCAACTAGACCTCCATTGTGCTTCTCCCGGATGATGTTCTCCCTCATCAAACAGTCAGGAATACATAGTTGTCCTCCTTTAAACAACAACTTCTCTTGTAAGTTATAGTCCAACCATGGACTATTGTTCCTCAACAAAGGGTTTTGGCAGGCTTCATAAGCCTCCTTGAAATCCGCATCTGTCTGATACAAGTCTGTCAGATGTTCAAAACCCAGCACTTGTATCGTACTCTCCTGTAGGAGCAAAGCTCTCCTACTCAACGCATCTGCTACCTTCTTGGCCTGTCCACTGATATGCTTCAAAACAAACATAAAACTCTGCAAGTACTCAACCCACTTCACATGCTTGTGGTTTAGCTTATGCTACTGCATAACATACTGCAACGCAGAATTGTCAGAAAACAAAACAAATTCATTACCTAGCAAATAGTATCTCCAATGCTTCAATGCTTGGATGACAACATAGAACTCCTTGTCATAAGATGAGTACTTCTGCCTGCTTTCATTCAATTTCTCACTGAAATAAGCAACAGGTTTGTCTTCCTCGCTGAGTTCGGCCCCAATGGCTGTACCACTGGCATCACAACGAACTTGGAACAATTTGTTAAAATCAGGAAACCTCAAAATTGGCCTTTCAGTGATCTTCTTCTTCAAGGTCTGGAAGCTTTTCTCTGCCGCTTCAGTCCAACAGAAAGGCTGACTTGCCTTTTTTATTGTGTCCAACATAGGTGCGTAGATCTCACTAAAATTCCTTATGAACTTACGATAGAAACTTGCCAACCCATGAAAACTACGAACCTTGAACAAACTCTTTGGGGATGGCCAGCTAATGATAGCTGCAATTTTCTCTGGGTCCATTTTCAGCTCGTTTTCTGCAATCACAAAACCCAAGTAAACTAATTCCCTCTGCAAAAAAGAACATTTTTTCAAGTTTATCAGCAGCTTGTTTTGCTGCAATTTCTCCAGCACACTTCGAACATGTCGAAAATGTTCCTCTTTAGTCTTACTGAAAATCAGTATATCATCAAGATATACAATCACGAACTTCCCAATGAATTCTTTCAACATCTCGTTCATCAGGCGCATAAAGGTACTAGGGGCATTACTTAACCCGAATGGCATCACCAGCCACTCATACAGTCCTTCATTAGTCTTGAAAGTTGTTTTCCATTCATCCCCTTCTCTGATTCTGATCTGGTGGTATCCACTCTTCAGATCGATTTTCGAGAAATACGCTGCTCCACTTAAGCAGTCCATCATGTCATCCATCCGTGGCAATGGAAACCTGTACCTGATGGTAATCTTATTGATGGCTCTCGAATCTGTGCACATTCGCCATTCTCCACCTTTCTTGGGAGCTAAAACTATCGGAACTGCACAGGGGCTTAAACTCTCCCTTATCAACCCCTTTTCCAACAATTCCTGTACCTGTTTTCTAATCTCCTCGTTGTCCTTAGGACTCATTCAGTACGTTGCCTTGTTTGGTAAACTAGCTTCGGGCATAAAGTATATGTGATGACTGATACTTCTCTTAGGAGGTAATTTATCTGGCAAATCATCCACTACAATGTCGTTGAACTCTTGCAACATGTCCTGAATTTCTTCAGGAAAATCTGCAACTTCAGTGTGTAACAACACTGTTTTCGGCCTCCTTACAACAACATATTTTATCTCGTTGTTTTCAATCTGTTTCAAAAATTCCTTTCCTCCCACCAACAATGCTTTGGTTCAACTAGTTTCTGTTGTTTCTTCCTCCTTGATGGGTACAAGCGTGTGCTTAATCCCATCCTTGACAAACTTGTAACAGTTTGTCTTTCCATCATGCACTACCTTTCTGTCATACTGCCATGGTCTTCCTAGCAGTATGTGACACACATCCATAGGCATAACATCACAAATAACCTTGTCCCTGTATCTGCCAATATGGAACTCAACCTCACATTGTTCATCAACCAATAGTTGATGTCCTTTTTGTAACCACAACACCTTATAAGGAGTAGGGTGCTTCAACCCTTTCAAGCCCAACTTCTCCACCATCTCTGTGGTAACTAGATTATCCGTACTCCCACTGTCGATAATTAGCTTACAACATTTCCCGTGTGACTTGCAAACAATATGGAATAATGCCTTTCTTTGGGTTTGGTCAGCTATCTCCTTTGATGGTTTCAGCAGCACCTTATTCAAAACTAAGGCCTCCCCTATCTCCAGCACATTCTCTACCTCTTGGGGTGGTGTCTCTACTTCCTCCGTCTAAGCAACATATGCTCCTCTTGTTCCAGCCTGTTCACCTTCAGGACACTCATAGGACTTGTGCCCCCACTTGTGGCACCTGTAACACTGAATGGCAGCTCCTCTGCCTCTGCCACTACCTCTTCCGCGCTGGTATGGCCTTCCTCCCCTAGTGCTACTATCCTTCTCTGCTATCCCTGAGGTCTTTGAACTGCTGCCCTCTTCACTGTTGTTGGCAGCTTTTCCTCTGCCAAAGGATTGTCCTCTCCCTCTACCAGTTCCTCGTCCTCTCCGGGCATTCTGCTTTCTTGTGATCTTTTCTTCTACCTTTAAGGCACTCTGGTATGCTTCCTCTATAGTTTTCAGAGAAAGAATACTTATCTCGTCCAATATCTCTAGCCTTAGGCCATTCACAAACCTTGCTGTCTTTTCTGGGGTGTCTTCAATATAACCAACTGTCAAATTCACCCGATAGAATTCTTCGGTATATTATTTCACCATCATTCCTCTCTTCTTCAAATTTTGTACCTGTCGATGCAGAGCAATCTAGTAATCTTTGGGAAAAAACCTACCCTTCATCTTGGCGACCATTCTGTTCCACTTCTTGATTGGTAACTTATTCAATCTTCTCCTCTCTGCTTGGACACTGTCCCACAATAAGGCAGCGTGTCCTTTCAACTTGGTAGCAGCGAATCTAACTCTCCTATCTTCACTGACCTCCTCACATTCAAAATATTTATCCAGCTCACTAGTCCAATCCAAGAGCACTTCCGTGGACAAATTGCCATCATAATTCAGAATTTTAGGCTTTGGCTTACTGCTAGCCAACAAGACTGACCTTAACAATTTGATTTCCGATCCTTCTTCATCTGATCCATCTGTTGTAACTACAGTTTCTTCTTCACTGTTATCCCCCACTTCCGGATCCCTTCTTCTTCCTGCTTCTACTGCTGCCAGTCGGGCATTCAGGATCCTAATCTCCTCTCTCAATTCTTCTTCCGCTACTCTTCGATTAGCTCTCCCACGACCTCGCCTTCCAACTTCCATTTCTATGAAAACAAAACTCAAACCTGCTCTGATACCAAAATTGATGGGACCAGCCCTGTCCTATAGTCCGGACATGAATATTGATTAATGAAATTATATGAATGTTGATTAATGAAATTATTAAATGTGTGATTTGAGGGCGGCTAGATATTATGTTGATTTTTTTTTGTTTGATTGGTATGCGTTGGCTGTGAGGGAGACACCTGTCTCTGCCTCGGATTCCTTCCTCCCACCTTGTATTGTGCTATGGAACCCTAATGGCTCAGTTTACTCCATCTTTTTCACTTTGGCTTGTTCGTGCGGTGCTCTGGTTCACTTGGGTCTCTGCAAGAGGTTTTGTGACCTTTCTATTTGTGCTTCCGTCCTTGACTTGACTCTATCAACTAGACTCTGTTTACACTATTCGATCATGGCTCTATTCTACTAGCTGGGTTTTATTGATATAATGGCGCTATCTATTCTCTTCTGTCCATTGGTTAGCTCGAGGGTTTCGAAGCTCGACTCTCTGTCTTCTGCAAATGGGTTCCTTGGCCCTGAAGGTTTTGTGGGTGCTATGTACGGTTGCTTTCTCCTGAGTACATTTTCTCCTGTATTGTTTTCTTTGCTCACAGTGTTTGTTCCGCAGTGTAATTTGTTATTTGGTTCGGTGATTTCAGGTCGCAACCACCAGGTGACCCGACATTCGACCTCAACTCATCGTCTACAAATGGTAAGTCCTTATTCTCTACATTAGTTCTACAATTGGTTTTTCCTGTTGTGCTAAGGGTCTTGCTCCTTTGTGAGCAGGTTTCCCTTGCTAGTTAGTGACATGTCGATTCCTTCCTTCGGCTCGACACCGCTCCCAGGTAAGTGTAGGCTTACAAACCCTCGTTGTTCTTCAAGTGGTTAGACTGGTATGAGGTCGCGGTTCCAAACTTGCTGGTTAGGGTTTTCAAGTCAGAGTTCAATCATTCTTTAGCTTTTACAGTTTGTATGTAGGGTTTTTATGTTGGGGTTTCGAACCCGGCTCCTCTGCTGACATACAATGTATTTTTGGTTCTGTCTTCGGGCTGTAGCACTTGGACATTCTATGTATGGACTTGAATATGCTTGAAAAGGAAAGAAAAAGATGTATTCAGTTTTATATTGTACCTGTAAATTCGCGTAGTCTCTTTGCTGTGATTGTATTCAAGGGTGCTCTGGAACCCTCCTTCGTTTAGCTGTAGTTTCCTTTTTCAAACACTTTATGTGGTGTTTATGAACTGTATTTATTTGTTGTAAGTCGTATTTGATTCTCCAACTGGTTGTTCGTCCTTCTTGCTTGGTGTTGGTGCTTTCACGAGACCTCGTTTGCTTGCTGGGTCTGATATTGTCACTGTCTGTTAAGAAACAAAAAGCTCATTCGCTATTTCGTTACTGCTGTTAGGAACACACTCAAGCTAGTCTTTAAATAGGAAAATATATATGTAATTCGATGCTGCGATGGATTCAGATGTTCACAGGAAATTTGATAATGCTATTCTTATTTTTATTATGCTGGATAACAACCCTACAATGTTTCATGTTTTTTCTTTTTGTAAGATCTGTTGAACAGTTTCAAGAACTGTCAATCAGTTACATGTAGTTACATTTAATAATTGTTCTTTCATCCAAATTCTGTAATTGATTTAAAACAGTAACTAAAAGAAATTAAAAACAAAAGTGAAGCATATCCTACTGTTAAGTCCTAAATGCTAGAAACTAAAGAAAATTAAAAGATTCAGCGACCAATAACCTGTCAACTTATCAATCCTATAAGACAAACACTTTCATTTTGTTCACCCTAAACTGGATGCTCCTGCATCACTATGTTAGAAATAGCAAGATATACCTAATTATTATAATGATAGTGAATCAGATCAACCTTATATTAAAAAGAAATATTTTCAATTTAAATAATAAAAAAATTCATCAATATATAAAAATACATTTTATTTTTATTATTTTTACTTGTAAAAATTTAAATTATATTTTAATTTACATAAGATTATGAATCGTGCCATTACAGAATTATTATATTAAAAAACCACTGGTAAAAAAATCCAATCAAATCCATGCTTAAACGAATAGCTAATGTGAAGGGGCTCATGCATATATACATGGGAAGAGCTTCCTCGACCAATTGAAGGACGGTTTGAAAAGCCTAATTAAACAAATCAGTGTATTGTACCATAATCTTAAGATAACTGGAAGAAGGCATGTTGCTTGCGAAGATTAGATTCATTATATTCGTAGGGATGCATGGAAATGTTCCCATACCTGCTTGGTTTAATTATAAACCATACCAAATATTCTAAACAACAGCAAGCCTGTTAATTCTCGCTTTATTCGAAGGGCTTATGTATGTGACAATACATCTACCTTTTTGGAATATGAGAGAAGTGCGCACTAACTAATTGCAAGGATTTAATGGTTGTCTGAAATTCATAATGGCTGCACTCATTTAAAAATAGTAATTGATATTGTTGTAGGGTATCATTAAGGTGTTTTAAATGATTATTTGAAATTAATAATAATTGTGTTAATTAATTGTAATTATTTTAATGAAAGTTGATAATTGTTGTAGATTATTATAGATGTAATTAGTACAATTATAATAAAAATATTAATACGGTTGATAGAGTAGAATGTTTTATCAATACACATATTTATTTGATTAATTAGGTATAAAAAGGTTATGGTCAATTTTAATTTGAAAAAAAAAAAATTACACATTCTATTGTAAAATTGACCATTTTTCTAAATAAAATTTGTTTAAATATAAATGAACGTTATAAATAATAATGAGGAACTTATTAGAATTGGAATAATCTCAAATCCCTAGGAAATTGGTGGGTTGAAGCCACTTGGCACGGATCTAATTATTTATATTTATTAAAAATAATGTATCATTTTGCTAAATAAAAATTTCTTATATATAAATGAATGTTATAAATAATAATGAGGAACTTATCATGGAGGAGCTTATTAGAATTGGAATAATTTCAAATCCCTAGGAAATTGGTAGGCAGGGAGCCACTTCGCACCAATCTAATTTGTTTAATTTATTAAAAGTCAATACAATCTAACAAACTCTGTAACACAGTACATACCTTGATAAACATTCAGACTAAGCATACGCTGAGCATATTCCCTTGAGAATCAATCCAGGCCGTCAATTAAAAAAATATAATAAAAGAAATCAACAAATTCTCATCCACCTTAAGTTGATTACTATAAGAATATGTTAAATGATATTTAAAATTTATATTTATTGTTGTAGTTATTATAAAAGTAATTAATAATAGTTACTTTGATGGGGTGTTGGGAAGGGGAGAAGGTTCGCCATCTTGTCGACTGTCAAGGCATTAATATAGTTTGCCATCTTGTCGCTTCTAAAGACATTAATATAGGGATGGTGCAGCTAACTCTCACCATCACATGTTACATGACTTGACACTACAACAAATTAATATGGCAACCCTCGTGCCCTCCGCATTTTTCTATTATGCTCGAGCCTATTCCATTATTTTCTATCAGTTCTTCTCTTTCACAAAGTTGCAGGTGGGACTTTTCCCCTTCAAGGTCCGGCTCCTTGGTGTTTCGGTGAAGGAAGGCCCAAGCCCTCCTAGCCCAAACCTCCATTATTCTTTCTACATGATTGTTAGTCCAATTCGATGTCCACTCGGTCTTTGGGGTGCAAAGGAGAATATTGAATGACTCTCAGCATGAACGTCATCATTTGGAACCTTCAGATAATGAATGGAGTGAGAATGCAGGCCTTAAGCTAGTAAAATATTTGTTGGCCATCACTTCTCATTGGTATTGTCTATATATTTTTATGTTTCTAAGTCTGAGTTGCATTATTGTAGTTATTTTCTCTATGGTTTTATTATTTTTCTTATCAGACTAGTTCTCCCCTTAACTCAAACCTCTTTCACTCTGCAATTCCCTCTCTTGTTGATCTTGTCCTAGCGACTCTAGTTAGCCTAGTCTCAGTTCCTTTCCCTCAAGGTTGCTCCACTCTGGTCCCCCCTTAGCCTTTCCTTTCCCATTCGCTCTTCTCTAGAAGCCTCTAGTCCTGAGTTTTGGTCCTTTCCTAATGGCATGCCGAGGCAGAGAATGCGCCCAAGGCGTGAGTCTGGGATTTACGGTTCTTTAGGAAGACGTAGAGCCCATATTCAAGCTCTGTCTGCAACTAAAATTTATCTTTGTGTTACTCCTCCTGAAGTTCAAGAGGAAATCCAACCTCTTGAAACCTTAACTGCCACTAACCGACAAGCTCATTCTGATTATGAAATTCAAGTTGAGGTCTCTGGATGGGTTCCCAACCCTGGCCATACTAGTAGGCATCGGAGCCATTATCTCCATTCCATCACCCTTCATTGGTAAATGGAAACTTTGTTGAGTTGTGTCCTAAAAAAGAAACACGAAGATTGCAAGGAAAATATAACATGCCTCAACAACATCCAATGGGTTCAAAGATGCCAGTGCTCTTCTTTGGTCAACCTAGATGCTCGACTTTCCCAAATTGAGAGGCATATTCAGTGTGGGTGTCACTCACCAGCAGTCCCAAGTATGCAGGATCCAGCCCCAACAACTTCTAATGGTTGATGCATGCACAAGGTTTCTATTTGGTTTATTATCATGGACTTTTATTTCATTTCCTTATATAATCTACAACTATGGTATGTTAGTCTTATTCAAGAAACAATATATAATAATTTTGTGAGAGGTGCTAGACATTTGTCTTAGTGTAAGGATGTATAATAGGTAGACTTATTTTTTCTCATTTTGTTGAACAAAACAGTAACAGTGTCTCCATTACCGTTGATTTAGTTTCCCATGTGACAAACCACGACCATAAGAAAACTTATTACTATGCTATATATATCTAAATTATGATTTAATAAAAAAAAATTAATTCAACAATAATAATACTAATGATAATAGCTGTGAATTATTATAAACATATATATTAAATAATGGTTTGAAATTTATACTAATTGTATTACAAATTAGTAAATTAAAAATTAGCTCTTTGACTTCAAACTATATTAGTGCCCCATTGTCACCTTTAATTTAATAATATTTTAAATTCCAATTCATGATTTCAAAATATATTATTAATTTACATATATACTATATTTTAAATATAAAAGCATGTTATGCATTTACAAATGTGTAAATTAAAAATCAACTCTTTGACTTCGGACTATATTACTGCCTCATTGCACCTTTTAGATTAAATAATATTTTAAATTCCAATTTATGATTTAAAAATATATTGTTAGTTTAAATATACATTATATTTTAAATTTAAAATCATGTTATGCCATCTATTTTATTGTGAGGGGGAATAAGAAGCTATATCTATATATCGATCGATAGGGGAAACAAGTGTTGGGCCAAGCCAAGCAAGTCAGGTTTTTGGTTCTCAGTCAGGTCCTGCGCCAGGCAAGCAAGGGATCATCTTCAAGAATTTTCTGGATGAAATTGGGAAAATGGGATAGAAACATTGGGAGTTATTTAATTATTTTTTGGTCCAACCATTAATTGGGTTGAAATGTAAGAACTTATAATAGTTAGACCTAATCTGCAAATTGTAACTAGAACATTCTGTGTTTTTAATGGGGTGAATTCAAATATAAAATTGGAAGATTGCTTAGAAAATTGTGCCTAAGTCCAAGTAGCATTTTGTTTGCTTTTTGTTCAAATAACCTCGCAAAATTTAGATTAACTCACCAAACTTCATTTCCAAGGCATCATTTGATTTATGGAGTCAAACCACAATCTTAAATGACTGGTAAGTAACCCAAATCTGATAAGGATATATCTTGGTTTTTGTTTTGTATTTATTCATTTGTTATTGTTTTGTATTTATTCATTTGTTATTGTTTTGTATTTATTTATTTGTTATTGTTTTAGCAATAACTTTGTATTGATTTGTTAGTTTGTGTGTTGCAACAATTCTTTAAGGAAGTTCATATGCAATGATTTAATAACTTAAAGTTATACCTTTCCATTACATATTTCTATTACATCTTGGTTGGTAATACTTAATTCATGTTATTGGTATATGTTTTATAATTATTTTTCAATGATTGTGTTATTTGGTATTATGTCAAAAATTTGATATCTACAAAATATGTACATAATGTGTACATAATGTTGGCAAGTTTGATGTCTACAAAATATGTACATAATATTGGATTTTGAAAAGTACTTACCAATTCTACAAGCAACTGAAAGCATGGGCCTCAGTGAATCTATCTAACAAATTTAAGTCATATTCTTTTGCAAACATTACTCACAAATTTAATATCATGAATTTATTTTCATTTGTAGCATCTTAATTTGATTAAGAGTGGATGGAGAACAAGTAATGATGCAACTAGCCATAATTACATATCCATTAACAATTTAACCTCTACGCCATTTTTGTGTACAAGAAATCTTGCAATTGTTTGTTCTACAATTTTTTAAATATTATTTTCCTTAGCATGCAATTCAATATTCATTCATGCAATATGGTAACCACGAGTAACCCAACTATTCCTACATACTCAATGCTTCTTAGTTGCATGGTCTTCATTAATAACTTAACAGGAAATAAATTGTGAGCTAATGCCACCTCTATGTAGCACATGAGTTCACAATTATATAGTCGGTGGGTAGGTCGGAGAGATATTAGATGACTAACAAGTTTGATGTCATTAAAATATCTATGAAGCTTGTTCATTTGGCATTCAAGGACAGTGTAGAAAAAAAGTGTTACATCTCGCATTGTGTTGGATGTTAGATATTAGTTATATGCAACAGGGAATGCCAAGGAGTTGAAGGCATTGTTGTAGAGCATCATAACATTTTGAGACTTCATGGATAACATGACATTCTCAAGACTCCTAGCCAAAGTTTTTTTCTTGTAAGTTAGCTACATTCAAACAATGGGTTATTACTTCTTTTGGCTTGCCACCGGGGAAACTAAACTAGTAGCACAACATGAGCTTTCTATCCTAAGATTACCATGTTTATCTATTATTTTGGTTACTGCATACCAAAATGGTCTCGATGGCCCTATAAGCCTATGAAAACCCACATGGTAGCTAACAAAATATAACTAGAACCTATCCATTAACATAAACATGGAAAAGAAACTACCAAAAAAACTAAGAAGAGCATCATTAATTGGTGGTAGAATTTACATGGATTATTTTAGGATAACTTATATTAGAAAGACGATCTACCAAAATGTTGATTTTTGGGTCCATATTTTCCAATTTATGTTATATGTCTTCCAAGTACACTTAGTTCTCTTATTGTGCCTCTGTTTTATCCTGCATAGCTCTACCCAAGAATGTTTTAATATGCCATTATATATCAACTGCACTCAAGTATCTAGTTTTCTTGAAGCAAGTGCAACCAATGTCGATTACCCAAGACCCAACTTTATCCATCATATATGCATCAGAAATGGAATGACGTCTGGTTTGGGCCTCTTCATCAATTGAAGAAATGTAGCTCTGGATATTGGGAAGAGTGCACTCATTGAGCCATTGATTTGCCTCCTCTATTGACCTCTAAGCTCTTGGAATAGTTGGTGGAGGCTCTGTGAGGCACTAAATATGACAACACCCACCTCCACTAATAGTCACACCCCTATTTCTACTTCTTCTGCCATGAGCCATACGAGTAAAGACATGTGAGAATAGGGACACTGAGAAGTGCATGACATATGTAAGATAGATCGAAAGTAGAGGAGAAATGAGATAAAAGGAAACCAAGACAGGGAGAAAAATGATAGTGATTGTGATAGAAGAATGAGAAAGGTAATGCCCCCAAAGTAAAGTAGATTCAGAAGAAAACTAGAGGAAAATGCCTAGTCATCACATTCAAATAACCAAATATGTGAAGGGACAAGACAATCTACCAAACAAACGAAAACCAATGGAGAATTTGTTTGGTTAAGAGACTGGAGTACTTAGCTTTAACCAATGATATAAAATACCACTTACCAATAACCCATGGATGTCAGGCTTGCCAGAGTTAGTTGACTCTAGAGTAGTCGGCTCCCTAGAGAGAATTAAGCCCACTTGATAAGCTAAAAGACAATTATCAACACAACACCAAAGCCACATAACTGCAAATGAATATTCTAAGATAATAAGATCATGCAACTAGAAATCTTGCCCCTATAGTAGTTGCATAGATTGGGCAAGTTACCTTCCATTTGGGCTTTTTCAATCTATGCAATATCCTCAAGCTATGCAGAGCGAAAAAGCACGATGTATCCTTTAACCTTGTCGATCCACCCACTGCCAAACTCAACTATTGATTCGCCATAACTTTCTATAAATGTCTCTTCTTCATTCATGACGAGATACAAAAAAATTGCAGAGTTAGCTAATCTCACCACCCTCTAAGATCCTATGACCATCCTAGCCAACCAAACCTCACATGAGCTCTTATGTTGCAAAATGACCACAAATGATATCCTGAAGATGTTCACAACATTGTGACACTAGCTGGACCAACCACTTGTCAACCTCACTATCCTATGATAACACTCATTTAATTCTTGCTCAAAGTGGGGGTCTCCTATTCAAAGTTATATCAATTATTTTGTGCTCATTATTGTCATGCACTAAGCCAAAGCAAACAAGAACATGATCACAATTTTTTGAGGTTGCATCAAATGATTGGTTTTTTTTTACAATTATAAGAAATATTCTTAAATTTCATATAGAATATTTATAATATGGTTGGATGATGCATGACTAGGGAGATTTAACCTCAAGCATCATAGTACATACAAATGCCATATTTTTAGTGACGGGGATGGTGGATGTCTAGAAAATTGAAGTCTCAAAGTATATAAAATTTCAAAAATAAACTGATAAATGATAAGAAGGTGAATTCATGAGTTAATTAAAAATATTGCATATCCAATTACTTTTAAAAAAATTATCAATGTCTCTTCATACCTTTTAAGTAACTGACCTAGTCTTAGGCTATACATTGTGACTTTTTTTCATTAGAATCTAGTTATACAATTATTTATAATCGTAATTTTTTATTATTTAAAATGTGTTTTTGAATACAGAAATAAATTTAATATCTTTATAAATCTCGTGAACTAAAATTATACAAATTTCATAACTCAAATTTATAATTCCAACAAATTTCTAAAGACTTCTACACAAATTAAACTTAAAAAAAATTATTAAACTCTAAATACAAAAATTAGTTTATAACATTCATATCAATTTCAACTTTGATGCATAAATCAAAACATAGTTACAATCGCATCAAAACATTGTTGAAGTCACACCGAGGAATTCTTATTCTAATGGATTTACAATAATTGCAAAAGAGATGGCTCTTGAATAAATAAATAAGTTAATGAAATCATGTCCACGTGTACATTTAAACAACAATGCTTTTACTTTTATTATGAGGGATTGATTTTCCTTCATGCTTTGACTGAATAAACATATTTCCCATGATGTGTTATCTTCCAATAAAAATCTCCACTTCTTTCTCCTCTTCTCCTCTCTTTTAAAAAGCAAAACCAATGAGATCGCTAGAATACTACAATAATAATAATATCCCTAGAGATACTAATTGTGTGACACCATTCCCCACTTAATGGTTTAAAAATATTTAAAAAGCACCTGACACTCTTTTCTCCCCCATTTGAATTAAACAACAATATAATAACCTTTATGATAATGATAAGAAATGTGTAAATGTCAAGCGGCCAGCCACCATAAACATTCTGTGTTTGTTATCATTACATAGAAATACTAAAATACCTAATCCATAGTTTCGTCTAAAAAGGTTAGCATCCTTTAAAATTCGAAGTTTCCACTTACTAATTATGGTTATAAATGGAGATCATTGTAATGCATATTTTAAAATATTAAAATATAATTCATATGGACCATTATTGGTTTTATACATCATAATAATTGAAGTTCATAATCCGTCAAAGCCTCTTATAAATTGCAGGAGAACAATCGATGTGGATAGGTCCAGCGTTTTTTTTCGGGGGTTATGTAGTTTAAAGAGGAATTATTAGGAAAATATCATTTTTGCTTTAAGTGGGAGAAAAAATGATTTTATATATTTATTTTTCCAAAGTGTGATAGAGAGAGCAATTTTATAATAAAAGAAAATTTAATAACAATACAATTTTTCAAAACATGAATGATTTTCTATAATAATTTAATCAAATCTATTATTATAAAAAATTAATATTAAATATTATTTTATTTATCTAAATTATATCGAAATTTTAACATGATTTTTTAACATAAACTAGTTTTGAAAGTGCTAGCTTCATGATTAAGATGGTTTCCTAACCTTTCTTATCACTTTATAAAATAGTTTTTCTCGATTGTATCCATTCTTTTATAACAAGTTATTTGTTTTCATTTATACGTTATTTCTACCTATTCATTTACAAATCTGGAAAAAATGATTTTATTTTTTTATATTATAATAATATTTATAAAAAATATTTTTTTATATTTAATTTATTTAATTAATATTTATTATTAAATATATGTTAATAATATTTTTTTTTCAAGTTATTTGGTTTTAAGATGATAGTAGATTTAACTTTTGGTTTGACAAACAAAGAACGGAGCATCTAAGTTGTCAAAATGAGTGAGTGATAGCATTGGGCCTGGCCATACCGCCACCCAAGAGCATCTAAGTTGTCAAAATCATTGAGGGATAACATTGTGCCTAGACCACACCAGGGCTTAACATGGTGGGACTTTTGCCCACAAAATTTCCAACTAATATCCTTTAGATCACTGAATGTCTTAACAATACACCCCATCACTGTTTATTATACATCCAGTAGGCAATAATATTTATTTTAATATATATTATTTATTTTATTTATTAAATCTACATTATAATTAAAATCAATCGTATATATAAATCTCAGGAGAATTGTCGGATGGAACTGTGTATAGGTTTAATATCTTATTCAACAAGTGGACCCTCCACCCATCATCAGGGACTGATAGACAAGTGAGTGTTGGAAGCCTTAAATAGAAAATAATTCACATATTTAGTCGTTTAAAAAATTAATAAAATTTAAGTTAATCTTTAAGGGTCAAGTCAATGAAAACAAAATAATAGATAAATAAATAGAAATTATATATATATATATATATATATATATATATATATATATATATATATATAGATACGTGTTAAAGGTCAAGTCACAAGAGAGCGTTTAAAGAAGATTTTTTAAGCAAAGTCTTTCGGTAGAAATCAAATAAGAGAAATTTTTGGCCAATGAATTTCGAACCAACAATTGTGGTTTATCATTAGAACCAGAGTTCTTTTAATTTATAATAATGAAAAATTAAATTAAAAATAAAATGAATTTAAATTTAAAAACATCAAATTAAAATTAAAATAAATAAAAATAAAAAAAATTAATAAAATTTTATTATTTAAATAAATAAAAAATGCGAAAAAGTTAAAGATGGAAATAATTAAATATTAAAATAATTAAAAATAAAAATTACACTTTAAATAATTAAATTTATAAGTAAAAAAAGACCCAGTCAAGGAGATAAAGAAAAAGTTGAATTAAGTAATAATGAAACTTTTTATGATGAAAACAAAATAAAATTAAAATAGTAACAAAATTAAAACTAATAAAGAAGGAATTTTAAATTCAAAGTAGAAATAATCCCTAATTAAACTAATAAAGATAGATAATCGGGGGAGAAGGATTTTAAAGAGAGAAATAAATGATAAATAATAAAGAAGTAATAAAATAATTTATATAAAATTAAAACTAAAGAAATAAATATTCAAGGAGAATAAAAAGTTTAGATAAATAAAACAAGATTTATATAAGGAAAATTTTGATGAGAAAGATGATGGATAGTAGGTTTCTAGGATTGTTTTAATTTAAATCTATGTTTCCTATTCAAATTATAGAAGTGTTTCTTTGAATCCATCTTCCCTATTGAAATTATGAGGTGTTTCTCTATTTCAAGAGCTTCCCTCATAATGCTAGTGTTGTGACAAGGAACATGAGTTAATATTTTGAATTGATCAAAGTAAACAAGATGTTTGGAATTGAATGAATGTTCAACAATGCTGACGTATACAAACAGAGATGGTTACTGACTTAGACAAGCAGAGATGGTTAGTATCAGGTATATGTATCATGTATATGCTCCTTCAAACGAGCTTTAAAAGGATGACCAATTTGACCAGATTTATTAAATGTTTTTCATTCATTTATTAACTTTGATTACATCTCACTTATAATTATAATTTTATTTTTAATTTTGAATTAAAAAATCACCATAATTTTTATTATAATATCAAAAATATCATGTCAATATAAAATTGTATAAAATATTATTAATATTAACCAAAAACAATATTTTTTCCTTTGTCAAGTTGGATGAGTTCTCCATAGATTACATCAGGCTTGACTTGTGGCCTAAGAAATTGCTATGAGAAACCGCTATCTAAGGATATCACCCACCCAGAGGGATTGTACTTGACCTGAACCAAACTACGAGAGGGATTGCACCTCACATTAACCACACTTAGCATGATTAGATTTTGCCCACAAAATTTCGAATCAATAGTCTTTGCATCACGAAGCAACTTAATAATACACCCATTACCATCAATTTTACACCAAATCAACTAACAAAAACATATTAATATCATATACAAAATATTTAAAATTCACGTACAAACAAAAACACAAACATCATTGATCTTATAAATTACTATATTATTATTAATAATATTTTAAATATTAAAGTAATATATTTTATTGTGTTATTTTTAGAATATATTTTTATAGTATAATTAAAGTAAATAGAAAAGATCAAGAACATTATGTATCTCCTTTAAATTTGTAAAATTTAATTAATTTTAACAAAAATATATATTTATAAAATAAAATCTATTAAGATAAGATTAATATAATTAATGGTTATATATGTAAATATTGAAATTTCAAATACAATATTTTTTTAAAATAAAATATTTTTATATTATTACTATTTATAATGTTTTAAATTTCACATAATTATAAATATTTACACTACTAAAATTTGTATATAAAACAATTAATATTATCTTATTCATTATAGCTAATAAATTATAATTATTAGAGTAGTTTAGATTCATTTTAATTTTGGATCTATCAATCATTCAGAGGATAAAATATTTTTCTTTCTTAAGATGTGTTTGCTCATAAGAGATTTGGTCTCTTTGGGCACTTGGTAGATTAGAAGTTTATATATATATATATAGATATATTATTGGTAAAACTATGGGTTGTTAAACCCTGAACCCAAAAACCACCAACTGTAAATTGACTACTTTAACTCAAATTTATTTCAATTATTTTATTTTATTTTTTATTTTTATATAAATTCACTGAGGTAAAATGTTTACATAATTGAAAGGCAAAATGCTTAATTATGTATTATATTATATACCAGCACAAAGAAATATGATTGCACACCACAAAAAAAAAAAAAGATTTAACACATTCAATCATATATATATATATATAGTTGGAATGTGATCCAAATTATTCAAATATGAATATCATGGTTGAGATATTCTCTCAACAAAATCCCAAACCAACTGGCATGGAAGAATTATCTCCAAGTCCCTCCCTTAATGTTTACATGTCAAAATTAACATCACAAAAATCAATAAAAAAATTACAAATTATAGTTCACATATAAGTCACATCTGTGTGATATGGTCTTCAATGACACTTCTACTAACTATAAAATCTCACAAACAACGCTCTCTCTCCACCATAATATTAGAGTTTCCCACTTACTCATTTAAGGTATAATTGTCTCTAACCATCATTAATGTACTTGTAATGATCAGCTATATTGACATATTGTATTCTACCATGTTACATAGCTCGTTGTAGCTGTCATAATAAATAGTCAAGTAGCTAAACCATCCTATGGGAAAACTCCCATCTGTCGGATGACATAGCTCATTCTATCCGACAGTGATCTAGGATAGTTGTCTGAATGTGTTCAGAAGTTAATCATACAACTTGACCTCTTCACACAGACACACTTAGTAACATATAAAGATGACCTGTAGCTGATGTTACTAGTTTTACATGACCCATCAACTTTATAATAGAAGGTAAACATAACCAAATTAGCAATATGTTCTCATGGCACTATATACAACGAGAACTGCCAATTTAAATTGTGATACTTTGTTCTATTTTGGTTCTTCATAAACCCAACTATAACATTAATACACACTTTAAAATACATCACTCGTCAAACAAATCTATGTTAATGATCTCCAATGGTACACAATCTAGATCTCTCATAGATGCCAATAACTGAGGGTGCAATATAAAAAGATCAAGTAGACTCGAATTGATACATGTCACCATAATTAGAGGCATAATCTATTAAAATTATGGAAAAACGAATTTTGCAATAGATCTGAAGCACGCACATGCGACTATAGATGGATTAATGTAGTAGCATTGATCTCTTCCATCCGTTGAATAACAATTAAATTCTTCACAGTGCTTTCTTCCACACAAACATTTGGTTCTATGATCATCACGCCTAAAATCTAAAGCTAAATATAACACACTTCTGCCATTTTTCCACATGATGTCTCCATCCTCCTTTGCATACAGTCAATCAACCCAACAAATTTCCGTTGTTATATTGACATGTTGTGGATGATACATAGGCTTATAATTGGGTGTTCTTTGCACAAAAACAAGAAGAGCATTATTATACGTTGTCCAACATAACACTTGTGACTGGTTCTCTAAGTCTTTCAACAAGACGGCCCACAAAGAACAAATTGATTTGCATGAATACACTAAGGGAAATAAGTGGAGAAAATATGTGTTGGGAAATGCTCCAACCTCCACAGTTGAAAAAAATGGTGATGTTTTGTCGCTCTGAAACACAAATTCCACAAACTAATGCCTCAGACACAAAAGAGAATCCAGAGTTCTCCCTTGAGCACATATTTGTAGAACCCATATAATTTTTCCACCCATACAAAAGTCCATATGCAGGTCTTCTTAGACAAATATCAAATAGAGTTTGATCATTCATTTCCTAAAATAGGACTTTGGGAACTATTGTTTCCTACTCCTTGTTTGTCATTTCAAAGTGTAGTCTAGATTGCAACCTCTAATTATGTATTACTCATTCCTTCTACAACTACAAGATGAAGATGGCAAATGAATATGTGTTGAAGATCCCAAAGGATGTTACCAACTCATGGAGACAACAATATGAAATCTTATAAATGGTAATTCATGGTGCAATAATTTTATGATGGGCTCTGATACCAACAAAGAAATTTGATTGCACACCACACAAAAAAATGCATTCAATCACAAATATAATACATATATATAGTTGGAAAGAGATCCAACTAATTCCAAATATGAATATGGAGATTGAGATATTCTCTCAACAAAATCCCAAACCAACTCTAAACTTGGCATGGAAGCATTCTCTCCAAGATCTACATCCATATTAACTCTAGATCTACCAAGAGCTAAGAGGGATCAAATCTCTTGACATGCAAACCTCTTTTAGAGTGAAAAGATATTTGATCCCTCGGTGGTTGGTAGATCTAGAGTTATGGATCTAGGTTGGTTTAATTATTAGCCTTTAAATAGGTTACATTATAAAATAATACCATCGAAAAAACCATGGATTAAGAGTACCATGGGTTGGAGTTTGAAAATGCCCAAACATTTTATGTTATTTCATTTTGTTGTATTTTAACTAAGTCAAAATGTTAAGCATTACAACACCTCTACCATACTCGGTTGTAGAGTGCCTCTCAATACAATTATAATTGATTAATTATAACTAACCCTTTATATAATCTAATATATATTAATTTTATATAATATATTATAATTATTTTGTTATAGAAGTTATAATATATAATATATAATATTTTATAATTTAACTTACTAGTTGTTATATAATTAACTTATTAGATGTCTATTTTGGAATAAGATTTTTAAAATTTTAATTTAATTATCAATAATTATTAGGTGGATGGTAGAGATCTATCCTCTACATAATATTCTTAGTAACAATTATAAATTAAAGGTTGAGATTTATTTCAAAAATGTTTATTTGTTATGAAACCAGCTCACAAAAAGATAGAAAAGAAATATAAACGCCTTAGAATTCAACCTCTTCGAGGGGGCAACCTCCTTTTCATTACGCAAATGAACAATTCTTGGATGATACAAATGACAAGACCTCCTTTCTATACATTGGAGTCTGAGGGGTCATAATGTAATCAAAGCCGACATAACAATAATAATGTAAGTGCACAATAATAACAATAGTGGGCTTCTATGGGGCACAATAGTAACAATATGAGGACTACATGGGCACAACAATATAATAAGAGGGTTGTACTAATAACAATAAGCAGTTACACTAGTAGTATAGGGACCTAACATGCCACTCTCCTTCAAAAAGTATTGTCCTCAACACTTGAGTAGTTCTTGATGCTTATGTATAAAATTCTCATCCTTCCATATGGAATCTTCAGCGGGTAAGTTCTTCCACTTTATGAGATACTCTTAAATTCATCGATTTCGTAGCTGTTGACTTATCGATTCTGCGAATGCTTCAGGTTCCAATATGATTTTTCCTTCCTTGTCAAGTTCTGGCAATATTGTTGGAACTGGGATCTTCAGCAACTTTTGAATGAGTTCCCACCCTACTTCGCCATTCTTCCATTCATCCCTTGCTTTGTTTATCAAATTTGGTTGGATAATAGAAATGGTGCACAACAATGCTTCCACATCCTCATCCTTTCTTGAGAGTGCATCTACTACAATATTTTTCTTCCGTTTTTTGTAGATGATTTCAAAGTCATAACCCAACATCTTTGTGACCCATTTTTGTTGCTCTTCAGAGGATAATCTTTGTTCTAAAAAGTATTTAAGACTATCATGATCTGTTTTTACATTGAAGTGTCTCCCCCTTAGGTAGGGTCGCCATTTCTTAAGTGCATGTAGTATTGCCAACATTTCCTTCTCATAAATAGCTTTGTGTAAATACTTTCCCTTGATTGGACGACTTTCGAAAGCAATGGGTCTTTCATCTTGCATTAAAACAACACCAATTCCATTTCCTGAAGCATCACATTCCACAATAAAGGTTTTTGTGAAGTCTAGTGTAGCTATGACTGTTGCTTGGCACATTGCCTCTTTAAGATGTTCGAAGGCCTTTGTTGCTTCTGGAGTCCATGAAAATGCATCTTTCTTCAATAATGTTGTTAGAGGCGCTATTATTCTCCAATAATTCTTAACAAACTTGCGATAATACCCTGTCAACCCAAGAAATCCTCGCAGATGCTTCATGGATGTGGGGATTTTCCATTCCTTAATGGCTTTAATTTTGCTAGGTTATACCTTAACACCTTCATGAGATACAATATGACCCAGATATTCCACCTCTTGTACTCCAAAGAAACATTTGGAGCTTTTTGCATATAATTGTTTCTCCTTCAATAGTTTGAGCAGCCTATCAACATGATCCTTCCAAGACTTGTTGTAAATGAGTATATCATCAAAAAATACTAACACAAATTTTCTAAGAAAGGGTTTGAAAATGGAATTCATCAAACCTTGAAATGTAGAAGGTGCATTGGTAAGGCCAAAAGGCATGACCAAAAATTCATAATGACCCTCATGAGTTCTAAATGTTGTTTTCGAAATGTCTTCAGTCTTCATTCTGATTTGGTGATATCCTGAACGAAGATCCAACTTGGTGAAGTAAATTGATCCATGCAATTCATCCAATAATTCATCAATGACAGGAATGAGAAATTTATCTTTAATAGTGAGCTTGTTGAGCTTCCTATAATCCGGACACATGCGCCATGATCCATCATTCTTATGCACCAATACTACTGGAGCAGAGAAATAACTTTGACTAGGTTGAATTATACCAGCCTCTAGCATTTCTGCAAACATACGTTCAATTTCACTCTTTTGGGCATAGGGATATCTGTACGGCCTGATGTTTGGAGGAACACTTCCTGGAATCAAATGAATAGCACGATTGTGATCACGAATAGGTGGGAGACCTTTGGGAGTCTCAAATACCTTGGAATGATTGTCCAACACTTTTTGGAGATCTAGAGAAATAGATGATTTCAATGTGGGAACCTCTAGCGAACATAATTGTGCAATTACACCTCGATGTTCCTTCTTTAGAAGCTTTGTCATATCGTTAGAGCTGATTATCTTTCTCGATTTCCATGCAATACCCCTTAATTCAACTTCTTTTCCTTCTGCACAAAATTTCATGAAAAGTTCTTGAAAATTAAAAGCTATTGTACCCAAGGATTGTAGCCAATGCACTCCTAGTACAACATCAACACCACCCATTGGAATGGAAAGCATTAGGCTATTCAATACATATTCTCCCATGGATAGATTGATATTATGGCACTTTCTAGAGAAATTTATGGTTCCTCCACTTGCAACCATCACTTGACACTCTGGTGCTAGATATAGGAAGCAATTCAATTCCTTTTCTATCTTACAATGAATAAAATTATGGGTACTTCCCGAATCAATCTACACTATTACCTTTTTCTTCTTGATATGTCTTTCTATCTTGATAGTTTGAGGAGTGGTAATTCCATCCAATGCATTAGAAGATATGGTCGGATTCATTTCTTCTTTATCTAGGGTTTGATCCTAAAGTATATCTTCTTATTTTGAGATTTTTGTTCCTTTTCTTCCCCCTCTTCACAATCTATGTAGAATAATTTCTTCTCAGCATACTTATGACCTTTAGTGTATTTTCTATAACAACTGTAACAAAGCCCTTTTGCTCTTTTTTCTTCCAATTGCCGTGGCATCAACCTTGTAGGTTGTGGAAGACTATGGGAAACAACACTTCCATTTTTATAGTTGTGAGTGGTAAGCTTCCTAGTTGCCATAATTTTTCTTTCCATTTTTCTTGCTAACCTGAATGCCTTCTCCAATGAATCAGGTTCCCAAAGGCAAACCTCATGTTGGATAATATCCTTTAAAGTTCCTATGAACACATCAATTCTATGCTCCTCTCAAATATCTTTTACCCTTATGTTCAATTTTTGGAAGTCCTCAATGTGCTCCATCATTGAATCCTTTTTTTTGGGATTTATCAATTGGCTAAAAAGGGTGTTGCTTTTTGTATCCTCATAATGTGCTATCATTTCTTCCATAAAAATTGCCCATGTGACAATTTGTTTACAAGAGAAAAGCCATCGATACCATACAAACTGATTTGGTTCCAAATATAAAGTTGCAATATGTACCTTTTGTGTGTTTTGCACATTATGGAGATCGAAAAATTGCTCCATCTGTAGTATCTATGATTCGGGATCCTTGCCATCAAACTTCCTCATATCAATTTTTGGAACATGATGGGTCTTCAGTCCAACATTAGAGTCTATGAAATCATGATTAACATTTCTTTTATTCTCATCATGAGTTTCCTTTACTACCCTTTCACCATTAGTGACCATTTCTTGTAGCAACTTATTCAAATTTATCTTCAATTCTTCCATCTTATCATCCATGGCATTCATCTTAGCTTCCACGCCAGCCATATTAGCTTCCACGCCATCCATCTTAACTTGCATGCCATTCATATTAGCTTCCATGCCATTCATCTTGGCTTCATTTGCCTTTAGTGAGAGTGAAATTTGTTGTACTTGGTCTTGTAATTTTGATATATCATGTTCATTTTTTCCTCTTCTTGACGAGTCATGCTAGAGCTTTCAGGTTGCTTACTAGGTGTTTCCATTTTCTTTCTTCGGGGCATTAATTAATGAAATAATTCTTCACTATTCCCTTTGAATTCTTTCAAACTAATTTTTCAAACCAATCTTATGCAAAATTTAAAAAAACTACACACCTTTTTTTCACTTTGTAAGAGCTCGATATTGAATCTATTGTATCTCTGTAACTGCGGACCTCGAATATTTGAAATATCATCCTGAGGTAGCCCCTTGAGTCCTCTTTCTAAACCGGTGAGTCTGATCAAGATTGGATTCTCCAAGGAAGAGTTATGCCAAATCTCCCACGGTGACTTGATTATAGACTAGTTCCGTAGAGCAAACTTGTACGACGTGCCATGTGTCACAGTTTCGACCTTAGTACCTGAAACTGATACACAGAAAACTACAGGCCGTCCTCTTTCTGAAACTTCTTACGAAATTTCAATATGATTCTCAAAACAAAAGTTATGATGCTTTTCCCCAGGTCACCTCTTTGGAATGTAATTTGGGAGTCTTCAAAAACCCTAACTTCCTTAGATCATATCTCCACAAATATAGCGATCCAAGCTCTGAAATTCAGACCCAAAGTTCAGAACAATTTAAGATCAAATGGTTTTTTTTGTAGCTTCTGAAACGTCGAAGAAAAAAATTTATAGTGAAAATTCCACGATGACCTGTTTGGAGCAGCGAAACCCTAGAATCCAAAGCTCTGATACCAAATGTTATGAAACCAACTCATAAAAAGATAGAAAAGAAATATAAATGCCTTAGAATTCATCCTCTTTGAGGGGGAAGCCTCCTTTACAGTACACAAATAAACAATTATTGGATGATACAAATGACAAGACCTCCTTTCTATAAATAGGAGTCTAAGGGGTCATAATATAATCAGATCCGACATAACAATAATAATGTAAGGGCACAATAATATCAATAGTGGGCTTCTATGGGCACAATAATAACAATATGGGGACTACATGGGCACAACAATATCATAAGGGGGTTGTAATAATAACAATAAGGGGTTACACTAGTAGTATAGGGACCTAACATTATTTCCTTTTTATCTTTTTTATTAAATTGATTAATTTAAAAAAAATGTGATATGAACCGGTGCCACATGAAATGAGTTATGGTCTTATGGACATGTGACATTGATAAGTCATAGTATTGGCCTAAGGTATTGTAATAGAGCCTATTGGCATATAAATAACCCCCAAGGCTAAGTGGGGATTAAAACCCATGGTTAAGAATCTTGTTATATGTTTTTTGAAAGCATATATGATTAAGTTGTATGCTAATTCTTTTTATAATTAATAATAGTATTTTAAAATAAAGTTATAATTTAGTGTTGATTTTTTTTTTAATCTTGCTAATGTGAGATGTCTCATGAAGTGATTGTTTTGATGCTTTGATGCCTATATGCTTTTTACTAATAATTTAATTTATATTACTACACTTGTATATAATATGACCTCTTGTGGGTAGCTCACTTTGCATGTCTCTGATATGTAAAATTATGTGAGTGATGAAGGTTTTATGTTCAATTCCCCCTACTTCCAAACATGTAAGTATGAGTCTGGCCCATTTTCTAATTATAATCCTGAAATTGACACATGAAAGAATTAAATATGAGACCTTCATCACTTATATACCTTTTCACTGGTTTTCGAAATAAACTATACTGAGTCACATATAAACTTTAATTTTTAATTTTTAAATTTATTATTAAATATAAAAAATAATATAATAATATATTTAATCCATTATAAAATATATACAAGTCGAGAAATACATCACTTATAATGTCTATAATATAAATATTTTATTATTATGTTTTCTTTTATTTCTTAACTTTACAGTGACTCGGTTTATTTTACAGATATTATTGATGAGATAATGTGCATTAACTAACTAAGCTCTATAATAATATTAATATTTTATGATTACGTTTTCTTTTTATCTTTTAAGTTTACACTAACTTTGTTTATTTACCAATATTATTGACGAGATAATGTGCATGAATTAGCTAGACAATATACATTAACTTTAATTAGATAACAGCTCTAACGTAGTGTGATATATGTTTTTACCAATTCTTTTGGGAGGTTCATTTAAAATCCAAATTTAATTTAATTTAAATATCAATATTAAATAAGAAACTCAATTTTTATGGTATAATTTATATTAATAAAATTGTAAATGACGTCTCTAAGAAGAAGAGTGCATTTGTATTAATATTGTTATACTCATAGTTAATGATGTTATTCTTTTTGTAAAAATTATTAAAGTTATTCACAAATATAGTGCATTGGTATTAATATTGTCATACTCATGGTTAATGATGTTATTCTTCTTGCAAAAACTATCAAAGTTTTTCACAAGCATATTAAAGTTTTCTAACAATTTTGCGAAAAATATGAACTAATTTTTTATATTGATAAAGTCAATATTATGATATATAAAATGATAATGTTTTTGAATATGTTCAACGTTACAACTATTTAGACATTGATTTCAATTTTTAATTAAATTAAAAATGTGATTATAATAAGGGAATCATATTAATATAACTGGTATATTTTCAAGGTTACGAAGTATGGTCTTACAACATTTTTTTAGAAGTTTTGGAGTAAAATTCACTATAAGGAAGTACCACCCAATGAAGGTTTTTAGCAAACCTTTTCAGTGTTAGAAGATTGAGAAAAATTATTTAAAACACATCTACTAAAACCTTTATTATTGGTAACAATAATTTAATGGGTATTCACTCTAACTAAAAAGATGTAGGCATAGATATGTCTTACTAGAGGCCTTTTGTGCACTTAAAACAATAAGTTGCATCTGAATCTAAATGTGCACATCTTTAATACACATTTTTTCTATTGTATACTTTGAAAAGACTAGTGTGTATAATACATTTTGAAAATACTTATGCATATTATACTTTTAAAGCACTGATGTGCATTATACATGATTGAGCACCAACACATATATATCCTTGTGCATACTGAAATTTGGTAATGGTAATGATAAATGTTAGCTTGGGGCTCTTATATAACTATGAATTCCTAGCACACCACCTTTATATATTTCACATTATGGGGATATAGTTTTATCTCAAGTGTGTTTCAAACATGAAGGGTTGCCTTAACTGGTCTTATCTCATGATGAGGTGTTGATGTGAGATCAATTGAGATGGTTTCAATGATTTAATGTATATTTGTATCATTAAAATGAATATAATGTATTTTGAGATAGCTTGAGGCATTTTATACTAGTTCATGTCTCTTGTCCCCTCTCATGCATTTTATTTATTAACAAAAACCGACAAACTTAACAATATCATAAAAGGGGAAATGTTTTTCTAGTTAGGAGCATCAATGCTTTTATTATAATTATCAACATATATGTGTCTTTACATGTATAGTGCACTAATGCATAACAATCATTGAAATGCACTGGTGTGTAACAACCATTGAAACACACTAATTTGTAATAATCATTGAAATGCATGGGTGTGTAACAACCATTGAAATGCACTAGCGCATAAGTATATATGAAATATATAGTTGCATTTGGATGAATACAGTGCATTGACATGTTTCAATGTCATTTTTTTGTGGGTATGTAAATGCATCTTCTTGTTTTTGCATAAAATATCCACACATCATGAGAAAATCAAAATCTTGTAATAATATTGAATTTTATAATTTAATTAATGTGTTTCTATATAATCATTGGAAGTATTTGTATCATCTAAATACATATAACAATAAATTGCACCTTTTCTCATTGTAATAACATCTATATATATATATAATAATATATATATATATATATATATATATATATATATATATCTCTCTCTCTCTCTCTCTCTCTCTCTCTCTCTATATATATATATATAGGAAACACAACCTTATAGTTTATTGGAGATTTGAATAGAAAAACAAATTTTTTTTATTACTTATGAATAAGGGACACTTCATCATACAAAATGGGATAACATAAAGGTCCACAACACTCAAAATGTTGATAAATAGTTGTTATAATTATTGGTAACCTATTGTCATACCAATTGGGACAATATGTTTATATTAATCAAAATGCTTGATTTTTATGAACAAGTATTATTTTTAATGATCATCATGCATCTCTCAAATTGTTGTCTTTACTTGAGCTACTTAAATGACTTGCTTCTTCATCACTTGTACGAGATATTGTATTTGGGTTATTTTCTATGTGTTTTTAATTCATGATCTCATTCAACCTCTTCTTGTTCTTGAGGCATTTTATACTAGTTCTTATCTCTTGTCCCCTTTCATGCATTTTATTTATTAACAACAACTGACAAACTTAACAATATCATAGAAGGGGAAATGTTGTTATGGTTATGAGAATAGATGTTCTTATTTAATTATTAACATATATGTGTATTTACATGTTTAATGCACTCATGCATAACAATCATTGAAATGCACTAGTGTGTAACAACCATTGAAACACACTAATATGTCATAATCATTGAAATGCACTAGTGTGTAACAACCATTGAAATGCATTGGCACATAAGTATATATGAAATATATAGTTGCATCTCATTGAATAAAATGCATTGACATGTTTCAATGTCATTTTTTGTGGGTATGTAAATGCAATGTCTTGTTTTGCATAAAATATCCACAAATCATGGGAAAATAAAAAATTTATAATTTAATATATAATCATTAGATGTATTTCTATTATTTAAACATATATAACAATAAATTTCACCTTTGTTCATTGTAATAAGATAAATAATCTATATATTTAATAGGAAACAACCTTATAGTTTATTGGAGATTGGAATAGAAGAAGAAAAACACATTTTATTACTTATGAATATGAGACACTTCATTATACAAAATGGGACAACATAAAGGTCCACAACACTCAAAATGTTGATAAATAGTTGTTACAATTATTAGTAACCTATTGTCATATCGATTGGGACAATATATTTATATTAATCAAAATGTTTGATTTTTATGAACAAATATTATTTTGTAATGATCATCATGCATCTTTCATATCGTTGTCTTTGCTTGAGCTACTGACATGACTCGCTTGTTCATAAATTGTATGGGATATTGTATTTGGTTATTTGCTATGTTTTGTTAATTCATGATCCCATTCAACCTCTTCTTATTCTATCTGCAAACATAAAATGAAGTGTAATGAATAAATCTACATTTATAATACAGGATATATGATTGTGTAAATTTAAAATAATACCATAAACAATGCACATTCTTTTAAAGCCACTTCTCATGTTGTCTCTCCACATATATTTCGTTGGCTCCACCTGCTACTTTGTTTCCTAGAAGTTTTGTATGTCTTGACAAAGCATAGATATACTTAAATGTTTCTTTTTGTTCCATTAATTATGAAATAAGGGATGTAAAATAACATAGCTACTTACAAATTTCTTAATTAACCCTTGATACTCTGCCATATACCGAAAAATAATATGTAATCAAATGATATTCAAATGTTTGGATAATTTCTCTTTATACAATAACACCTAGAGAAAAACATCTATAGGTGACACACACAAAAAAAATATGCAATCTTATGTAAAGGAAAAAAACAAGTATTAAAAAAATTACAATCAACCCTTTTTTTTCCTTGTCATCTTACCTTATGTGCTAAATTGGCTACATTTTTTTTTTTGCAATAATAGAATAATTGAAAATTAGTATTTCAAGAAATAATTAAAATATTTGATTGCACATAAATTTAAAAGATAAGCAAAGCAAATATTATAAAATATTTAGAAAATAACTAAATGATTAATTAATTATTATATACATTAGATACACATTGTTGCTAGGATAACTCCTCCTAAAATTCAATTATTCTTATTTCTTTAACCATTTCCTTGTACACTTTTTTGGACATCCTTGTTGACAAGTTTTAGATATCATTTGCACACATTTACTCATTTACTATAACTCGTAGATTGATCGTTGTAGGTAGGAGGTGGTGAATATGAAACACTCGTTAGTGAGAGTCTAGTATATGAAGATATGTATACCGTTTTCCACATCATAAGATATATGATTTAAAGTATATGACAAATTGAGGTCTCAAAAGAATAATTAGAGAAATACCACATTTAACTACTCATTTGCTTCATCATTGGTACAAAATGGTGAGTAAGAGTAAGACAATGCCTCATTCTCTCTTGATTGATGAAAAATAATAATAGTGAACAATCCTAGATATATCCTTTCCAACCTTGAGTTTCAATTGAAATGAGAGGATTTCATTAATGTTAAACTCTTAGAAAAATCGATTGGGAGAATAAGAGCTAATAATGCTTATGATAATCCATTAAAAAACATATATCCATAAATTGATTGAGATTTTCATTTTTTTTAAATTTTATATATGAGTGTGAGAGGAGAAGGTGGGTGGGACTTCTACCTTTCAAAGTGAAGGGAAGAGCTAGAATCTAATATGCACTAATAAGTGACAATTTGTGAAGGGATTTGTTGGTGCTATTCATGAATTTCTTGATGATTGCGAGCATTTCTGAGATCTTTTATGGTTGAAAAGAAAAAAGCATCAACAACTTCGAATTAGATTAGCTCGAGGCCACTCACTATGATCAATGGTAATCTAGCCCTTTTTAGGACCTTCTTTAATAAGTAGGTTATTTACATCAGGAATGGCAATAAGATGTATATTTTACATCCAAAATAGGTCATGATTGGAATCACTAGCCAAAATGCCTTGTTTAAATGGCCATTCACTTTATCATTTGGATGAAAAATGTCTTGTAATGCTAGGAATTGAAATTGGAAAAAAACATTGCTAGCTATGTTTAATTCATGTACCCAAAATGTTCAACATTTTGGGTACATGAATTAAACATAGCTAGCAATGTTTTTTTCCAATTTCAATTCCTAGCATTACAAGACATTTTTCATCCAAATGATAAAGTGAATGGCCATTTAAACAAGGCATTTTGCTAGTGATTCCAATCATGACCTATTTTGGATGTAAAATATACATCTTATTGCCATTCCTGATGTAAATAACCTACTTATTAAAGAAGGTCCTAAAAAGGGCTAGATTACCATTGATCATAGTGAGTGGCCTCGAGCTAATCTAATTCGAAGTTGTTGATGCTTTTTTCTTTTCAACCATAAAAGATCTCAGAAATGCTCGCAATCATCAAGAAATTCATGAATAGCACCAACAAATCCCTTCACAAATTGGAAAAAACATTGCTAGCTATGTTTAATTCATGTACCCAAAATGTTCAACATTTTGGGTACATGAATTAAACATAGCTAGCAATGTTTATTTTTTTTTCCAATTTCAATTCCTAGCATTACAAGACATAATATATGTGTGTGTGTGTGTGTGTGTGTGTGTGTGTGTGTGTGTCAACTGGGTTTAGCTTGGGTGGTTGGGAGAAATGTTCTTATCTTCCCCACCCTACTCAGGTTCATTTCTTGTATGTGACATGTTTAGCTCATAATGAGTATTTCTTGTAATTGCTTTGAGACTTGTTGTCCAAGAAATCACTCGAGGACCTCATGCATATTTCTCATATGGAATATAAAGATATTTCTCATGGAAATTATCTATCTATCTCTGTTTGTGTGTGTGTGTGTGAGAGAGAGAGAGAGAGAGATTCGATCAATTTTTTTACTAATATTTAAATATTAAAAGAAATATGTGTAGAAATAATATTTTCTAAGTGATTTTTTTTTTAAATTTTCTACTTGCAAGTCTCATGAGTTTTATTTACTTTTTCTCTTGAAACGCTTTTTTTAGTTTAAAATATAACCTAATTCCTAGATGTCTCTAACTTCTAGTACCATTCTAAATGCATGGAGGACCAATGCATCATCAATTTATATCGTTTAAAATTTGTTTCTTGTTAGGAGGGTATTTAGTTCCTTCATTGAAATTCCCTACACATAATTTAGCATGTACAAAATCAAATGTTTGAAATCCATTAGCTATTATTGTTAAGAAGCACATTCTCAAGTCAAAGAAAACCTTCATGGCCATCACCTTTTGATCCACTTCCTCGTATTGCAACATTTTCATAAAGTATTTATGATTGTTTTCCATTTAGACTGAAAACAATAGTAGTAAGGTTTTTCAATTTTTTGCTCTATGTGATACACACTAACCAATACTTATTATTTAAATGTACAAATAATAGAAATATATTACGTTTATGTTAAAAATTCAAGTAACTTCCATGTTATCTTGTTGGGACATGCTTCCCTTGCACTTCTTGCAATACGTTTTTTCCATTAATATTTTATCAACATTAATTAAAGGGCATGCATAAAGAAATATAAAACTTTGAAATATGTTTTACAAACTGAGCAAATAATTTCAACCTTATCAAGATAATTGATGCACATTATATGATAATAGACATTGGTGTACACTATATAATATTACACACAGATGCATTAAATGTGTATGGAGCATCATGTAGCATGACATGCAACTACACAAAACTACGTCACGTTAATATACTTGTAAGTTTTCATGCCCATTGATGTAATAAAAGAAATTTTTAAAAACTATCAAGGCCAAATAGTGTGGTATGTAGTATTAATCACATCATTACGTATACAATAGAATTTGCACATCGAGCAACCTAAATATTTATTTTTTTATTTTAAGCCAATAGGGATATGTTTGGAATCCAATGAAATGAGGGGCCATAATCCATCAACATAATCTTTACATCAAAATAATCATTAAGGCGAACAAATACCCAAAACCTAAAAAAAAACATGTTTCTTTGTCAAAAGGGAAAAGGAAAGTAAAACTTTATAGCTAGGGTTTGTAACAACATAAAAGAAATAGAATAAACAACAAAGGTAGGAACTAGAAAATTAAAGGTGAATCTCAATCCCTTCGATTTAATTAAAATGCACTATAAATATGAATATGAATAAATAAAACAACTTATGAGAATTTTTTAATCATTTGACAAAAAAATGATTAAGATGCAAAAAATAAAATTACATACACCAAATTTCTTTTATATAGATTTATATGCACTCCATTGTGACCCCTTATAAATTCCACTCTCCAAAATAATATAAGAACTCGAGTATTTTATTTGGTAAATCTCTCTTACAAAAGTCTTCCTTCTAACTTTTGGAACAATAATGAATTAGGGTTTTTTTAACTCACTTTCACAAAATGAAATTTGTGTTTTTTTTTATTGCATTGTTGTAAAAAAAACCATTTTTTCCTTAAAAAAATCTTTTTCTTTTTCCATTTGTTGCCATTGTGCAATACATTTTGTATATTTAAATGCATTAGTGCACTATATTACATTAGTCACACCATAGCAACAATTTTCGATGGAAATAGAAGTCCAAAACATACAATTAGTATTTTCTAGAGGTTTTTAATGTAGAAATTTTTCAATGAACATCAAAATAAAGTGCACCAATCACCAATGTGTATGGTATAAAAAAGAACACCAATGCCTTAATGTATACTATGGATACTAGGTCTTCAAAAGTTTGATTGAAGTTATAATGTTACATGAGTTATAAACATTTAATAATGTAGCACATATAGATTGTGATTTTGGCTTAATTACAAGGGAAGGGAAAAAGTGATAATTATCAGTTACTAATTCTTCAAATTCATCATTCCATATTTTTCCAAGTTCACTAAGTTCTTTCTTTCCATTTTTAGTGAGCTTCGACACCAATTCAGGGAAGTGGGAAAATACACTACTCTCTATAAAATAAACAATCTGTACTAAATTATCATTTATATTATTCTTAAATATTCAATTCAATTTAATTATTTTTGCATTAAAAACGTGGAAAACCCACTAATGTGCCTATTTTAAGCAAATGCATTGTTGTTGACGTGCTACAATTTTATTAGTACATCAAATATATGATGAAAAATATGTATAGAAATGCACCATTATCGGTACTATGACATGAAATTTCATGCACTAATTAGTTTAATAAGTTTTAAAAATACCATCAACACACTTTGATTGAATTAGCTACAATGCATCATGTTTATGTAAATGCACCATATTAGTGTACCAAAATATTTGTTAGCACATCAATAACTATGGTGTGATGAAAAGGACAAATAGAACCGCCATTCCTTGGCATTATTCCAAAAAGTATGTAGTGTGACACATCTTATCATAGCACCACTACAAGGGCTTCCTACTATTCCTTCACACACTAGAGAGTGCATGAAATGTATGAACACAATGTTTGAATATTTTAGTGCACATAATTTTACATGGCAGACAACACATGAGGCATTTGTACATTTATTAACACACTAAAGAACACATGGATGTTCAAGTCTCATGTGCACTTGTAATGCATTGGAGCGCCATTTACCATGCATCTTATAAAACCACCATGCAATGGTGCGAGTTGAAAATAAGGAACAAACCACACAACTTCTTTTATGTAAAAAATGAAAAACAATCAAATTAAAACCTAAGTTTAATTTAAAAAATATAAATTAATTTATATCAATCAATTTATTAGGTCTCTTCTCCACCTAGGAGGCATGGCAACCACATAGAGAAAAAAAGAACATTTGGCATTATTTGCAAAAGTCCAAAATAAACATAAATATCCCATGGATGCAAAGGAATAGAGAAATTTGACAATCAAACACAACACACAACAAGGTGGCCATGGGGGCCTAATGAGCATTAGTGCTTATATGGCTTAAAGCTTTGAATGAAAGGTAGAAATGGAATTTCAGTTTAGTAATTTTATATGTTATTCTACCCCACAATAGTGTGTTTATAGGCCTAAGGAGCAACAACTATTTATAGTTTTATATTTTTTAACCTACATAAGGTTGTTATGTATTTTGAAGCACCAATGCGTGTATTGGTATAGGGTGCACTAGTTACATATTTTTTAATTGTTTTTAAACCTAAATTAGTACGCTTTGTAACATTGCATTATGCACCAGTGTAAGTATATGTGAAATGCATTCAAGAGCTTAGAAAATGAAAAGAAAAAAAATGAGATATTTTATTATGAAATATTTTATCCAAACTTTGTGCATATGGAAAAGTTATTTATTGGTATGGTTAATTTATTAGGCACATTGGTAAGATTTTTTTGAAAAAATTATAAACATAGAATGGTGTGCATAGTATGCATTTATGGAATTTAATATAATGAGCATATAGACCAGAATTTCTTAAAAAATAATTGGTATATCTAATGAAATATGTTAACCTACCTTGGTGCTCATTGTATGGTTACACATCAACTTGAGTGTTATGATAGTACACCAATGGAACAATGGTTTAAGTACACCAAAAAAAAAAAAACATTTGGTAAACCCTCTAACCACTTTCCTACATTAAAAACCTTTAGTAGAAAGGGATAAAAAAGATGTGGTTTTGCAAAAACCTCCATTAATTGGTGTCTTCAATGTGAGGATCCCTCCTAGGGCCCTCTTACTAAAAACTAAATTTCTCTAATTTTAAACACAATAAGATGGGAAATAACTTCTTTATATCTAAACATTTATTTGATGATAATACACCATTCAAATTTATTTACCACAAATTAAATAAGTAAGAATTTCATTGCAACCATTTACATAAGTAATCAATAAACAGAGGAATACATGTTCCAATAGCTTAGTTGAGATGCTCCTAAGTTCTTGACTCTATTGGGATGTTCCTCTTGACTACCTGAATGGATTTGCCTCCTAGCCAACTAGGAAGTATTTCCTAGCCCAAGGGAACCTCCACAGGTTCCCTAGCCCTCCGATCCCAAGTCCAACTAGATGTAGTGTGTCCAAGTTTAACGAACACTCTCCAGATCCAAGTTTGATCTCCCTCCTCTTTCTCCACATTCCTCCCCCAAAACACAATCCTCGAAAACAAAATCAAGACCAAGGATGCCCCCTTCTCCTCTTATCATCCTTCCCCTTTTATGCCTCTTCCTCCCATCCACCTCAACCACCTATCATTAATGTCATGACTACCCCCTCATCCTTTCATTTAGTATCCTTGACTTTTCTTACCATATCTTCTCATAGGTAGTTTTGAGAAGACATTTTGGAGATAGGATATGGATATTTAATTTGGGAATTATTTGATAATACCATATCTTCTCCCAAGTACATTTTGATATGACACCTTGGGATATGGATATTTAAAAATGAATAAATGGAAGGAGACCATATCCTATCCAAAATTAAATTTGAGAAGACAAGTTGGGAATTGAATAATAACAATAATAAAATTTATCAGCAAATAAATTTATAGTTTCCCAAATGTTGGTATGTACCAATATTTCTTGATAATTATAAGTCAATATTTTCAGGAAATTTAAACACTAATAAAATTTGCATGATAAGATTAAGTAGGGCATTACATACACCCCTCCTTCAGAAAACTTCGTCCCAAAGTTAGAGTGAAAAAGATACAAGGAGTTCGAAAGCAGTTTGACAATAAGGAATAACAAAATAGAGAGAGAGTTATAGTAGTAAATTTGATAAGTCAGACAATGACACCACTTCCCATCAAGAGTCTCCAACTAATCTATATCCTCCTATCCTTCCTAACCTACTTCCGTTCCCACCCTATTCATACTCTGTTGTTATATACTATGGCATCAACTATACCAATCTAACCACTGATAAAACCAAAATGGCGGAAGAATCAACTATATCAACCTAACTTCCCCAACAGGCAACTGGCAATCGTCATCACACTTCTAGGGTAGCGTGTCCATCACTAACCTCCCACGATTCCAAGTTTGGAGGTTACATGGTGGGAAATACCTCCACCCCTCCTTACAACTAGGGTCAACACTCTAATATGGACCACACTAGAGCGCTAGTTGGATACTTGTCATCGAATGATCCAGTTAGGTAGTCTTTTCACCTACCATTTACATTTTACCCATGTCATAAGAGTGCATATTAAGTAGATACCAAATGTAATAAGACAATGTACATCATACCATTCCTCATTGGATGTCTCGACCTTCCCCAACAGAAGAGTAGATATTGGTTATCATATAGTTCTTTCCAATCTGTAGGTTAGTTCTCATTCATGCATATATATAACAACAAAATAGATATATATACGTGATCTTAAACATCATATTATTAAGTCTAGTGTCCATGTGTCAATTTTGTAGTTCATATTGGAAATAACTCTTACATTAGATAGATCATAATTTCACCAAGTCATTCATTAGATAAATCATATCCACTTAAGCCATACATGGAACAACAATAACTCTGATAAATCATGCACTAGATAAATCATAACCAAGTAAGTCATGCATTAGGTCATACATCGAACATTTCAATCATTAATACCTAATCCATCTAATGATTTATATAATTAGTTTCACTTTTCCAACTAAATGCGTCAATGTTACATAGTGTTCATAAATAAATAACATGGAACTGCAAATAGAGCCTTAGCATAGGTAGTTATCTAAGTCAAAATGGACATCATAAATGGTCAAAAGTGAGGGGTAATTGTGATATATAGTCTTTGCGTCCTCCCGAGTAGTAGATCTTGGGTTAGACTTGTCCCATTGTATCTTAGCTTGGAACACCAAGTGATTCCTGAGCTATCGAACCCTATGGTATAATATGCATATTGGTTTGATCATTATGGTTCCTATGTTTGAGACCTATAATTACCTCCAGTTGAGTTTGTGGGAGTCATCAGAAACATAATGTTATAGGACAGATACATAAAAACATCATGAGTTTTATGTAAGTGGGGTGGTAGTACAAGACAATATAACACTGGTCCAATTTTCTCTTTGATTCTAAAAGGTCCTATAAATCAAGGTGGTAACTTCATACCTTTCTCAAACTAAATAGTGTTTGGAATAACTAAAAAATGAAAAATAAAAACTTGGTCCCCCATTTTAAAACTTCGATCGGTACTATGTGCATCAACATAACTCTTTTTCCTATATTGTGCTTCCTTTAAACTTCATTGAATCTATCTTACCTATTCCTCCATTTTGAAACAATCCTATCGTGACTATTACTGTGTCTTCCATCCTTTCATCGACTCAATGGTGTCCTATGTGGCCTCCCATATAGAGCTTGATAAGGAGTCATCCTAATTGAATTATGGTAATTGTTATTATAGGAAAACTCTACCAATGGTAAGTACCTTTCCCACCGAGTCTAATTATCCATGACATACATTATAGGCATATATTCTATAGCCCGATTTACTCTTTCAGTCTTCCCATCTATTTATAGATGATATGCATTGTTAAGGTTTAACTAAGGCCCCAACACTAATTGCAAACTTGTCCAAAATGTATATGCAAGGCGAGAGTCCCTATCAAAATGATCTTTGGGGTAACCCATGTAGCTAGATAACTTCTCCTATAAATACTCATGACAAAATCGGAGCAGTCCCTTAGACAAGGTAGTTAGCCACCTAGGGATACCAAATATATGGCCAAACTAGAAGACGTTAAGGTTGTTTCTCCAAGAAGAGAGCAAATCATCCTTCAAGAGTAGTCCACGAAAAAAATATTTGCAAATAATGGCCATGACCACCTCTCCAAGTGAAGTGACTTCAAAGAATATGCCAAGGTAATTAGAGTCTTGTAGACAAACAATGTAACTCCTCCAAATGGAAATAGTATAAAGATATTGGGGAATTATCTCCTAGGATCAACCAGATTTGCCATAAATAGTAATCCCATAGAAACATGTGCCACAATTGTCCATAAAGTTGTTATAGCCTCCTCAAATAAGTGGGGTGTCCTCAATCAATGTGCCAAAGTGGTTAAAGTGGTTAAATGCACATGTACCAATACCTCTCCTCCAAGGAATATGATAAATAGTTCACCCTAAGAAATTTGTAATGACGATAGGACACTCTCCAATATAGTAATAAAGGATCTTCCCAAACCAAGAGAAACTATATGATACAATGTGAAAATAACATACCAAGTGACCAAAACCATGGGTGGCAATGTAGAAGACCACCCAAGCAAGGTCTGAATGTCTCCAAATGCATGAGAAGATGCCAAATAAGGGGAGTGATTTCCTCTATCAAGAAAATAACTACTCACAACATGCCACATCATAGGCAAACTATAAATATCCATTGACATTCTTCTAAAAAACCACAACCACTTTTCTATGTCATCAAGACATCCACCAAAAGGGACATAAATTATGCAACAAAGGGTGGGTGTACTACTTCAAGGTTCACCAATCAAAATCATGAAACAATAATCCAAGTGAAACCCTATGGACACATGCAAACATGCCCAACAACTAATTCACTATGTCAAGGAGCAATATTTAACCACAATATTTAAGGAAACTCTTAGTTGATGGATATCTCTCATCATAAATGTGCTAAGGGTAGATTAAATGTTTGAGCAGTGTTATGCAAGGCCCTCAATCACATTTCCAACACCATATGTGCTAGATGCAAGCCTCCAAACAAGAAATGATGATGCCAACCAAGGAAATAATGTGCATTATCTAACATGGGATATTAATAATAAATCATAGTAACAAACCCCCATGGTTATGTGATTTCAAGGACAAAGACATTACGTAAGTACGCATAAAAACAACTTTCTTTAAGACACCTCGGCACTTACTAGAGGTGATCAAAAATGTCATGAGGGAAGTGTCAAGGAGAATGTGAGCACAAACCATGACTTCCCTCAATAAAAGCATTAAGCTCCATCAAATAATCCTACAATTGCAAGCTTAGTATAAAGAAGATGTTAATTGATAGTCACTTATATAAGTGCCTTTGGTAACAAGATATGCAAAAAAAAAAACATCAATACTCCATGTGCAACATGCTTGGTTAGGGTTAACAAACACCATCTAGCACTCAACCTTGATTTAAAAAGGAATAACTCTTTATTCAATATTGTGAGAAAAAAAAATGATATGGATTAGACTAATAAAGCAACTAATGTAATAACATGATGCCAAAAGGCTAGGGAGATGAATGCCATTCACAAAGATTTATATCTTTTTATATCTAAATCCTTCAGCAAGTGTGACTTATGGAACTCATGAAGTTTGTTTTTTCTTCTTTTTTTTAGATTTATATGTTCTAACATTGTAGGGGCTAGCTCGATTGATAGTTGCCAATGTTGGTCATTTGGTTACTTTGTTGCCAACAAATGAATAGTTTGACTCCCCTTGGGTGAGGCACACTAATTTACACCTATGGGTTTATAAGGGAAATGGCATGTAAGGGACATGTATAATGGAGGGAAAGTTGGTTATGGATATTTTCATGTTAAACATTAAACAATTCCCTCTCATGATTCTAGGGTTACGTAGTTTTTAGGAGTTAAGGAGTTAACCAAAATTTGAGTGGTTTTCTCTCACTAGTATCGTTCATAGGGGTTTTGGGGAATGTGAACAGAGAGTTGAAGGCAGTGCAACCTCCCTACTGCCATGGCAGGAAGGCCTGCAAAATATGTAAATTTATGTTCATGTTTAATGGAATCCAGATTCTCGTATCCAGTTTGTGCTATGGATCTGTGTTTTTATGTGGATTTTATTTGCAAATGTGGTGTTTCTCATGTATGAAGTCCGTTTTGATCTCTAGTTGAGCTCCTATTTGATTTTGGTTTACAAATGTCTGGAAATCTAGTTAACCTCTCATCTTGAAGCTCACTCCAAATTGTTAGATTTTCTAAACTGTGGTAAATAGATTCCACACTCAAAGAATTCCTATGTGAAACTAAACAGTGGAAAACTTAGCTACTTAAAACTGCACTCTGTAATTAATGCTAGAATATATAAACACGTGCTGTGGAAACAAAGTAAATTGATTGTCAAACCTTGTTACTGCTTTTATTTACTTCTTAAGACAATCTGCTACAAGAAAACAGTAAACTAACTGCTGAACAGAAAACTGAACCAGTAAACCTATACCCCTGCTTTCCTCCTTATAGGCTGGGAAGAAGAGTAGGACACAAAATTTGGACACATGCAAAATGATGTCTCAATTGGAGATGATCGGAGGCATTCAAGCATGCATCCTCCTAGAGTCTACATCCTTATCTACATGCATGCACCTAACTGAACTTAGACTTAAGCTAGAATTAGAAAACTGCTTAATAAACTGAAACCAACACATGTAGCTACATGCATCCTCTTTTATTAACTTAAATATGACATGTGATCTTGTAGAACTAGAATCTAAGGATAACCTCATCCTATCTCATCTATGGCTTGTGCATGCATGCATGTGCCTGTAATGATGGAAGATTATATATAGTGGTGTGCCCTCTAGCCTTCTTTAATTATGCCCCTTCATCTACAAACCACCATACAACATGGAAATTAATGCTATATGGATATACTAGGCGTGTGATGCTTCTGTAACAAAAAAGTTCCCACTTCAGTCACATGTGTGCATAGTGTTGTAGAAGACTATCTGAGGAGCACTCTAACACAAATCACCACTTCACTGATTTTAAATCCTCCTATATGAACTTTCACCACTTGTGGCAAATCCAAAATTACCACTGTAACCCTCAATGATGAACTATTTTCATATCCTCTCATTTAACTCATAAAATTACCCTATCAAGAATCATGACAATTGACAAAAAAATGAATAAATCTGACCACTTAAATAAATGCTCATAAAATTGTCACATTTTCTAAAATAGGCCAATCATCAATAACCCTTTCCTTCCTTGCATACACACCTTGATCTGCAACATAAACAATGGATTTCTGCTCCATGTCTTGGCTGTAACTTTCAGTTTAGCCTCAGCCTCAATTTCATTTTCTTTAAGTTCATGAACACATGCCTTTGCATGCTTGTTCTCCTCATATTTATCAATTTACCCTTCTTCCTCCATCCATCTTTTACCTTTCTTAAGTTTGACAATGTGTCTTCCCTCCTCTTCAATTTCTCTACCTTTATTATCTAAGTTGCACGAAGTTTCATCCCTCCACATTTTTGGCAAAAACATTAGAAAACGTTCCAAGAAGTTTCTGGATTTGGAAACATGCCTCAAATTGCCTGACAAGGAAAATGGGCAACAAAACTATATATCGGATTTCGTATTCAACTCATCTGCAAGTTGAGTGTTGTCTTGCCAATATGTGTGGGCACTCCACTTTCTATAGAGTGAATATCTAGTTATTACAATGATAGTGCTATCAACTAGACAAAAAAGATTGTGACATTGAAATGGATTAGTGGATACATGTTATAAGGAAGAATATTAATTAAAATATGATAATAAAAAAATGAATCCACTCATCGTCTTTCATTTGAAGAGAAATTGCAGTGGTGTTCAACCCATTCTGCTTCTTGTACACCCAAGCAATGTTGAGGTTTGTGAGCATGGTAATAAGGTATCCCACTATGCAGAGCATGAATGCAAAAGGATACTTATTTTTCATCACATCTCCAAATGTTTCTATGGAAGTGCTTTGTAAATTCATCCAAGTTGTCCTCGAGAAGAAACTGGCTACAAACTGAGTTCCCAAAAAGGAAATATTGTGGTCTTTCTATAAAAATAGGGGAAAATTTCCTCTGCCAATGTTCCTTCAAAAGCTACAAGTTTTTAGGGCTGAGAGCGCGTGCGTAGGCCTGACCTAGCTGCCTTCGCTGCCTCGTGCAGCCTTCCTGCTTGGCAGCCTCCTGCTGTCGGGCTTCCTTGAGCTCGGTCTTAGCCCCTCCTTGATGGTTCTCCTCTCCCTGGGTAGCATCCCATTCTTTTCCTTTCTCTCGGCAGCCTCCTGCTGCTGAGCTTTCCTCCACCATGCCCCTCTCTGCAGGGGGAGATTCTTCCTCACAACATGGAATAGATGAACAAGAAGTAGCATTCACTGCTTTAATAGCAGAAAATGGAGCTCCAAAAGCCAAGCCAACTACTAGCAAATTTGTGAACAAGTTAGCAGAGATTCCAGAGATCTCTTTACCCCCAACTCTACCCAGGAAAGATGTTATATCTTTAGATGAACGTGGATTGGTAGGACAATTTATAGGGTTGTGGCCCTCCCACAGAGTGGTCCAAAAATGGGTGGAGAGAAACTGGAGTGCAAATATACAAGGGAAAATAGCTATAAGTTTTGTGGAAGGGGATATTTCACTTTCCTATTCGAAACCAAAGAAGACAGGAATCTAATATTCAGAAATGGTCCTTACTTTATGGACTCTAGAGGCTTGTATCTGAACAGATGGTCACCAGATTTTGACCCAGAGATGGACATTCCAAGTGTTGTGCTGGTGTGGGTCAGATTGCCACATCTTCCCCTCCACTGTTGGGGCGATGAGTCGGTGAAAGCTATCGGAAATGCGGTTGGCAAGTATATAGACAGATGTGAGCCAAAAGATAACATGCATGCCTGTGCTCAAATCTCCGTGGAAGTAGACCCGGGGAAAGGGCTACCAAAGGCAATAAAAATCAAGGTGGACCAATGGACTCACATCCAGTAGCTAGACTACGAACAAATCCCTTTCAAATGTAAGGTATGTAAGGTAGGCAAGAGGAAATGCTCTCAAGGAAAAAAATAAAAAAATAGAGCTGCAAAAGAATTTTGAAAACTGGAGCAAGGAGAAAGAAAATCTACAAGATACCGAGCAAGAGCATGCTTTTGAAAAAGAAATCTTCTTGGATCTTTACAAGCAAAATAGGCAAGAGGAGGAGGAAATTAGGAAAAAGTCAAGATGCTTATGGCTTAAAGCGGGGGATAAAAACACCGTTTTTTTTCAAAACAATCTAAAGATAAGAAGAGTTGGTAGCCAAATTGATAAAATTCAAGTGGAAGGACAGAAAATAAAGGAAATGGAGGAAATAAAAAAGGCAGCTCACAATTATTACAAAAACCTCCTTTCAACAGGGGATTAGCAAATGGACAGCAAAGAATTCCTTTAACAAATCAGCAGCAAAATAAATGAACAACAAAATAGAGAGCTTGAGAAAGAGGTCACAGAGGAGGAAATAAGAGAGGCAATTTGGAGCATGCACCCGAAAAAAGCTCCTGGACCGGATGGGTTCACCATTGCTTTCTACAAGAACCATTGGGCTACAATCAAAAAAGATTTAGTAGGAATGATTCAAAAAAAATAAAGTGGGAGAAAACACCAAAGCATCGCATTTGACTCTCATCTCGAAAGAACCAAATCCTATCTCTTTTGATAGATATAGGCCAATCTCTCTATGCAATTCCTCTTACAAAATCATCAAGAAAATATTGGCAAATAGACTGAAAAAAATTCTGCCTAGTATCATTTCAGAAAACCAAGGTGGCTTTGTCCCTAAAAGACAGATAACAAACAATGTAATATTAGTTCAGGAAGCCATCCATAGCAGCATCCAAAGAAAGGAAAAGGGCATGGTTATAAAGTTGGACATGGCCAATGCTTTCGACAGAGTAAAACATAATTTCCTTGCTACCGCTCTTCAAAAGTTCGGCATCTCTCCCAAGTTATTATTATGGCTTGCATATCCAATCCTTGGATTGCTCCGTTGATCAATGGTGGGCCAAGCAGATACTTTCGAAACACTAGAGGTTTGAGACAAGGGTGCCCGCTTTCCCTGTTTGTATATATCTTGATGACGAACATGTTGAGTATTCAGCTAGAAGGTCAAAAAGAAAAAAAGAAAATTACAGGCATTAGAATAGCCTGAGGGTTAAAGAAATAAACCACTCGCTCTTTGTTGACGACACTCTTCTTATTGGGGGAGCCTCTAGTATCATAGCCAGGCAGTTCAAAAAAGTTCTAGATGATTTTCTTGATGTCTCAGGAGGCCTTCTAAATAATAAAAAATGCAGAATTTACACTTGGAATGTGCCAATAAATATAATGCAGAGGATATCTCAAATTATGGATATCCCGGTTCAGTTAAAATGGTGTCATTTTACTTATCTTGGTTTACCACTGGCAAAAGAAATGGTTAAGTCAGAGGTCTGGAACAAACAAATTGAAAAAATGAGGGGGAAAATACAAAGTTGGGGGATGACGTGGCTAAATCTAGCAGGCAGAACAATTTTAATTAAAGCTCTCCTCTCAACCTTGCCAATCTATCAGTATGCTTTAATTTTGGCCCCGGCAAGCATTCACAAACAAATGGAGCTAATCACTAGAGGCTTCCTTTGGCAAGGAGGAAAACAAGATTCCAAAAAATTCAGTCTTGTTCGATGGGATCAAGTGACTCTCCCATTCGAAAAAGGAGGTATATCTATCAGGATTCCAGGTTTGACAAACAAGGCCCTTGGTATCAAGCTTGTTTGGCGAATGCTAAATGGGAAGGATCAATGGTGGGGTGAAGCTCTCTCAAGGAAATATCTTAATTGTCAGCGGTCAAAGATGCTTACAGAAATAATTCCAGACCGCCCTTGTACCCAAGTTTGGAAACTCATCAAGAAAATTATTCCTCAAATTAGAGACCATATCTCTAAGAATCCGGGGAACGGGAAAGACACCTCTACTTGGAACGACAGATTAATGGGAGCAGCACCCTTGAACCAACACCAAAATTTAAGAGGTCTGAAAGATTGGATGGATGAGAAAGGCACAACCTCTTTATACTCCATCTCTGATTGGGACCAAAACAGATGGATTGCTTGGAGAATTCAGTCACTTCCAAACAGACTGAAAAATCAGTGGGAATATTTGAAGCTTCTTCTTGTAGGAGCTACTCCCATAAATAAAAGGAGCCAAGACAGTTATATTTGAGACCCAAGAGGAGGAAATCTCACAGTTAAATCAGGCTACAACTTTCTTCAAATTCACAACAATCACGAAAATTGGAATCTTTGGTCAGTTGTTTGGAAGAATGAATGCCTCCCCAAAATCAATTTTTTTGCCTGGACTCTTCTAAAAGGAAAGATCCTTAAGGTGGAAAATTTAAGGAAGAAAGGTTTTCATGGCCCCCCAATATGTGTCTTGTGTCAAAAAGAAGAAGAAAGCATTCAACGCCTCTTCTTGAATTGCACTATTGCAAAGCATTGCTGGAAGCAACTCATCAGTCCTCTTGAAATGAACATTGACACAATTGAGCAGCTGAGAACCTTAAAGAAAAATTGGGTGCAAAGCTATCTATATGTCAAGGTAAAAAAAAAACTGTCATAATTCGAATTTGGAAGTGCCTCCCTTCCACTCTTTGTTGGCAAATATGGTTAGCAAGGAATAAGTGCATTTTTAAAGGCCAAAAGCCAAATTCAGGGTCCATTTTAGCCAAAACTTGGGGTCAAATTTCGGAGATGATAAGCGCAAATGGTGTGCCAATCATGGATCAAAATAGCTGGCAGCAAGAAGAAAAGGATTGGTATAGTAAAGCCCTCATTGAAGGCTCAACTAAGATACAATCTCTAAAGAAGATAGGAGGAAAAACTAGAGAATGGAAACTTCATGGAAATGAAAAGGAGATTGAGGATTGGACCAAAAATCAAAGAAATCACATTCTTTTCTTTGATGGAGCTTCAAATAATAACCCTGGAAGAGCAGGGGCAGGTGGTTTAATAATTGATCCGTATGGTGAGATAATTGCTACCTATGAATGGGGACTTGGGACTATGACAAACAATAGGGCGGAGGCCTACAATTTTCTTATGGGCTCCAATATCCTCAAAAGACTCCAGGTAAAAGATCCAATCATAATTGGAGACTCAACGATTATAATTGCTGCAATGGAAGCAGGGAGAGACTTTAAAAATCAAGCTTTAAATAAAATCAGGCAAAGAATTTTGGACAACTTAAAATTTCTGGGAAATGTTGTTTTTAAACACGTTCTAAGAAATCATAATCAAAAGGCTGATTCACTTGCCAACAAGGTAGTGGATCGAAGGGTTGGGACAGTGAAAGAAATCCAAGAAACTTATGAAAAAGCAATCCCATAATTTGCCTCCTCAGGAGGATTGGTACAAGGCTCAAAGCACAACTAAACACATCAACTCGAAAGAAGCAAAGCATCCTCATACGAATAAGCAGCAGGAGATTCTCCTACACATGTATGGCAGGAAAATCTTAACCAATCCTTATCGTGTAGTGAGGAAAATCCCCATTATGAAGAAAGAGATGCTTCGTGATCTGCTCCAGAAAAGAAACCACCTCCAGGATCAGAACATAGCTTATACAGGTCATATCAATCAAGGTACTGCCCAAACTGATCTGAACAGAAAGTCGGGCAAGCACGGTACTCAGGGGATTACTCCAGAGAAAGCAGAGAAGAATCACGAGCCTAGCAAGCTAAATCAAGCATATAAAAAGCAACCCAAGTGCAGGAACCTCCACCATCAGAAACATCATCGCACAACTGAAGGGAGAGAGCATTGTTTCTCAAGTAATATTGAGTGCTCGGGTTTTCAGGCTCATAAGGGAGGTGAGCTAAGAGTGTTTAGCAATCTTTGTAGCAATCTCAATACACAGGAGCCGAGAAGAGGTAAGCAAGTTGTTTATAGAATTAGTCCTATTTTGCAAGCCAATTCTTCCTGCAGACTCACCATTGTGTTAAGAGTGTATAGGTTCCTGCTTATAGAGGCTCTACCCTTTTGGCCTCTAATCCTGTCTTCTAAGGCCATTGATACCGACCCCTTTGATTAGAATCATTCTCTATTGAAAAGAAGCTCGATTCTCCTTTTGCTCAATCAGTGTGCTCTCCCTATTCCGTATCCCTCCTCCCTTTCCCTTCTCAGCTGCGTTCTTGGCCCTTTTCATAATATCAGAGGAATCTCTATGTCTTTTCATTGGTCGCTCTACCTTGACTTCTCCAGTTCTCTCAGCATTCCTTCCTCTTGGAAGTTCCAGACTAGCAAGCCCGAGACTCTCACCTCTAGTTTGCCCATCTTTCATAAGCAAACCCATATAGCCTACAACATCAACAAGAGAACTCAATCCTGTTGGTATTTCAAAAGGATTTCTAATCCTGTCTTCTAAGGCCATTGATACTAACCCCTTTGATTAGAATCATTCTCTATTGAAAAGAAGCTCGATTCTCCTTTTGCTCAATCAGTGTGCTCTCACTATTCTGTATCCCTCCTCCCTTTCCCTTCTTAGCTGCGTTCTTGGCCCTTTTCATAATATCAGAGGGATCTCTATGTCTTTTCATTGTTCGCTCTACCCTGACTTCTCCAGTTCTCTCAGCATTCCTTCCTCTTGGAAGTTCCAAACTAGCAAGCCCGAGACTCTCACCTCTAGTTTGCCCATCTTTCATAAGCAGACCCATATAGCCTACAACATCAGCAAGAGAACTCAATCCTGCTGGTATTTCAAAAGGATTTTTCCAAAAGGGAAAAAGAGAGTTCAAAGCAATCTTCTTGCAGGCCATCACTCCAGCAAGTACAGAAGCTACCAGCAAAAGAACAATGATCAGAAGAGTAATACAGTTGACAAGCCAATCAAGATGTCTTGTAATCCATTAGAAAAAGTGGAGAAAAATGATAGCTGTGCTCTGTGTCGTGCCAACCGTTTCATGATTGGTCGCTTTATTCAAACACTCAAAGACCTCCATTCTGAGATGAAGAGTGTGAATAACTACAAGCAAACTGAAATCGAGAATCAAAGAGCTGAGATTGAAGCACTGAAGGATAAGTGTAAGCATCTTGAGGATGCAGTTGATTATATAAACTCTCTAAACCAAAGTGAGTAGGGTGAAGCCTCCTCAAGATACAATAAAAAGAAGGGTCATTATCTTGAGGATTCTGTAAACCAATTTTGGTGAATTCCATGTCTCCTTCCTCAAATGCACTGCAAATTTTGCTTGTTACTTGGTCAGTTTGTTCGGCAATATGGGTATTTACTTTTCCAGTATTTTAGAAACAAGGTCTCTCATGTCGAGGTAGGGACTGTGCTCCCCTTTTGCGTCTCCATTAAAGACCTTTCGCTCTCGAAATGTAACAGGACTTAGTCCTCCATCTGTTCTTTTATAATACAAAAACATCCGATCTTGTTAAAAAAAATGTTCCTACAAAAGCTAGTTTTAGGCAGCAGATCTCAAGTTTAATGCACTATCACTTTAACTTCTGGAGTTATTTCCTTTGTGGGCAATGATTAATAGAATCATGATGCAGTTGATTATAACAATACCTACCCCTGTAATTGTTCTCATGGCCATGGCTTGCTATTGTTATTGATTTTGTTTGTATTTGAGTATTAATGGATATTTCGGGCCATCTAGGTCTGGGATGGATTCTACCTTGACACTGTACATGATAATATATGTCTCTCTCATAATGCTCTCTACTTGCCTCTTCAGGTCTTTGATAGTTGCGTGTGGCTATAACACTACAATTTCCACTGGAGGTGGAGCCCAACTTTGGCTTTATGCATTGAACTATATCCAACAAGGTTGATGGAGTACATACCACAAACTACAAATTATGTCACCATTGACATAGAAATTGGATTGTTCACTTAACTCACCTCCTGCACATCTTGGTGGTCCATCGTATCATAATTTTGTGTTTGCATCTCTAAGTAAGCACCATGTTGTTTTACTGCATCATCTTCACCCTTCCTAAAGGTCTTATCATCATGATTTAAGTAGATAATGCATAAAAGCTTCTGTTTGTCTTTTCATCCTTGCTGATTTGGACTTGTTTCAGCAATAATGTCATCTAAGACTTCATTTCTTTAGATTTGCCTCACATGACACATCTTTGATGTAGGCATATGGATGAGATTTATTTTAAATAAAATTTCAGCCACAGTTTTTCTAAACTAATTCTATATCCTTATGATAGAAACTACTGCAAATAGGAATGGAGATAAAAAATAGCAATCTTTTTTTTAGTTGGAGTAGCTCAGAGTAGGAACCCACTTTCTCTCCATGGCTTCGAGGTCCACACTAGCCTCTTACAAAAAAAATTAATATTTATCATCACGGTCTATATGCTTATGATTGCATTCATAAAGATCCCAGATACAATCACTTTAAACTGATTGATAGCAATATGCTCAGCCCCAAAATATTTATGGAAAAATGTACAGAAATAGGGAAACCAAGAGCAGCTTTGTTTATCACAGTTCCCTTTTTCTCTAATAAAGAAACTTTTTGAATTAACTAAACAGAAGAATAGAAATGCAAAACATTGAGGTAAATGGATGTGAACGATTACAACCATATAATTCCAAGAAGAACAAAATGCCATAAGATTGTATTCTGTGGTCAACAAGAAAATGACTATGCATGATATCTGATCTGATTCATACTAATTTTCTCATCCTCGAAATAGGGATAATACAACAAACGAAACAACAATAAGCCCAAAACACTCAAAAAAAAATTGTAGCCTTTAGTTTCAACCTAAATGGGTGATGACATTGAATGAATGGGTGAGATAACTGTTGCGAAGTTTGTCCTTTATTACTCTGTGAAATATAAAGCATGTTAATGTGTATCACTTTTTCCCTTTTTGTGGCAAAGAAGTTTTATAAAAATAAATGGAGTTGGAATGTTTACTCTTAAATTTACAAAATCATCAAAAACTAGGTAGTGGTAAAAGAAGACAAAAGATGTCAATTTAAATTCAATTTCATGTCACATTTTTTCTAAAATTTAATATATAATTTTTATCTAATTTATTCATTTTCTTTAAAAGGTATCATTAATATTTTACATAAGTTTTTAAGTAGTGACAAAACGGCGACCCCCCATTTCTCTATTGATTTATGTTTTTTAATTCCAATTTCTTTAGAGATGTGTTGTAAACATTCTAAGGATTGCTAAACAAATTTAAAAATAAAAGGTAAGCATATTTTTTAATTATTATTAAAATACTAGTAAAAATGATCATATTTTCATATATATAAAACCGCGCCCAAGAAACTACCCTTTCAAATTTATAAAATTAATTTTTTTTAATAGAAATTTGAAAATAACATATAACAAGATGTTAAAATTATTTTTTGAAAAATTTTAAAATATATTTTATATTTTTTATAATAAAATTTTTAATTATGATTATAATAATGTATTTTATATTATTCAAAATATAATATATAAAATTATTTGTTTAGAAATTCTACCTCTATTTTTATATATATTTTTAAAGAGTTTTAGCATTTCATTTAACTTTACATAAAGTTATTTATATTTTGTGAGTGATTAACCATAGTTTTTACCAATATTTACTATCAGTTGACTTATTTGAAAATTTAGTATTTACTTTTTATAACATTATTTATATTTTCTAAACCCATTAAATAGGTTCACTATAGCTTTTACCAAAATTTATTGTGAGTTAGCTTTGTTACCAATTTAGCATTTATTTTTTATAATTAACAAGTATGAAACTCAATTCATTTAATTGATATTTTTATATTATTTTTTTTTATCTTTTTTCATTTGAGTACTTTTTTGCTTTTGCCATATAATGAGACACATTAACATGCTTCTTGACCATCCAAACACAACCCAATTAATAATTTTATTTCTGGGTTTGATAAGAGAACATGTTTTCTTGCTTGATCTTGATATGTTCATTCACTCTTTTCTATTTTTTTCTGGAGTTGGGAGGAGTTTTCCATGTGGAATTTTGTTGTTGTATGGTAGTTTTCCATGATGAGTTCTCTTGAAATGGGTTGGAACCCCAAATTCTCTGCAATACATATTTCCTTCAGTTGCTTTGATTCATTTTTTTCATATAAAAAAAATCTTTATATTCGATAATTCAGAGATGAAATTAGAGTATATATAGACGTGTGTGATTGACACTATTCAGAGCCAAAAGGTCTTTACTATCTTTTGTCCACAAAAGGAAAAAGAAAGGTCTTAACAACTAATCAATATAGTCATCCTTTAGGCTTTTACAGCCTCTCTATGTGCTTGAATCTCAATAGGGTAACCATATATACCCATTCTTCTATCAATCATACAACAACCATTGCACAAAGAAGCGTTGGGAAGGTGTCAAATCCTTTAGAAAGACACAAACTCAAGATAAGCCTCATTCCACGTTGTACTTGAGTCATATCAATAAGAATATGGTCTCCTATACACTTGGTGTAGGCTCGAAGCAGAATAATCCACCAAAATCCTGAATCGATAGGGGTAGCCCTACCAATGGCGCTTTCGCCAAAATCTGTAATTATGGTGTCGGTGTTTCGCTCAGGATCATGAAGAACCTTAAAGATGGCAGGCATAACACCTTCACCTAGTGTAAAATTATCAATTCGCTTATCCCAGGCTTGGAGGTGAAGAGTCTTTAACAAGAATTTTTTGACAATTTTAGGCTCGCCATTCATCAAAAATGCCAATGCACTGGGAACGAAGTCCCTAACAAATACCTGGTTATAGTTCAAAGCGTCCTCGGTGGCATCAAGGGCTGCAATGGTGCCAACGGGCTTCCCTTTGAAATAAACCAGAGACTTCCTGAGACTGTCCCACGCATCCGCCACCATGGGATGCATGGAGAACGAGGTGTGGCATCCAGACAGAGGGGTGCCAAATCGGATGCTTATCCTGGGAGACGACATTATGCTTACCCTGGGAGACGACATTGACTCCAGGCCATCCGAGCTCCTCACGGTCTCCTGACCCTCAGATGGGTAACAGAAATCGACAGATAACTCAGAGTCTTTTCTTCCAGAGATCTGCACTTCAGATTCAGGGGCCTCGGCCTCGTCTCCATCAGGGCCTCTTCCAGAGACATAGTGGTCGGAATTGTGATTGAAAAGGTATTATATGGTGCCAGGAGGAGATTGTATAGTCGTGGAACCTATTTCAAAATGCCACAGGTATTTTGCAGAGTTGTTTGGGAGAAAAAAACAAAAACAAGAATAAATAAAATGAAAGAGAACTAAAATCTGGGCTTCTACATGCAAACGCTGATTTCGCTCCCCTGATGTCAATTATCCATTGAAAACCAAAAACATTTGCGGTTTTCTAAGGAATAATCTCTGGATTTGCGGGCTTGCAAGCTTTTGAAGCCAAAAAGAAACAGCAACCAAAAGGAAAACTATGGCAATGGAATAGGAGGAGGAGACAAATCCAAAGGAAAAATGAAAAAGGTGGCCTTGGGCTTGAATAAAATAAGCAAAAGGACACATGAGGAAAAGGCGTTGGCACATTGTGAGTAAAGGAGGATTAGGACGAATACGGTTATGGTAGCTACAATTTAATAAAGCTAAGATGTCAATAGGGGTTGAGTTGATTGGTAAAGCAGGGTGTTGTTATTTGCTCCACCACAGTTCAAATCACCCCAACAGCATGTTTGCTCTTGTGAGCTAGTGCACCTGTGTAAACAAACCTGTTATTGTGGTTGGGGTAAGGTGTAGGTCCTAAGCATTTGGAAAAATAGATACTCCTTACTCATGGTTGTTTAGATGAAGGAGAGCCACTATTAAGCCTCAGATTTTGAACTTGGCTCTAATACCACGCGTGAGAATCCCTCCTAGGGCCCTCTTACTAAAAACTATTTTTTTCTAATTTTAAACACAATAAGATGGGAAATAGCTTCTTTATATATAAACATTTATTTGATGATAATACACCATTCAAATTTATCTACCACAAACTAAATAAGAATTCCATTGCAACCATTTACATAAGTAATCAATAAATGGAGGAATACTTGTTCCAATAGCTTAGTTGAGATGCTCCTGGGCTCCTGACTTTGTTGGGATGCTCCTCTTGACTACCCGACTAGATTTGCCTCCTAGCCAACTAGGAAGTTTTTCCTAGCCCAGGGAACCTCCACAGGTTCCCTAGCCCTCTAAGCCCAAGTCCAACCAAATGTGGTGTGTCCAAGTTTAACCAAAACTCTCCAGATCCAAGTTTGATCTCCCTCCTCTTTCTCCACATTCCTCCCCCAAAACACTATCCTCCAAAACAAAATGAAGACCAAGGATGCCCCCTCTCCTCTCATCATCCTTCCCCGTTTATGTCTCTTCCTCCCCTCCACTTCAACTACCTATCATTAATGTCATGACTACCCCCTTATCCTTTCATTTAATATCTTTGGCTATTCTTACCAGATCTTCTCCCAAGTAGATTTGAGAAGACATTTTGGGGATAAGATATAGATATTTAATTTGGGAATTAATTGGAGAAGACCATATCTTCTCCCAAGTACATTTTGAGATGACACCTTGGGATATGGATATTTAAATTGGAGTAAATGGAAGGAGACCATATCCTATCCAAAATTAAATTTGAGAAGACAAGTTGGGAATCGAATAATAACAATAATAAAATTTATATTAGTAAATAAATTTACAATTTCCCAAATGTAGGTATGTACCAATATTTCTTGATAATTATAAGTCAATATTTTCAGGAAATTTAAACACTAATAAAATTTGCATGATAAGATTAAGTAGGGCATTACATTCAATGTGATGCTAGAAAATCTAAAAACATCATAGGCTACAACATTAAATTCAAATGTAACAATGTGCTTTAGTGGAGTTTAAAAGGCATGATTAAATATTTAGAACATATGGATAAATTGCTCAAAAGGAGTAGCGATTTGGATCATTGTTATTGCTTCACATACTAAGCCATTAATGGTGTTTTCCATCCCTTAAAACCAATAAGTTATATTCAATTATAAATTGAATTGGACTAGTTATCTTCAAAATTCCATATCTTTAATTCAACATAGCGATAATGAAAGTATAAAGATCATTATGGTTTTTGTAAGAGATGAGATCCCAAAGAGTAATTAAACTATGAAACTATATAATCTTTGGTCGTATGTAATTAAGGGTGTGGCAAGTTAAAAATAGGTGGCGTCCACACTCAATCCCATTTGTGTCAGAATTTTACAAATTCATTCAGCCTAAGGCCTTTGGGGGTTGATTGATACATCAAGTTAATTATGGAGGTCAAGACCCTAATCTTGGAAATACTCATTTTGTTCTTTCAACTCAAACATTAGGAAAATAATCCTGATCAATGAATAGGATTTATCTTTAGATAATTCAACTACCTCCTATTAATGATTTCGTTCAGTTATTGAAAACAATTATGATAAATTAATGAAGTAAGTAATAAAAATAAAATATCAGAAACAAGAGGTGGAAAATTAGGAGGAAAAAGGCTTTAAGCCTTGACTTCATATTCACATAAAATGGTACATTATTCACACACACTAACAATGCATGAGGTCTTGTAATATAGAAATGAGGTTCTCATAACAAATTACCAATTTGGCTAATTGGTTGAACCTCCTCCACAACATATCCATGAATATCCCCACAAATATCTTAGTTGATTTTGTGTGATCTCCATCCCTAACTTCTCTCATTATTTTCATCTTTGGTCATACATAGACTTCTAGAGTAAGTCTACTTTCAATATGAATAATTTTATATTTTCTTATGAATTATTCCTTCAAATTCCCTTTAATAAATACTTATTCAATATGTAATTTGGACTTAATAATTGTAAATATATGTGTGAGGCTAACAATGAATAAGATTTATCTTTAAGTAATTGAACTACATCTTATTAATGAGTTTATTGTCACTCATACAATGGGAATGAAATCATTAATGCAAAAAGGTTGAAATATTACAAATAATTTATTAATTCTAATTTGATTAATCAAAATTATTTTCCTCATTTTACAAGTTTAGAAAATAAATTGAAATTGTTCTGATTAGGCCAATGCTCATGACCTTTATAGCAAAAGTGGTCATTCCTTGACCTAGAAACACATTAAAAATAACAAATTTGTAAAAGTTGTGATATAAAGATGGTTGAGGATGATAAATGTTTTTTTTTTTAAATATTCCATACCCTTAATAATATAAGACATAACTTTATTGTAACATCCCTCGATAAACCTCGTTGAAAAGTACATAAACTTAGAATTTTTTTTATGAAATTTAACAACATGTAATAATCTGAGTTCACTTATTCCATATTCCATTAATTTAATATTACATAAAATCCTCATTATTACATAAAGCAGCCCCAAGAATGGAATAGTATTTACATAACCATTAACAAACATTATTGTAGCATATTAACATAAACTCCTTGATGTAACCTTACATCACTTTTATCCTTATTTTAACTACGTTATTTAATCACATACTTGATAGTGTAAATGTCACGACATGCAAAGAACACCATCATTATAATGAAACATTAAGAAAACACATAATTGAACACCGATACACCCTTGAAACCCCGTAAGGAAAAACCAATAAACACTTAATTTTGTTGAATGCTCATGAGGGCGTTCACCCCTCACTCAATAGTTGTAAGGGAGTCCATCCCTTCATCATTGTTAAAAAAGAATCTTACAAAGAAATATCATCTTAAATACAACATAATTGGCTAGAATTTATTACATTAATCATGATATCATTTACCCACAAATCCTTGAACATTGTGTCTTTGTGGCCTGGTTGCTTCCATCAAGGGATTATCCTACAGTTGATATTCCTTTAATCTGCATGGACCCCTAGCTCATTGCCTACCATAATGTTGAACATAACCTATCTTTCGCATAAATCACAATATTTTCTTGCAACTGCTACTTGTCAGTAAACTTTGATATCATGATTAGATAAAATATTAATCAAATCAATAAAAAATATTTACTAGTGATGCTTCAAACATCTTTTCATGTGCATACATAAAATGTAAACAAAATATCATGACATGCCTCCTTTAACAACACTACACATGCATTAATTAAAAGCACATAACTATCAAAACATGTTTATTTATTTTTACATGTGTATGGTTATGACACATGTCTGTCCATTCATAGCTCATATGAAAAGGTAAAATACATAAATATTACCAAGGCATGCTCACTTGTCCCTACTTCACATGTATCATGAGAAAGGGAAATAGTTACATTCTACTTCTGCCTCCAAGAACACGATAGTATTTAAAAGAACTTCCATGGTTATCCCCATCTCTTTGCACAAGAAGAGGGAAGTCTTTTCAAAGCTAACACCACACTAATTATTATTTCTTGCACAAGACACAATCTTTTCAAAAGAACAACCATTGCAAATACCATACTTTAAAATAACTAGCACTTAATTATGATCTTTGTGCATGTAAATTCATATTATTTTTCAAAAGAGATTAGCCTCACAACTATTATCCTTATGCATATCAATACATATCTCGCAATAGTGATTTTCTTGTGTATGCAATACTCATTTCTTTCCCAAGAAATTTAAGACCACAACCATTACTTTTGTGCCTAAACACATGTTCTTTTCCAAGAGAACTAACACATTATTATCTACTAAGCACTCTCTTCAAGGAAAACTAACATGATAGCTATTATTTTGTGCACATCAATGCATATTCTTTTCCAAGAGCTTAGCAAAATAGCTATTATTTATGTGTGTTTAAGCACATGCTCTTTTCAAGAAACTTTATAAGAATAATCACATATTCCTTTAAATAAGTCAAACATAATAGTCATTCTTTCCATGCACGCACAAACACATATTTATTTTCCAAGAAATCAAAAGCATAGTAGCTATTCCTTCATGCATGCAAACACTTGTTTCTTTTTCAAGAAATCAAATGCATAATAGCTATTCGTTCATGCATGCAAACACGTTTTTTTTTTCAAGAAATCAAATTCATGGTAGCTATTATTTTATGCATATGAAAATACATATTCCTTTCAAGATTTCGAATGCATAGGAACCATGCAAATATTAATTAAATAATCCAGCTCTTCACACACATAATTCCCTGGAATTTTTTTTCATTAAAACAACATGGTTTCTTTATCTTTTTGTGTGTAAATTTCACATGCACCATTTTCAAGAAATTACCATGACTTCCTTATCATTATATATGGAGGGTTTATGTGCATTCTTTTCAAGAAATGATCATCATTATTTATCTTTTATGTTGATAGACTATGCAAAATTTCCAGAAAAATAGCACGGTGAATTTATCTTTCATGTGCCCGATTTTTTTTTTTGTGATGGCATGCACTTATTATTATATAAACTTGAGGGTTCTGCAACCAAATCTTCTTTCCTGACCATCATTTTTGTTGCATAAACGATCCTTCTTTCTGCTAAAGCATACCAAACCCCTTTTCCCTTTCATCACACAATATCTCTTTTGTGGATGCAATATCTGTATTCTTATTGCTATCGTCCATGCATTTATCCATTCATTGGTAGATCTCTGCTACTACACTGCAAGTTTCAACAAATGATGGACAAGACACCCTTGCAAACACTGCCAACTTGCAACTTTCACACAACATGTTTATGGGTGGAGAAACAAACATAAACGATAATGAAACATGTAGTGTTCAACTATAATCCTCTGTAGCTTAGCACAAGAGGTAGGGATAAAACAATGAGCAACACTATGAATTGTACAAGAGTCGAGAGTGGAGATCTACATACAATAAAGAACCACACGAGTCTTTAACCACACACCATCTCAAATAGAAAAACAATGAAATGGTAAGGTAATTCTTTCGGTAGTTGCAACTGAATCATATTAACCATTCGTTAAACATATAATATAACATTTTATGACCATCGTATAGGGATATTACATTTACCTAGTTTCATGTGTTAATCATTTTTCAAGGCCTTTCCATTTAATTATGATTTTTGTCTAATAAATTTTGATGGTCTTAGGAAATATAAAGATCATCCTTTTATCAATATACAAAAAAAATTATGATCAAAATAAACTTATGTAAATTAAAACTTTTTTCATAAACATTGTGTTTTTTTTGTTTGCTAATATATCCATAACTTCTGAGACCAGATTTTGTTCTAAGAGATTGCAACCCATGCACATCTAAGCCAACAAAATCCCTGCGGTATTGCCCTCGTCCTAAGATGCATCAATCCTCAAGATGGTTGGGATTTTTTTTGGGTATCTCGTCCCTGCTACCACACATTTCCAACCTTGGTTGCCTTTACAAAACAAAACCCTTGAAATCCAATCATGCTAGTGAGATTCAACGGAAGACATAAGAGTAGGTTGTGATCCACTTATAAGTTCATAGGTCACTAGACTATTTAATATTATCTCTGTAGGTGCAACCATATATTCTATCACTACCTTAAGGTACCACATAACTCAAGATTAAATCTTAATAATAATTAAACCTTACCTAATAATAAAAAAACTTCTTACTTTTTATTATTAAATCTAACTCTTTTAAATATTTTATAAACTTTATTACTTAAACTATAAAAATATATAATTATAATTTTTTTTTTTTTTTTTTTTTTTTTTTTTTTTTTTTTTTAACACATGGTGAATCGGTAACTATCAAGTTTAATCCACGGGAGACCCAGGATCAAACCTCATTGCTGCCACTATAACACCAAGAGCATAACCAACCACCTGCAGGTCGGGTATACTAAGATCCTATGGTTTTAGCAAGAGCACACCCACGGTAGGGGGGTCCGCCCCTCTAGCCGCCACCACAGCAGGTCACTGTACTCAATAAGATTTGAACTTCAGACCTCCCGGGCTTCGCCCATGTGTCTTACCGTTAAACCACACATAATTTTTAAAAATGATGAAAAAATCATATCCAAAGGACATATGAAAACAATATTGAGTCCCACAAAAACCCTTAATTATAGTAATTACGACCATAGTGGTGTTTATGGTAAATTATGAAGCCATTGTCTAATCACAAAAACTGTATTCAAATTTCTCGGAGTTACTTTCCTCCCAAAAAAATGTATTAGAGTATTTAGGTAGAAACCCTTAAAAAGGTAATTTCCAAAATATTAAAATAATAATAAATGAACATATTATTCTAATTTTTCCTAAGGCAGGAAAGGAAAACCAAAGAAAACCTTTATCACAATGATAAACATATCCTAGCTCCCCAGGCAAAAAGGAAATCCACTTTTATCTTGTGGGTAAATCTTTGACTAATACTTTCAAGTATGATCTTAATATAAAAAATAATTCAAAAAGGAAATCCACTTTTATCTTGTGGGTAAATCTTTGACTAATACTTTCAAGTATGATCTTAATATAAAAAATAATTCATAGAATAGAATGTTAACCAAAGTCTTTTAAAGATAAGGAAAACCACTTTATCTTAAATATAAGCTTTTTAATGCACCTTCAAGGATTAAAAAGAAAAATAAGAAAGAGAAAGAGTTAATTAATGATTGATAAATAGCAATACCAAGGAATTTTTTTTAATAGAAAAATAAATCCAAAATGTAAAAAAGAAAGAGAGAGAGTTAATTAATGATTGATAAATAGCAATACCAAGGAATTTTTTTTAATAGAAAAATAAATCCAAAATGTAAACAACTAGACAATGCAAGAGGGAGAATCGAAGCACCCGCATAATTGATTAAATTTAGCGTTTTCTAAAAATTAAATAATTATTATAAATATTTTAAGATTTAAATATATTTAATGGCAAATTAAATATTTTGAAAATTTACCAATTAAGATTTAAATTTATTTTAAAATAAATAAAAATATTTTCATATAATTTTTTTAATAAATTAAATGATATATATAGTTTAATTTAATTAAGTTTAAATATATATGCACAATAGTTAATTAACTTATACATAATAATCTTTAGTGAGTTTTAACATATTGTTAAATATGTAAAATATATACAACAATTAGTTAATTTGAGACGTTTCTAAATATTTTATATTTATTTAAATATTTTATATTTATTTAAGTTATTTTTCAGATGTAAATGTTATTCTTCATTGCTTTTTTTAAAATGAAAATATACTTCTTTACTGGTTAAAGAATAAATAGTTATACTGATTTGATATGTATTTGTGATTACAAATATATTCTTCTTGTATTTTGGATTATATATTGATTTAAACTAATCAAAGGGATGATGGTATACATGAATCAATACCCACATGTTTATATTTGTATATTAGGGAAGGTTTTAATAGTTTTTTTTCCTGAGGAAATATTCAAGAAGATCCACCCGAAGGAATCACTTCCCGCTAGCTTATTAGCAAAGCCTAACCCTGAGAGCATCGAGTAGAATTGACCCCGTAGTGAGGTGCTTTTAGGGACAGGGACCTCGACCAATTGAGCTAACCCCCACGACTAAGGTTTGAATAGGTTATATGATGGTTTTAGATAATGATTAGAATGTATAACTTGAATTATTGAGTTGTTAAGAGTGTGTATATTTTTATAATATCAAAAAAAGAGGATTATAAGTATTTTTTTTTTTTTTTGTGAATAAGGGTACTTTATATATCATTCCAAAAATTAAGAATTACATAAAGTATCTTGGCATAACAACCAAATGACCTCAATCTAGCCATAAATCCCCAATGACCAAAACAAGAACAAAGAAAACACATCTCCACCAGAATCAAACATTATAATAGGGATAACTACCACAAAAATTGGACATAGAGGTTTCCCAAAACAACAAAGGAAACCATCCAGAATTAACTACTAGCAAAAGACCCTCCTCCAATTGCCTCAGAAGTTTATCCACAATTCAAACACAAGAAACTACAAACCCTGAAGAACACTCTCCCAAACACACAGAAGAAAAGTCCCAAATGTAATCAATTGACCAGACCCAATGCACAAAGAATATTAGAGACCAACTGACAAGTCAACAATCCTCTATAGCCTCACTAAACTAGGGGTGTAACCAGAAATACAGACCCAAACTCTTGAAAAGAGAGAGTAATAACCACCATTTTCAGCATGAACGTGAATATATTAAAAAATTCACCAAATACCACAACCTCAAGAGCATGTGAAAGTACCACCAAAATGCTCGTTTGCCACCACCCCAAGAGTTGCACAAAATAATTCACACTATGAAGCACTGAGAATAAAAGCTAGAGAGCCCACACAACCGACGAGACACTCCCCTGACTTTCAAACATGAGAATAAAAATACTACACGAAAGAAGCCACTCCCAAACATGACTAATGCAAATAACAACATAGGACGAGGATGTATCCTCACCTCCCCTCTCCAAAATCGACAACCTCCCATTCTTGTAACCTAATCTGGGAAATTAATATACTCATGTCCCACCTCTTGGTACACCAATAGAGATATGAGCATTAACTATCGTTCGTCACGCACCCTAAGAATGACCCAAGTGTTCATTAAACTCTCCCTAAGATGCCTCCATTGTTATACTAATACAACTCATCAAGGAAAATATAATTATAAGTATTATTTTAAGGTTTTATATTATTTAAAATAAATTTAATTTATTATTATTATTATTTTTAACTATATAATGTTACAATTAGTATTTTATATTAATAAATGAAGTAAATAAAAAATTATTAAAAAATAATTAATAATTTAATTAAAAATTATTAATTTTATAATACAAACCAATAACTTGGCCATAAATATTAATAGATAAATAATTAACCATGTAATTATGGTAATATTTATTTTATTGTATATTTATCTTTTTTTTATATAAAAAAATACTAAAATAAAAAATATGCAACGATTATCAACCATAAAATCAATTATACATTATAAACAATGTTGATTATGTTTTTTTGCCCTGAAAGTCATGAAAATTACCATATTTTGAAAAAATCCGGCTGTGATTTTTGTAAATCCAAGTAAAAGTTGTCAAACTTCATAATTTTAGGTGCCTTAGAGGTTTTTGATGGTTCTTAATCCATTTCCACCATCAAAAACATGATTCAAACACTCTATCTATAAGATTTTTTGAAATTTTTTTGCCCAGATTCCGGCCACTTTTGGTCGTTCAGACAATACCTCTGCAACCCTAAATGACTTCATAAACAATAAAGATTATACATTATAAACAATAAAAATTACCTTAAATAAAAATGAAGAAAAAACTCTAACATTCCATGGATACACTTTATAATGGTGTTTAAATTATCTTAAACATTATAAATTACAATAACATGAATTTTACTCAGCAATCACCCTCTCCACCATAAATCTCATTCGAGATTATCATGCAAGAGTTTATACATTGTGCAAGCTTGTTGGGTGAATTCAAGCATCACCGTCTCTTTAGCTCCCCAATTATAAATCCTTTCCTCTTTTCTTTGTAAGGTTTAAATCAAAGTTCCTTCCATTTATTTCTTTTATTTAATTTTTAGTTTTACTGATTATATGGCAATAAGATTTTTTAGTCGAGTGGTAGTTTATTGAACTAAATTAGTGTGGGGCTTCTTCACATTATTAATTATATTTTTTATAATCGTTATTTTTTTGTTTACTAGGTAATGCGAATCTTGAGATGATTAACATATTTAACATGTGGTTTTAGTAGCTCTGACTTATGGGCATTTAAGTTGTCAAAATCTCAGGGATCACACTTGCTAGTGTGGGGATCTTTCATATTGTCAATCACATTTTTCATAACCACTATTTTTGTTTTTAATGCTAGGTAATGTGAGTCCTAAGATGATAGACACACCTAACCTGTGGCTTGAGTAGCTGCAACCTAGGGGCATATTAGCCATCAAAATCACCGAGGGATCACATCGGCCTTGTGCCACACCAGCCCTTGGCATGGTTGGATTTTTGCCTAGGGAGTTTGGAACCGACGGGAGTACCTTAACATAACACTCTCTAATCGTATGTTCTACATCCCGTGGGCTTTCATAGCCACTAATTTCATTTTAGTAATCCAAATATTTTGTTTTGCTAAATAAGTCTTACATTGATTTGAATTATCAACCATTTTATATTCTATTATAAATTGATTTTCAATCACTTTCATTACTAGAGTGGTTTTTCTAACCAGAGATCAAAACATGTAATCTAATTAAAATCCAGTAGAGATTTTTAAGAATCGTAAATTTAAGTTGTTTAATTTGCAAAGTTGAAATTCCCTGAAGGGTTTTTCAGGGTGTTGAGTCCATTTCTGCATTCAAAATGCATTTTAAACAACAACAAAAACATAGTCTTTCTAAAAATTGCATTGCTCGATTCCAAAATAAATCCATTTTGTCTATTAGTTAGACTATGCTAATATCAAAATAAGAAATACAAATTAAAACGTGCTTAGTTTAAAATTACAATAATAAATATGATAATAATTAATAATGAATTTGAGATAATTAATTTTTTTTTTAATTTTTAATTTGTATTTTTTTTAAACTAATATCATAAAGCAGTGATTAAACTTTTTAATTACTTATTAAAATTATTTATCTTAATCTTCATTTCATAAAAATTAAAAATTGCTTTTCAAAACAATTTTTTTTTCTCTTTTTTGCAAATTAAAGCGTTGTATTAGTAAAAAATCAGATATACATTATTTTTATGGATTGCTCTTTGAGGATTTAGACTTCCTCAAGATGAAAACAAGGTGGGATATCCCATACAACTCCAACCACCAAGAACCCGTACACAACTAGACTCCATGGTCGGCCTATAACCCATCGCTGAGCACCAAAAAAAAAAAGACCAGCCATACTGAAAACAATATAAACGCCATAACTGCAACAAAAGAAACCATCGCATAACAACTAGAACCGACGCTTACATAAACATAAACCAAGACCATCATAAAAATATTGACCTTGCTGATCGCACCAATGACAAACATAAGAACCACATGACCACACAATCGACCAAATTGTATCGCTAATAATTTTTGGAAGAGGAAATAGTCGTAGGAGCCCTCCACTTGACCCTGATGGACCCATCAACTATTTGTTGTCAAATTCACAAGCAATATAATCCTCCACATGTGCCATGTGGGAATCGATCCTATCTAGACATAATCTTTGATTTCTAAGCATCCTGTTGATGTCTTCCAAGATGATAAAGGCATTATACCACTCCACTTTCTTATCTTTAAGGACCAGACCCAACAAAGTTTTCATTTGCCATTGCAAAGCTATATAATTCAGGCATTGCTTCTTCTTGACCTTGGTGTGCCCAAGGTTAGGAAGCCATGTCCTCTAGGATTTTTGATTGAGAATGGGGTTGTCTCTCAACCCATGTTTAAGTCTCTAACTTGTGAATTTGTTTCCTTCTCTTTGGAGGAACAACATTGAAGTAGGTGGGAATTGAATTGTGAGTGAAGAGTCTCACCTCTCTCTGCCCTTGCAGAGCAGAGCCATCACCCCCTGTCTGCAACACATTCTTTGTCACAGTGGCATGCCCAAAGCATAAGGGGGACACCTAGAACACCCAATATGGATACGTTTACCTGCAAAAAAGTAGGAGAAAAAACCATACACACCCAATGTAGAAATAAGACTCAAATTGACTACATCATATCCGTAGCTCAAAATACAAGCCTCCAACTCAACAGGGGTAATGGTGTTGGCAGTAGAGGTTGTAGCGGCCTCAACAAAAGACCCACACCTCAACACCATGAAAAAAAAGCACAAAGTTGGGTAAAACAAAGAAGCCAAGAGCGAGATGAGCATTCATGATAACCAACCCCTAAGAGCTTGACCAACTAAACTATGAAATTCACAAAACGACACCCTAATTCATTAACCAAGACAATAACCACTTGCTCTAACAGTGACATAATCAAGGGTCCCTGTAATAGACTATGCATGTAGGCTAACAAGGCCCCCAACGCTTTTCTACAGATTGAGACAAGTGTTCAAAACACAAACACACTAACCTTGACAACACAGATCGAGACAACAAGCTATTGATAAACAAAATAGCCAGACAATAAAGAAAATTGACTTGAAATTTCAGGTACGAGAAGTAATTGACGTCTTCACTAGCCCACCAAGAAGCGAAGTACCAGATAAGCATGTGCAGATCCATTTGCCAAGGAAACTCCATTGTATCATCCAATTTGCATGCAAGCGAGAAAATTCACGTACCATAGCTCAATTCCGGACTCACTCTAGGACCCAAAGCGTTCCACTATCACAACCATAATAGAAAACAAGCCACATGACAAGCCACATGAGGTTGAGGACCAACTCTTGCCTCCACTCAAATTGCTACAAGCATATTCTAGAGCTTTCATGAGACACGAAATAAATAGCAATTGCTAAACGTAATTTTGCATGCAAACATATGAAGGGGCAAACCACGCCCCACCTTGCTTAAATGCACATCATGTCTAGAGTGAGAAACACTCTCTTCCAAACCCTTGTTTTACCTTTATTAACACCCCATTAAAATTTTAAAATAAAACTTAATATAAATAACAATTCATAATAATAATAATAATAAAATTAATAAATATGTATTTAGTTTTTAAAATAAGATAAATTTGAAAATAATATTTTTTTTTTTTTTAAAGTCGGTTTCTAAAAAAAATATCTCCATGATGCAACGTTAATCTTGGTCACTGGAGAGACTTTTGGACCCATCCCTTGACATGACAAATAAAAACGTACCTTTGAAAAAGTTGGGAAAGGACGATTCCGAAGGTGAATGGAGAGGAGTCGTTCAATCCTCTCATGAATTTATTTTTTTCATGTACAATGCCAATATCTTTCGATAAAGAAATCAGAGTTTTAATAATTAATTTTTTTAGAAGCTCATATTGTAAATGGATTGAAGTACTTATTTTTATACTCCCATGTTAAAGATTTTTATGGAAGGCAGAATAAAGAACCATTAAAAAAACATTATTGGGTAAATAATCTTCTTTTTATTCTTCAAAGGTCAAACAAATTTTAGCCATTAATTATTTAATCCTCTAAACGACAAAACATTTTCAATAACATTTTAACATAATTTAATACTAAAAATTTAGGATCTAATAACAATTATTAACATTCTTTTCTAATTCACACTACACATTTTAATATTCTAACTTCACAAAACTTTTTCAATCACATTTAACATAATTTAATACTAAAAATTTATAATTTAATAAAAATTATTAACATTCTTTTCTAACTCACATTACACATTTTAATATTCTAAATTCACATTTATCAATGGTTATAAAGTTTAAAAGTATTCACATTTATCAATTGTTATAAAATTTAAAAGAAACAAACAAATAGAGATAATGGTTTTTTATCATGAATATTTTTATTATTTTTATTTTTATAAAATATTTTATTAATAATTATACATAGAAAATTAAAATTGATTCTAAATTTTTTAAAAAAAAAATATGAAATTAATTAATTTAAATTATTTTCATAATGAATTATGATTGTTTAATATAGTGTATTAATTAGTTATTATATTTTATAGTTATTTTTCACAAATCACATCAGTACTATTTGATGACCTTTAGAAACTATCAATAAAATTCATTTTCAAAATTAAAAATCCCTAAAATAATATATATATATATATATATATGATTTTTTATTATTAATAATTATAATAATAATTTAAAATAAAATGTAATTTTATAATTATTTATAATTTATAATTAATGATGTAATTCATTATAATCATGTGATTTTTATGAAAAGACTTTGTTTAATTCATTATAGATCACAGAAGCTTGAATACATAAATTATTACCTTATACGGAAAGGCCACTGCTACTAAAGTTCATCACTTTGAATAGTCTGGCTTAAGAGTTTCCAAGTTGAAGACACATCTTGTTGGGTTTTCAAGTTGAAGATAGATTTGACTTTTTTAGAACGATGTAGTATATCGTTGTTACTTGAAATTATGTCTCTACATTGCTCTCTATTTAAGCCTTTGCTATAGCCTGCGTTGTCATCGGGTCTTCATGATGAACCACACTTGTTGACCAAAAAATTCTCTCATGTGATTTTTATCGAAAGACTTTGTTTAATTCATTATGGATCACAGAAGCTTGAATACAGAGATTTAAGATATATTATAAAAAATATTTTAATGTTTATTATTGATCAATATTTAGAAAATTAAAGTTTAAAAATGTAAAATAATTTTTTTTCACTAAAAATATTTAATTTCAGAAATTTTGAAAAGGATCTAGGAAGGAATTTCCTGCATGTTCCCTGAATAGCAAAAATTCAATTTTTTTGTATTGAATCATATTTTTGATGGTGAAAATAGATTCAATCCCATCAAAAAAATTTAAGACATTTAAAATTATGAATTTTAATAACTTTTACTTATATTTACAAAAATCTCCTGCTGAATATTTCAAAATATAACAAATATAACAAAAATTTCTATAAGTTTAAGGGAAAAAACATAATTTTTAGACTACGCCTTTGAGAACTGCAAATGGATTTGGACTGCCCTGCCCGTCACTTCACGGCTCCAGGCAACACGAATGGGCAGGTGGACGGAGGTGTGGCCGCGGGGTCAGCCGTCATTGTCATCGTCGGCGCCCGATATGGCATAGCACCGCCCCCGGCCGCTGGCTACGCTGTTAACCGTCATTCTCAACGTCGGCGCCGGACATGGCATAGCACCTTACCCCGCCGCGATCCACGTACGTGTGGCTGATCGCTTACAATCTGCTCTCCGCACGTGACTAACAGAGGCGATTTATTACTGGTTGAGGTGTGGGGCAAGGGTCAGGGGTGGAGTATGTCATTCACGAGCTCGTAGTTCGAGAAGGTAGAGAGAAAAGTATTCGGTTTGTAAGCGGTGGCGTGGGGAGCGAGGGGCTGTCGGTTTATTTCCTGTTGAGGCCACACCATGTTCCAAAAAAAGATCTCGAAAATCAAGACAGAGTGGAGGATGTTGAAGTGGAGTTGCGACTCGCAAGAACGAAGGGGGAAGAGGTTGGGCAATATTTATGAATATAGTCGTACAGAGGAGTCAGGTTAGGGAGATCCTGAGGGATTCCCTTGAATGCAAACAGTACTTTTTTGGTACTTTGAACAGATTAAACTATTCGCCGAGCCTATCGACCTCTGTTGTGTCAGGGTCGCCGGGTATGAGCAGAACAGAACAGAACAGCCCAGCCCAGCCCCCGGGGGATCGGGGATTTGGGTCTATGGAGAGCTGGTGGCGAAAGAAGAAGAAGGGATTTTAACATTTACTAAGTTAAAGAAGAAGAAGGGATTTTAAGGTTTACTAAGTTAAGGAAGAAGGAGGAGAAGTGATTTCAAAGTTTATTGAGTTAAAAGAAGAAGGTATTTTAATTTTTATTAACTTAACGAAAATAATATTTTAATGTTTACCCGGTTAAAGATAAGATAATTTAAAAAAGAGAAACTGTTTTTTCTCTGATTTTATATTCAACTTGTTTTCTTAGCCAACGTCACATTAACTAATTTGGCTATGTAATTTTTGCATTCAACCCTTTTCCTGACCATAAATTTAACACTTTCTTACACAACCCGACAAAAAATTCTCCTAATTTCTCAATATTCTCCTCACTACATAAATTACCCAAATTACCCTGAACTAGTTATCTGGATAACTGTCATACTTTTGAAAGCCTCACCTTCTAAAAATGAAATGGGAGTTGGGTATATACTTTGCTTCGCTGTTTTCTGGGTCGGAGACGCGGGTGCGGGTCACTGCAAGACAAGATGCTGCAAGTGGTGGTGGTGTGTGGGTTTTGTTGTACTGGGCTAGCATGATTTTGTTCGGAGGGTTGCACTGCAGCTGAACATTAAGACAGGCCACATGATTTTGAAAAGGAAAGGAAAAGACATAACGGCATCTCTGTTGGGATCCAGAATTGAGAAAGGGACGCTGGTCGGTTTCCACAACGAATGAATGAAGGCCTCCAGTGCATATGAGACTTTCTCTTCTATTTGTAGAGGATAAGTCGGGGATTGAAATATATGTTCGCCAACAGACTGACAAGAGGAAACTTAGAGTCTATGGACCGCCGATGAAATGGGAGAAGTACAAGGGTGTCGAAATTTAGTAGGTCGCCTGGCCAAAGAGCTGATGTCTAGGATTTTTTCCACCCAAATGCTGGCTGAATGCTGTGAAATAAATTAAAGGTTTTGAAGAAAGTGTTTCATGAATATGGAGCATCTGAATACAGCAGCTGCACAAGCCTCGTCTTCGCTTTATGGAGTTAACATGGCAGAATATGGAGATGCTGGCGTCAGCTCGATGATGGGGTTGATAACCCAACATGAGCCTGAGCAAAGCGAAAATATTATGTCCACGAGGATCCCAAGCTCGTTTTCATCATTCCACGGCCATGCGGATTGCCTTCTCTCAGCAGCAATGTTTCAGGGTTCTCAAGGAGATCATAAGCTCAATCCACAGCCTGGGATGAACCAGCAGCTAGTCTCTGAGCAGTCTATCATGTCAGATTCGTCCATGCCATCAGTTAAGACAAAAGTTTGCTCTGGTCTTCGTAATCAGTTTGAATTTCACAGGGAACAACCCGGAAATTGCTACACAGATCAGTCCTCAAATAGTCCGTTAAGCCCCATAGTCACATCGTTAGCCTCGCAGGCTCGAGGAGAAGCGCGGATGATACCGTCCTTGGATGCTAACAGTGGTCATTTCAATGTGGATAACGAGGAGAATGCAATAAAATCGAAAATCTTAGCGCACCCACAGTATCCGAGCTTGTTGGGAGCTTACATCGACTGTCAAAAGGTAAAAGCAACTCGCATTAAACAATCGAAACTTGTAGTACGTGTTGCACTGTTTGTGAAGTGTCAAAACCCTGGGATGTGTGCACGGGTATTGGATCCGAATCTAGATTTACTTCTTGTTTTTGCAGATGATGCTTGTAATTGTTGTTTCTTTTGTGTCAGATTTTTAAATGCCTTTGTCTGGAAAGTAACGCTAGTATCTACCATCACTGTTCCTGCCTGTGCAAGCTTCCGGAAAAACTTAGGGTTTTCTACTAAGAAAGCTGTTGTATGCAGGGAACATTTAGGATTTTTCCAGTTGCATAAATGTATGGGCATTTTTCTCTGTGAAATTTTCTTGGCACTAGGTTGTTCCGACTGCTGCCATGAAATGAATTTTAACCTTTTGGCCGCACCTGCGAATCTTGTTTTTCCTTGTGGATGCAGATTGGGGCTCCTCCAGAAGCTGTGGCCCGTTTGGATGCTCTTACACGCGAACACCAAGACCCACAACGTCGGACTGTGAGCATCGGAATGGACCCAGAACTCGATCAATTTATGGTAAATTTTTCCTATCATTTTCATTTCCTCTTCTTACTACTGATGCTTAAACAATTGATCAGACACGAGTTTCCAAACACATTACTTGTGACTATTCTCTTAGTCGAAGATTGTAAAGAGGGCATATAACTACCACTGCCTGATTCATTTAAAAAAGGTCAAATGGATTCGCTTCTGAAAATACTGGAAAGCTGAAAAAAAAAGTTCATGATGATGCATTCTTTCTTTACCAGGAGGCTTACTGCGAGATATTGACTAAGTACCATGAAGAGCTTGCCAAACCTTTCAAAGAAGCAATGCTGTTTTTGAAGAAGATTGAAACCCAGTTCAACTCCCTGGGAAAAGGAACGATAAGAATTTCTTCTCCAGGTAATACTCGCTTGCTTTATAAGTTGTGCTTCATAAACATTTTTTACTTATTTTTTCTCCTATTGCTCCAAATAATTCTGCTTCATATCAACTCCACTATGTAAATTCACGTTATTCGGGACATAAAACTTGAAGGAAATCAATGGGCTTCGAGAAAATCCAGTGAAAACCGAACTTGCTGTAAATTGCGTTAAGTACAGTTCTAGACTGCCAAATGTAGATTATTAAATGTTGAGGACAAAAATCTCAGGGCCATGGACGATATCGAGGGATGGAATTTAAATGAAATTATTTTTTCTTATTATTTTTGGTGTCGTATATGCCACTATAATGGCAAGACCTCAAATCATTATGGATATCATTAAGCCATGAAAGTCTTAAGGGGGCTTACAGGAAACCGCTGGGGGGTTACTGTTACTATTCATCACCACTTTAAATATAAACCCAGTACTAAATATCCAGGTCGAAGGGGCTTACAGGAAACCGCTGGGAGGTTAGTGTTCTTATTCATCGCTATTTTAAATATAAGCACAGTACTAAATATTCACGGCCTACATTAAACATTATTATTTGGTGTCAATTAATGGAGATATAGTTGATAGCTTTCATTAGTGAGTGGCACTTATGGTTGTAGTACGTACAGCTAGTTGTAGATTGCTACATATAGTCTAAGATGGCATTTAGTCTTAGGCATATGACTTGTTGTAATGCCCAGGCTTGTTATGCCGAGAATGGAAAATTATATGAAGAATACTAATGCGACCCCTTAAAAGGTTATGGTATACCTTAGATTTATAATATTACATATTACACAATGAGAAGGAAGATTGCGCCTTACATTTGTTATATAATGCAAGACCAAAGGACCCAAAATACAGTGATAGGTAAGCTTTGGAACGTTCATTTTTCTTGAGATGGATTTATCCGAGGAAGATATATAACGCCCCAAGTTAGCACCCTAAACATCATCATACTAAAATGAAAGATTAACGATCCTAAAAGCAAGCAAATACCGTAAGTCTATACATGAAATCTTCCCATTTACTTTTTATCAAATTTCATGCTTCTACACATTTATTTGTATCCATTTCCCATGGCGCCACAATCAAGGAAAAATATGTCAAGACCAAACACTTTACTTTTGCGTAATTATATTCGATGAATTTTGTGGCACAGTTATTTTGAACCATTAAATGTGTTATACTAACTAAAAAACCTATATAATCAACCAGAAGTGATATTTGCCATCTCAACGAAAAATTGAACAAAAAAAAATTGAAGGGATTCCTTTATGTTGGGCCATTAGTATGTGTGCATATAAAGATTTTATGTGAATTTTACATCTATATGACAAATAAAGCCTTCTATTGGTGTTTATTTTTCTTGAGGTTTAGGGTATGAGGATTTTTGACAAGAAATATATCCATGACTACTCATTGGGGTTGCAAAAATAAGTGGTTCTTAATAGTGTTTCATTGTGATTTATTAAATCCTTAATATTTTTATTGTATTCAAAAATAGCATATATATTTGTAGCTAAGGATGACACTCTTGTACCTCTAAAGGTTGAATTAAGATACTTATACAAAACTCGAGAATTAAGTGCATTCACGTATAGTACTAAACTGCAGCAGATTGTAAGTAGTAGCATGCCATTTGGCATAGGAAATATCCGTGGAAGCTTAGGCTATGCTTTCAAGGGGTTGAGACAAAGATATTGATTATACAACAAAGAGAGGGGTCCTTTGTTCTCTATATGATTAATAAACTCAATGATAAACTTTATTCTCTATATGATTAATAAACTCAATGATAAGTTTGTTTTGGGATATAAGTCCAATTATTTTTTATATATAACATGACATGATAATGATGAAGGGGATGGTATCCCTAGGTGGTTTAGGGAGGGTTTTCAAGTTAATTTAAGATTAAACGACAAGGCTATTGGGATTATTCACCTTTATGGAGTGTATTTTCCATGTGTGGCATGTCACAACAATAATGCGCATATGTAGGAACAAATTCGTAAGTTGTTTCATATTTTGGATAGTTGACAATTGTGTCCTTTGCACACCTCTGAAGATATTTCCTTAGAAGGGATTATTCACCTTTTTGGAGTGTATTTTCCATGTGTGGCATGTTACAACAATAATGCACATGTAGGAACAAATTCGTAAGTTGTTTCATATTTTGGATAGTCGACAATTGTGTCCTTTGCACACCTCTAAAGATATTTCCTTAGAAGGGTTGTTTTTTTTTATATGTTTTGAATGTTTGCCAATGAGGTATGAATTACATCAAATAAATATATTAAGAACTTTATAAGAAGTATATATTTTATTTAGTAATGCGTTTAAAGAAGTAAGATCCAAATCGGAAGGCTCATATTACTTGAATAATTTCAATTAGGAAGTTTACATGTAATTTAATAGCCCACAAGAGTAATATGAAACTTTATAAGATAACTAAATTTTGCATATGCATAAGAGGTTTGGGAATAGTATAATGAGGATTATTTATAATGCTTTCAATTGGAAAAGCAACATAAATACAAAAATAGGTGTGACAAATCGAAGTGAAAACAATTTTTATCAATCGTATATCTTTTTGAACAAAGTTGAGACTTCCCAGTAAAGATATTCATACACGAAATGTGAAAAGCATTCTGGTTTTGTTGTAATCAGATTTGTATTTTACAGGAAAATATAAGTATTCGACGTGTTATTGGAATTGTCTTAGGTGTGAGCACATAAATTTTAGGAAAATCACTTGTGTTATTTTGCAGAAGCCTCACACAATACACTAAAGATCACAAGATTAATAATAATGCTGAGCATGTTATATTAGAGATGGGAAATATTATCGATTAGTTATATATGTATATGTTTATTTTTTAATTAGTTTGTTAATAGTTATATATGTATATGTTTATTTTTTAATTAGTTTGTTAATAATAGAATTTTCATATTAGTTTGAATTTTTATAATTAGATAAAAAACTTATTATTATTATAATTTTACAAAAAATTAATTTCTTATTTAATCTGAAAGTAAAAGTGAAGTTATTAGTATAAGGTCAGTCCGCAATTATACTTACTTAAAAAATGATACTCACTAATTTTTTAGACTAAAAACCGTTACCACACTATTTATCAAAACATTAAATCTAATCCTATAATAGTAAAGATTTAAAATTGGGTAAAAAAGACGGTAGGAGTTTCGTCCAAACACCAAAAAATAACCCAAGTGATTTTATAAAGTAAAATTATATATAACTTATATTATCTAATTCCTTAAAATTTGTTTTGCTTCCAAATAATAGATTTTATTCCTACACACGAAAGTCATAGGTTAACTCGGTTGATAAGATGCTCATGCACGAAGTCCGTAGGAGAAGTCTCAACGTCCATTCCGTAGGAAGTCTCAATGTTCATTCTCGTCATGTCCTTTCGTGTTGTCAATGTCAATGGTGGTTCTATGACATCTTATGCACATAGCAATCAAGTGCATGGTTAATTGTGTTTTAATGAAGATCTTGCAAGTTTTTAATATTGTGGATGACTCCAAACTTTCTTTCTTAATGGAATTTTACTATTGAGGGATCCATATAGGGCGATAGGGTCATGCTCTTTAGAGACATCTAGAACTTGTATGAGAAACATGAAAAAAGAGTTCTTACGAAAAAATAAACTGCCTAAAATAACTAGGTTTGAGTTTTAGTAGCATAATATGCAGCATCAAACCAATTTTAAGCTATGTTACTACAAAACATATATTGATACGAGGATGAATTTATAGAAGAATGTAGATATGTCATTGTTTTAGAAATTTTAGATATGTAAACATGCATAATAAATAACGATTATTTAAATTGTGATATTAATTAAAACAAATTCTAATAGAGAGCAAGTGTTTGAAAGATAGGATTTGATTAGCTTGTGCATGTGTTCCAGTTTTACACCTATTGCACTTCTTATTTTACTAATCTAGTTGGCTAGCTAGATTAGTTCTTCTATTAGATTTGACTAGCTAATTACTTCTTTCCTTAGCTTGTGCATGCGATCCAGTTCTACACCTAGCACAATTACTTCTTATCATACTAATCTAGTTGGCTAGCTAGATTACTTCTTCTATTAGAATCGACTAGCTAATTACTTATTTTATAGAAGGTCGTTGAGAGCCATTTGTGGCCTTCTCGAATGCCATAGATGAAACTATAGTTGTGATAATTCATAATAGCCCTATCATTGGTAACCATGAGCATGATGGTTCTTTAAACTTTTAAAGACACCCAATATGTTTGTTCCAAATATTTTCCATGAAGTAATGATAATTCTCCTATGGAAATTCTCGCTAATATTTCTCTCAATCATTATGATGATGTTGTACTTAGGAAACACACATTTCTCAAGTATCATATTGATTGCGTACTTTTGGAGGTGATGAATAAGGCCTAGATTAAGGAGGTGTGGGAGCGACGTGGTTGATGCTACAGTTAGATGCTTGATTGGCTGCTTTTTCCTTATCTTCCTTTCCAAGGATTCACCCTATGGTTGTATCATAATATTACATGTTTTCATCCTACAAGTAAAGTATTTTTACTCAAATAGGCTATATAGCGATGTTGTTAAGTGATAGTTTCTTGGCTTTCCCATGCCATGCTAGCCTATTTTTAAGGAATTTCTTGATTGCTAAGAGACTTTACCTGTCCTAAACCCCATCATTAATCCTAGATCCCATAAAAGGGTGTGTTTATGAGTTTAACCGATCTAAAAATCTCAACTAATTTCTGCTATTCATTCTTGTGCTTAACCAATTGTTGCTTAGACCACACAAAACAAAAACTTATCCGTGTTGATGTATAAACATAGGGAAAATATAAAATGACCATCTTGCACTCATTATAACCAAAATAACCAGGGTTCATCAATTGAATTTAATTGATGCCATAAGGGCCAAAATGCTTCAAGGCTAGCTTGTGCTAGAAACACAATTACAGAGTAGACCTTAAGGTCTTCTTAACCCCAAATCAAAATGTATTTAAGCTATATAAACATCACAAGTATTCCCATAAGGCTATTCACAATAAAAAGTATACTAGGAAAACTCCAAGACCTTCAATTCAACTCTTGAAACAATTTACTCAAAATCATAAATTCATTAAAGAATATTCAAACAATTTACCTCAGATGTTTTGTGAAGACTTATCTTATTTGTTTTCCATCAAGAAAACATAAAATTTAATGATTGGTATTTAGATTTCAAAGCCCATTTGGACATCTTTCGCTTGAACAACATGTTTAGGACCTCTTTGGCATGGTTGATGCCAACCTAACCTTGATATTTGAGGTTGCTAGGGTCTTCATTTACAAGTCAATGATCAAAGTTTCTCAAGAGGTTGAGATACGTAATTTTCATATGTCCTTCTAGCCTTAAAATTTCATTCAAAAGGTTTGCTACAACCCTATCTCCAAGGAAAACGCATGTAAAAGGCACCTAAAGGTCCTTTGTCCCCATTTACTATTTAAAAAAATTAAGAAATGACCACATATATGAATTCATTAACCAGTATTTCTACTTAGTAGGAAACCACATTTATTTGTGTATTTGCATTAATCGTTTTCATGTCAGTAAATGAATAATTACATTGTCGATGGTAAACATAGAGTTGTTTATCTAAAATTGCTTGTCATTGGAAACCAATTTGGGAAGGAGCTTTTTCCACCCAACCATTGGCTTGGTTGTACCATTTCTCTTTACAACTTTCCAACCCTTAGCTAGGCCATGATACCATAAGGAGAAAATTGTCCACACTCAAATAAATGGGATGGGTGAAGGCTACTCTCCTTCAATATAATGAAAACATTAGAGAGATCCTCTATTTGTTGAGCTCAGGGTCTCCACAAATTCTATATGTCTCTTAGCTGGCTAGCATAACAATGCAGGAATAAAGTAAGTTTTAGATATCCCCTCCAAGTATTTGGCATGCAAAATTGATTTTTAGAGCGCAGAAAATACATCAATATTGATCTATCCTATGATTGGAACTTTTTGGGATGTATTCACTCGAAACACTCTAGCAAGCATTTCAAGTGGGAATGACAACAATGGGAACTTGTGTGTGTTGGTATCTTTGTGTTTGGTTAAATTTCTCCCATGGGGGTCGGCTCCATAGGATTATTCCCATTTTCCCACATCATTCATCGATCAACACTCAAATACTGAGATGGGTACTTGTCCATGCTACTCATTGAAGTCTGGAGTGTTGAAATATGGCAAAAGAATATTCCAATTTAATTTGTCCTTGAATTAAATTGTGAATTAAAATCGAATTTAGTCTTAACAACAATGTGGAAATAATTAATTAATTTATTTTAAATTAATTCGCTGTAGAAATTCAAGTTATAAGTCTTTCTGAAGTCATGCAAGAGTTATCCCTTAAATTAAGGAGATAAGATTGAGTTGTCATTAGTTAACTTAGTTTACTGAGTTAAGTCTAGTTAAATTAATTCCAAATTGTTTGAGGAATTAATAGTGAGTTAAAAGTCAATTGATGAATTAATGCACTCAACTAGTGCTACTCCAGTTAACTGAAAATTATCTCATCAGAAACTCATGCATGTCTATTTTGAGGAAGACCCAGTTGAGATTAATGTTCAAGGACAGTGTACTATCAGTTGCATGTGTTTTCTCATGGAGAAAACTCATGCATGCAGTTAAGGATTTAATCCTTGAGGATTTTGCAGTTTTTGAGGTTTTCCACTTAGTAACAGGAAAATCATCCACAAGGAACAACACAAGGAAATAAGAGCTTGGAGGGAAGAAAGGAAGGCTGGAGAGAAGCCAAGATTGCCTGTGAGCATCTGTGAAGACTGTACTGAGAGCTGGCTAGCTGTGAGAGCTAAGGATTTGTATAATTCCAATGTGTTTCCACCATGTATGATAATACAATAGTGTGGGGTTTTTAGCTGAGGCTTTCCCTAAAAGTATTTTCATGTGTATTGTGCTATTAATTCTTCTTCTTCTTGTTATATTGTTCAGCTCGATCTTTAAGCTTCCGCAAATTGATAGTAGAAGTAGGTTATATTATTCTGCTTTGATTTATATTGCATTATCGGGTTAACCTACCATCAGATTTTTTACATGGTTTTGGAGCTAGATTTGTAGAAATTTTCTACATGGTATCGATGCTGTGAAAAATATACTGAGAAGAGAATTCGAAGTTTGAAGTTCGGGGTTGCAGGTGCAAATCGAATTCCTATCATACTTCAAGGTTGGCCAATGGCGTTCTATCTCTTGAGACTCGAGTATGCCTTGGAAGGTAGCTCGAATTACATAGCATGGAAAGATAGAATGGAGGTTGTATTAGAAGACAATGGCTTGAAGAAATTCATTGATCAAGAAATCCCAAAGCCATCTTCAACTAATTCACAAGAGTTGGCTGAGTGGCAGAAGTGTGTGGCGAAGGCGAGACAGATCATCCTTGAGGGAGTTCGAGACCATATTGTCTTGAGTCTCCATGGGAAGGATGCTCCATTTTCAATGTGGAAGACATTGAAGGACCTCTACTAGAATAGTAACGACTAGAGGAAATTGGCGCTCAAGGATAAGCTTCGTAGAATCAAGATGGAGAATGGCGATACTATTTCCACATATCTGAACAAGCTCACCACCTGCAGAGATGAGCTTAGCAGTGTGCGAATAACTACTGCCGATGATGATATGGTGAGCCTCGCTCTCCTTGGCCTTCCAAAGAGTTGGAATAGTTACCAGGACTTTGTGAATGGAAGGGAGAAACTGTCGAATTGGGAACGACTATGGTCGGATCTCATGCAGGAGGAGATTAAGAGGAACACACGAAATGGTTCTTCTTCCAAGAATGATGATGAAGAAAATCTGGCCTTAGCAAGTAAGGCAAGGAAAGGGAAGGGGAAGGCTTCCCATTCCAAATCAAATTCTTCTCATGGAGGGAAGAAGGGTGCCATGTCTAAAGTGATATACTTTAATTGTCACGAGATGGGACATTATGCGACTAATTACCCATCGAAGAAGTCCAAGAAGGGATCCTTGGAAGGATCGGAAGGTGAGGCATTAGCCTCTCAGTTCGAAATGGACTTTACCCTCATTGCATGCATGGTGTCATTAATGATGGGTTGTGTCTGGTATCTTGACAGTGGAGCCTCATTCCACATGACTGATGATAAAAGTTTATTCAGTACCTTGGAGGAGAAAGACCTTAAGATGCGCATAGAGATGGGTGACGGTGGAAAGTATAGTGTTTCAGGAGTGGGCACGGTTGCTTTTCATAGGGAGCATGGAGTTCCTCTCACCTTGACAAATGTGAAGTATGTGCCTGGACTGAAGAAGAACTTGGTATCGGTCGCAATGTTGGAGGACAAAGGCTATGATGTTGTCTTTAGTAAAGGAAAGGTGTTCCTAAGACACATAGCCACAGGTCAGACCAAGAGGATAGGGATTCGGGTGAAGAATCTCTATAAACTAGAGGTAGATGATTGTGCAGCATTGAGTATGAAAGAAAAATTGGTGCAAAGCCAAGACATTGGCGAGTTGTGGCACAGGCGGTTGGGCCATTTGCATCATGGGGTTTTTGAAGATAATGCAACAGATATCTACATGACTTCCCAAAGGTAAACTTGAGCAAATTGACACATGTAAAGGTTGTACCTTGGGAAAGTACACCAAGTCTTCGTTTCGTGATCGAGATAGTCGAGTGGAGGCTATCTTAGAGCGAGTTCATACTGTTTTGTGTGCACCATTCTCGACGACATCCACAACGAAGCAAAGGTATTATGTGATTTTCATTGATGAGTATTCTCGTAAATGCTGGATTTATTTCATGCAGAAGAAGGACCAAACTTTCGCAAAATTTTGTGAGTTCAAAGCTTTGGTCGAGAAAGAATCAGGGAAGAAGATCAAGGCCTTGAGAAGCGACAACGGTGGAGAATATGTCTCTCAAGAGTTTAAGGACTTCTTTGCAGCGGAAGGAATTAAATGAGAGTTAATGGCACCTCATAACCCACAGCAGAATGGGGTGGCCGAGAGGAAGAACATAACTATTGTAGGGACAACATGGGCAATGTTGCATGACCAAGGCCTACCACTTCACTTGTGGGTTGAGGCATGCAACACAACGGTCTATTTGCAGAATAGAAGCCCACATCACATACTTGGGATGAAGACACCAGAGGAAGCTTTCTCCAGTAAGAGACCAGATGTGGGTAACTTCAGGATCTTTGGCTTATTGGTATATTGTCATGTGACAAAGGATGCACGGAAGAAGCTTGAGCTGACAGCAGAGTTGGGGATATTTGTGGGGTATACTGATACACCTCACAACTATCAGGTGTACTTGCCTACCAGTCGGAGGACAGTGGTTCACAGAGAGCTCAAGTTTGATGAGGAGAAGGCCATGCGAGTTTCCCTTGAGAGGGAGCTCCAACTACAGGCTGTGGAGGAATTGTTAGTTCTTAAGGAGGAGGAGCCTCAGAGTGATGTGGAGCAGCCGCATGCAGAGGTTTCAGGAGTGGAGACATCCACTCAAGCAAAGTCTTCCAGAGATGGATGGAAGCGCACAAAAGAAGCTGACAGATTGTTGGAGGATGCGAGAGAAAATGTGGGAGCACTATCTTCTCAGCACAGACAGAGGAGGTCACCTGAGAGGTACACTGGATACATGGCCCTTGCTAGGGGAATGTGTTGAGATCGAGCCATCTTCCTTTGAGGAAGCAGTGCAGCAGCTGATTTGGGTTGATGCTATGGTGGAGGAGTATGACTCCATAGTTCGTAACAGTGTTTGGGACGTGGTTCCGAGACTGGAGAACAAGTCAGTTGTGAGTTTCTCGTTAGCGAGGAGGATCATGTCGCTGCAGTATATTTCGATAGAGGAGCAAAATGCTGACATTTTGACAAAGGCATTGTCAAAGTGTAAATTCGAGTTCCATAGAGACAGGATCAGGGTGGTAGATAATCCCTTTCTTGTTGAGAGGGAGTGTTGAAATATGGAAACAAGAATATTCCAATTTAATTTGTCCTTGAATTAAATTGTGAATTAAAATCGAATTTAGTCTTAACAACTATGTGGAAATAATTAATTAAGTTATTTTAAATTAATTAGTTGGAGAAATTAAAGTTAGAAGTCTTTCTGAAGTCATGTAAGAGTTATCCCTTAAATTAAGGAGATAAGATTGAGTTATATTTGAGTTGTAATTAGTTAACTCAGTTTACTGAGTTAAGTCGAGTTAAATTAGTTCCAAACTGTTTGAGGAATTAATAGTGAGTTAACATTGAGTTGATGCATTAATGCACTCAACTAGTGCTACTCCAATTAACTGAAGATTCCCTCATCAGAAACTCATGCATGTCTATTCTGAGAAAGACCTAGTTGAGATTAATGTTCAAGGACAACGTACTATCAATTGCATGTGTTTTCTCATTGAGAAAACTCATGCATGCAGTCAAGGATTTAATCCTTGAGGATTGCGCAGTTTTGGAGGTTTTCCACTTCGTAATAGGAAAATCATCCACAAGGAACAACACAAGGAAACAAGAGCTTGGAGGGAAGAGAGGAAAGCTGGAGAGAAGCCAATATTGTCTGTGAGCATCTGTGAGGATTGTAGTGAGAGCTAAGGCTTTGTATAATTCCTATGTATTTCCACCATGTATGATAATACAATAGTGTGGGGTTTTTAGCTGAGGCTTTCCCCAAAAGTATTTTCATGTGTATTGTGCTATTGATTCTTATTCTTCTGGTTATATTGTTCAGCTCAATCTTTAAGCTTCTGCAAATTGATAGTAGAAGTAGGTTATAGTATTCTGTTTTGATTTATATTGCATTATTGAGTTAACCTACCATCATATTTTCTACATGGTATCGGAGCTAGATTTGTAGAAATTTTCTACATGGAGGAATTCCGTTACCACAACTCATCCCCCATAAATGTGATAGGTGGTTTCTTTAGCCACTCAATACTTCATTCAATGAATTGTGGGCTAATGGAAAATGAAAACAACAAATTTGAATTCAAATTTTGAGTCTTGACATATATTTCTTGAGTGAGGTTTTGTGGCAATATCAAACAAGGTTGATTTATCATAACCACCTCTTTAATTCCCACTCGTGGTATCATAGTTTGTATTAATGTTGACATTCTCTGTTAGTTGTTTAACATTTTTAATTAACAAAGAAAATATATACACACACATCATTTTTAAATTGTTCGTATTAGTTCATCATAACATCGACATTGAAATGTTGACACTCATAACTCCATAATTATTTAAATAGTATCGTAGCCGAAAATAATACTTTGCAATTTTTGTTGTATTTGAGATACTCAATCTAGGCACAAATTGGGTCAGAGTGGCTTGGGTAAACTTGATTCAGTCAAATTATTGGTGGTTTTTAGGCACCAGGTTTATGAGAACCCATGGTTTTGTCCATGGTATTTATCTCCAATGTAGCCTATTTAAAGATAAGAAAACTCCATGTTAATTGGTCCTTGGGGTCAGTGGGATCCCAAAAATGAATTTTTTAGACATCACCACTTCTCTCATTATTTCGCGAACCTAACAAATTCGGATTATATTAGCATATGTGGAGATAAAAATAATTTTATCCCAAGTCTATTTTGGATGGTCTATTGAATAAGTTTTACATGCTTAAGGTTGATTTCTCATAACCCCCTCAATAATTTCCACTCGTGGTGTCATAGTTTGTAACAATGCTCACTTTTTGAGTTAGTTTTTTGACATTTTTAATTAACAAACAAAATATTTATATACACATCATTTTTAGATCGTTTGTAAATTTTTTTGTTAATATCCAATATATTATACTACTTCAAAAACACATAATTACAATATAGATAGTCTCTATTGGTCTTCCATTAGGGAAACCATAACAATAGCATAAGTTCAAAATTTTATATTGTCTCAATTATTCCTAATCGGGTGATTTGATAGCATAAAACATAAAGAAAGAACTACATAAATAATACTACATAAACTAGTAGACATGATCATGTTAAAAGAAAAAATATTAACCAGAGCATGAGCCCAGAATAATCTGATGCTATCAGGGTGTGTGCTTGATTAGGTGGTTGAGGATCACCAATAATGCCCGACAATGAGGAGCTGATGCTAGTAATTGTCTTGATTAACAAATATACTTTACCATTTAAATTGCCCATTTTCTTTAGAAGTTCGACCATGCATATGATAAGCTCTTGCGAAATGCTTTCTCTGTGAGTGAGAACCCTCCCCATGAGGGTTTTAACATGCTAATATAGGTTGATCGTTCGCATGTAGGTAGATGTGTAGGCCCTGGTAGTCTATGGAAAATTTTAGGGGCTAATGTTCGCCCAGTGGGCTAATTTTCCATGATTTTTCCAAAAAAAAGATTCGCCAATTTCCAATTTTATAAAAGACGATTCGCCCAAATTTTAGAATATAAAATTATTTTACCTTAAAAATCGCCAAAATTATAGAGAGACTATATATAAAATAATTATAAATTTGATTAATTTTACAAATATATCAATAAACATTTATAATTTGCATATTAGGGATTAGTGAGATTCGCCAATGTTTTAAACTTCAAGAAAATTTTCCATCCTTAAAATTTTCCTTGCTGGTAGACTTGCCAACATTTATGATATAGTCTCTGGTCTGCCGCTCCATCTAAGAGTCAGGGACAAATCTGCGAGCCTACCTAACTTGATCTTGAATGTTTGAGATAACCCTCTGGATGGCTTTAGGAATTATGCTTCTATATCATTCCATAGTGGCTTTGGAAGAGTTTTAGGCATGTGTACCACGCAAAGTGGGGGAATTGAAAATTGTGCCTGCCTTTATGACCTCGTCTCGAGGGGCCTACTAGACAATGACGAACCATGATGGAGGAGGGAGGAATATCAGGGGATGCCAAGGAGAAAGTGACGAGGCAAGAAAAGGTGGAATACTTACGAGAAAAAGGCTTAGGAATTAGGAGAAAACAATCAAGGATAAAGTATGGAAGCTGGCGAGGAAGAAAAGGATGTCTAACATGGGAGTAGGCGACAGAAACCCCCCAAGAACACAAGGTTGAGGAGGGGGATAAAAAACCAAAACTCATAACAACAAAGTGGAGAAACAGAGAAAACAAAAAATGATACCAATATTGAAAGGAATTGTAGGGAACTAGAAAGAAGAAGTCGAAAGTGGGTGATACGGGGCCGTGAAGAGGAGAAGCCCGAAAGAACACAAAGAGCCTCAAACCACTAAATTGAACTACGATTGCTATGGCCTGTGATTGCATGTTTCCTAGATGCCAGATATGATAGCCCAAAGATACTCCTACTGAATAATTGCTACCATGATTTATTGGTGATTATCGACTGCAGACTCCTATTAATTGTGTAGAAACCTTCCCTCCACTTCACAACAGTATAGCCTTGTCCTTGCGTCTTTGCAACCATGATTGTTCCCTTGTGCCTGCGAAGTTATAATCCCTCGTGTGAATGTACCTTTTGTTGGAGAAACTAATCCCAACCACCTGCTAGGTGTCATAATTGTGCATCTAAGTGCATAGTCAGTTTGAGTTTAGTTCAGTTCAATTAAGTTTAGTTAAGCGCTTCAATCTAGTCATTAATTATCATCGTCCCTTGTGTAATCTTATTTAACAACTATTGAATAATGTGAATATTATAGACTTTGCTCCACAATTTTCATTATGTAACAAGTTATCAAAGCTTATCCCGCATACGACTCCTTGAGAGCAAAATAGAGAAGAAGCGAGGGTGGATAAGACTTCTTGAAAGCAACAGAGAAAAGGAGCGTGAAGACGAGAGCAAAAGTAACAGCCAGAAGAAGCACAAAAGTGAAGTGGTAGTGAGGACGAGAGAAGCCAGAAAGGAAAAAGTTTGGCAATTTAAAAAAAAAACATGCAGTAATGCACCGCAAAATTCTATTGAGATATGTTAATAACATAGCTGATAAGGTTGAAGAGTCGCGTTAGTTTCAATGCCTTACATGCTTTTTACCCACACACAGGTCCTCTTTTCCAAACTAGCATTAGCAAATTAAAGTCAACTTGCCGCCCATGAAGCATGAAATGTCAAGAATTTCTTTGGGATATTCGTAAGGTAAGCTTTCTCAAACAAAGTTTTTTTAAAAACCACTTTCTTTTATAAGGAAAAGGGCGTTTCGAATTTGTTTTAAAAAGGGACTATTATGCAGAGTGGTTTTTAGAAAGTTTTTTTTTTTGTTTATTTACGAGTGTTTGAAAAGGGGTGCTACTTTGTTTCAAATATTTTTTTTAATAAAAATCAGAAGGATTTCGAAAGGAATTTGTGAAAAAAGGGACTTCATTGATTGTTCTTTTCAAAAAGAACAAAAAACATTGAATTTGCTAAAGGGGGCATTGTTCAAATCGGTTATGGGCATTGTAACTTGTCTATTTTGTGAAAACTAAGTAGCAAAGACGCCATCACAGAGAAGTTTTTATTGCATGCAATTGCTATGTTTGTGAGATGATTTTCTTGTTGAGCCGAATTCAGCTAGCGCTCAACCAATGGGAAAAACCAAGAGGCTGAGATAGTCAAAGAAATAAAAAAGAGTTGTTTGAGATCTATTTGAAAGAACTGGAATACAAAAGGCAAAATAGTGCCTTCACATTGAAAGGCATAAAAGAATGCGCAAATGACAACATTCTTCCCTTCATAGAATATGCAAAGACAACTAAGGAGGCTTGGGATACCCTTGAGAGAAATTTTGGTGTAAGGGGGAGTAATCAAATTGACGATGAAGAGTTTGGTGAATCCCACTATGCGCAGCAATGAGTGGATGATGACTGTGACAAATTTGCAGAATAAGCAGACAAAGAGCACATGGATATTCGTGAATCCCAATGTGCACAACCACAAGTGGATGACGATTTGGTGAATCTAGCAACAATGCTTGCTGATGACAATGAAGCTACCATTGAAGCAACTAGTGTTATGGTGAATTCAGTAATGAAATTTGTTGATGTTAAGTTTGATCAAGAACAATTAGCCAAATATGAATGATTGTAGATGATGCAACATAGACATCACATCGACATGACACTATTCGGTGAGAGAAGCCTACTTAGGTATGAAAACCAAGTGGAATAAAACCTCTTTGAAGCAGCAAAAGTTAGTAAAGAAGTGAAAGGGACAAAGGCAAAGAAGGAAGCACAAGGAGATAAATCTCTCATTGTAGAGTAGAAAGAACAGAACTGAGAACCGATGTGGTTCTGCAAGTATTTTAATCCTAACAATGATTTCTAGTTTGCAGGTAAACAAGACTGTTATGAAGAAGAGTTAAAGTTCCTTGAATCATGGCTTGCAACACCATGTTTTGATAAAGTCTGCATAGAAGTTGCAAAGCTGAGTGTTGAAGACAACATGGATGATGAAAACATTAATGAAATTTTCATGAAGTAGAGTCCTCAATAATTAACATTTTACTAAAGACTTGTGTTGCACCAAAATATTGATGATGAAAAGCACATAATAGAAGATGAATTGTGACAACAATCCACATACAAGCCTACTTTTGAACAATTCGAAGACATACATGCACAACCCAAAACAATGGAAGAATTGCACTAGCAAATGAAGAATTTGAAATTTGAAGCCTACAACAAAAGGGAAAAGTTGAAACAATTTAGAGGATACAAGATTTGGAAGAAAAGAAAAAAAAAAAAGAAGGAAATTTTGATGTCAATTTTATTAAAAACTGTAAGCCTAGTTGAGACTTAGACCGGTAGGCATCATAGTTTAAATTTTTGTGGTTGTAAATTAGCGGGGGTGTTGGAGAAACTAATTCCAACCATCTGCTAGATGTCATAATTGTGCATCCAAGTGTCATAGTCAGATTGAGTTTAGTTTAGTTCAGTTAAGTTTAGTTGAGAGTTTCACTCTAGTCATTAATTACTCTTGTTCCTTGTATAATCTATTGAGATATTAATCTCATTGTCTGCTAGGTGCCATGATATTTAATTCCATTTCTTGTTTAGGTGTCATAGTTGGTTTTGATTCTCTTGAGTTTAGTTGAGTTGTAGTTTAGTCTCATTTTAGTCATTTATTGTTGATTTCTCCAATGTAATTCTATTTCACTGATTTTGAATATTGAGAATAGTTGTTCACTCCATTCTAGTTTTCGAGTTCATTCCTTGTCTATTTCTGCCTCTACATTCTTTGTCATGGTATCAGAGCACGAGGTTGCATAAGAATCCAAGGAGAGTAGAATTTGTATCCTATTGAAGCACAAAGATCGCGAGTTTGCAAAGGAGAACGAGAACCTAGTTGCGACCAAGCAAGTGAAAGTCAGGAAGCCAATGAAAACAAAGTGATCGATTGTTGCATTTTATGCGCAAGGAAAGTTGGGATTTTATAAAAATATTGATAAGGGGCAACCAAAGTAACTCGCCCTAACAACCTTGAAGCCAATGTTATTAGCGCCCCATGCAACACAAAGATTCGTGTTATTAATGCACCGTAAAACTACAAAGTGTCACGTTAGTTGAGAAAGTGTTATTAACACTCAACTCCATTGCAAGAGCTCGCATTAGTGAACATCTCTTATACGATTTTCTACCTCACGCGCCATCCTAACAATACATAGTGTGTTATAGCGATTTATTGCAAAGGCACAAAAACAAATGACTTTGTTTTGAAAAGTCAAATTCAAAGGTTTCAGAGCACTTCGTTATTCGCTCTTTTTTAAAAAAACGGCTTCATTGAAAGGACCTATTTTAAAAGGGAAAAGGTGAATCCCTTTTTGTAAAGAAAAAAGAGGGTTTGTTATGATGTATAAAGAAAAACAAGGTGTGATTTATTTTATTCAAGTTTTATTTAAAAAAAAAAAAAAAAAACTTTGAATTTGTTATAAATAAAAGAGGGAGTTGCATTTTTTAAAAGATATTTTTTTCCGAAGTCTTGAAAAGGAGATTGTGAAAAAAAGGGGGACGCCCTTTCACAAAAATGACTTCTTCTAGCTCCTTGCCATAAACACCGACTTTGCTTTGGCAAAAACTATGAATTTTGGTCTTTATGAATAAAGACATTTTTGCAAGCCCAAGAGTGTTGGGATACACCTCAAAATGCCTATGTAGATAAAACCCTATAATCATGGGAAACCATGACCAATGATCAGAGGAATGCAACTATTGAATTGAGAAAGAATGAACACAACCAAATGCTGGATACAAAACTCAGTTGGTGAGTCTATTTTCGATTAGATAACCAATGCATCAACAACAAAAGAAGATTCGGATATTTTGAAAGCTATGTATCAAGGTAATGATACAATGAAGATTGTTAAATTACAGACATTAAGAGCTCAATTCAAAACCTCGAAGATGACTAACACAGAGAATGTGGACCAGTTCATGACTAGAGTCATGGGCATAGTCAATGAAATCAAACTTATTGGTGAAACCATTACAAATCTGAAGATAGTTCAAAGAGTTCTTCGAAGCTTGCCCAAAAAATATGACATGCTTGTAACATCCATTTTGGAATCTAAAGATTTTACAACCTTCTGAGAAGAACAGTTGACTGGATCACTTCTGACACATGAAATAAGACTTAACTTGGCTGATCCGGATTTAAACAGGAACACAAAAAATTATAGATATAACGATAAATACATAGATGTAACATAAATGACATTTCATTTCATTAATATCAAATACTGAAACATGCTTACAAACAGAATAGAAATAAGACTAGCTCGGGTGATGGTATCTTATCTCTTAGAAGAGATGTGGTGGCTACATGCCTCTGAACGAGTTACAATGAAACTCAAGAGACTTTTTATTATTGAACAATAAGAGAAAACTCTAAACAACCAAAACCCTAACCCTAGGAGATGTAACACCAAGAGTTTATGGGCCCCGTTGGGGTTAGTTGGGCATCGAACTTCTCACGATCATAACTTGATCATATTATCTTTGTTTGACATGTATGATACCTTATTGGGAAGATCTCTCCGAGGACTACAACTGTTGACACGATTTCCATAGCGATCGATAACCAATTTTGCCAAAAACGTCGTGTATGGCCTCAAAACGACTTTGGAAGTCCAGGACCCGAAAAACTGCCAAAAATAATAAACTGTGCTACAATTAAGGAAACTGAAAAATTGAAAGAAACAATGGTGAGGGTCCAATATCCACCTGGATCAATCCCCCCCCTTAGGAAGAAATGGTCCCCATTTTGTTGAGTTTCTCCATAAGATTATGAAACTTCTACTGAACTTGGTCCCCGGGTGAGCCATTTGCCTTGGTGAAGGAATTGGCCTTCTTTGACAACTCGATATAGCTATATCTTCTATTGCCAAGTGGTCTTGATATGTGTGTCCATGATTTGATCAGTTGTGGCATGTCCATGCAGTCTGAGTTGAGCTCTGTTGTTGTGAGTTGTTCTGCAATGTCAAATGTGTCCAACAATGGTGGACAGTATGGCTGAAGGCAATCTACATTGAACACTGGGTGCAGCCCATGGAATGGTGGGATGATGAGTTCGAAGGCATTGTCACCGACGACCTTGGTGGTGGTGTATGGCCCATATCAGAGCGAGCGAAGCTTGCGGTGGGGTGCAGCAAGGCGCTACTTCTGCAAATGTAGCCAAACTTTGTCACCCACCTAGAACTTGTGCGGCACTTGATGATGATCATGGTGTTGCTTGTAATTGGCATTTTCCCAGTGTTGTTAAAATCACGATATTATCGTATAATCACGATATTTTCAACAAAAAGATAAAATCGCGCATAGTACTCGGAAATTTTTTTTTGGGCCCTATTTTTTCGGAAAAATCGCAATTTTTTGGGAAAAAATCGTGGGATTTTTTTTTGAGGAGGAGGAGGAGGTGACCCAAGCTACTCCTGTCACAAGTAGAGGACGTGGTTTACCTCTTGTAGCTCTTAGTTCTTCAGCTTCTAGAGCACAACAGACTCCATAGTCCACTGCGGCGTGCCAACTCCACCGACATCTACATCTAGAGGGGCAAAGGAAATCAGTGGTATTAGACTTTAGTTATTTGGTTCATTTCATTGTATATGACAGTATGACTCATGATATGAGATACATTATTATATTTTTTGTTGATATTTTGAGGTTGAGTTGGGACTCAGGAGTTAGGACTTACTATTCAGGACATGATTCACTGTTATGTGCGATTTTAGCACTAGAAATGATATTAAACATCTTATATATTAGTTTTTTTAATCATATTTGTGTCAATGTATTTATTCTAAGTTGTAGATGGTTTAGATATTAAAAAAATTGAAAAAAAATTGAATATTTTTGTACCAAACGATTTTTCCCTGATTATTACGATTTTTTCCTCACGTCGATATTATCCCGATAACGATTAGTGCAACATTGCATTTTCCATAATGGAGCGATGATATATCGGCCCGTTGGGTATAGGTGCTCTAGGAGTCAGATCGAACGAATGCTTGACCTTACAGTGCAACGGTACCCCTATGGGTGAGGAGAAGATGTCCCTGCATTCTTTCATGACCATATCTGCTTGTTTTTGCTGCGTGGAGGAACCCTTCCCGGGGGCCATGAATGTGGCTACGATCTTCCCCTTACTTTGAGAGTGAACCAATGTCGGTAGGTGGGGCTACCTTTGGTATCCTCTATAACGTATTACCCAAATAAATAATCATAGAGCGAGATATAGACTCATATACAACATGTCGCTTTCACAAGTATGGTTGTCCTAATAATACATCACAAAAGTCTAGAGGAGCAACATCACACAATACCTCATCTGTGAAAGGGCTTGATGCTGTAGGGAAGGCAGAACTATTCACTGACTCAAAGATCTCGTCTTTGGTGAAGCCACTCGATGTTGTACCACTGCAGGTGTGGTATGGTCAGTAGGCCTAGCAGTTTCATGACCTTTACTAAAATGAGGTTTTTTTGGATGCCATTGTCGACAATGAATTGCAGCGACGAACCTTTCACCCACATTTGTGAGTGGAAAATGCGCTCCCCCTCCTCTGGATCTTCAGGCTCATTCTTCTAAATCTTTGCAGTGGCAACAGTGGCGCTGGGCTCCGTATCAATAATCTGCTTTGCTTTTCCATTCCTCTTGTTGGGTTCTGACTCGGGGTTGGAACATGAGTCTAATTCCGAAGCCTTCAACTTGGCCATTAGCAACTGCTTGGCGCGAAACTCACTCGTGTTGTGAGTGGGGATTTTATGGAAATCACACCACTTTCCCGTGTCCTTCTTTGACTTTGTGGTGCTGTTCTTTTCTTGCAGCTTCGATGGGTTGTCTTGGGTCACCCCGCCTTGGCTTTGTCTTTTATTCTTCCGATTCGCAGATCTAAAGTCTCGCTTCTTTTGTTTAAATTTCTGTTCGATTTTGACAGTGTATTGGTACATTGTGCCAAGCGAGGAGATGTCCAAGAACTCCATCTCTTTCTTCTTGTACCTGTGTAGGCAACTACAATATTTGAGTACCAAATGTTGCTCAAAATCCTTGATACCCAACTTTTTGGGAAGGGTATGAAAAATATTGGTAAACTCTGGCACGTCTTGGTCCCTTCCCTACCGCAGCTTGGTCCACTTTATGTATTTATCCTCATAGCTTTCGACAGGACAGTTCTGCTTCTTGATGACATCCCGTAATGAATTCCAAGTGGGTGAGGCTGTACTTTCATTATCAAAATATGTTTGCCTTTATTTCATCTCAACCAACACATTTTGAAGAAGCGATAAAAGAAAAACATTATGTTGATGCAATGAACTTAGAAATTGTTTCCATAGAGAAGACCCAAACTTGGGAATTAGTTGATCTCCCAAGAGAAAAAACCAAATTGGTGTAAAATGGGTATATAAGACTAGTGTTGCGAAAATTGTTATTTTTTGACTTAATCGATATTATCGCATGATTTTTACAAAGTTTGTTTTTTTTTTGTTCGAAAAAATCGCGATTCAAACCGAAAAAATCGCGACCCTATGGGACAACGCGTTTTATAAGCAAATTGATGAATTTTATTTTTCATTTTTAGCAGACAATGGACTTGTTTGAGAGTTGAGGAGGAGAGGAAGGCGTCTACTAGGGTAGAGAAGGAGAAAAACGAGAGATTTTAGCATCTCAAACAATAGAACTTCGTGTTTGGACCAAATTTCTTCGGCAAACTGTGGTTTCCAGGTATGGGCACCAAATTTGGCCATTTTGTTTTTGATTTTTTTTCTTGTTTTTGTTTGGGTTTCTATAACCCATTGATTATCAATGATTTTTGAGTGGATTTGATGGTGTTTTTTTTCATTTTTGTTGCATAGAGTGAAAAGGGTTCATTTTGGTAAAAAAATGCAAAGACTTGATTGTTAGATTTATTAGTTTAATTTTTTGTTGTGCTCTATTTTTTTGCATCATTTTTTATTGGGTTTGAATGTGCATTTTTCTATTATTGTTGGATTGAGTTGAGGTTTTTTTTGTTTGTCACAAATTCAATGTGTTGTGTCATGTATGTAATTTTTATTTTTATTTTTTGAACTTGTAATTTTGATTGTGCCATAGGTTCAACTTTAAACTTCATATTACATTAAAACTCAAGAGTTCAACCGAATTACAAACATGTCAAGGAAATTGGACCTTTTGTAGGAATTTGGTGAACTGATGGAGGGTTTGATAGAATAAACTTGTCTTGCAAGTTGTGTGAACAGCATATGTCAGGGGGGTTTATAAATTGAAGTATCACCTTGCACAAATCCCTGGACGTGATGTAGAGTCTTGTAGCAATACAAATGCAGAAATCATCCGAAGAGTCATGAGATCATTGGAAGAATTAGAGCAAGACAAAGTGATCAAAGCAGATATGAAGAAACAACTAGCATGGAGTGTGTTAGGATGTGAATGTGGACGTGGCATTGGTTCTACTTCAGCGTCAATGTCTACAACCAACCCTGCAACTACCTCATCATTTTTTGTTCTTAGACCATGGCTGGTTCACAACCATCTATCACTTCAATGTTTAAAAAAAAGGAGAAAGAACACGCTGACAAGTTGTTGGGCACATTTCTCCTTTGGAGTGATATTCCTTTCAGCATTGTAAATAAATTTTTCCAGCCTGCTGTTGATGTTATTGCAATTGTTGGCCCATGGTACAAGATCCCTTCTTATGATGACTTTAGATGCCACATTCTTCAAGATGAAAAAGTTGACTGCACCAAAAGATTGGAGGAGTTTAGGGCAACATGGGCACAAACAAGATGCACTATGATGTCAGATGGTTGTACTAACCAAAAGGGGAGAATCCTTATAAACTTCTTTGTTAATTGTGGGACAATGTTTATGAAATCTGTTGATACATCTTCACATATCAAAGATGCAAAATTATTATGTGATTTGTTGGATGTGTTTATTTTGGAGGTGGGTGCAGAACATGTTGTCCAAATCATAACGAACAATGCTGCAAATTATGTTGCTGCTGGCAAGATTCTTATGGAGAGATATTCTACTGTATTTTGGACACCTTGTGCTGTACATTGTATTGATTTGATGTTGGGGAACATAGGAAAAATTTCTTTTGTCAAAGATATTGTTGACTCATTAAAAAGCATTACAAAATTTATATACAATGATGCATCTGTGCTTAACTTGATGAGAAAATTCACCAACAACAAGGAGTTGGTGCACCTCGCCATTACACAGTTTGCCACCAGTTTCATATCTCTTCAATCCCTTTTGAATTCTATGTGGGATGTGAAGAGAATGTTTTTTCAAATGAGTGGCGTTCTTTGAAATTTAGCCGCAAATTAGAGGGAGAGGCCATATGCAGATTAGTTTCATACCAGAAAAACTTCTGAGTGGGAGTGCAGGAGGTGTGCAGTGTTACTGAACCTTTGATAAAGATTTTTTGATTAGTTGATGGTAAGAAGCCCGCAATGGGCTATTTGTATGAGGCCATGGATAAGGCCAAATAATCCATTCGGGCCTACTATGATGATAAGGGAGATGAGGGATTTTAGAAACAACTCCTCCTATGGGAAGTGATTGATAAACGATGGAACAACACACTCTATCGTCCCATTCATACTGTAGGGATCTACCTGAACCTCGTATTTTCTTATCCGTGTGGGTTCTTATTTGATGTTGAGATCATGGATGGATTCTTAACCTGTGTTCAGAGGATGGTGTGATCTCTAGTAGAACGTGCAGAAATCTCTAAAGAAATAGAGATGTACATCATAACAGGTGGCACATTTAGCTTTGAGATGGTTGTGGTTGATAGGAAGACTAAAATGCTAGGTATTTTTTAGTTTGTTTCAAATTTCATTGTCTCTTCAAGTTCATAACTTCATACTTTGCTTCAACTTTCAAATTTATTTTTTCTTATGTTTTTCTTATTTGTAATTTTGTTGTAGATGCATGGTGGACTCGCTATGGTGCCAAAGTACCCCATCTACGAAAGCTTGCCATTTGAATCCTCAGCCAAACATGTAGCATCCTCAGGATGCGAGCGCAACTGGAGTGTATTTAAAAAAATACACAACAAAAAGCGCAACAAATTAAACTTAAAACTAAAAATATTCCAAATTTCCAATTAATTTTTTGAGTTCATTAAATAATATTTTTTTATAATTATTATTTTTTGATCTTTTTACATGTTGGAGTCCAATCGACTTAATGACATGGTCTACGTCTACTACAATATTCGATTATGGGAGGCTACTTGAGAGGATACTTGATATGGAGGCCATCTCATTGGATGGGATTGACACCGCGGCATGGAGGGTTGAGGCCGAGAGACCTTCATGGACTCTGTCGATGATTGGTTAGAGCAGGAGGTAGTGGAAGGCGTAGAGGAGGAGGAGCAACAGGAGGAGGAGGTGACACTACTTACCCAGGCTACCCCTGCCAGCTGTAGAGGATGTGGTCCACCTCCTGTAGCTCCTAGTTCTTCAACTTCTAGAGCACAGCAGAGTCCACTGGCAACTCCATCGGCATTTACATTTAGGGGGAAAGGGAAAGCTATTGCATTTTCTCACAAGAGGGGTAGAGGAAATCAATAGTATTAGTTATCTGGTTCATTTCATTGTATATGACATTATGACTCATGATATGAGATACGTTATTATATTTTTTGTAGATATTTTGAGGTTGAGTTGGGACTCAAGAGTCAGGATTTACTATTCAAGACATGATTCACTGTTATGCGTAATGTAGCAATAGAAATGATATTACACATCTTATATATTAGTTATTTTATCATATTTATCTGTCAGTGTATTTATTTTATGTTGTAGATACTTTAGATATTAAAAAAATTGAAAAAAATGAATATTTTTGTATTTTACGATTTTTCCTGATTTTTACGATTTTTTCCCTCACCAATTTAATCCCGATCGCGATTTTCGCAACATTGTATAAGACCACACTGAATGAAAAAGGAGAAATTGAGAAACATAAGGCAAGGCTAGTTGCCAAAGGATTTTCACAACAATTTGATGTTGACTATGGTGAAACCTTTGCTCTAGTAGCAAGGTTGGACATTGTCGGAACTATTTGCCCACAACTTCTCAACACAAACGAAAAGTCTATCAATTTGATGTAAAATTTGCTTTCTTAAATGGTATATTGTAGGAAATGGTTTATGTGGAGTAGCCTCCTCGTTTTGACATTCCAAGATAGAAGCATAAGGTGTACGGGTTGAAGAAAGCTTTGTATGGCTTGAAATAATCTCCAAGAGCTTGGTATAGTCACATCGACCCTATCTCATCAAAAGTGGTTTTTGCAGAAACAACTATGAGCCAACCCTGTATACCAAAACTCATGAAGGTAAAATTCTCATTGTATGGCTTTATATTGATGATCTTATTTATACAAGCAATATGATGTTAGAAGACTTCAAAGAAGCAATGCACACAAAGTTTGATAACATTGATTTAGGGGTCATGAAATACTTTAGGCAATCAAATTCAACAATCTACTAATGCCATTTTTGTTTGTCAACAAAAATATGCCACTAACATCATCTAAAACTTCAAAATAACCAATTGCAAACCAACTAATACACCAATTGCTCAAGGCACCACACTGAGCATGCAATATGTAGCACCATTATTTGATTCCACATTGTATAAATGTCTAGTTGGTACTTTGTTATATCTCATGTTTGGAGTTAGTTTTGTCTCTAGGTTTATGTAGTCACCCAATATTTCTCATTGGAAGGTTGCAAAAAGTATCATAAGATGTATTGCAGTGGTCTTAGACTATGGTTTGTTCTATACACATTTTGAAGATAACTCACTTTCAAGTTATATAGACAACAATTATACAGGGAATTTAGATGATGACAAAAGCACCTCAGGGTATGTTTTTCATCTCGGAACCAATCTAATTTCATGGGCATCCAAGAGACAACCAATCATTTCAATTTCTTCAACAAAGGAAGAGTATGCAGTTGCCACTTTAGCAACTTGTCAAGCAGTGTGACTGTGAAGACTGTTGACAAATCTTTCAAATGTTAAGAAAGAGCCAACTCTAAATTATTATGATAACAATTCTGCAATTTCTTTATAAAAAACCATGTTTTTCACAAAAAATACAAGCACATTGACACACTTTTTCATTTCATCCGTGAGTTTGTTAATAACGAAGACATATTACTTGCATTTTGTGGTTCTAGAGATCAACTTGCTCATATTTTCACAAAGCCTTTAGGCAAAAATGTATTTGAATTTCAAAGAGAGACTAGGCATTGTAAGTGCCATTACTTGTAACAATTGAGATTAGGAGGGGGTGTTGAAATATTAATCTCACTGTCTGTTAGGTGTCATCATATTTAATTCCACTGTCTCCTAGGTGTCATGGTCAATTTTGATTTTTTTCCATTTAGTTGAGTTGTAGGTGTCATGATATTTAATTCCATTGTCTGCTAGATGTCATAGCCAATTTTGATTTCTCTGGAGTTTAGTTGAGTTGTAGTTCAGTTTCACTGCAGTGATTTATTGTTGATGTCTCCAAGGTAATTCTATTTAAGTGATTTTGAATTTCTCTTGGGTTTAGTTGAGTTATAGTTCAGTGTCACTGCAGTCATTTATTGTTGATGTCTCCAATGTAGTTCTATTCTAGTGATTTTGAATATTAAGAGTTGTTCATGCCATTCTAACTTTCGAGTTCATTCTCTGTCTCTGCTTTTGCATTCTTTGTCATTCTCTGCTTTAATATCTATTGAGTAATGTGAATATTGTAGACTTCACTCCACAGAATTCATTCTGTAACACCTTTCCAAGGGCACGCACGACGACAGCCTGTGACATTGAAAACTGACTATGCTTGAGTCGAACCTCATGGCGGCGGGGTACAGCCTTCACCACTTTCATTGCTGTCCCGTTGCTCAGCACCCTCTACGGCGAATTTAAATCGTTCTTATTAGTTCATCGTAACAACAACACTTAAATGATAACCACATGATTATTTACAATAATCTTGAGTCAAAATGGAATTGTCATAATAGTACTTAGTAATTGTTGTTATATTTGCGATACTCACGTAAAAATGATTTCGATGGATTTAATCCTTGCGACTTTGCAGGATCTTGAAAAAGTATTATATGATCAGTCCCTTATTCTTGGGGCCTTCGCAAGTCGCAATAGAGTGATTCATTTGGACCGTGGTAGGACATTGAATGACTTATGCATATTGGTATTGTTTTAATGCCAAGATAGCCTAGAATTGGATCACTAAACTATGTCGACCAACTCTTTGTCTCCATATTTTGGAACCTCATGCTTTAGGAAATAAATTTCATTGAACTGTAGAGTTCCACACAATATGTATGGTGATAAAATTCAACTCACTTTTTTTTTCATTTGGAAGAAATAAAACGAGAGTAATATGTTTAATAAAGCACGGTTGATTTAATTTTTTTTCCTGATACCTATTTGATGTGTGCTATACATGAAATTACTGCATTGGTCATGGAAATAGGGAGCATTGTTACAATTAGTCCCCTCTATCCCCACACCAAAGTAAAATGTATGTATGAATTGCCTTCCAAATCTTCGATGGAGAGTGTGCAGGAAGGCTATCCACTTCATGTTTACTTATTGTAGTTTGTTAGTTTGAGTAATATTAGTGGTATTTTATATGTAAGCAACCATTAATTGCCTTCCAAATCTTCGATGGAGAGTGTGCAGGAAGGCTATCCACTTCATGTTTACTTATTGTAGTTTGTTAGTTTGAGTAATATTAGTGGTATTTTATATGTAAGCAACCATTATTCTTTGCTCTTAATGCTGTTGGGCAATTTCTTATAGTTAGGTCCACCTTTTTTTTATTATTGGAATGGCTCTTGTGGATACAAAACACACTGGTTTTTGGGTATAAAATTGGCTGATGTTTAATTCTGTCTTTATGGACAGAGGAAGTTTTTTATTTAAAAAAAAAATATAAAATCAAATTCAAGGAATTAATAGAGTTAATGGTCAAAGTAATTGTACATGAATGTAGCAATTCCCAGAGGAATGTTAGTCGATGACATCATATTTCCTAATCCGTTGTTAAGCTTTATTTGTTGGAGTCACGATTGCCGTTACACCAAAACCCGCAAGTGTTAGTAAACAGACACATCGCTAGATTTAAGCACATGCCACGAAACACACGGGAGCGTTGGATCAACACCGCCATTAACGGGGAGCGCAAAAATCTCCCCCCTCAACGCGAGCCAGGGGTGTTTCAAACTCGAGACCTTTGGCTCTGATACCACTTGTTGGAGTCACAATTGTCGTTACACCAAAACCCGCAAGTGTTAGTAAATAGACACATCGCTAGATTTAAGCCCATACCACGAAACACACAAGAGCGTTGGATCAACACCACCATTAATAGGGAGCGCAACATTATTGCCCCTTAAATCCCGTTAACCATTAATTATAACATATCATTTTTGTATTAATGTCCAACCAATAAGCTTTATTGCCCCTTAAACCCCCATTAACAATTAATTATAACGTATGTTTTTTTGTATTAGTGTCCAACAAATTCTAAGTTGGAAACCTTAAGCCATGAATATCTCCTCAGATCCACGCATGTTTCCCTCGTGTGGGAGGTTTTTATAGTGTATTGTGATCTTGAGCTCAAAGATGTCATATTGCCTCCTTATCCTTTGGCTTATTTTATCATCTGTCATACAGCCTGAAAATCGATTTTAGGCATGGGTCTTGATGTGGTTTAGAACATTGTTACTTGCAATGATTATAAATTAATAGTCTAACCTGTGATGGAGTAGCTAGCAGATAGGTAATATATTTGGCTAATGCCTTTTTTTCGCAAGATTGTTTTATATATATATATTCACACGTTGGATGGATTAATAATAGAATAAATACAATTCCACGGGTTCATTATAGATTTCAATCCACGAGTTACGAAAGAGGAGGACCATGAAATTAGACATCGTTTGAAGTAATGGTTGGTCCATTAGACTCTGGAAGTACTTTTAGAGATATTGAATTGGGCATAGAAAATATATAGGAAATTAATAATATTCTAAAATTTGTTTGTGGTTGTGGTAATCTATAAAATTTGTTTGTGGTTGTGGTAATCTATGATAATTTGGTGTTGGGTTTGCAGTTTAATAATTTTAAAAGAAGGAAAGAAAAATAGGAAATTTAGGAAAAGTATAGATTAGAGTGTATAATATTGCATTTGGAGGGACATCCAAGTGAGTTTCCGTTCTTTAAGGTTGACAAAAATATTATTTGTGGAAATGATGACATTTCGCTATTTAAGGTTCGTGGAAAAAAATTATTTTGTAAGATGATGACATTAATAAAATATACGTAGGGAACAAATGGCTATAGAAAATGTGATATTGTTTAGAAAGTTGGAATTATAGATGAAAATTAGCATCATATGCGATGGAAAACGACACTTCGAGAATGTGATATTGTTTAGAAAGTTCGAAATATGGATGTAAATCAGCATTATATACGGTGGAAAACTACAGTTGTAAAATTACTTGTCGCGCCGATGAACGAAGGCCAATACATGTCAGCAAAGAATACCGTTACCCAACGGCCATTGTTAACGGTCGCCACTCGCATGGCCTGTTGGACAGATTAAAAGTGCCGTTTGACGCTTCAGTAACCGCATTCTAATCATGTGGGGTTTGACAGTTAGGGAGGTAAATCGTTCGTTGTACGCGCTAATAATATGCGATTCATTCTGCGCCAGTTAATTGTTGTATTGCGAGATGGATACAGATCCACCCTCCAGGAAAAAAATCGTAATTGATCCAACAAAGTGTGCGCGCAACGATAGCAAGTCGTGGCAATGCCAGAAACCACGTTACGGAGACTTCAAATTCTGCAAAGACCACCATGACCAAGAGAAGGAAAGGAAAAAGAAAAAAATGGAGGCTAAGTTTAGGCAGTCGCAGTTGGGTTCCGGAAAGAAATTAGAAAATGCCACCACTCTAGCGGAGGGGATGCCTTCTCCCGCCATGAGGATTTGCCAAACCTCCAAAAAAGGGAGGGATCATCCCACAGAAAGGATGCTCTTCTCATCAATCTCTGATTCCACGGAGGTTTATGATAAACAGTTAAGGGCTGCTGGCTTGAATAAACGTCGAAGTTGGATACGGCATAAGGGAATGATTCCTTACCAACACGATATGAATTACCAAGAATGGCAACGACTTACTACCTGGAATGGCAACGACTAAACCAGGCCCGAGGTCGATGATACTAGTTCTGTCCGACCTTCAATACAAGCAAACTGCTGCTACCGAATTGCGTGTTTTGAAGTTTGTCCTCCATTATGTTATAGTTAAAATTCCTTTAATGACAATATATTAATTCTGTGCAAAATATTCGATGCATGTAGTTATATGCAAGAGAGGATGCATTAAATGTTAACGTGCACTGATTAGGCCGTCAGGCTTTGGAGGCTGTGGGGTCTAAACTCAAACGATATGTTATTTTGTCACCAAACGAACCATGCAATACTTGAACGTTAACTTCAATCTCGAAAACTCAAACTTCTAGTTGTAAAACTTTTGGAAAGAACCATTGATGCTCATTTCTTAGGGCATATGAATTTTGAAATTCAAAATTCTTTTAAATAACCAAATGATGCTCTCCGGGCATATGCTTTTCTTATTATTGTCTGATATGGAAAAATAACTGTTAAAAATGTGTCTATAAAGATATGGAATGACAAAATTACTTTATTGATGGATTAAGGGTTCATGATTTTATGCTTTATTGCAAGGTGTAATTTTCCAAGGGTTGAGCAGAGTTTTTGGGTTAGTGTGAGCGGTTAAGATTTGAGTAGGGTTCCCAGCAGGTTTGCATAGGATTTTGGCTAAGGACTAATGGAATTTAGTTAGATTGGGTTTTTGGGTGAGTAAGAGTGGGGTTTAAATTTTTTTTAGTATATTTCATAATATTTTTTATGTGTGTAATTTCTTCTATTTATGTTTTTGATTATACATTTATTTACCTTAATTTTTATATATAACATTAAAATTATGCATAATAAATATAACTACCCTATGTTAGATAAAAAGTAATCTAATATAGTGTAAAAATATTGTTAAATGTTAAGTCCCCAATTTTATATAAATATTATTTTTTTAACATAATCATAATATAACGTCACCAATACTAAATTTAAAAATAATAATAAATTATAATATAATATATATTTTACATAATCTATATTAATAAAAACACAATTTGTCAATTTTCAGATGCATAGTAAGCCAATTGTCGCATACATAGTATCAAGAAAAAACACACTGATCATTCTCTTCGCATCGAGATTCAGGAATGAATAATACACCCAAAAAAAAAAAAACAAACGGATCATCCTCTTCCCATTGAGAGAGTGAATAATACATAATGAGAAAGAAATTGTGATTTCTCAAGTTCAAGATGAAAACACCTATGTTGGAGTGCCATACTTGAAAGGCATTAGATTTCATTTTAAAATTAATTGAAACAGTAAAATTCATCTGCAAGTAAATTTTTAAATAATTATATTTAAAATTACAGAGGTTTTTATTTTGTTAATTATATTTTTTTATCAAAGTAAGAAATAAACAAATTATTTTTTAAGGATTTATTATTTTTTTTATATATAATATTGTAGGTCATTATTTTGGTGTGAAAATTTATATTTATAAAATATAAGCAAATATTCAATAAAAAATATATAAGTTATTATTAAAATCTGTAATTTTTTGGGAAATTTAATTGATTTAATTATATATATATCTAAAAAAATAGACTAGTTCTTAATGAAATTGGTGAATATTTTTTTCAAAAAATGTCTAAAAAAATTAACCCATTTGTGGCTGCTAAAATTTTCATTGTAAATAAAAAATTAATTAGTTTCCTGTACAATGGATCAAAGTTCATCATCAACAAGGATTTGCCAGTTTATTTTCCAATCTAATTTGTCTAGAAGCTGACAGGGATTGATTGAAATCAGAAATCTAGAAGCTAGCAGGGATTGATTGAAATCAGAAATCACAAGTTTGATGGGTAAACTCTGCAAGGATTGATTGAAATCAGAAATCTATAAGCTGGCAGGGATTGATTGAAATCAGAAATCACAAGTTTGATGGGTGAACTCTGCAAATTCGAAGTGCCCCATGGGTTTTTCAGGATGTTGAATTTGCAAATTTGAAGTGCCTCCTGAGATTTTTTGGGATGCTGAATCCATATCTACAGACAAAAACCAGTGCCCCATGAAATTTTTGGGGATGCTGAATCCATATATGCAGACAAAAACCAGTTTAAACAACACAAATCAAGATTTCACCACAAATTTTTCTGCTGAAATTTGACTAGAAATCCATTGAAAACTCCAAAAATAACACTTAAAACAGCTTCCTTGAGATTTGCCACAACTTTATAAATGGGAGAAATTAAACATATTAAAAATCATTGTGATATATATATATGTGGATTGGTCAGTAGTTTTTTAATTATATATATTAATTGATTAATATTTTTTTTAATTATATATATTTAAATGGTGGGAAAATTTACTATAATTTATTTATCAAATTAGTAGTGAGGACTATATATATGTGTGTTAATTAATTAATTGATTGGTCAGTAGTTTTTTATATATATATATATATATTAATTAATTAGTAATTTTTTTAATTATATACATTTAAATGGTGGAAAAAATTATTATAATTTATTTATCAAATTAGTAGTGGGGCAGTGATTATTGGCTATTTTTTGTCAATACAGGCTGAATGACAATCCATAAACGTGTGACTTTCATTTCTGTGAAATGTCTCTGAGTATGGGTTATTATTTGGCAATACAGGCTGGGTGACAATCCATAAATGTGTGGACTTTCATTTCTGTCAAATGTCTCTTGATCTTAGATTTTTAACCAAACAAAAACAGCTTTAAATTAATTTATTTTATATCTATATCTCTATTACACACCTTTGATATTTACAAACATACCAAAATATTGATATCCATATAAGAAAATAACCCTTCACTAATATAAATAAACGTCTTCAACATACATGTATTTGTACCTGTAACTCCTACATCACTATCATAATCATCCTGGATTTTCTTATTTGTAACCACCTCGAGTGGTGAGAAAACTTCTCTTTTAAAGTTATGTACTTGAGATATAACTCGATTACAAGTAAAATTTTCACAAAAGGCATTTTAAATCTATGCGATACCGCTTCGGAATATTGCTAACTTTAGATTTGAATATTGGCTTGAAAATTCATTTGTAATGAATCGATTTTCTTCCTGCAGGAAGATCAACACGTTTCTACGTGTTATTTTCCATCAAAGCTTCATATTCAGAATGCTTCGATTCTTTTTTCCCTTTTTTGGATTTGAGGAATAGAGATCCACTTGTACATTTTTGATATCTCCAAATAGGAGAAACAAATAAGTTTGGACATTTTCAGTTACCTTAAAGGAACCTTTTAAGGCTTCTTGGTACGTGCTGGAAAAGTTTTGAGCTGTATCAAAGAATGCGACTTTTCTTCGGTTCATCTTCGATCTCCATGTGAGGTTCCTCGCCTGTTTGGATATGGACTCCGAAATTTGAGCATCTTTGGTTACTCTTCATCATCAAAATCTGGGACAATAAGCGCAAGCCCAATTTTGGTAATGGATTGAAGCTTATACAGATTTTGCCCACTTTACATAGTTGAGTTATTACTTGTTGCTTGCCCATTAAGCTAGAAACATTTTTCTGGTTGAAACAAAGCGTTGATAGTCCAGACAAGTATCTGTTTTTTTTTCTTATAGAAAGCAGATGATGGGTTATCTCTGTAGCATAATAGCGACATTATTTCAATTGCGTCTTTAGCTCACAAATAAATTGGTAGAGTAAATATGATGGATTGATTACACATAAACATAATTTTTATATTTCAATCAAAACCAAATTACAAACCACATAAATAATGCTCATGAGATTTAACAGATTCATAGATTCCAAACAAAGAATTGCTTGAGGAATTGCTTATCGAGAAAATCTGTCAACAGTTTCCAACAATCAACCAACCTAATCTATCAATTTACTAATGTAAACGTTATTTCCAAGTGCCCCTTTTAATGCTTACATTTACACCATTACAAAAATGACAAATTACACTTAACATGTCAAATACACTTATTCCCACTCTGAGATTCTTTTCACCACCACAATATTCGAGGTTACTCTTTGATGCTCTCGAAAAACAATCTCTTTGATGCTACTGGATCTCATAATGGACTGTATGCCGCAGTCAATTATGCATTTGACCTTTCTACACATGGATCTCATTACATAACCTACCTTTCTACACATGGATCTCATTATATAACCTGTAACTTTGACCATCTTTGATGAACTTAGTATAATTGAAGCTTCTTGATCTCTCGAAAAACAATCCATCTTTTGATGAACTTCGTATCTTGATCTCTCGAAAAACAATCCATCTTTGATGAACTGAAGCTTCTCGAACTCTCGAAAAACAATCTTGACACTGGAGTGTATGCAGTAGTCAATTATGCATTTGACCTTTCTACACATGGATCTCATTACATAACCTGTAATTGAAGCTTCTCCATCTCTCGAAAAACAATCTCAATACTGGACTGTATGCAGTAGTCAATTATGCATTTGACCTTTCTACACATGGATCTCATTACATAACCTGTAACTGACACTATTGAAGCCCGAAACACAACAAGATCCATCAGTGTATAACAGAGTCACACAATTAACTGATCCATCAGTGTATAACAGAGTCACATAATTAACTTACCGAAGAACGAAGAGAACCACTAATTTAATTATATTTCATAGTTCATCAATAGTTCTGCTCTTTTATAAACAAAATGAAAACTGCATACATCCCACACTAACAAAATCAATAACTCAAGCCACACTGCATGCACCTCAACCGCCTACCAGCACCAAAAAGTTGCCTATTAATTTGTTTATCATGGATTCCTTGTCGAATCGATCAATTTCATTTCACGTTTTCATGGCGGGAATTGACCATAATAGGCAGAGAAACAACATGTCGGCCACAATCGCCTTGCTATAAAGCCACCGTCCGTTTCTTAAGTTCACCATGCTCCACTTATTATTCGGCGACATTCACAACATCAATTCATTCTCTTCAATTCTATTCTTTGGGGGACTCTCAATCTCTCCGTTACAACAACGCCATGGATATCGGACCGGTTACCAGGAAATCCTTTCTTGTTTCAGCGCTCATCATTGTTACCGTTATCATGGCCGCGTCAGTCGACGTGGGTGCAAGAAACACGTTAATATTGGGTCTAACATTGGGTTTTTACAGGAAAACGTGCTCCCAGGACGAGATCATTGTAAGAGACACTGTTGCAAAACACATGTCCAGGGACCCTTCTCTTGCAGCTCCTTTTGTCAGGATGCATTTTCATGATTGCTTTGTTAGGGGATGTGACGTGTCTGTGCTATTGAACAACGAACAACAACCAAGCTGTTGAGAAGGACACTATCCCAAATCTGAGTTTGAGAGGATATCAAGTAATTGACGCTACAAAGGCAGAACTTGAAAAACAGAGAAAACGACAGCACACGTGGGTAAAACAGGATTCACAGGGATTCAGTAGAGACAAAGAGAAGAAAACTAGAGGAAAAAATCATAGTACATATAAACTTACACACCTATTACATAGCTGTTAATTTATGTACAGAAAACAAAATCTCAAATCTCTTTCGTCTTTTTGGGCTTTTTTTTAGGCTTTTTTTAAGGGAGTCAAGTCAATACAGGCTCTATACCAACAAATAAATGGGTAGAACAAATAGGATAGACAGATTACACAAAAAATAACTTCTTATATTTCAATCAGAACTAGAATACAAATCACATAAATAATGCTCATGAGATCCAACTCATTCCAAACAAGGAATTGATTGTTAAAAAAATCTCTCAACAAATTCCAACAATCAACCAACTAACTTAATCTATCAATTTACTAATTTAAACTTTATTTCCATGTAGCTCTAATGATATTGACTTTTTCGTCTCCCAGTCTCACTTGTTTTGTATTCTAGTCAAACCAGTAAATTAGTCTTTTAGAAATTAGAATTCACACACGTTGTTCGTGAATAGGAACCAATACAACAATATACCTTTAATAGGTAAAGGTGTTGAGAATTCCATTAGAGGAGATGAATTTTCCCTCATAAGAAAAATATGCCTTCGTGTATTTCGCTTCATAGTATCTCCAATCTTCTCACATTGCTCCAAATATTCTAGCCATAAACGCATTTTATCTTTTTGGACCTATTACTTGGATTTCTCAGAATTATTACTTGGATTAGAATGTTTTTGGAAATTTGCTTCTAAGACTTCAGAGTAAGTGATTTTTTTGTCGATTGAATTTATGCTTCTGTGATCTATCTAGTTTCCAAGAAATCTTTTTTAGTGATAATCATAGCAAGATTCATTTGTTTGTCAATGCGTTTCGAACCAATCAGTGTGGTTCATCGTCACGATAAAATGAAGAATCAGATTATGGCAACAGGTTAAATAGAAAGACAAAACAAAATGAAGAATTAGATCGTGGCAACATGTTAAATAGAGAGACAAATCATTCCAACAACTAAAATGAAACAACTATTTTTAACTGGGTCAGAAATTAAAAAAAAATTATTTACTTTATATATATAAATAAATTTGAAATTACTATATAAATTTTACCTATTTCATAATGGGATATTACTTTTGACTAGGTTAAAAATTAAGAAAAAAAACAATTTACATTTATAATTTAAATAAATAACTAAAAAAATATAATTTTATTAAAGATCATCTTGAAATAATGATGAATTTTTTTACCCGATCCTCATTATAAGCCTACGATACTTTACTAAAAAGAATTGTAAAAAAAAATTTGTAAAATTAATTATAACTAATGTGATATAATTATTTTAATTACAAAAATTAATAAATAGGAAATTAGTTGCATTAAAGGCAACTAATTCGTTCTTCTTTGTGTCACATTGAATTTCCTTGTATCCTCTACCAACTTCCACCAACTTCAACTTGCTTTGATTGCTAATATAGATGACCTCATTCTTATAGGAGTTTGAGACGGTCCAATAATCCGACCATATTCATTTCCTCTTCCATTTTAGTGCTACATACCATAGGTTTTCCATAGTCTAAGCCATTTTTAAAGATTGTTATCTAACAACTTAGAGGGATTTGATTATTTTCTTTGATGGTTCATCTTTAAATATAGCTATTTGACCAACGTTGCGGGATTTGATTATTTTCTTTGATTGTTCATATTTAGAGGTTGCTATATGACAATTTTGTGATTTCTTTCACTGTTTTTGAAGGAATGTTTATTTACCAATTTGTTTGTACAATATTTTATCCCAGGTGATTATTAATATGGAATGTACTGGTGTAATCTTGAGTTCAGTTTTGTACTTGCTTCAAATAGTTGTGAGTCAGAGTTCGGTTCTCGGTTAAAATATTTGGGAGTTTTTTCAAATAATGTTACGAATAATGGAGAATATGAAATAATTGGAAATTAAATTAATTTTGTAAATATTTAGGTTTAAACAAATTGATTTATTTTTATCTTTATTTTTAGGAATTGATTATGTGTGAACTATTTGAAAAACAGATTGCACATCTATTCTATTAAACATGAGACATATAAATACAACAAGTATTGGTTCAAGGTAGAAATTCTAGCTTAGCTATATAATCAATTAGTTTAGGAAATCTCTTAACCAAGCACTAAACTAGGAACTAAATATGTCATTTCCAATTAATTAATAATTAACCAACAATTACATTTATGATGAGGAATCTCATTCAATGTGGACAAGACAAGTAAGAGTTAAATCTCAAGTTCTTCCCTTAACAAGTACTTGTCTTAATTTTCTTGTCTACAACGTCTTCATAAGCTTCTTTAAACATTTTCGAAATTTCATAGAGCCATTTCCGGAGTTCCACTCTCGAAATCTAGAACCACGGATCTCCCGAAGCAAATTACTGAACAACATCCTAAGATGTCACATGACCTCGTGAGAAGACCACTTCGAGTCCTCAACAAATGAGGGATCCTTCCCTAGATCCACAACTCCCAAACTATCTGGACAACCATCCATATTCAGCGTTTACACCACTAGATCTCTCAAAATAGTTGCTTCAAACACACTCAGTCACATGCTTGCAATAAATGAACTACTATTCATTCTATGGAGGAACTCCCATCCACCTAGATACATGGATACCAACCGCTATACTCGCCAGTGATCTAGGAAAATTGTCTAGATACACAATTTATCTAGAGTCAGTTTTACAAAATGACCTTGATCTAATTTTAGAAATTCTTCATCACATTGATTCTACAAATTTCTTGTATTAAAAATAATATAAGTTTTTAATATAATACCATATGTCACCAATGACAACTCTAGAATAAAAAATCGCCCAAGCCCAAGGTAATTGACCCAAAGGAAATCTCTTACTGGCCGATGACATGCTGAGTGTTATCTTAAGTCTTAGATAAAGAATCTTCGTTTGATGATGTGTTGACCTCTAATCCAAGATTTGAATCAGAAGCAGATCATATATTTGTCAGCCTTCTCATGATCGATCTTCAAGAAATCGACATTTCAATCCCATTTTGAATCCAGTGCTGAATTTAACACTTTTGCCTCTCAGAATTCTAAAATCCACAATGGGATAAAAAAAAAATATCAACTGCAAGATGCCGAGGATGACACAACAGAGGACAGATTGGTCGCAATAGGCTTGTGTGACAGCAGGAATTTCTGCACTGATGATAGAGCGATTGGTTAGTCAAGGTATAGGCTTAAATCATTACTTCTCTCCTTCCCCATATGGATGTATAAAATGAAGTGATTGGGCCATGGACGAGAGAGAATTTTCAGATTGGATCCATCAAATGGAAACATCTCCGGTACAACTGTGGTGGTGTAGAAGACATAGATGAGGCCAACAACGATCTCCATAATCACGCCCTCGCTAATGCTCATTGTGAAACAGCGCCTAACATTCAATCGATTAGACGACGACAACTTTTTTCCTTAGCTGAACCGGCTAAACCTTCTTGCTATGTGGACTAAATCAGCTAACATGGCATCCCTATGCCGGCTCTGAAATTTGGCTTTATTTGACGGCAAGGAAACAACTTACATGGCATCAGCTCTAGCGAACAGATATGCAACTCAATCAACGCGGGCAGGGAAAACGTTCTATTGCAACTTCTCACACGTGGATCAAAACAGTTCTCCAACGCCACAACGAGCATTAATGGACGATTGTCTCTTCCACGCCCACAATCGATAGAGCCTTCATGCTGCTCCTCAGACCATCTGATTGACATGTGTGGCTGAAATTTCAATCCCTCCATTCCGAGAGACTCTCCTGAGGCATGGACAAAGCACATTTACCGGATAAACTCAAATCTATATACACAACTTCACACAAAGACACCATACCCACACAATCTACCTATTCCTAGGCCCTCCCCTATGAGAGTTATGCCCAAAAGGGCTTTGATACCAATTTGAAAAACAGATTGCACACAAAGACTATTTGCATTTTATTAAACATCACACATAAATGCAACAAGTATTGGTTCAAGATAGAAATTCTATCTTAACTATACAATTAATTACAATTAATTAGTTGAGTAAATCTCTCAACCAGGCACTAAACTAGGAATTAAATATATCAGTTCCAATTAATTAACAATTAACCAACAATTACATTAATGATGAGGAATTTCATTCAATGTGCACAAGAAAAGTAAGAGTTAAATCTCCAACTAAACTTTAATTTATTTTGAAAAATAAATCAATAAATGAATGTTTTTTGTAGGCACTAATGTGCTTTGGGTTTGATGTATGAAACTAATGGTCTCTTGTGGTTGTGTGAGTGTGAAAGAAGTTGTGGGTTTGAGTTACGGTGAGGTTGTGGGAACATTGCAAAGTAATATGAAGCCACATAAAGAATTGTGTTGCGGTGAGCTGTGCGAACTGTGCATAAAAAGAATAAATTGTGGAGTTGTTGCAAACTGGCATCAACAAGTAAGCCGGCATGAACAAGTTAACTAGAGCCGTGTCTGGTCGTATGGACGAGAGCTGTGCGAGGTGTAGAAACTTTGCATAAGGAGCCTGGAACTGAGAGTCATGAAAGAGGTACTGCTTGTGGGCTGGTGCATTGCTGCGCGGGTCATGCTATGCTTCTAAGTGTGAACGTTGTTGAAGTTGCAAATAACTGTAAAAGTTGTTGCAAACCGATATTGAAAACCATTCAAAGTACGTTGCGTGTAAGTTGTATGAATGTGGAACCAATGGTGGAGCCGAGTGCTATCTAGTAGGTGTGGAGCCTATGCTAGAGGAAAAGATAGTGAATTGTGCCAAATGTATTTATTGAAGACACACACATGTTAAGGAATCAATAACGTGGAGCATAGATATTTTTCTCAATATTCAAAATCAGTTAAATAGATTACATAAGAGACATCAACATTAAATGACTGAACTGGAACTCAACTGAACTTGACTAAAGTCTAACTGGTTGTGACAATTGAATGGATGGTTGTGACATCTAACAGGTAGTTGGAATTGGATTTTCTAGCACTCTCCCTTAATTACCACAAAGATTTAAAAAGTCTAAGTCTCAGTTAGGCTTACAATTTAAAAACAATTGACATCAATCGAATTTCCTTTTCTTTTTCTTTTTAGCATTTTCTTTTTGTTGTAGGATTTTGTTGAAGGATCGAAATGTCATTGTCTTAACATCGGGGATAACCACCCAGTCCGGAACTTGAAAACCGTTTCTTTTCCTTTTGGAATTGTCAAACTCACATGGAATGCAAACAACTAATTCTTCCTTTGTCTCCAATTCTCTGCTTGGATTAGTCTTCCCTCCTTAGGAAGCAATGGTCCCCATTGCGTGTAGAGCCTCCATAAGATGAGGAAATTTTTGTTGAACTAGGTCCTTAGTGAACCACTTGCCTTGGTGAAGGAGTTGGCCTGCTTTGACAACTCGATATAGTTGGATCCTTTGTTGGAGAGTGTTCTTGATCTGTGTGTCCATGATCTGATAAATTGTGGCTTGTTCCATGGATTTTGAGTTTAGCTCTGTTGGTGTGAGTTGTTTTGTAATGTTGGATGTGTCCAACAATGGTGGAAAGTATGACCGAAGGCTGTCTACATTGAACACTGGGTGTAGACCATGGAACGGTGGAATGTTGAGCTCAAAGGCATTGTCCCCTACAACCTTGGTGATGGTGTATGGCCCGTATCAGAGTGGGCGAAGCTTGCGATGGGGTCCAGCGAGGCGCTCTTTCTACAAATGTAGCCAAACTTTGTCGCTCACTTGGAACTTTTGCGACACCCGATGTTGATCATGGCGCTGCTTGTACTTAACATTGGCTCTGTCTAATTTATCATGGACCTGATGGCGGATGTGTTAAATGCGCTCAGTAAAGTTGTTAGCCTTGTCAGCTTTAGAGTGGACGTGAGTTGGATCTTCTTGAGTAGCTGCAAATGGTATGGTCACATCAATGGGACATAATGGCTAAAATCCCAACCTTACCTGGAAGGGGCTATGACCCTTTGAGTTGTGGAGCACTCTGTTGTAGTTGTGCTAGACATATGGGAGGCTTTCATCCCATATGCATGGATTCTTCGCGTTGTACATGCGCAGAATGTGTACGATCATCCTGTTGACGACTTTTGTTTGGCCATCAGTTTGGGGGTGGAAAGTCATGGACTTGGTAAGTTTGGTATCCAACATCAATCAGAGACTTGACCAAAATTCACTTAGGAATCTGCTGTCTTGATCTGAGACAATGGACTGTGGGATCCCAATGTGTACCCACACTCGCTCAAAGAAGAGCTTAACAGTGGCCTATATTGTGATACTCTTCTTGCAGGCCACCATAATGACCATCTTAGAGAATCTGTCGACGACCATGAAAACACAGTCATTTCCATGCTTAGTAGAAGGAAGGCCTGACATGTAATCCATGGAGATGATTCCCAAGGTCGACTAGGAGTAGGCAGAGGAGTATATAGGCCTTGCTTCTTGATGGTTGGTTTGGAAATGGCACAAGTAGTGCAGGGTTTAATGTACCTCCCAAAATCATGACAAAGGTTTGACCAATAAAAATACTTCTGTAGTAGTGCCACTATTTTCTACTCTGAAATGTCCAGTGACTCGATTGTAGTGCACCTCCCAAATAATCTTGGCACCCTCGCTTGAAGGAACAAAAATGTGTCCTAGGTGGCATAACAATGCATCCTGGAGGTGAAAATTTGGAACTTGCTTACCTTCCAAGAGGGTCTGGTATGCGTTGTCGATTTTGGATCTCGGCCACCTTGAAGTCTCGTGCCCACAGGAGTCGAGCACAGTAATCAACGCCATGATTGGTGGTCGGATAAGTAAATCGACAACATTATTGGTGTTGCCCTTCTTGTACTTAATGTTCAAATGGAATTGTTGCAGGTATGTGGACCATTTTTTATGGCAGTCATCCTACAACTTCCCTTGTGTCTATATGAATTGCAGGGGTCAGTGGTTTGTGTGGATGATTGTTTCCTTCCCCAGAATGTAATGCTTCCATTGACGGCAAGCATGCACAATGGAATACATTTCTTTATCATAGGTGGGATACTTTCAGACTATGTCTTAAAGTGTCTCACTATGGTAAGCCACTGGATGCCCTTGATGAGTAAGAACTGCACCAATAGCACAGTCGGAGGAGTCTGTCTCAATCTCAAATGGTTGCTGTAGGTCTGGTAATGTGAGCACTTGTGCAGAGTAGAGATGTTGCTTCAACTCGGCAAACACCTTCTATTAGGTTTCAGACCAAAAGAACTTTTCTTTTGCTCTGCCCTTGGTGACTTGACTTAAAAGCCAAATGATATGAGAGAACCCCATCACAAACCTGTGGTAGAAATTAGCAAGGCCTAGAAATCTACAGAGCTCTGTTAGAGTGGTTGGGTTTGGTCAATCTGGAATGACTTGTATCTTGGCTAGGTCCACATACACACCTTGCTCATTAATGATGTACCCCGTATATTGAACCTAGGTCATGCCAAAAGTGCATTTCTCCAGATTGGCACACAACTTGTGTTGTCGCAAGATTTTGAGGAATTTTCGAATATGGTGGAGGTTCTCTTCCCAACTCTAGTTGAAGATCAAGATGTCATATAAATAAACCACCACTAATGCATTGGTGAAGGGTTGCAAGATGGCGTCCATCAATCTCATGAAGGTCACGAGGGCATTCGTCAACCCGAAAGGCATGACCAACCATTCGAAAAGGCCCTCCTTGGATTTGAAGGCAGTCTTCCGCATCGGAGGGTTTGATAAGAACTTGGTGATAATCGGACTTCAAGTCAATCTTGTTGAAATATTTGGCTCCCTTGAGTTGGTCCAGAAGGTAATCAATCCATGGGATTGGGTACCTATTTCGGATAGTGATATTATTCAATGCCTAATAGTCAATACAGAGTCTCTAGGTCCCGTCCTTCTTCTATATCAATACAGTCGGGCTCCCACAGGGTGATGAGCTTGGTCTGATGTGCTCTTTCTGCAACAACTCCTAAATCTGCCTCTTGATCTCATTGTTCTCCAGAACAGAGTGTCGATAGATGAGTCCATTGGGTAGCGGCGTTCTCGAGGTAAGATCGATGGAGTGCTTGACCTGACAATGCAGAGGTACCCTTGTAGATGAGACGAAAATGCCCTTGTACTCCTCCATGACCTCGTCCATCTGCTATTGTTGTACGAAGGAGCCTGTTTAGAAGTTATGGTCACTATCTTCTTCTTGCCCTCAAGGCGAATCATAAGGAAAATAAATTTCTTGGTCTGTGAAATGATCTTACTAAATTTCTTTGTAGAGATCAAAGAGATCGCGATAGGAGGGGCTACCTCCAGTATCCTGTACAACTTATTGCCTAAAGTAATAATCATAGAGCGAGGTCTAGACTCATATAGAGCATGTCGCTTCCACAAGTATGGTTGTCCTAATAATACATCACAAACTTCAAGAGGAGCAACATCACTTAGTACCTCATACGTGAAGGGCTTGATGCTGTAGGGAAGATGACATTGCTGGCTGACGCGGAGATCTCGTCCTTGGTGAAGCCACTTGATGGTGTACGACTGCGGATGTGTTGTAGTCAGTAGACCTAGCTGCTTCACGACCTTTGCTGAAATGAGGTTCTTTTGGCTCCTGCTGTCGATAATGAGCTGCTAGAGAACCCTTCCCCTACATTTGTGAGTGGAAGAGGTGTTCCCCCTCCTCTGGATCTTCAGGCTCATTCTTTTGGATCTTGGTGGTGGCCATGGTGGCACTGGACTCTGCGTCAATGATCTGCTTCCATTTGTCATTCCTCTTGTCGGGTTCTGACTTAGAGTCAGAACATGCGTTTGATTCAGAAGACTTCATCTCGGCTACCAACGACTTCTTGGCCCGACACACTCGTGTTGTGAGTGGAGCTCTTATGGAACTCACACCATTTTCCCATGTCCTTTGTCTTTGGGGTGTTGTTCTTTGCTTGCGGCTTCAACAGGTTGTCTTGGGTCGCCTCGCCTTAGCTTTGCCCTTTGCTCTACAGCTTGGGGGCACCTTTCCCTTACTCCGGATTCGCAGATCCAAAGTCTCGCTTCTTTTGTTTAAACTTTTGCTCAGTCTTGACAGCGTATTGGTATGTCGTGCCGAGCGAGGAGATGTCCAAGAACTCCATCTCGCCCTGGATATATCTGTTTACTTGAATACCAAATGTCTCTTAGAATCCTTGATACCCAACTTCGTGCGAAGGGTATGAAAAACATTGGTAAACTCTGACACGTCTTGGTCCCTTCCCTGTCGCAACTATGTATTTATCCTCATAGCTTCCAACAGGGTAGTACTGCTCCTTGAGGGCGTCCTGGAACGAATTCCAAGTGGGTGCGGCTGAAAATAGTTAGGGTGTACTTTTGTCCTTCTCCTCACAATAGGTTTCCTACCGGTCCTTGACGTGGGGGGCGGCTTTGAGAAGTGCAAAAGTAATATTTTCCTGACTGGAAAAATCATTAACATAAAAATATCCTTCTAGTAGATTTAACCATTTATCTATGACGTTCGCTTCTATTTGACCTTCAAATACGGGGATGTGAAAGTTAACTTGTACCTTAAAGGGTGTGGCGCTTCCAGAGTGGCTGATGGAAGAAGATGTGTTGTCTTTGGGTAGTCACTGAAGGATTTGGGGAAAGTTGCCCATCATTGCGTTCCTCTGTAGCTTGAGGGCTTCTTCGAGCAAGATTTTAGAAGGATCTCTTCCCCCCTCATCTTTCTTCTCTTCCGCCATGAGAGGACGTCAAGATTTGTGAGGTTGATCTTGCAAAGGTTTGACCAGTTCGAGCCCTAACTCCTTATATCCTGACTTTGTTGGGGACATGCAAAGAAAAATAGAGAAGTAGAAAATTTCTTTGATACCACAGGTCCGAACTTAAATAGGAACACAACAAATCACAAATATAACCATAAATATAGATATGCAACAGAAATAACAATTCATTTCATTAATATCAAACACTCAAATATGCTTACAAATGGAATGGAAATAAACTAGCTCGGACGATGGTAGCTTATCTCTGAGAAATGATGTGGCGGTTACATGCCTCTGCACTATGTTACAATGAGGCTCAAGAACCTATTTATTATTGAACAACAAGGGGAAACCCTAAAAAACCAAAACCCTAACCCAGGGGATGGAACACCAAGAAATTGTGGGCCTCGTTGGGGTTAGTTGGACAACCAACTTCCCGGGGTCGTAACTTGGTCATATTATCTCTGTTTGGCATGTATGATACCTTGTTGGAAAGATCTCTTTGAGTACTACAAGATTTGTGGAAAGTAGTTGCCTACTACTCTAGGCCTACTTTGGACCTAAAAAAACACCATTTAGGGGGTCAAAACTGCTCCAGAAATTCAAGACTCAAAAAACTACTAAAAATAGTAAATGCTGCAATAAACAAGGAAACAGATGAAACCGACTAGAGGTCTAGGTGGAATAGGTGGGTGGCCAACAATATCCACCTGGATCACTGTGACACTTAGATGAACAATTGTGACACCTAACAGGTGGTTGGAATTAGATTCTCCAACAACACATTGGAAACTGTGACGACACTGTTGCGAAACATAAGAGTGGGGAGGTCATGCCATTGTTGATTGAAGTCGATGGTGTTTGATGTTGGCATGGTCAAGACCTGTATCTAGACAATCTATTATGATCCTTATTAGTCGTTAACATTTATAAACATATATTTGTTATGAACAACAGTTCATAATATTATTATAACTATGTAATTTCATATATGGAATCTTATGTAATTGCGTTGTGGCTATTTTTCGTTATAAGAGACTGAAATAAAGAAGCTCCAAATTTTCTCCAAAGTCTGAAACATTCCTCCTTGTGATATGTGTGGAGCAAGTGGAGTTGGCGTTGTGGATTGAGCAATAGTAAGTCAGAATGTGAAGCGTGTGTAAGAAAGAATTGTTATAGAATGTGATTAAAATGGCCAATTTATTAGCAAAATCCTATCTAAATGAATCAAATAAATTAGATGGTGAAAACTAGGCAAACTAGAAATTTAAGATGCAGACGTTAGTGGAAGGATATAATGTTTGGTTGATTGTGTGTGGTCACGAAGTAAAGTCAAAAGCCCTAGTAACTACAACAACATCAATTCTTGATTGGGAGTGATGAAAGACAAAGGCAAAATTGCTCCTGAGAATGTCCATAAAGGAATATACCTCATATTAAACACTGCAAGGCATCCAATGAGACATGGAAAACACTCAAAGATTTGTATGAGACGAATAACACAAATCGATTCCTATTTTAAAGAAAGTTTCTTTCAATTAAGATAGAAGAAAATTTAAGTATTAGTGATTTCGTTTCAAGAATCAAATAAATTAAAGACAAACTTGGTGACAAGGTGAAATTTTTCTAGCATTGATATGTTGGATGAATACAAAATGTTTATCACAATTTTTGCAATAAGGGAGAAGGTTCCTACTTTTGATGACTTGGCAAATATTATTATTATGCAAGAGGAAGAAAGGAGCCGAGTACCTTCTAGTAGGTGTGGAGCCTGTGCGAGGAGTGGACAGGACAATGGACTATGCCAAATGTAATTATCGAAGACACACACATTGGTGGCTGTGATGAAAATGTTGCAAAACATAAGAGTGGGGAGGTTGTACCATTGTTGACTAAAGCAGGTGATGTTTGATGTTGCAATGGTCAAGACCTATATTTGGGCAATTTTATTATGATCCTTATTAGTATTTAACATTTATAGATATATACTAGTTATGAATAATAGTTCGTAATATGATTATACCTAAGTAATTTCATATCTAGAATCTTATATAATTGCATTGTGGGCTTTTTCTGTTATAAGAGACTGAAATAAAGAAGCTCCAAATTTTGATCTGTGGATTGAAATTTTGATCTGTGAACTGTGGAGCAAGTGGAGTTGGAACTGCGGATTGAGAAACACTAAGTTGGAAAGTGAAGCGTGTGTATAAAAGAATTATTATAGAATGTGATTAAAATAACAAATTTATTAGCAAAATCCTATCTAAGAAAAATCCTATCTAAGTGATCAAATAAATTAGATGGTGAAAACTAGGTAAGCCGGAAATTTAAGATGCAAACATTAATGGAAGGATATAATGTTTGGTAAATTGTGTGTGGTGACGATGTTAAGTCAAAAGCCTTAGTAACTACAACAACATCAATTCAAGATTTGGAGTGACGAAATACAAAGGCAAACATGCTCTTGAGAATGTCCATAAAGTATGGTACCTCATATTAAACACTGCAAGACATCCAAAAAGACATGGACAACACTCAAAGATTTGCATGAGACGAATAACACAAGTCTATTCTTATTTTTAAAGAAAGTTTCTTTCAATTAAGATAGAAGAAAATGAAAGTAATAGTAATTTCATTTCAAGAATCAAATAAATTAAAGACAATCTTGGTGACATAGGTGAAAAAATATTTAGCATTGATTTAGTTACTATAACTTTAAATGGTATGTTGGATGAATATGAAATATTCATCAAAAGTTTTGCAGTAAAGGATAAGGTTCCTAGTTTTTAGGAGATGGCAGGTATTCTTATGCAAGAGGAAGAAAGGAGAAATAATCTTAATCACAGGTCTCAAAGATTTGATCTGACATTGGTAACGAAAGGAAAACCTTTCAAAGGAATGTTGTGGGAGAAAAATAGAGGAGTAAATCCACATGTGAAACCATTTCAAGGACCACCACTGGCAAGAACAAATGAAAATATGAAGAAAAATTATGCCCATTATTATTGTGGTAAGATTGGTCATTTTGCTAAAGATTGTCTGAAAAGGAGGTATGATCAATTCAAATTTTCAAACATAGAAGGCACAGAGGACACTATGTTGACAATGATGTCACCATAAGTAATAATTTCAAAAATATGAAGTTATTCCCTTCTGATGTTGCTTTATTAGTTGAAAACGATGATACCAATGCTTGGTTCATAGATTTTGATCCATCTATTCATGTCTTGACATAAAGATTGGTTTGATGCATATAATGAAAACACTGATAATGCTTATATTTATTTGGGAGATAATATATCTCATGAAATTAAAAAGCATGTTGACATATGTATAAGATTGTTAGATGGACAGGAAAAACAAATCCAAAATGTTATGCACTGTGTATAAAGAATAATTTGATTTTAGTCTCCACTATAGCATATCAGGGTTTAAAGGTTGAATTTATGAAATCTCAATGTTTAGTGAAAGATATGCAATATCCCTATAAAGTTCTAGCAACAAGAGTAAGAGTTGGAGGACTCAAATAATGGAACCTTCAAATTTTTTACTCAAATAATGGCCTTTTAATTTTGAATAAGCCAAGAGTCATACAAAATGGATGGAAGCTAAGAAGGAAGAATATAATTCTATTATGAAAAATGAAACATAGGAGTTAATAGAGTTACATGAAAAGAAATTCCTTATAATATCAAAGTGGTTGTACAAGTTAATTTAATGTTGATGGTAGTATAGACAAATATAAGGCAAGATTGGTTGGAAAGGGTCATTCACAAAAAGGAGGTGTAGATTATGATGATATTTTTGCATAAATGAACACAATTAGAACGATGATAACATTGGTTGCAAATTACAATTGAAGCTAAATCAATTAGATGTAAAATCAACTTTTCTAATTGAATATTTAAAAGAAGTTTACCTTGTTCAACCAGAAGGGATTGTAAAATAGGGTCAAGAACATCTTCTTTGCAAGTTGAATAAAGCCTTATATGAACTTAAACAACTCACCAGATCATGATATAAGAAATTAGATGCCTTCTTCTTTCAACGGGGTTTTCTAGAAAGTGAAAGTGACCCTCATTTGTATATCAAGTCATGTAACACCCTCATCTCGCATTTACCAAAGTTAACCGGTCCGTTGGGGTAAACATGTGATGAGACGTTATTATGATCTGATTCAACTCCCCATGTACAATTAAAGAAGTGGAACCAATAAAACGCAACTAATCTGACCTTCTACACATGTTATAGAACCTTCAGGAGCCAACCAACCCTTTCAGGGGACCAACCCCTAAGGTAACTTGACATTTCACTAATCTAGAGCCTCAGTCGCTCCCATGACATGGGCATGCATGCGACTGAGACCTTCAAGTCACTCCCACAGCAAGGGCATGCAAGTGACTGAGACTTTTTCAGGCTGTTCTGTGCTAGCGACCCTAGATTTTATGCCACGTTTTAAGGGCCAGGACTTAAGCCACTGCTCAAAACTCCGTGAAACTTCGAGAAATTATAAATAACATAGAAACAAGGGTACTAATGCAAACAATTGATCAATGACTTGACTTGACCCTACTAGACATGGCAGGGGTTTCATCTAACATGTCACAAATATGCGATCTACAGGTCATATCAACAAATCTGAGCATATGGGTCTCATACTTATATGAGAATCACTAAGAAGCATTGATGCCTTATCACAATAGTTGCATTATCATATATTCATTTTTCATTCATTTACAAATCACAACATGATGAGAGCTATACATCATCATTGTCATAAAACATACTCGTAACCAGCATATAAACAACAGAAATAATAATATTACAACAACCATAAAATCCACATATAAACTAGTACATTTACACATGAAATACCAAAGGGAAAGAGCTCTTATTAATGGGTGAAAAATACAACCAGGTATGGGACTTCCACGAACCACCCGACCATAGATTGGTTGAACCAAATCTTTCTTCCAGCCAATCATCCCCATGCCATATTCCAAGCGTGAATGTGGGAGTCATAACCAAAAATCAACCAGGGCTTCCCGAGGCTAAACCACCTCACCCTTGTCAATAGGACCATGCTTTACCGCAATCCCCACCGGATCACTAGGTCCTAAGCAACCATGGATGCCACCGGATTTCTCCACCTACACCATGTGATCAGGTGATCAAATTTATGTTCGGAAATGAAAGTGCCCAGAACTTGTTGAAACTAACTCCAAATCGAAGTGCTTGTCGTTTTGAATCCAACGATGTTCGTTTCACCTCAATCCGACACCAGATGCTCAAGTTATCGTCTGTTGACCATTTTCCCAAACAGGTAAAAAAGAATTGCAGGGGACACGCTGACTATGCATTTTTGGGCCAATGGCATGCTACCACTTGGCTTCTCCAGATTGGTCAAAATATATTGGAATTTCATTGGTTCAATTTTTTTATTATATTTCTGGCTGGCTATGTAATTTGGTGGCTCCAATGGTTGGAGGCCACATGGACCAATGGTTGGCTGCCACGTGGCCTCCTTGTGGCATGGTAAAATTTGGTTAAGGGTTGAAGCACCCCACAAGATTCAAACCACATACCAAGCACCAAGCAGAAAAACCTCTACCACTGCGGCATTGCCATGAGACTTGACCAATATAGGCTCTCGACCTTATTAAAATGTGAATGCATTCTATTTTGGAGTTAGGGCCAGGGCAAAGCCCCAACCCTAGTCCTTGCACCCCCAAAACCAAGGGGCGGGACCATGGGTTAGGGCTTAACCCCAACCCCAAGCCATGGTCACAACCCTATGTTTAAATACCGGAGCGGATTGCCGGCAGAGTTGGATGGGGGCCAGCACCTAGGGTGAGGAGACAAGGCCATATGTGATCCCATATAACTGCCATCGGAGTTATCAGAGGGGGCCAACCCCTAGGGTGTGAGCGGGGGCCAGCCCTAGAGCCCATGTCCCGTAATATGACCATCAGCTTCGATTTTTGGCTCTCCCAGAAACTTCGGCACCCAATATGGTTCTATGCTCCGGCACATGACCACGTTGCAAATCGTTGGGGGCCCGGCCGCCAGGGGCTGGCGGTTAGCCCCAACCCTTGGGCATGTGGCCCCCATACGACCACAAATTTCGGAATTTTGGGGGTTAGAGGACATTTTCAGTGTCCAACAATTTCGCCCGTTGGGCATGATTGTAGGCCAGTTTTGTGCATTGATTCTGGGTTTGGGGCGCTCAAGCCAGATTTAGGTCGAATTGTAGGATGGTTAACATAGAAGTTCATGAGAGGGCTTCGAAGCTCATAACGTTTGGAGTTTTTATCCAAATTGAGCTCAGAAAGAGGCTACATAGGGGTTTTTGAATGTTATGAATCCATTGGTAGCCTCTATTTTATGATTTGAGCAGATTTACAGGGTCTTTTTGGAGGTTTGATACTAACGGTGTATGGGTCAATTAGGGTTTGGAAGTAGTTCTAGGAAGTTTTTGGGCATGGAGAAGATCTTGTAGGGGTATTCTCATTTCCAGAAGGCTACTACAACAACTATAACCAGTAGGGTTCAGATCAGGTTCAATTTCTCTTATCATGAATTTTTGATTATATGTTTCAATATGGAATTGAAGCACGCACATGATGTTCTTAACTCATTTTAGTTGAAGTATGTCATCTTTGAAGAAGATGTTTTGAGTTGGTTCTATTTAGAGAGTTCTTTGTAAGAGAACATTACCTTGTAGGGGTAATAGCCACTTATTTCCATGTAACAAATGTTTATGTACTTCATTCACACTAAATATATGAGTGGTCTAGTCATGTTGACAGACCCAGAAATGTAGCCCAGGAGGGGTAAATTCAATCAACAAACCTTTGTCTTTCTCTTCTTTATGCCTTCATGGATTATGCGTGTTATGTTCAGTTACATATGAAGACTAATTCATGTTTGAAGAAACATTGAATAAACCTGTTGTTTCAAGAGCCATTTTTAATCTTGCAAAGCGTTGACATGGTCCTAAATTTTGTTCTATTTGATTTTGGAAAAGAGGAAGAAATCACCTAATCCAATTTCCCATCACCATGAGGAATTTTCCTCTCCTAGTCTCCAGGCTTTATCGTACATCCCGCCATACAACGGTTGAGGATCCCTAGGCCTAATCAAGACTCCACCCTCCAGGATTTACCATATATCCTGCCATTCATCGGCCAAGGATTCCTAGGCCTGATCGAGGGCACCCACCTCTAGGCTTTACCTTATATCCTGTCATTCATCGATCGAGGATTCATAGGCCCACCCATGTACACAAAATCCAGCTTTATCGCAACCCACAATCTGGTTCAGTGGTAGCTAGTCCAAGGCTTTACCGCAATCCACAATTTTATTCGGGGATTACTAGGCCAAGTGTTCTTTATCTAAGAGACCACCTCACTTAGTTTCAAATCAATCCGACCATCCAGCTCAACCAAAACATGAGAACCCCATCACAACATGTCTATCCGAAAATGGCAAGGCAAGGCTGAATAACACTATCACACCTGGAAAAACCCATGCCAATGACAACAAGAGAACCAAATACACACATGCATGCCAAATATAGCAAGCAAATCACACATGTAATTTGATACCTACAAAGCATCCCGTTGCCGCTTCTTGATCTTTGCTTCCTCTTGCCTTCTTTTCTTTTCTTGATCCAATGCTGAAGTGATCCAAGAATGCTCTAAGTGTCCAAGAGTGTGAGAGAGGGAGATAATAGAGAGAGATCATCAAAATTGAACGACAAAAGGTACCAATTCATCCTTAGAAGCTTTTTTATTAATGAGGCTTTTATTTTCTTATTTTTCCATTATTTTTCTTTATTTTCCTCCTCACATGCAACTTGTGACCTTTCACCTTCCTTTTCTCTTAATTTTTATTATTTTCATAAACAAAATGACAATTAATGCCTCGTGCCTTTTCAAAGCATTTGGCATTGCCTTTGCCAATTTCCTTAGCCATAATAAACCAAATGAACACCTTCACTAGGATGTTTCTACCCAACATTCATCTTGGAATACGTGTCCCATAACGTGGTTATTATTTTTTCTTTATTAACTTTTATTACATGGAATTTCCCATGGTTGTTACAGAAACCTCCCCCTTGGGGAAACATCGCCCTGAGTGCTCAATGATACCTACAACCAACAAGATTGTTGAGAAGGAAAACATACAACCGAAGGAGCTTTATAACTTAGCTCATTTCAGTATTTACAATGATCAGCGTGTTAAAAAGAAAACCAACATGACAACATGATAACCATAATGACGTGACACCCATACTTCTTGTTGGAGCTCTCTAAAACAACTCATGGCAGTATTAACATCCATATACATTTATACATATACCAAAACATATACCAAAAACATTCACTCAACTAGTGAATAGAGAAGGATACATAGTCCGCATCTAATCCGCCATCTCCCATGTAGCTTCATCGGGCCCAAAGTGCTTCCACTGCATTTAACCTGCTCGATTGCTTGGTTTGAGAGAATGAGCATCTTTCTCTGCAATATAAACTAAGTTTCCAACCATAATTCTCCATTCGGTTCCACTTGCAATATATACCAGTCAATCACATGATCAACATCCTTAACATATTTCTTAAGCAATGACGCATGGTAAACATCATGGAATTTCATTGTAGAGGCAGTGCAAGTCGATAAGCTACTGGTCCAATCCTCTCAAGAATCTTGAAAGGTCCACAAAACCGAGGTGTCAGCCTGACACATGATCCAATCCTCAAGGAACGTTTTTCAGCTTGATGCACAAGTACATTTGTTCCCCAATTTGAAACTCCTTAAACACCCTGTTCCGATCTGCATAACTTTTATGCGTGTAATGTGCTGCCTTTAGATTCTTCTTGATGACCTACATTTCCTATTCCATCTGTGCCAACATGTCTGGTCCAATCAATAACCTATTCACTGGATCGCTCCAACTGATGGGAGTATTACAACTCCGCCCGTATAGTGCCTCAAATGAACTCATCTTCAGTGACACCTAATAACCATTATTATAAGCGAACTCAACCAGCGGAAGGTACTCCACCCATCTCCTTTGTTGATGCATCACATACATCCTCAACATGTTCTCCAATATCTTGTTGAGCTTCTGTGTCTGTCCATCTTTTTGCAGGTGATAAGTTGTGCTGAAGGCCAACTTTGTACACAAACATGCAAACAACTCCTTCCAAAACATGGAAGTGAACTTAGCGTCCCTGTATGACACAATATCTCTTTCAACACCATGTAACCTCACCACATTTTTGATGAATAGCTGTGCCACATCACTAGCTGAATAAGTAGACTTCATTGGAATGAAGTGCATTACCTTCGTCAACTGGTCTACCACAACAATGATGGAATCATGCTGTTTAGATGTCCTCGACAAACCTGTAATGAAGTCCATGGAAATGGCCTCCCACTTCCAATCTAGAATTAGAATTGGTTGAAGTAGTCCACTTGGATGCTTGCACTCTTCTATCACCTGCTCGCAGTCCAAGCATCTAGCCACAAATTCTGCCATGTCCTTCTTCATATTCGACTAATAATAAAAATTCTTCATTGTTGTCAATTTCTTATGGTATCCTGAGTGACTTGAATATGGTTTCACATGAAATTATCACAAGATAGTCTTCTTGAGCTCGCTATTGTCTAGCTCATATATCCTATCCTTAAATCTGATCAAGCCATTTGCTGTGAGACTATAGTCCAAATCCTGATCACCTATACCTTGCTGTAATATGTGCATAAGCTCCATGTACCTATCATCTTGCTAACCTGCCTGTAAGATCTGATGTTTTAAGTCTGTTGCATAAGAACTCATAGATGCAATATGATTCACCTGTATTCGCCTGCTAAGAGAATCTACAACCCTATTATCTTTATCCTTGATGTACCTGATCTCAAAGCTGAACTCACTGATTGTGGCCAACCATCTAGCTTGCCTGGCATTCAAATTCGGTTTATCAAACAAGTATATCAACCTACTATGATCATTCATCAAGATGAACTCCCTGCTAAGAAGATAATGTCTCCACATCTTCAAAACATGGATGATCACTTCCAACTCAAGATCATGTGTCAAATAATTCTGCTTGTGCTCATTCATTTTTTGCGACTCATATCACACTACCTGTCCTTCCTGCATAAGGACTCCACCAAATCCTTTCTTGCAAGAATCTGTACATACCACAAACTCTTTGTGCAGATCTGCAATCTCTAACAATGGGTTATTTGTCAACAATTGCTTCAATTGTTGAAAACTTATTGTACATTCCTCTGTCCATTCAAATTTCTTACCTTTCCTCTTTAGTGACGTAATATGATATGCAATTTGAGATAAGTTCCTGATGAACCTCCTATAATAGCCTGCTAACCCCATACATGATCTTACCTCATCCACATTTCTAGGAGCTGGCCACTCCATGATAGCCCTTATCTTCTGTGGGTCCACTGCTATACCTTTTGTGGAGACCACATGCCACAAGTAATGTAACTTTGACTAAAAGAAAGTGCATTTGCTAAGCTTAACATACAATTGATGCTCTCTTAGTAATCTCAACACTGCAGCTAAATGTTTGACATGTTCTACCCCATTCTTAGAATATATCAAAATGTCATCAATGAATACAATAACAAACTTGTCCAGATAAGGATGAAACACAGTATTCATCAAGCACATAAAGCTAGTGGGAGCATTAGTAAAACCAAATGGAACTATAACAACTTCATAATGCCCGTACTTGGTCCAGAAAGTTGTGTTGTAAATGTCCTCTTTTTTTAATGTGTACCTAATGATATATGGATCTCAGATCAATATTCGAGAACATTGTTTCTCCTTTCAACTGATCGAATAAATCATTAATTCTCGGCAACATATACTTGTTCTTGATGGTCACCTTGTTCAATTGCCTATAATCAATGCATAGCCTAAGAGTACCATCCTTCTTCACAAACAATACCGTCGTACCCCAAGGCGACACACTTGGCCTAATGTATCCCTTGTCAAGACTTTCCTTCAACTACAACTTCAACTCTACTAACTTTGGTGTGCTCATACTATATGGTGCCTTCGACGCTGGTGTTGCCCCTAGTACCAACTCAATAGAAAAGTCGACTTATTTGTGAGGTGGCAACTATGAAATATTTTCTAGAAACACATCCTAAAACTACTGTAAAACTGAGTACCTACTAAATATCTTCTCATCCTCATCCTTTTTACCTTTATCGTTAGAAATGTGCACTACAAATAACACACACCCTTTTCTGTGACTACGCTTCGTCTGCATAATTGTCACCATTCTAACTGATGTTTCTTTCTTCTTACCTTGCAAAACTCTTCGTTCCCCATTGTTTTCCAAGCAATTAATGACTTTTTCATAATAATCCCCTTTGGTCCTATAAAGATACAACTAGTCCATACCCAACAACACACTGTATGATCCAAATAACAATGCGTTCAAATGTGCTGATGTAGGCATACCATTCAACTCGAATGTACAAGATCTTACCCAAAGATGAACTCTCTTCTTTGTACCTATATCCAACTGCACTAACCAAGATTCTACATGCACTTATTTATTCAAACCACAATTATCCACAAAGTGAGGATTAACATAGCTATAATTAGATCCAGGTCAATCAAAATAGAAACAACTTGATCACAAAGCTTACCATTCATCCTAATAATATATGCTTGGTGATCTTCCTGCCTATTATCCAATCTGACAGATACAAGTAATGCTCTGCCGAACATCCCCAACAGTCTGCATCTTTGTGCATTGTAGATATGAGGCTTACCGACCTGATTCTGCAGACAATTCGTCTTAATATGTTCCTTACCACATGTCCAACATTGCAACCGTCCTGTACCATCACCTCTATTATGTTGCTGTGACCCATGTCCCTATCTAGCTACGTTGAACTTCTTGTATGGTGCAAGATTCTCTTTCTCTTCTGTATTATGAGGCCTTGTTCTTTTTGGCTGCCATTTACCTTTAGCTTTATCTTTCCCTTTCTGTCCTTGCTACAATTATGTCTAACACTTTGATTGTTCATAACAATGCTTCAATTTCCCAATAACTTCCTTAAGTGATTGAGGCTCAACATACTCAATCCACTTTCTAAATGCTAATGTCAATCCACTGACAAATCTTTGAGCTTTAGGCTTTTCATCCTTAAGATACAATACATACCTCAATAGCTCTAGGAACTTGGTCGTATACTCCTCATCTGTCATCGATCCCATCTTGAGCTCATAGAATTCCTTAGCTTTGATGTCGTACTACCTCTCTGACAAATACTTATCCCTGAAAAATCTCTTCAATTCATGCCAACTCAACTCTTATGTCATGATGTCTCTAACCCGTTTCACATCTTCTCACCAGATATCTGCTTTCCCTTTGAGGTTGAAGATAGCCATTTCAGCATTCATATTCTCTGTGTACTCATGCAGTTCAAAGAACTTCTTCATCCCAAGTAACCAAGTCTCTACATCCTTCGGCTTCTTCAAATCTCAATCAAAGGTAGGTGGCTTTGCTTTTATGAACTCATGTGGCAAATATCCTGTCACTCATCTTGTATGGATGATAACAATGACGATCATAGTGCTTGTTAGAACCAGAACTAGAATAAAACTTGTGTCCATCACCTCTCTTATCCGGAGTGTCCAAGAACCTACCATCTCTGATTGTGTCATCCCTATTTGACCTGTGCCCACCATGATATCTACTACCATATGCCCCACTAGTTTTATCCTCCTACCCATGGTTGATCAGAAGTGGTCCCTGTCTTTGTAATTCAGAGAAACTTTGAAGGATTACTGCATTGGCTTCGACTTGTTTCTCCTGTGCGTGCATCATTCTATGATTATCTACTTTGCAACTTCTTATTTCTTCCTTTAAGCTTTTCATTATGCCTGCTAAGTCGGAAGAGTGCCCAACACCACGATGCTCATCTAATCCATAGGGAGAGTCTCAAGAACTATAATATAGCACCTTGCTAGTCATCTTTGATATTCTTTCTGCAAATATATCATGTCAACTAAATTAGAACACAATATAATCAATATACGTCAGTATATTTCTAGAGAGGATGTTTCGTCTGCAAAATCAACCAGATTAGCACAATACATGTATAAACATAATCGTAACAATACATAAACATCATTTCAACCATTATCAATGCATTACCATACCAACCACATAGCATGACCTCATGCATGACAACAATTACCATGTCAATGTATGCATAATCAACATATGTATGCCATGCATGCATACACAATACATAAAAACATTGACATGCATAACCAATGCATAACCGACCTATACTCATGATAAACACATCCAACATCAACACCATCAAATTTCACATGGTGACACAAATGAAACCATGACCACCACCATGCATACACAACAAGTACATAGACCACAAGCATAAGGAGCACGTATGCAATTGTCATGCATGTATGACCAACACACCACCCATCCAGTCCAAGGGGTGAACCATGTTCTGATATTACTCTGTAACACCCTCCTTCCACATTTACCCAAGTTAACCGGTCTGTTGGGGTAAACATGTGACGCGAGGTTACTATGATCTAATTCAACTCGCCATGTACAGTTAAAGAAGTGGAACCGACAAAACACAACCAAATTTGACCTTCTACACATGTTACAGAACCTTTAGGAGGCAACCAACCCTTCCAAGTGGAATCTTGATTAGGCATAGGGATTCTTGATCGTTGTATGGAAGGGATGTATGTCCACATAATTTTTTAAAGTTACAGTGGTGAGTTTAAACTCCAAGTGTCGAAGAGATAGTAAAAGAAATGCAACCAGAAGTACTATTTTTGGTTAAAAAAAGCGTCATTTCAAGATTCGTTGATCTGAAATGTTCATATATGGTCACAATTATTTAGCCAATGTGAGTTGAGGCATTTTGAATAGATGGAGATTTAACGCTGCCTTTTGCATTTGATGGCCAATCAGTTCAATGGAATTTAATCGAATGGAATGCAGTTGAGTGGATTCCATACCAACAACCAGACAAATGGGCAACATGGTTCAGACCAAATTAGGTTATTGATTTCGTGCTGGATAAGTTGCCAGCGACACCCAAAGCGCTTCCACTGCACTTTAACTTGCTCAATTCTTGGTTCCAGAGCATGGGCATCTTTCTTTGCAATATACACTAAGGTTCCAACTAGTATTCTCCATCTGGTTCCACCTGCAATACAAACCAGTCAATCACATGATCAACATCCTTAACATTTTCTTAATCAATGACACATGGAAAACATTATGGACTTTCATTGTCAGAGGCAGTGCAAGCCGATAGGCTACTAGTCCAATCCTCTCAAGATTCCTGAAAGGTCCACAAAAGTGAGGTGCCAGCTTGGCACATGATTCAATACACTTGTTCCCCAATTTGAAACTCCTTAAACAACCTGTTCTGATTTGCGTAAATTTTATGCATGTCCTATTCTACCTTTAGATTCTTACTGATTACCTACATTTCCTATTCCATCTCTGCCAACATGTCCTGTCCAATCAATACCTTGTTCATTGGATCACTCCAACTGATGTGAGTATTACAACTCCGCCCTTATAGTGCCTCAAACGGACTCATCCTCAGTGACATCTGATAATCGTTATTATAAGCGAACTCATCCAAAAAATGGTACTCCACCCATCTCCTTTCCTGATGCATCACATACATTCTCAACATGTCCTCCAATACCCTGTTGGCCCTCTCTGTCTGTCCATGTGTATACGGATGATGAGTTGTGCTGAAGGCCAACTCTGTACACAAACTTGCAAACAACTCCTTCCAAAACTTGGAAGTGAACTTAGCATCCTTGTTTGACACAATGTTTCTTGCAACACCATGTAACCTCACCACATCTCTGATGAATACTTGTGCCACATCACTAGCTGAATAAGTAGACTTCATTGGAATGAAGTGTGTTACCTTCGTCAACCAGTGCACCACAACCATGATTGAATCATGTTGTTTAGATGTCCTTGGAAAACTTGTAATGAAGTCCATGGAAATGACCTACCACTTCCACTCTGGAATTAGAATCGGCAGTAGTAGTCCACTTGGATGCTTGCACTCTTCTTTCACCTGCTCACAGTCCAAGCATCTACCCACAAATTCTGCCACGTCCTTCTTCAAATTCGGCTAATGATAAAAATTATTCACTGCTGTTAATGTCTTATGGTATCATGAGTGACCTGAATATGGTTTCGCATGAAATTCTCACAAGATAGTCTTGTTTAGATCACTATTGTCTGGCACAAATATCCTGTCCTTAAATCTGATCAAACCATCTGTTGTGAGACGATAGTCAAAATCCTGATCACCTATACCCTGCAGTAATATGTGCATAAGCTCCATGTACCTATCATCTTGCTAACCTGCGTATCAGATCTGATGTTGTAAGTTTGTCCATAAGAACTCATAGATGCAAAATTGTTCAACTGTATCTGCCTGCTAAGATAATCTACAACCCTGTTCTCTTTACCGTTGATGTGCTTGATCTCAAAGTTGAACTCAGTGATCGTGGCCAACCATCTAGAAGTGCAGAGTGCTTGGATCATTGTGAATGGGGATGAGCCGAGGCTCGCAGCTGGATCAACATCGGTCCCAGATTGGGAGAAACGAGAAAGCAGAGCAAGGACAATGTTAAAGATGTCAGTGAAAGACTGCATTATACCGCACATCAGAGAAGGTAAGTCAACTAACGAGATCTGGGGAACTCTGAAGGAACTATACGAAATCAGGAATTCAAATAGTCTTCTGTTCCTTAAGAGTAAGATCCTATCTATAAATATGGAGGAGAATGAAACAATTTCTTCATTCGTAGCAAGGATTAAGGATCTAAAAACCAAATTATTAGATATTGGTCATACAATGGACGATACAGATATTATCACCATTACAATGAATGGTGTCATTGATGATTATCAAATGTTCATCACTAGGATAAATGCCAGAGAAAAGATCCCGCATTTTGAAGTGCTGACAGGTATACTGATGCAGGAAGAAGAGAAGAGATCGACTCTAAAACCCCAGAGTGGCGATCTTGCATTGATGGCGAAGAAGAACTTCTACAAAGGGAAAGGACGTCCACAACAACAAAATAGAGCAAGTTCACAGAAACGGCCAAATCAGACCCAAGGTATGCATCCGAATAAAAGCTACTCTGAAACTAAATGTTTTTATTGCGGAAAATTGGCTCATATTGCCAAGGAGTGTAGGAAAAAGAAATATCATGAAGAACAGCAGAAGCCGAAAAGACATGCAGGGCATTTCGCGAATGGTGATCAAGTGCAGAATTTAAGATTGTTCATGGCAAATTGTGATGAAAATGTTGATGCAGACATCTGGTATGTAAATTCAGGAGCATCAACACACATGACAAGGAATAAGCACTGGATGGAGGATTTTAAAGAGATCAATGAAGGCGCACAAATTTACCTAGGTGATGACAGAAGTCATCAAATCAAAGGATGTGGGAAAGTTTATGTTATTCTACCTAATGGTAATATCAAATAAATTTATAATGTAATGTATGTGCCTGGCATAACAAAGAACTTGATTTCTGTATCTATGATTAGAGATCAAGATTTGAAAGTTGAATTTTTAAAATCTAACTGTTATATTAAAGATTTACTAGATGGCATGAAGACAATTGCTAGAGGAATCCGAACAGGAGGTCTGTACAAGTTGGATGTGAAATCTGGACCAGTTCGAGCATTGACAACAACGAGCCTGACTATAGAAGAGCTTTGGCATCAGAGATTCGGCCATATCAATGTTAGAAAATTATATATTACAGAGCAATGGAACACATAAAATATTGCAGAAATATAAACATATAAAACGCATAAAACAAGAGAGACACAGATATACGTGGTTCACCTAGTTTGGGCTACATCCATGGAGAAACAACCAGTCCTTCCTTTTATATTATTTAGTAAACTGAAGAGATACAACCTACAGTAGATCCACTGTAACACCCTCTTCGCTCTCAATCTCCTCTCTCTTCCTCACTCAGAATACAGATGTGCATAGACGCAATACAATTCCCTCATATATAGTGAGTGGTTGCCTTCTAGGGAAAAAAACCATAAATTAAACATAACTTATACCATCAGATCATCTACCTAATGAATGGCCCAAATTAACTAGAAATTACTAGACTTTTACAAGGCAATTTTACATCTCTATTTTTAGCTTCGGGGCGCTGCCATCGAATCCCTGTCGGGGGACCATTGGCCCTCGGACCTCCCAGTCGGGGGGGATTAGCCCCCTTGGACTCCCGTGGGGGGGGACAAGTCCCCCCTGCATCCCCCCGCGTGGAGGGGTGTACAGTCTTCCTAGGGTATACATCCGGCTGAGACATTTGAATACAGAAGATAATCATGCTCCACACCCAACAATCAACTACAATGATTTGCTGTTATTACAAAAGAAGGAAATGGTAAGAGATCTTCCTATGCTAAAGCAAGTACATAATAACTGTGATGCCTATACTTTAGGAAAAATGCATAGAGAAGAATTCCATGTTAGAGTATAAAAGAAACAGAGGGATATACTGGAGTTAGTGCACACAGACCTTTGTGGTCCCATGCAGTCAAAATCATTAGGAGGTGCACTGTATTTTCTACTATTTATTGATGATTGTACGAAGTTTTCTTGGGTGTATTTCTTAAGTAAGAAGAGTCATACATTCGAATACTTTAAGCAGTTTAAAAATATGATTGAAAGACAAACAGGGAAACAGATAAAAATTCTCTGTTCTGATCAAGGGGGAGAATACAGGAAAGATGATCTTATCAGATATTGTAAAGATCATGGAATTTTGCAGCAGTTCACAGTACCCCATACTCCACAGCAGAATGGAGTGACAGAAAGAAAGAACATAACACTGGTGGAATGTGTTAGAAGTATGCTAAAAGGTAAGCATCTTTTGAATGGTTTTTGGGCTGAAGCAGTGAATACTACAGTTTATTTAAAAAATAGGAGTCCTACAAGAAGTCTTGAGTCTAAAACTCCTTTTGAAGCATTATATGGATATAACCCTGTAGTAAAACACTTAAGAATATTTGGATGTAAAGCATTTTCCCACATACCAAAGGAAGATAGAAGAAAATTAGACTCAAAAGCCATCAGATGTATGTTTATAGGGTATTGTTCATCATATAAAGCATACAGATTATTTAATTCCTCTACTTACAAGATCTTTGTTCGTAGAGATGTTAAATTCCATGAGTAGGATAATGAAGAACTTGATGAGCACTATGATGGATGGGACATTCCGTACTTTGAGGAAGAAGTAAAGAACAATCAGGGTTAGCAATAGACAAAGGCAGAAGATGAAGAGCAACAACAACAACAGCAGAAATAACAACAACAGCAAGAAGAAAAAGTAAATTATGATCAAATAAGGATTGAAATTACCGCTCCACCACTCCGGAGATCAGGTAGGAAAGCTCAAATTCTTGCAAGATATAGCGAAAATGCTTTTATAACTAGTATGATGAATGTGGTTGAACCGTCTAGTTATAAAGAAGCAAATGAAAATAGTGAATGGAAAATAGCCATGGAACATGAATATGATTCAATAATTAGAAATAACACTTGGGAATTAGTTGAAATTCCTAGAGGAAAACAGACCGTAGGTTGCAAATGGTTATATATTTGAAAATTAATGCAGATGGAACTATAGAAAAACTGAAAGCTAGGTTGGTTGCAAAGGGGTACACACAAAAAGAAGGGATAGAATATGAAGAAACCTTCGCCCCTCTAGCTAAATTGAACACCATCAGAATGTTAATAGCTTTAGCTACTGAGAAAAATTGGATAATGCACCAACTCGATGTAAAGTCTGCATTTTTGAATGGAGAACTGAAAGAAGAGGTTTATCTAGAGCAACCGGAAGGGTTTGTCCAGAAAGGAAAAGAACATTTAGTTTGTAGGTTGAAGAAAACACTCTATGGACTAAAACAAACTCCCAGGTCGTGGTATGAGAAAATTGATTTATTTTTTCTACAAGCTGGCTACAATAGAAGTAAGAATAACCCTAATCTTTACACCATGAAAGATGAACAAGGGTGCGTAGTGCTGATTTCATTATATGTAAATGATTTGATAATTACAAGTGATGCTATATATCTAATTGAGGAAATCAAGCAACAGATGTCACAGATGTTTGAGATGAAGCATCTCGGTGAACTCAGATACTGTTTAGGTCTTGAGATCTGGGGAGATTCAGGTCAAACATTTCTCTCTCAAGCAAAGTATGTCAAAGGTCTATTAGAAAAGTTTAGAATGGATCAGTGTAAGCCTGCACCGGTACCATTGCAGCAAAACATCAAATTGCAGTGTGAGGATGGCTCAAAAGCGGCGGATGCAACACTTTACAGACAACTGGTTGGGAGTCTAATCTACCTAACCACCACTAGACCTGATTTGGTTTATGCAGTTAGCGTGTTAAGACAATTTATGTCTAAGCCACTCGAAAGCCATTGGAATGCAGTGAAGAATGTATTGAGGTATTTACAAGGTACTGTAGATTATGGAATTATTTACATCGACTCTTCTGATGTTAGATTGGTAGGATTTGCAGATTTAGATTGGGCAGGAAATGTAGATGATTGCAGATCTATAACAGGTTATGCATTCAATCTTGGATCTGGGGTGATCACATGGAGCAGCAACAAGCAGAGTATCAAGCCATGTGTGCAGCAACGTGTGAGGCGGTTTGGTTGCGGAGACTTCTCCAGGATGTTGGGGAAGAATAGACAGTCGCAACAACAATTAGATGCGACAATCAAAGTTCAATCAAGCTGGCCAACAATTCAGTGTTTCACAAAAACACTAAACATATTGATACTTAATTCCATTTTGTTAGGGAGAAAGTGCAATCTAAAGAAATTCATTTAAAATATTGTAGTACATGTGATAATGTTGCGGACATTTTCATTAAGCCTCTTGGAAAAGTTAAGTTTCAAATGTTTAGGGAGATGTTAGACATATATGTGAACTCATTCTCCATTAAAGGGGAGTGTTGAAGATAATGGAGAATATCCTAGAATAGGTAGAGTTGGTTCACGTAACCTCATGATAGGAATTAGTTTCTATTCTTAGGATGTTGTTCTAACTTCCCTAAAACCATGTTTTCTATTTAATGTGTAATGTGCATGAACAATGTAGAGCATTCTGCAGAGCCAGACTCTCTTTCGTAGAGCTGACCAGTGGGTTTTATTTTGATTAATACAAACATTACCATTTTTATCAAAAAATATTCAAGTTGAATATTCGTTCATGATGTGGTGGACATGCAAATAATAATAGATTTTATATTAAAATAACGGGTCTCTTCCCTGAGAAGATAATGCTGTTTTCTTTGTTGTACCTCTTAGAAAGAAATTAATGGAGAAGAGTAGGAGGTGGAAGATACTAGTTTTTCATTATGAACAAAAGACATACATGGTAATTTAAAACTCGAATGAAATTCTAATTTTCGGAAGCCCATCTCTTCTGGTTTAAGTAGTGTGTTTGAAATTTTCAGGGATTTTCTTTAATATGTTTTGGTTGCTTTGGCTAGTACGATTGACAGGTGTTTCAAAACAGCAATGGATATAGGTTCTCATACAAATAACCAATGTCTCTGCTCTTTACTTTTTAACAGTATTCTTCTTCAAAGTCTTCACTTCATCATACATCGTAATTCAAATTCCTCTTTCAACCAATGTCTCTGCTTTTTACTTTTTAACAGTATTCTTCTTCAAAGTCTTCACTTCCTCATACATCGTAATTCAAATTCCTCTTTCAAAACGTTGTCTTAACTTGTAAGAGGAGCCTCGTGACTAGCTGCTGTATTAAAATAGTGCACGCTGCCCATATGTTGCCCACCAAGTGTAGGGTTCTTTATCTATCTGCCTCTCACAAATTTCAAATGGGGTATCAAACATTGACCATAAACATGACAATGTCGTAAAAATGTGTCCAGACCAAGATGGTAATACAAGCACCTCAAAGGATCTCATGAGATAGTGATGCATTGTAGCCCGACTTTGAAACAGAAAATTAAAAAACATCTTGGACAAATTTCAAATGGGCTATCGCACTTTGACCATAAACATGACAATGTCGTAATAACGTACTCAGACCAAGATGGTATAATAGACAACTCAAAGGATCTCATCAAAGAGTGATGCATTGTAGCCCGAGTCTTGAAAATAAAATTTAAAATCCCTCCGGCCATCCTCCGAGCTAAGTAATTACAGCATGGTGCTAGGCCAGTGAAATATGTGATTTTGATTCAACATGGTTCATGTCATCGAACTTTAGCTTTGGCATGGGATTATAGTCATAAAATTGATAATGATTGCAGAGGCGGAAATACTGGAGATAATAGAGTCAAAATTGGAAATGGAGGCAACAGCGCTTCTCATCATTTAATAACGGCTAAATAAACTAGATAAGGGACAAGTAAACAAACAGGAATAAATCCCAACTTAAACTCAACTAATTTAACTAAATCACAACTAACTATGACACCTAGCACCAAGCAGACACTTCAATTAATGTTCTCAACAAAAATCTGGTTGTGGAAGAAGCATTTGCAACTGTTGCTGAATTTCTTCTTCTTCTATTTTAGAGTTGGTTTTAAATTTTCATCCACTGTTCCATATCACCTATAACCAGTGGGGACTGTTATAGGCCTAATTTAGTACAAGAAGTGGGACCTATTTTAGTAACTTTGGCTTAGTACGTTTGTGTCCCTGTGTATTCTTTCCAGCTTATAGCCTTAATTTAGTACAAGAAGTGGGGGCAATTTTATTAAATTTGGCTTAGTTCGTTTGTTTCCCTGTGTATTCTTTTCAACAAAGAGATGTCTTTAATGTATTATTACTACTTTTCGCAGCTGACAATGACGAAAAGACGGAGGGAGGTGGATCTTCGGAGGAGGTCGAGGACGGCAGTGGTGATGAAACGGATTTTCAGGAAGTGGATCACCATGCAGTAGAGGATAGGGAGTTAAAAAATCATCTCCTTCGCAAATACAGTGGATATTTGAGTAGTCTAAAACAGGAATTCATGAAGAAGAAAAAGAAAGGAAAGCTCCCTAAAGATGCACGGCAAAAGTTACTTGATTGGTGGAGTCTGCACGACAAATGGCCTTATCCTTCGGTATGATTTCTCATTGTAAATTTTGTTTCGTCTTTATCTTTGAGAATTGCCCCCACTTTATGATGTTTGTAACTAAAGGCAAAACCAGTATTTTACTCATGCAATGAGTTAACGTCTTCCTTTGCCATTGCAGGAGACGGAGAAAATAGCTTTGGCTGAATGCACGGGGTTGGATCAAAAACAAATAAATAATTGGTTTATAAACCAAAGAAAACGCCACTGGAAGCCTTCTGAAGATATGCACTTCATGGTAATGAACAGTCACAGTCCTCACAGTGCTGCCTTGTATGTTGAGAGACATATGATGACTGAAGGGTATCTTTAGATTGCTAGAAAGAACCTTCGGCTGAAAACAGCACACAATGCTATTGCTCTTGTTGTATTTAATTGGCATGGCTTTCAATTTTCTTTCCCTTTTTTATTGGTAAATAAAAACTTCAAATTTATATAAAAAGGAAAGATAAAAAACAGTAATGACCCAGATTGAAAGAAAAAGGTTTAAAAGAGTGGGGAATTACACACAGCCATAAAATGCCAGATATCGAGCAGGTACAATTCGTAAACTAAAAGGATAGGAGAAGAAAACAAATATAAAAGGGAAATAAAGGATAACACTCGGCACTAATCAGGTAGTCCTAATTGCCGAGAGCAGTAAAACCCTAACGGCCTAGCTAGCGTTAAACTGAACGAGCTTAGCACAGAGGCAGAGTGTCAATCGCTTGTGGGCCCTGGCACTCTCTCTCCCTGAGGACCGATATTGGAAGAAAGCTAAGTTAAATTTGTATGCACACTTCGTAATTTTCTGACTTTTGGAAGTAAGTTAATCTGGAATTTTCCATTCGAGTGGGTTCCTTCGTTGCTAATCTCCATGGGCTTTTAATCTTGATGCATTTATATTTTTCTTTTATGCTATCGTCTCCAGCGGAGTTATACTGCTGTGCTTTTACTCAGCTGTAATAGAGCATTTGCGCAGCATTTGGTCATGGCCATAAGTGAATATGACGAGTTGAACTTTGCTGTTACGTTCTAATGTCTCTAACCGAATTTCTGTTCTCTGCATTAGAGTTTTTTGTACAGTTTTCTGTGCTGTAGCGGGGCAGGTAATCCTGCATTACATAAATGACATCATTTACATATTCTAGAAATTTACTTGAAATCTCAACGCTCTCTCCTAATTTCAACTGTTATAAGTAATGACACTAACAATGTCTTGTCTTTTTCTTTGAAATTTAAATACATTTATAACCAAAGTCTTTGTGAAAATATCTGCAAATTGATCTTTTGAACCACAAAAAAAAAGTAACATGTATCAATCATCGCAAATTGATCTTTTGAACCACAAAAAGTAAGTAATATGTCTCATTGACAAGCTCACGGATGAAATGAAACCGTGTGTCAATGTGCTTGCGCTTTTTGTGAAAGACATTTTTTTGATAACGAAACTATAGAACTGTTATCACTGTAAGTCGTAGTTGGCTCCTTTTGAACATTTGAAAGATTTGTCAATAGTCTTTTGAGCCACACAGCGTAACAAGCTGCTGAAGTGTCAGCCACATATTCTGCCTCTGCTGAAGATATCGAAACGATTGGTTGTTTCTTGGATGCCCATGAAATCATATTGGTTCGAAGATGAAAAACATACCCTGAGGTGCTTTTGCGATCGTCTAAGTTGTCAGCTTATTCGCTCTCTGTATAACTTGGAAGGGAGTTATCTTCATAATGTGTGTAGAGCAAACCATAGTCTAGGGTCCCTGCAATATATCTTAGGATCCTTTTTTCATGCCGAGGTCAACAGAATCTCAAATTTTATTGGAGGAAACCCAATTTGATTTGACCATTCACAGTCACTTTAATTCTGGAGTCGTCGCAATGGAATATCCACCGTCGATCTTTATGAGCACGATCCAACGGTCTTCGTGCAATATCGTGCTCCAAAAAGCGCACTACTTATTGTTTTGAAATCATGCGATATCGGTGGTTTTGTATGGTTACGTGTCACCAGCTTAGGTTAATCGCGTGAATCTGAGAAATACCATTTACCATTCCTTAAGCGCATGAGATACGCTTACCACTTGGGAATATCGCTCACGTGCTTAATATGCGTTTTTAATACATACGTTTTAACAAAGGTTTAACGCTTGAGCATGGAATAATCCTTAATGTTAACCCACTGTAACTTATCAATAAAATGCATAAACAAAAAGTAATACCCGATTAGCGCCCAGAACGCTGATACACAGATTCTAGAGAATTTTTGCACCAGGAATAGCACGTAATACCACATTTAATCAATTATTCAATAACATAGAAATTATAGAGTCTTGGCCCTCTCGGGTTGATTACAACAATTTGTCTGACCTCTGTTTTGCTCGCAAAACCTCTCTCTCTTAGTCTTTCACTTACTCCTCCCCTATTCCATCTAATCTCTATCATTACATTGTTTCCTTCCTTTTATGGATCAAATCCTATCCTAACAGCATTTGACAACGCTATTTTTATCAGCTCAACTATTAAATCCCTATTCTCAAGCTCTGATACACACCTCTTCTAACACTTATCTCTTATTCTAAAAATAATACAATGATTTAATCATTATAATAAATGAAATAAAGATCATTTCGAGAGATCCAACCCTCTCTTCTCACTGATTTGACCACTCAAGTCAATGAAATCCATCTCGTGTTAGCCACAACATGTGAACATACAATCACATCGCTGGCTAAATCTAGATGCTCCTGCACCAGACTCCCGGGGAAGAAAAGAATCATCCATCAGACTTCCAGGGTTTACTCCATACTTTTGCAACTACGCTGTTGTCAACCAACTGGAATCCTCTATTGGCTGTCCTTTCCATTTGACTAAATATTTAAAATAAACCTGTCCTCTGGTCCTTTTAGTTACTCTCTTCTTCAGAACAATTTCCACCTCTTTCTTGATTGTTTTAGGCATTTGTTCTATTCTTCATCTTCTGTAGGTTCATCCTGTAGCTCTGACTCTGTCTCCTTGTATGGGTACAAATCTGCAATGTTAAAGATAGGCGAGATTCCAATCCCTTCCGACAACTTAATTTCATAAGCATTGGTTGAAAATTTTCTCACAATTCTACATGGCCCTATCTTTTTCAATTTCAGTTTGTTATAGGTCCCAACAGGAAACCTTTCTTTCCTCAAGTGTACCATCACTAGATCACCCACTTCAAATTCTTTTTTCTTTCGCTTCATATCAGCTCTCTTTTTGTATTTGCCACTGCTTTCTTGCAATTTGTCTTTGACATCTTCTTGTAGTCTTTACATGTGCTTTGCAAACTCTTCAGCCTTTGCACTTCTTGTTTCGTGTTTGCTCAAATTTCTAAGCTCATACACCTCTTGCATTCATTCCAAAAACAATCTCAAATGGACTCATCCCAGTACTTCGGTTTTGAGTGTCATTATAGGCAAACTCAGCTTGAGCAAGTGCTAAATCCCATTGCTTAGGATTTCGATACATTAAACTTCTCAATATGTTTCCTAAGCTTCTGTTTACCACTTTGGTTTGTCTATCTGTTTGAGGGTGATATGCTGAACTGAAACTAAGGTTGGTACCTAGTTTCTTATAAAGAGTTCTCTAGAAATGCCCAACAAACTTTGTATCCCTGTCAGACACAATACTTATAGGCAATCCATGTAACCTTACAACTTCTGAAAAAACAGATTAGCAATATGTGTTGCATCACTAGTCTTCTTGCATGCAATGAAATGTGCCATTTTAGAAAATCTACCTACCACAACATAGATGGAATCATTTCCTCTTTGAGTTTTTGGCAATCCCAAAACAAAATCCATACTAACTGCATCCCATGGTCGTTCTAGTATTGGCAATTGCTGGTACAATTATGTCATTTGGCTTCTCCCCTTAGCATGCTGACACATCTTGCACTTTTCAAAAAATCACTTAACATCAGTTTGCATCTTTGGCCAGTAGTAAAAAGCATTTACCTGAGCAAAAGTTTTGTTTTGTCCAAAATGCCCAGATAACCCTCCATTGTGTTTCTCCTTGATTATGTTTTCCCTCATAGAACATTTGGGAATGCGCGATTTGTTATCTTTAAACAATAAACCTCCTTGGATAAGATAATCTAACCACTAGCTTCTATTTTGAACTGTCGGATTTTGTACAACTGCATAGATATCTTTAAATTCTGCATCATCTCTATACATATCAACCATTTCTTCAAATCCTACAACAGTAACTCTTAATTCTTGCGCAATGAAATTTACTTTGCTCAAAGCATCAACAACTTTGTTCAATTTGCCACTTGTATGTTTGATCACAAAAGTAAAACTCTGTAAATACTCTAACCACTTGGTATGCTTCTTGTTCAATTTTGGTTGGTTGTTTATAAATTGTAATGCATGATTGTTAGAAAACAATACAAACTCCTTTGGTAGCAAATAATGTCTCCATTTTTTTAAAGCTTGCACAATAGCATAAAATTCTTTATCATAAGAAGAATATTTTTTTTTTTTAGCTTCATTTAGTTTCTCACTAAAGTATGATATTGGTCTTTGTTCTTGACTTCAAATTGCTCCAATTGCAATTCCACTGGCGTTCTTTTCAACTTGAATAACTTTTCCAAAGTCAGGCAAAACTAAAACTGGTTTTTCTATAATTTTCTTCTTTAGCAACTTAAAATTTTGGTCTAATGCTTCTGTCCACTTGAATGGCTGATTAGTCTCTTTGATTGTTTCCATAATTGGTGCACAAATCTGACTAAAACTTTTGATAAATTTTCGATAAAAACTTGAAAGACCATGAAAGCTTCTTACCTCAAATATGTTTCTTAGAATAGGCCAGTTCCAAATTGCTTGGACTTTCTCTAGATCCATTTTCAGACCACCTTTAGAAACTACAAACCCCAAATAGATTAATTCTTCTTTCATGAAACAACATTTCTTCAAATTTTTATTAGCAGTTTCTCTTTCTGCAGAGTTCTTAGAACCAACTTAAGATGCTCCAGATGCTCCTCTTTGCTTCGACTAAAAACTAAAATATCATCAAGATAAACAATGACAAACTTGACTGCATATTCTTCAAGACTTCATTCATCAATCTCATGAATGTACTGGGTGCATTAGTGAGTCCAAAAGGCATCACTAACCACTCATACAACCCACTGTTTGTTTTAAATGCAGTCTTCCATTCATCTCCTTCTCTAATCCTTATTTGATGATATCCACTCTTTAGGTCTATTTTAGTAAAATACCTTGACCCACTTAAACAATCCATCAAATCATCCATGCATGGTAAAGGAAAACAATACTTGATTGTGATTTTGTTGATGGCTCTAGAGTCTGTGCACATGCGCCACTCACCACCTTTTTTGGGCTCAGCACTGTTGGCACAACACATGGACTAAGACTCTCTCTGATTAATCCCTTATCCATCAGTTCTTGCACTTGTCTCCCAACTTCTGCATTCTCCTGAGGAGTCAATCTATATGCTGCTTTGTTTGGCAAACTTGCTCCAGGTATCAGGTCAATGTGATGACTAATACTCCTGATTGGTGGTAATGCATTTGGAAACTCATCCACAATAATATCAACAAAATCATTCAACAAAGTTTTGATTTCTTCAGGTAAATCATCCAAGTTTGTAGAAGTCAAAATTACCTTAGGTCTCCCTATGACAGCAAAATGCATTTCTTCACCTTTTCCAACTTCTTGCAATAGCTCCTTTCCACTCATCAGCATAACACTATTTCCAGCTGTTCCTTTGTCTACTTCATCTTTTAATGGCAACAATGTATGCTTCACTCCATCCTTCTCCAAGGTATAGGTGTTTTTTCTACCTTCATGAATGGCTTTTCTATCAAACTGCCAAGGTCTTCCCAGCAATACATGGCATACATCCATTGGCATTACATCACATAATACCACATCCTTATAAGTACCAATTTGGATTTCTACTTTGTATTGTTCTGTCACAATAAGCTGATGTCATTCTTGCAACCATGATACTTTGTAAGGAATAGGGTGTACTGTTTTTACTAATTCCGGCTTGTCCACCATTTTTGTAGAAAGAAGGTTATCAGTGCTTCCACTATGAATTATCACTTTACAACATTTTCCCTTGGACTTGCATGTAGTTATGAATAAACTCTTTCTCTGAGTTGGTTCTCCTGTCTCTTTTTCTACTTTAAGCAATACCCTTTTCAATAACAAAGATTCTCCTACTTCGGGTGATTCTTCCTTATTTGTAATTTGAGGTTTTTCTTCCTTTGCCTCAGCCACATTCACATTCCGCTGATTTGTTGCTTTATTATGAGCAGATTCCCATGATCCATGTCCCCATTATCCACATGTATAATGCCGAATTTCTCTTCCTCAGCCTCTTCTTCTTGGTGCAAATCTTCCTCTACTAAAGTCTCCTCTCTGTGGTCTACTACTTGAACCTCCTGCTTCACCCTAGGGTTGTTGAAATCTTGATCTAGTAGTTCCTCTACCTCTTGCTGAACTTTTCCCTTTGTTCCTCTGATTTTGTTTTCTCAACATCTTTTCCTCTGCTTTCAAAGCTGCTTGATAGGGATCTTCAATTGTCTTCAGACTCAACAAGCTGATTTCATCCTGTATGTCATATCTCAAGCCATTGATGTATCTGACTACCTTTTCTATGTCATTTTCTGCATGTCATGCTCTAATGCTCAGCTTATAAAACTCTTTTGTATATTCTTTAACAGTCATTCATTTTTGTCTCAAATTTTGCAATTGTATGAAAAGATTTAACTGATAATCTTTTGGCATAAATTTAGCTTTCAACCTACTCACCATTTTATCCCATTGTTTGATCTTGGACTTCCCCTTTCTTGCTCTAGATGTTTGTAGTTCATCCCACCAGATAGCTGCATGACCCTTCAATCTGGTAATTGCAAATTTCACATTCTTTTTGTCATCAACCTCCTCATAGTCGAAATACTTGTCCAATGAACTGATACAGTCCATCAACTCTTCTACATTGAGATTCCCGTCATACAAAGGTATTTCCACCTTTGGTCTTCCACTTGCTTTGGCCAACATTTTGAGTACTTTGGTAGCTTTGCTTTCGTCCTCTTCTTCTTCCTTAGAACATTCCTCTGCAGCACTGGGATCTCCTTCATCAGGTGGTCTCCTTTGAGCAGTTTCCATTGTATCCATCCTTGTGCACAAGTTTCAAATCTTTTCCAGCAGAACTGCATTTGCTATAGGTCTCCCCTGACCAGTTTCCATTGTATCCATACTTGTGCGCAAGTTTCAAATCTTTTCCAGCAGAACTGCATTTGCTATAGGTCTCCCCTGACCTATGCCATCTCCTCTCCTAAGTGGCATGTTTACTGTAGTAGACTTTATCCTTGGGCTGTAATACCAAAATGATGCCAAGGTCAACAGAATCTCAAATTTTATTGGCGGAAACCCACTTTGATTTGACCAATCAAAGTGACTTTAATTCTGGAGTCGTCGCAATGGAATATCCACCGTCGATTTTTATCAGCACGATCCAACGATCTTCACGCAATATCGCGCTCCAACAAGCACACTACTTATTATTTTGAAATCACGCGATATCGGTGGTTTTGTGTGGCTACGTGTCACCAGCTTAGGTTAATTGCGTGAATCTAAGAAAATACCATTTACCATTACTTAAGTGCGCGAGATACCGCTTACCACTTGGGAATATCGCTCACGTGCTTAATACACGCTTTTAATACATATGTTTTAACAAAGGTTTAACGCTTAAGCCTGGAATAATCCTTAATGCTAATCGACTGTAACTTATCAATAAAATGCATAAACAGAAAGTAATACCTAATTAGCGTCCAGAACATCGATACACAGATTCTAGAGAAATTCTTCACCAAGAATAACACGTAACACCACACTTAATCAATTATTCAATAACATATAAATTAAAGAGTCTTGGCCCTCTAGGGTTGATTACAACAATTTGTCTGACCTCTGTTTTGCTCACAAACCCTATCTCTCTCTCTCAATATTTCACTTACTCCTCCTCTATTCCATTTAATCTTTATCATTACATTGTTTCCTTCATTTTATGGATCAAATCCTATCCTAACAGTGTTATAGATATTTTTGGGCACTGCAACCCCAAGCATAAATGTCCATAAATCAAGGGCTCCTAAGTCCCTAAAGGTGTTGTTCCAACCCCTAAAAGAACAAGGTCAACTGATTACAGCATCTCCCAGAAGTTCTCCATGAAAAACTACTCAGAACTGGTCAAAACTGGACCATTTCACCTGCTCCATAGGCAAAGTGTGTTGCATCCCACCTGAATACACACAGTAGGTGCGATGCATGTCAAAAAGCCCTTCTATGGAGTGCGATGGGCGAGAAGGGACAAATGGCAGGGTCAATCCGCGAGGTGGAGAAGCATGGAATCTTCCAGAAACTTCTCCTGTGACACTTGCCTCTCTGAATTCGACCAGGGATGAGTAAGAGATCATCAATCTCCAAGTGGAATCAAGAACTATCAGAGGGAAGACACTAATCAAATCTCAAAAGCCGACTCACCTCCATTGCAGACATCTATATATGGATCCCTCATCCCAGAGATCTAGAGGCTGGAATTTTGTATCTTGTAAGGAAGTGTTGTTGGTTTCTTGGTGCAAAATCATAGTGTTGGGTGATCTAAGATTTTCATGAGGTGGAGAAGGGCTTTCTTGCTGAGAGGATGATGCTGGGTCAGAACAATTGGTTGTAATCCTCTTTGCTCTTTTTTGATTATCAATAAAGCTATTCAAGTTTTCCTCCACATTCTTGTATGATTGATGATTTATGCATTTGTGTGGTCATTGTACATCTGATTCTATATTGTTTATGATAATAGATCTATGTTCTTGGATAGTGTTATGCTATTTTGATTCTACATATACTCTTTGAAGTTGGGTAGACAAGGAAGCGAGTGGCAAAGACCTACTAGAAGAGAGAGGAATCGAGCAAGGAACCAAGCGCAAGACAGAGGTTGGTCTCCTGATTCTTCTCTTCTCTATTTCTCATAAAGGAAAACGAAAGTAGTTTTTAGTGTGTTTGTTTCTAAGGTAGCTACCAGCCTTAGTGGGATTAGTAGTTCTGCATAGACACTATTCCCGATAACAAATGGCGACTCCACTGGGGAACGAGTAGATTGTTTGTTCATCTACATTTGTTTACTTTATAAACTTACAGACGGAGCCTAAAGTCAAGCCAGCTAGCCTTCGAACTGCATTTCCTATGCAAGTGCAAAATAGATCAACGCTGCTTCAGTCAATCTCCGGGTTTTGTTTATGAATTAAACGATTGATTTACAAGCTTTCTAACTGCCCTCGTGGTGGCTCTAGTAACCTCCTTAGATCTACCCCTGTGATTGATTTACTGATTACCACTTGCTCGGCCTAAATCCCTGAACTGAATTGAAAACTGTGACCCGGAGCCCAATCAAAGTCTCGTCCCTGGTCCAACGCACTGTCTGTTATGTGAACTTCAAATGCAGCGCACTTCCCGAGTGTAGTAGGTGTGTTGCATTTCAGTTTCACTGTGTTACAGGTGCGCTAATCAGACAAGGCCTTTTTCCTAAATTTTGGTTTTTGTGTTCACTCTTTTCAGCTCTATTCAGGAGTTTTGCTGCCTGTAGTCAGTACACCTCTGTTTGAAACCCATTTCCTTGTTGTTATTCCACCTCCGTTGTGCAAAGAACTTTAAATGTTTTTATGTATTTTTGAGTCATTTTCAGTTCTCCTTTACAAAGAAGTAGCGTAATTGTATTGTCGTTTCTTGATTTGAAAGTGTCGCAAGTGTCGTTTTCAGTCATAGAAGAGAATCTGATTGTTCTTGATAGTCGATTACACTGTTGCTCTTGTATTTGATCTGAATTAGTAGTTTTTTCTAGTGTCGAAAGCAAGTTTTCAATTCCAAATAGCAAAGTGTTGTCATTGTCCTCATTTTGTTTTGAAAAGAAACTTGTTAGTAATTGTCGTTTTGGAAAATAATTCAGATTTGCACTTAGCTTTCTTTTTATCATTCACACATTAAGAAGGCTGAAAACAAATACATGCATGTACATTTGCATTTAGACTGTTTGTTGGTTTGATTTAGGACATTGCATATAGTGTGTGCTCTATGCTCTTTGTTGAAAGAACGCCATCTCTCTTTCCTTAGTAGCTAGGATTTTCATTGCAAAAAGAAGATTAAAATGACTGTTTATCATCTTAAATTGCATTTTAGGAATTGTACATCTACATCACGCGGTGAACCTGAAAGGCAAATTTCTTAAGCAAGATCAACTATAAAATAAGTTTAATGAATCTAAAAACGCTTTGGAACCTAACGCACAACATTTAGAACTCTAGGCTAGAGACGTATTCTGGCGTCGTAAAGCCTGGTAACTGTTGTTGGTTGGGTGATTCCTCCACTTTGAGACGATAAGTGCCAGTACGGACTTGTACTCCCACGTACCGTCGAGTATATTTTGGGAGACCACAATAGGCTTTATCCTTTATCCATAGGAAGCCGTGTCTGTCGCCCTATCGATCGCAATGCATTGAACACAGCATTCGGGAAGATTGACTGCCGTACCGTAAAAAGTATTATGCAGTTTTGCGATTGGTTTGGTAATCCCTCTATCTAGATTTCCAGAGCAGTCCCTTTCATTCCTTTTCAGACTCCTTAACGGAAAAGGTCCATCTGAGCACTTGTCACTTCAGGCTCATTAAAAATCGAAGGCGACTAGAGTCATCTTTTGTTTTTTTTCGACTCTTAAAAATTGAAAAAACAAGTTGTGTCAAAGTGTCTAAAAATTTATTTTAAACGGAATAATCATCACCTTTCCTATGTTGATATTAAGTTGAGAAAAATGGAGTCCACCAACCAAGGAGTTCCCTTTGGAGGAAATCCTAGTCCCTTCTCCTCTTGGGGAGATGTTGGTGCACCCCATATGGCCACATTGTCTCTTCCAGGATTGACAATCGGCTTGCCCGTATGGCTCTTCTCAACTTCTGTCGTTCAGAACAACGTAATTCCTGAACAATCAAGTCAGCAACTAAACGATATTAGAGTTATCCCCCAACCCTCTACTTCGTCCAATTCTTCCTCTCCTCCTTCCTCTTCGCTTGATGAAGCTGGTAAAACCCAAAATCAAGTAACTGAGAAGAAGAAAGAGAAGAATAAGAAAGAGAAGAAGAAGAAGAAGGAGCCAAAGGCGAAAAGGGGCAACCAACCATCGTTTAGCGAAAATCCACACACCGCACCGACCAGGCCTAAATCGCCATGTGTCATTTGCAAAGGAGACCACTATCATCGAGATTGTTGTTGCATCCCTCGGATCTTAAGGCACTGGTCTCCTCGTTTGCACAATCCGGTGTCATCAACCTCTGACGATCATGTCGAGCATACACCGTCAACTAGTGAAAGTGAAGCCCCTGGACAAAAAGGAAAATATAAATTTCCTTGTAAATTGTGTGAAGGCGATCACGCCGTCCACCGTTGTCCCTTCTTGGACGAAGCTAAACGAGTCTTGGACGACCGTCCGGTTTCACCGTTACGGCTTTCTCCTGGATACAAGAAACTCTTGCCGAGTCCGTCACTAGTTGAAAATCCGGCTGACACGCCCTTATGGTCGGCCAAAGTGTCTATCATTGAAGATAAACCATTTGAATCCATACCAGACGAAAGTCAAAAGGTCGAGGCGGCAATTGACCCGGTCGTGCCTTCAGAGGATCAATCTTCAGATGATACAGTCACCGAAGAGAACAAGAACGACACCGTTCAAATTCTCTTCGTAAACACAGACTCCGATGAACATGGGGGCAGTCTACCTGTTCCTTTACCGCAGGAAGGAAGTTTGTTAGAGTCATACCCGGCCTTCTATTCGGTCCCACCTCTAAGCAACCTGGTTGCTTCTTTTGACTGGAATCTACTAGGCAGACCCCGTTTACCGGCTAGTGTACCATTCTGAATCATCGCTCAAGTATATAGAATGGTTATGGCCGGTACCATCATAGATGAGGGGGCTTCTGGGAGTATCCTTTTCTCAACTGCTTGGAAAGCGCTTGGTTCGCCATCGCTTTTGCTTGAGATGAGAAATCTAACAGGCTTTGACAAAGGAACCAGTCGACCATTAGGGATCCTTCCCGATGTGCCGATAACATTGAGAAGGAAAACCGTTCACATGAACGTAATGGTAGTACAAGGACCCCTGGATTATAATCTACTCCTTGGACGAGACTATATTTATTGCATGGGAGCCATTGTCTCCTCACTCTTTAGAGTAATGTGTTTTCCGCACGAAGGAAGAGTGGTCAAGCTCGTAGACCAACTTTCATTCCCCGGTTCACACATAGCAAATAGTCATATACCAACCCTGAATGGTCTTTTCACGCAAGGAATGTCTCATCAATCCCCAGTCCATCCTCCTGATGAGCGCCAGTGATTTGGAGGGCATCACTGAAACCCAGGGGGCATGCACCCGGCCTATTTCGACAGGAAACTTCAGGTATAGGGTAGGTTTCTGCGAAGGATATCTGACTAGTTTGACACACCTGTACGTTTAGGAAAATGGGATTAGGCTAGAATAAGATTCCCTCGTTAAAGTTATGTGAGTGGAGGCGTCTGCGCCACTCACCTTTGTCTATTTCGGTAGACATCGCTGAAGAAGTGTTTTGTTTGTGGCACAAATAGAACAATCTTTGGTAACCTGAAAAAGGTAGGCCTTTCCCGATAAAACAAATGTTTTGTCTGCAAGTTGAGGGGTAACTTGAAAAGGTAGGCCTTTCCCGATAAAACAAATGTTTTGTCTGCAAATTAACCTTGAAACTCTATTTCACTATACCTAGGGGCATGCAAACCTTTTGGCATGCAAGCGAAGAGCGACCATTTATTTTTTAAATTTATAGGTCCTCTAACCCTTTAAACTCGTAGGATTGGTCATTTCCTAACTTGCATAAAGAAAGGATGTGGGACAAAGCTTTGAAATAATGCCGTTTTTATATATGAGACATCCTTATTATGCGACTGGATTAATCGAGCAGTTTTAACGCAGAATTCAAGCTCGTTAAAAAATAAACATAAGCAATGAGCAAGTGTTTCCCCCAGCGTTTAAGCTCATTAAAAAATGAACCAATTTCTGGTAAATAACCATCGTGAATGTAGTACTTCAGCCTTTGAAGCCTTGGTCGTGTTCTCATCATCACCTCCACTCTGTATTGGCCGATCATTCACCTCCACTTGATTGTTTACCCCTTTTGAGGAACAGCTGCGAAGAGTGATCTTGTTAGCCATCCTTGTGACACTGCCGTGATTGGAAAATTCCAAACCTTACCTGGAATCAGCTGCTACCCGAATCTATCACTCGTTCCTCAAAAACGAGTCTCTTTTAAGCTATTTTCAACTAACTCGTAAAATATGAAAAGATTGCCGAGCCATTGGCCTCTCCAGCTCGTTAAAGCGACCAGAAGTGTTATCCCTCCTTTAGATTTTAATCTTTTTGGACCTGAGGGATTATTACACAAAAAGATCGAGCGCTTGTCTTGTTCGGCTCGTTAAAATTACCGAAAATTCATCCCTTTCATATTATTTTATACTTTTTTGGACTTAAGGGATTAGATGACGAAAAAAGATTTTTGGAGTTTCCTTTACGTTCCTTTTCAGACTCTCTAAAATTGAAAAGGACTGAGTTATCTTTGTCGTTAAACTCGTTAAAACCTAATAGCGATAAACTTGTCCATAACAGACAAGAACGAGTTTCACTATCGCTAGGCTCGTTAAAACATAGCGATGGGTTTGCCCGAAGGGAAAATTATAGAACAAGCATATGTTATCCTCCTCAAGCTTGACAAAAATAAGGAGGTACTGGTCAGCAATGACTGGGGAAAAATTGGGAAGAAAACTTGAAGAAACTTTGTTGGTAGCAAGTCGCTCTTGAACATGACACTTTCACTCCGCATCCGAGTCGGGTTGGGTTGTTCCATTCACTGGTCACATCACCATGGTTCCATCACACCATCCACATTTGGGGTTAATGCTACCAATCCATCATGTCAGTGTCGCCGATATGTTCAAGAGAAGTCGCTCAGAGAATTCACCTGTGTCTCACCCACTATAATACATTTTCGCTCCATTCTTTCATGACTGCCACCCTGAACTGTATATCACCAGATCGTTTTCACCTCCATTAAAATCATTTGCTCCGTTCCGTGTCATTGATGTGGGATTCACTAAGGCCCTCCTATGACAGATCGCTTCTTGTCGACATCAGCTCATTATCCAAGAAGTCGATCTAGGAACAACCCTTTCAGTACTTTGAACCTTGCATGCCTCAATGGCAAGTTTCTCACTTCCGGCGACAGGTTTACATCAATGGCCTTCGACCGAAAGATTTTGCGTGGTGTTCGACGCCAAGTCCCTTATTCACACCACGTGAATTGTACTGCAGTACCTTGAGGATCATTATCATTATCGGTGATTCCTCTCGCACCTGTTAACAGCTTACATCATTGGCTGGTAATCAGGCGATGTCTTTCCATGTTCGACTCCAGAACATCTCTCACATGGATCGACTTGTACTTTGAGTGAAGATTGAACGAGATTGAAGACCCCGGATCTAGTTTCATCCATCCGGGCTGCGATATATATTCAAGAAAATAAAGACATCAAATGTACATCATTGCTGCACAGATAATCATCCAATCTAAGGGATGATGGCTCTACCAGAATCATCAGTCTACACTCAGACGATTGTCTGTCCTATGTATATGAAAATGAATTTATAAAGCTGAGCATGGGAATGCCTGCCTCAGCTAGATCATGAAAATAGAATGAAGATAATGTATTGTATTGTATCTTATTACAGGTCGCCTTCCAGCTCGAAAAAACTTCGGATCCTCATGATAAAGCATTTCACCCGACATCAAAAAATTAACGACCTCATGCTTTAGGGGGAAACTGTTATAGAAATTTTTGGGCACTGCAACCCCAAGCATAAATGTCCATAAACCAAGGGCTCCTAAGTCCCTAAAGGTGTTGTTCCAACCCCTAAAAGAACAAGGTCAACTGATTACAGCATCTCCCAGATGTTCTCCATGAAAAACTACTCAGAACTGGTCAAAACTGGACCATTTCACCTGCTCCATAGGCAAAGTGCGTTGCATCCCACCTGAATACACACAGTAGGTGCGATGCATGTCAAAAAGCCCTTCTATGGGGTGCGATGGGAGAGAAGGGACAAATGGAAGGGTCAATCCGCGAGGTGGAGAAGCATGGAATATTCCAGAAACTTCTCCTGTGACACTTGCCTCTCTGAATTCGACCAGGGATGAGTAAGAGATCATCAATCTCCAAGTGGAATCAAGAACTATCAGAGGGAAGACACTAATCAAATCTCAAAAGCTGACTCACCTCCCTTGCAGACATCTATATATGGATCCCTCATCCCAGAGATCCAGAGGTTGGAATTTTGTATCTTGTAAGGAAGTGCTGTTGGTTTCTTGGTGCAAAATCATAGTTTTGGGTGATCTAAGCTTTTCATGAGGTGAAGGAGGGCTTTCTTGCTGAGAGGATGATGCTGGGTCAGAACAATTGGTTGTAATCCTCTTTGCTCTTTTTTGATTATCAATAAAGCTATTCAAGTTTTCCTCCACATTCTTGTATGATTGATGATTTATGCATTTGCGTGGTCATTGTACATCTGATCCTATATTGTTTATGATAATAGATCTATGTTCTTGGATAGTGTTATGCTACTTTGATTCTACAGATACTCTTTGAAGCTGGGTAGACAAGGAAGCGAGTGGCAAAGACCTACCAGAAGAGAGAGGAATCGAGCAAGGAACCAAGCGCAAGACAGAGGTTGGTCCCCTGATTCTTCTCTTCTCTATTTCTCATAAAGGAAAATGAAAGTAGTTTTTAGTGTGTTTGTTTCTAAGGTAGCTACCAGCCTTAGTGGGATTAGCAGCTCTGCATAGACACTATTCCCGATAACAAACAACATTTGACAACTCAATCTCTATTTTTATCAGATCCCTATTCTCAAGCTCCGATACACCTATTTTAACACTTATCTCTTATTTTAAAAATAATACATTGATTTAATCATTACAATAATGAAATAAAGATCAATTTGAGAGATCCAACCCTCTCTTCTAATTGATTTTGACCACGCAGGTCAATGAAATACATCTCATGTTAGCCACAACATGTGAACATACAATCACATTGTTGGCTAAATCTGGATGCTCCTATATCATTTTTGCAACCTTCTAATGAGAAATCTCGGGTGACTACATAAACATAGAGACAAAACTAGCTACAAACATGATATTAGGTATAGTTGTAGTTTTATATAATAGACTACCAACTAAACCTTATACAATGTCGAATCAACTGTTGGTGCTATGTCTTGTATTCTCAGGTTAGTGCCTTGAGCAATTGGTCATTTTGAAATTTTGGAGGATGTCAGTGGCATATTTTTGTTGACCAACAAAATTGGCATTAGCAGATTGCTAAATTTCAATGCCTGAGAAGTATTTCATGACCCCTAGATCAGTGATATCAAACTCTATTTTCATTGTTTCCTTGAAGTCTTCTAACATCATATTCCCTATATAAAGAAGCTCATTAACATAATGGCATACAGTGAGAATTTTACCTTCATGACATTTGGTATACATTAAGCAAAAACTACTTTTGATGAGATACGTGTTGATGCAACTGTACCAAGCTCTTGGAGCTTGTTTCAAGCCATCCAAAGCTTTCTTCAACCTGTACACGTTATGCTCTTGTCTTAAAACTTTAAAACCAGGACGCTGCTCTACATAAACTTCTTCATGCAATATACCACTTAAGAAAACAAATTTTACATTAAGTTGATAGACCTTCCATTTGTGTTACGCTGTTGTGGATAAAATAGCTCTGACAGTGTCTAACCTTGCTACTGAAGCAAATATTTCACCATAGTTGACACCAAACTATTGTGAGAATCATTTGGCAACTAACCTTGACTTTTGTGTTTCTCAATTTTTCTTTTTTCATTCAACTTGGTTTTATATACCCATTTTACACCAATTTTGGTTTTGCCTCTTGGGAGATCAACTAAATCACAAGTTTGGTTCTTCTATATGGAAACAATTTCGTGGTTCATTGCATCAAATCAATGTTTTTCTTTAACTGCTTCTTCAAAATGGTTTGGTTGAGATGAAAGGAAGACAAACATATTCTGCTGATCAAACTCATGCTCTTGCTCATATATTTATCTGATGCTTCTTGTTTTTTGATTGTCTTCTGAAGATGTTGAATCACTGGTGGATTCATTGCTGGAAGATGTACCATTTTCAGAGTGGTATGGCTCTTCTTGAACCTGCAATCTTGGTAGCTGTGGTGGATAAAGAAGCCGATTTAAAGCTTTATCAATATGAATAGACCAAGATTTATTTTCAAAATATATAATGTCTCCGCTTAAAAAGAATTTTTGGTAACTAGATTGTAAAGTCTACAGGACTTTGACTGCTCATTATAGCCTACGAAAATACATCTTTCACTCCTATCATCAAACTTCTCTCTTAGGTGCTCAGGCACATGTGCAAAATCTATTGATTCAAAAATTCTAAAGTGAGATACATTCACCTTATTACCATCCCATACTTCTTGAGGTACCGCATCTTTGAGTTTGGTTGTTGGAGATCTGTTGAGAACATATACTTTTGTCAAAACTGCTTCAACCCAATAGTCATTAGACATCTTCTTTTCAAGCAACATAGATCTGACCATATTCATGATTGTCTGCTTTTTCCTTTCTGCTACTGCATTCTGATGTGGAGTATATCTTGTTTTGTTATGCATGATGATTCCTTGTTGTTGACAAAAGGCTTTGAGGTCGCTGGAGTTGTATTCTCCTCCTCGGTTGGATCTGAGTACTTTCAAAGACTTTCCACTCTACTTTTCTGTTTTTTCTTTGAATTCTTTAAATCTTGAGAATGCATTTGATTTATTTTTGAGAAAATAAATCCATATCTTCGTGCTATAATCATCAATGAATGTCAGAAAATAAACACTGCCACCAATGGACTGTATTTGCATTGGGCCACATATATTTGTATGGACTAGCTCTAAAGGATCTTTTGCTCTAGTGGAAGATGTCAGAAAGCTATCTCTTTTGTTCTTCGCTAGAATACAAATTTCACAGTTACAATCTTTTTCATTCATAATGGGGAGACCAATGACCATTGAATGTTTCTGAAGAAGATTTAGACTATTAAATGGAATATGCCTCTAACTGGAATGTTAAAGCTTAGACTCATCTATTCTTGACACATTGTGAGCATAAGACTGTGAGACATTTCGACTTCTAAGAGTCAATGGGAACATCCTATTCTTGGTTTTTTCAACCTTTGCTATCAGTGTTCTATGGGAGGTTTGTCATAGATGTAACCTGTGTTCCCTTGAAATATTACATCATAACCATGTTCCATCAATTGACCTACCTAATGAGGTTATGCTTCAGATGTGGAACATAATAAACATCATGTATGTATTTTGCGTGATTATGTTTGGTAAGGATAGGGACAATATATTTCCCTTCAACTTTAATACTAGAATGGTCTCCAAGAGTAATTTCAGAAGTTATGGAAGCATCGATGCAAGAAAATATATTTTGTTACCTTTCATATTATTGTTGCAACCACTATCCAACAACGAAAGGTCCTTGTTGTCACTATCTTTAGAAAATGACATAAAATAAACATTGTTTCAGAGAATTCTCCTTCATCCTTGGAAAGATGGACACTGCATCTTTATTGATATGACTGTTTCTTTCTGCAATCATGTTCACAATGGCCAAATTTCTTGCAGCAATATCATTGGACATTTGATTTACTCCATGGTATGCTTCCTTGTGTTTGGTTTTGTGAATTTCTCAACTGCTATGTTGCATGATTATGTTCTGATATGTCTCTGCCTCGACCTCTGCCTCGCTTGTTGTTTCCTCTATATCCTTTGCCTCTGACTCTACCAAGAGAGAGTTGTATTTTGAAAGCTTGTTCGATGAAATCTTTTGCCAAGTTAAGTCTTATTTCATGTGCCATAAGTGATTCAGTCAACTGTTCTATTGAGAAAGTTGTAAAATCTTTGGATTCTAGAATGGTTGTTAGAACCATGTCATATTTCTTGGGTAGGTTTCAAAGGACTTTTTCAACAATCTTTTGATCTGTAATGTTTTCACAAATGAGTTTGATTTGATAGACTATTCTAATGACTCTAATAATGAATTGGTCCACATTCTTTGTGTTAGTCATCCTCAGGGTTTCGAACTGAGCTCTTAATGTCTGCAATTTAACATTCTTCACTGTATCACTACCTTGATACACAACTTTCAAAATATCCCATGCTTCTTTTGTTGTTGATGTGTCGTTAATCTTGTCAAAGTTAGAGTCATCGATTGAGTTTTGTATCCAACATTTGGCTTTTTTCTTTTTCTTTCTTAGTTCTGCAACGACATTCTTCTGATTATTGTTCGTGGCTACTAATTGTTTTTTGGTTGGCTCTACATAACCATTTTGCAAGGTATCCCAACAATCCTGGGCTTGTAAAAATGTAAAGACCAAATCTCGTAATTTTTTCCAAACAAAATCGAGATCTGTGACAAAGATTTAGAAGAAGCCATTTTCTTTTTGGATGCTGATGTGCACGCAATTTTTTTTTTCAATCTTCTTTCCAAAATTTGAAAAAAAACTCCTTAAAAAAATGCAACATTCTCTTCTTTTTAAAAATCTTTTTGGATGCTGATGTGCACGCAATTTTTGTTTTCAATCTTCTTTCCAAAATTTAAAAAAAAACTCCTTAAAAAAATGCAACATTCTCTTCTTTTTAAAAAACTTTAATAAAAGCTTTTTTTTCAATAACAAACTCCTCTTCTCTTTAAAAAAATATTACAATCCTCTTAAGTAATCTTTAAAAAAATATTACAATCCTCTTAAGTAATTTGGGCAACAACCCTTTTTTAATAACCCCTATGTATTTTTTTTAAAAGAAAGGCTCCCTTTTGACAATAACTTAAAAAATATGTCGAATGGTTTTCTTTGAATAAACCCTTTTGAAAATAACATTAGGTGCGTTAAAAAGCTTTTGGAACGGATTTACTAAGTACAGCTCAACCAAATGCTTTGTTTAATAAAAAAATTGACATGCCCTTTTCTTAATAAACACATGACTTTCAATTTTTTATTTTTTTTTAATCGGTGATTTGTTGTCTTTTTGACTTTGGTGACTTTGGCTCCCAAACACCTTCGTGCTTTCAACCTTGTGCTTACGGTTCATTCTTCTTTTGACTTTTGTTGAACCCTAACAAAAATCGCTCCCTTCTTTTTAAAAACTTTGTTGCGTGTGTCGAATAAAAAGGACGTCGTGCTTGAAACTTGTTGAGATATGAAAGCCGTGCGAATACCTTAAAATCAACCACCAGATTTATCAACACAGTTCGAAATATAGAGCATTTGTGTTGAGTCGCTAAACTTCACCATTTGGTAAGTTCTCCGCCATCAACGCACTTGAGCAGAGACAGTAAGTGGGCTGGTCACTTTTTTGTTTTGTTTTTTATTTATTTATTTTAAATTGCCTCACTTGCAAAAACTTCTCCACGGCTTGGATTTTCAGTCCTCCAACTTTGCTCATCCTCTGCGTTCATGACCTATGACGACACGCTGCTCTCTTTGGAGTATTATGCGTTCGAGGGCTTTGATACCGTGACAAGAAATGAAGAGGCGAAAACTAAAATGGAGCTAACTGCTCTTCTCATCATTCAAAATAATTAAATACATTACATAGGAAGCATCAACAATAAATGAATGGAGTGAGACTCGACTAAACTGAACTAAATTTGCACTGACTATGCACCTAGCAGATAGTGAGATTAATATCTCAACATTGAAATCATTGGGATTCATAGTGGTGACCATATCACTTTATTTTCTGTGCCAATTCTTGAAAATGTGCTAATCGTGAGCCAAGCCTACAACACGAGTTCCCTAAAAACAACAGGAGATGTCAAGTAGTGATGATAGTTACTGACATAAGAAATTGTGTGTAGTTCAAAACAACATTAAGATGCTGTAAAATTTCTCCCTCTAAATATGCTTGGAGATGAAAGAGATCTGGTTAATGCTTATTCTATTGCCTGGTAGCATAGCATCTTCTTGAATTACTATTCACTTTCCCCCAAACTATTTATGACATGGCAACTTCTTGAATCACTGCTCACTTTCACGGGACAATGATCACAACAAAGCTAAAGAAACATGTTGTTGGACAAAAGGTTGCGTTGGAATAAATCAATGTTTTCACATTGTTGCTCTAGTTGAAAGAGCAGGCTTGGGGTTTGAATTACTACTCACTTTCTCGGGACAATGATCGCAACAAGGCCAAAGAAACCCGTTGTTGAAAAAGAGGTTGGTTTGGAATAAATAAATGTTTTCACATTGTTGCTCGAGTTGAAAGAGAAGGCTTGGGGTATGAAGGTGTTAGAGTCACATGGAATGTAAACAACGTATGTGAATGATAAGCATTAGATTGCATATATTATTGACATGATATACATTTATAATACATGGTGTGACCCTTCGATTCATATTCCAAGTGGTCTCTTGGTCTTCTGTGGCTGTACACATTCCACACCAACCCATAGAAGATTAGTTGTCCAACATTCCCCCCTTAATCTGAAGGGGTATGTATGAGTCCAAGAAGAGAGTTGTAATACAAAATGTGCAAAAAAAAAATTGCAGAACTAGGCTGACTGTGCTCTTTGATATGTTGGTATAAGGGGGTTGTTTAAAGATGACACCAACACTGGAACAATTAGTGCAATTCTCGGAACTCTTCCAAATCTGGCATGAAGCTGAGGTATTCTGCTAGAGGAAGTGCTCCTCATGTTTTGAAGAGGGAAACCTTCAACCTTGAAAGGGAGGTCTCACACCGCATAAAAAGGGAGAACCTCAATCTGAAAAGGGAGGTCTCAACCTGTGATATTTTAAGGATGACCACCAACTTTGGAATGCTTAATGCAATTCCTGGAACTCTTCCAAAACTGGCATGAAGCTGAAGTCTTCTACTAGAGGAAGTGTCCCCAATTCTTTGAGGAGATGTCTCAACCCTGCATAAATGGTTTAAGGTTGATCATCAAGCGAAGGCATGCTCAGGGGCATCTTTGTCTCGAGCTACAACTCTGAATCTGGTATGGCAGGTTGTGGCTCAAGCTCGCTTGATGTGGCTTTGAAGCTTGCATATGACCATCACTTCCCCCACTTGTCAGATACAAGGTGAGATGATGGAGAAAACTCAATTGCAAGATTGTTCAATACTCTAGAACAAGTTCTGAAATATGACTGAAATATCTTCTTAGCTGTTGAAGCCCATTGCCAAGAAGCGATCCATCCAAGATGAATCTTTGTTCTTGCAGGAGGCTTGTTTTTGAAGCATTTGTGTGAAGAATGAGTACACTGATCACAATGCTTGCATGGATGAATATCAAAACAATGATCTTTCACATGGCCAACTATGTCACAATGTTGGCATTTAACAATTTGTTGTTGCTACTGCGGAAGATGAAAATAATATGAAACAACTGAAGGGGAACTGTCATGAGGAAATCCAACACTTTGAAACTGGATGGGCTTTGAGTAATCTGGAATGTGAAAGGAAACTGCCTTATCATATCCAAGACCTATTCCACGCTTGTTATGGACAAGCTCTTACCAAGGTCTAATGATCGACTTGGGAACTGTAGGCTGAATTTCTGTATCTGCATGTAACTCTGCTGCTTCATTGGGCACTGGATCTGAATCAATTTTAACATTATTGACTTTTTGTTTATGTGAGTTTGTTTCAATGTTTTGAATAGAAATAGATTCAGAATGGTGACTCCACTGTTGTAATTCTTCTTGCTGCACTTGAGATTCAAGCTGCAAAAATTCAATTTTTTTTTTTTGCATTTTGTAAACATGTTCGAATATCAGAGAGAGTGTCCTTATTGATTTGGACTGTGTTATGAGCAGTAGATAACATTAGAGTGTTTAATAACTCTAAAATTGCATCAAATCTACCCATGTGTGGGTGAAACACTGTTGTAATGGCTATTGGAATACGAACATAAAGAAGCTTCTCCCAAAATGAAATCTTATAGAAACAAATAAATGCTCAGAAAATATAGATCACCAACCCATAAGAATATGTGTCACTCAACGAGGAGCTCTAATAACCAACATCAAGCAAAACTTTTGAATATATATATAGTCAACATCAACCTACCCATGTGACTAACAGGTGAACCAACACACGTACCATGGACAGTGCACAAAGACTGTTGGAGATTACATATGGACAACGAACAATGACATCAATAATCAATTCTTTAGAGTCGCTCCATGCTGGGAGGACGATGGCTAGTAGCAAAGGGAAGGTGCACCAAATCCCAATTCCAACAAAATAGCACTTCTCAACAGTTTAAGTGACACTCTACATTCAACTGCCTTCCTCCTCTGTTTCTTCCTTCATATCTATCTATGTTGCTTTGTCGTGCTTTGGAAGAAAATTTCAACTGCAGTGAAGACTGACATATGACAGAATCTAGGACATTCCAAAGCAAGGCATTGAAGCATGACACAAATGAACCCAAAAATAATTTTATTATTAACCAGAAGGATTCACACGTATGTTTCTCAACAAATTGTGGAGTTTGGTTCAAGTTTCTTTTTTTTTTCTTATATTGCAGAGCTTTGAAGTAGATGGAAGCCCTTCTTGATTTCTTCGTGAGGGTATATAGTGGTTGTTGCTAAAAGAAAATAGCTCGTTTTGGCTTCTTTATATGATGGTGTGTCTTCCTTCAACGAATGTGGCTTAGGGAAAAACTATTTTAGCGACTTTGCCTTTTTATAGTCTCGACTGCTTCCTTAATCATGACTAAAATTCTTATGGATTCAACGACAGTGGATGGTTCTTGATTTGATGTGTATCTTGCTTGCGTTGGCCCTTTGATACGATAGTTGGATCCACAAAAAATTTATGATACAACACTTGATCAACTAATTATGGTGGCTACACCTATTGATAGTGGTCAAATCGAGCTACAACCCTCCCTATGCATCAACAACAATACAAACTTTCTCCTCAAAATATTTTAGTGCTAGAAGAGTTTGAGCGTGGTGGACGGTGGACCGAATGCAGGAGTTGAACTGTGGATTGTGGACCGTGGGAGGAATTTGAGTGCGGTGGTAACCACTGTGTATTATCGTGGTGGTCAACTTCACAACGTCAAAGACAAACATGGAATGGTTCTTGCAAAATCAAGTTTGATGCGAAGAAAGATGATCCGTGTATTAGCACCTGAGACAGGAATTGCGGCTATGATGGTTCAGGGTAAGCAGTTTCTCAAATTGCTAAACCACTTGAACGTTTAGATGGAGGGCATACACACGAGAAAGACCTGCGCATCTCCTTGGAACATGACTGAAGAGAGCATTAATACCAGCAGGAAAAGTGATAACAAGGCAAGGGGAAGAACAAACAGAACGAGAAGAAATGCTGTGAGTGAAATGGAGTATAACTGCAACAATGTAAGCGACACTAAGCTAAAATTGGATGAATCAGATGAAATCGTAGCCTAGGTCACAAAACTAATTCATAACTCGTGGCTCTCCATTCCCAATCAATGATAGTCCATTCCAAGAACACAAGCTTCAATTCTTCAATTCAATAGCATACAAAATCCTTGAATATGCAAGCTTCAATTCTTCATTTCCATGGCGCAGAAAGTCTTTCTTTCTGTCACAGCCCATGATGGATCTTGCTCATACTATTTTTGATATTCCAATTCTAAAACATGGCTTCCCTTGTTTCTTTCTATTTGCAGAAAGGGAATGAGCATAGGCTTTTCAATAGATGTGACAATAAAATTCAAGTTGTGATGAAGGTCGATGGCAGAACACATGAGAAAACCTTGAGAACGTTATGCAAATAGATAGAGAGATAGAGCAATGTGAGGTGATAGGGCTAAGAAAATGCTAGGATCTCTGAGGAAATGTCAGGGTTGTTGGACTGTCGATACATAGAGAGATGAACACAATTTCTCAAAGCTTAGAGCGAAATATTTTCAGTGCACATTGAACATGACAACTGTTACAATGAATAGATTACAGATATTATATCATAAGAAAGGTTGAGTTTTAGGGTAGAGTTAGTAGGTGAATGTTGCATACCTGACATGTACATCTGTAGAATAGCGTAGATAACGATGAGAAGGAGAGTTTTAGTGTCAGATTCGCAGTTATGAAATAGGGATAGAAAGACCACAAAACAAGTGGCTTAAATGGAGTAGGGCCAGAATTCTCAGTCAAAAACTAGATACCACCAATGCGAGGGAACTGCTGCATGGAAGCGTTCAAACATGATTGTGGTGAGGGGAGCCTTGTATGCATTTTATATTCCAGCATTAAAAGAAAGGGAGTTCCGCTGCGCAAAGCGAAGGTCAACTGGTGGGTATACCAATGACAACATGGAAAATCAAACAACAAAATGGAATCACGGCCTGTACGGAAATTGTTCAAAACATAGTGGCACATACCATTCAATATCACAGTCAGCACTTCTCCAAATGCATGACAGGATTACGGTCAACACAACTTGATTTCATTCAGTGTTTCAATGCAGCAGGTAAGTCACAATTTCGACCAACACAAGTGAGGAATATGACCCCTTCATAAGCTCTATTTTAACAAACGTTCTGAATGGCATAAAATCCACAAGGACAAGAGCATTGGGTTATAAAGGCCACACATCATAGCTCTGATATCATGTTAGAGTCACGTGGAATGTAAACAAGGTATGTGAATGATAAGAATTAGATTGCATATATTATTGACATGATATAAATTTATAGTACATGTTGTGACCCTTGGATTCATATTCCAAGTGGTCTCTTGGACTCCTGTCGCTGTTCACATTCCACACTAACCCATAGAGGATTAGGTGTCCAACAGAAGGATATGCACAAGAGAGAATGATCCAGGTGGATATTGGTGGCCACCTGCCAAGTCCACCTGGACCCCCACCATTGTCTTTCTCAGCATTTTCAGTTTCCTTAATTGTAGCCCAACTTACTATTTTTAGCAGTTTTTCGGGTCCTGAACTTCCGGAGCCGTTTTGAGGCCCTAAACGACGTTTTTTGGGGAATCCGGGGGCAACATGGGTCCATGGGATGGACCGATGTTGCCTGTTCCAACAATGATAGTGCTCGGATAGATCTTTCTAATGAGCTATTGTACGCGTCAAACGGAGATCATATGCCAAAGTTACGACCCCGGGAAGTTGATGTACCAATTTACCCCAAACGGGGCCCACAGTTTGGTGTTTCATCTCCTAGGGTTAGGTTTTGGAATGTTAAGGGTTTTTCCATTGTTTCTCAACAATAAATAGGCCTTCGAGCCTCATTGTAACACAGTTTAGAGGCATGTAGCCATCACATCTCTTCTCAGAGATAAGCTACCATCGCCCTAGCTGGTTTATTTCCATTTCTGGTTGTAAGCATATTTAAGTATTTTCCATTAATGAAATGAAGTATTATTTCCGCTGCATCTTTGTGTATATGGTTATCTCTGTAATTTGTTGCGTTCCTGTTTAAATCCGGATCAGAGAAGTGGTCGTTAGACTGAGAAAATCAAGAGTCAAACTATTGAACCTGGAGATGAGACAATTTCATTTGCATAAAGACGCAACTACTCGACAATAGTTTGTTGGAGACACTTGAAAGACAAAGCAGAAGCCTTGGATTTGGAGGGACACCGGGACAGGGAGGAGTAACCAAGTTCTATAAAATCAGCAAGATAGGACGGGATGCAGCCATCGTTGGAGAGGACAATGATGATGCGAGTTCAAGACCATCTAGGGTTAAAAACATCCCCTTCTACCATCTTAACCTTGCACTAAGAAATAACCAAACTACACTACTAGTCTGTAAAAAGAAAGGGAAAGCGCATCCAATAAAAGAGAAACAAGCTACAACAGAAAGAGAAACAAGCATTGTTGGAGATAATTACTCCAAGTTACACCAACTTAGCATGTAGTTTCAGGTAATTTACATACGATATGATGTGTTAGTCATGTTAGGGTTCTAATTTAGGAAGTTCTAGTCATGCAAGTGTGAACCAAGATTAACATATTTATTCTTAGTGATTTTGAGTCTATTTAATTATGTAGCTTAAAACAATTGAATGAATGCAAATTATTGAGTAGCAACTCATATCAATTTGTGTTATTGTGTGGTTCACTTATCTACCCATTAATCAAATCCGTATCATAGCCAGAGGATATAAGGTGGTCATGTTATGTAGGGCCCTTCAACGACATGCTTTATTTGCTCAGATTCTTCATTCTTTGGTGTTGGAAAGAAGGTTTCTTCTTAAAAATCACAAGTTCCAATCAACTCAAAAACCTTTGCAAATGGTGAAACCTTACTGGTTCCTTGACCATCAAATCCACTACAAAACCCTCGCTTTAACGTTGTTGTGATTCCCTTTTAAGTCTAGCCCTCGTCTTCTTAGCACTTTCAAAAAACACTGTCATGAACCTCGTTTATACAATTTTTTTTCTTTACCACCTTTTGTTACTCATTAACTATGGTAATAGCCCACTTATTGTGGTCCTAGTGATATTAGGACTATAACTATTATCCTTGGGAATTGTTACCTTCATATAAAGTTGTTACCTTCCTATAAAGCTTTACAGGGATTCTGAGGTTGCTATGTATACATTTTACACTTAATGATTTACTACAACCTATGGCGCTTTCTCTACATCTCTTGGGTCCTAATGCATTCTTAGTAATGTTGAGCGATGACTAGCTTCGAATACCAAGTAAAATTAATAAATATATACATAATTATATGAATGTATATACAACTATAGTGCCCCCACTTGGCTTAGTTTTATTTCAAGATATTAATAGTTGGGCTTTACATCCGTCCATATTTTTCACATTAAATAATAATCAAACATAATCTACTAACTATTCTTAGGGCTTCACTACTGATCTATAATGTGTGCTAGCTGCACATTTTTTGCACGACCTTCAATGGATAGACAATACCCTTGAGCACAACACATCGAATCTGGTTATGCCATGTCTCCAACTTCACATGCTGATCACATGGATTGGAATGGATGTCAGTTGGATTTTTGTATGGACGATTCTAATTCTTCAATGTGATCCAATGGTCGTGGATTGTTGGGTGAACCTTAACCCTATATCCTCCTTTTCTCCTTGTTCATTTGCGCGTCGACCCACCAAGCTCCGCCTTTGGTTAACTGCAAACAACTACTCCTAGGGAATGCCTGGAATGATCGCCATGTACCCATGGAGGACTCACATTGTTTCACCTCACCATGGTCATATTCAGGGCTCTGCCCAGTGTCTTCCAGAGTCATTCTCTGTCACTGGGTGTCGTGAGGAGAAGACATGGAGGGAACTTGAGGTTTTATTTCGGCACTCCGGTTTTCACCCTCTCATCATGAACTTCCTTTGCAATTTTTCGGGTAAGCTCACAGTCTCAGCTGAGTATGTCTTTATTTTACTTGCATTTCTGCTCATTAGTTTAACATTTGCATTATACTTGTCTATTGAGGTTTGACTAATATCTCTGTAATGTTTTCTTCCTATGCAGGTGTTTGTATTGCCTTTCACCAGGTAAAAACCCATTCTTGTCTAGTTGGCATGTTGGCTAAAATATTTCTGATATAGAGAGGCGATGAACGATCTCTTGCTCTTCGTAAAGGAATAAGGGGTATTTCCTTCTTTTCTCTCAGATGATAAGGCTTCTGATTCTCTTTTTTCTCTAGGACCCTGGTTCTTGAGGCTAACAACATATCTGAGGAGATTGATCTATGATCTCTTCTATTATTGAGTTTTCTAATCAATTTGCTATATATATTTGTAGATTATAATGTACCTATCATTTTACTAAATTCTTGGTTACCTTGCGTAGGAAATTTGCGAAAAAATGGGGTAACCATCGGTTCTTAGTTCGATGTCCATTTAGTACAATTTATAATAGTTTAAATCCATGTCTCCCCTTCCATGTATTGATTCATGTGTCTTTTTAAACCTTTCTTCCTTATTGTAAACACTGGAGAGTTTCAAACTCATGGTTTATTGAGTTTGGTATTTATCTATGACATTACTATCCTAGCTGTGAGGAAAGCACTCACATCTCCTTCTCTACAGGTAACGTAATTTAGTTTCGCCATATTATATTTTGTCAATAAAATGACCATCTACTTTTCATGTTTTGAACTCAAAGGGTGTTCTGCATGGGGTGTCATCTACAGGTATGAAGGTCCGCAAGCTCTATTGGGTCATCGACCTCAACTACTATTAATAATACCGGTGATGTTCCTCATACTACTTCAGGTCAATGTTGCCGCAGAGTACCGAGTCAGTTCGGTTTATCCGTTCTAGTGATAGGTTTCTAGTATGTTGTGCAAATGGGATCGTACCCATTGGGGTGTTAATATTTTAGGATGACCACCATAATTCCATTGTCTCTGTATTCTTACAGAGGTTGTACTATCGATTTTTAGTGTTATAAACAATTGACATGATTACTCTTGACTTATTTTGTTCCCATGCCACTTATTACATGCAATAACTTTGGCATTTGTGATATATATATATATATATATATATATATATATATATGTTCTCTCCTGCTCTTATGTGTGTTTCTTGGTCTGATACTTGTTGTATACAGTAACTTTTACAATTGTTATGGACATATCTATTTTATTCAATCCTGCACTTATGAGTATATCCTAGTATTCTCTCCTAGGTTTATACATATTGCGTTTTTAGTCATTGTTTGATACCTAAATATGTATGTTTTCCTCTTATAGCATTGTTTTTATTTAATTCCATTGTCTCCGTATTCTTACAAAGGTTGTAATATTGATTTTGAGGGCTATAAATAGTTGACATGATTACTGTTGACTCATTTTGTTCCCATGCCACTTATTACATGCAATAACTTTGGCAGTTGTATATATATATATATATATATATATATATGTTTGCTCTTGCTCTTATGTGTGTTTCATGGTCTGATACTTGTTGTATACAGTAACTTTTACAATTTTTTTGGACATATCTATTTTATTCAGTCCTGCACTTATGAGTATATCCTGGTATTCATATATATATGTTTGCTCCTGATCTTATGCGTGTTTCCTGGTCTGATACTTGTTGTATATAGTAACTTTTACAATTGTTATGGACATATCTATTTTATTCAGTCCTACACTTATGAGTATATCCTGGTATTCTTTCCTAGGTTTATACATATTGCGTTTTTCATTACTGTTCGCTACCTAAATATGTATGTTTTCCTCTTATAGTATTGTTTTTATTTCCTTTTGATTTTGTCTTAGTTCTTTTAAAGACAATCTTATTAGTCTGAAATGGCTCAAGGGTTAATAAAACATAAATCAGGGTTAGCTAAAGAATTTGTAGTTGCTATATATATCCCGACTGAGTTGAACCATTGCTACCCCTTTACTATTCCATATTATTCTCCATCTAGTTTAATAATATCGGGTCTCATGTAGATTCATAAGAACTTGATGGTTGGGTTTGACATGTCCTAATCCCAACACCTTTACACACTTGGTATATCCACCCTGCCCTTCGAGGCTTGATATACATTTTCCTCTTTTAAAATGGCTTGAAATTTCATCTTGATGCCTTGCCAAAATTGCCACTATATAGTTATGATACGTCTTTTAGAATTTATTTAACATATGTCACCTGTAGCTATTGTAGTCGAAGGGTTCACGATATTTTTAACCTCGAATTTTTGTTATACCAGTAAAATCTTTTAATTAACTACGACAAATTTAATCTGATATTATTTTTTTGGGTACTACAGATAATGAGTATCTTTCCCATGCTGGCAATGGGGAATGTAATCTAATTTTAACCTGTGTTTATTCAAGATTGTTTGTGTTGGTACCTGACATATTATATTAAGAATGTTTAAATTTTCTCCTCCTTACACATGGAGTATAGTCACGACTTTAATCTTGTTTAATATAACCCAGTCTCTTAGTTTTGTTGAACTTCCACTTCTCCTCCACAAGCATATACTAGGATAACAATTTTGTATTATATTTGTTAAAGTACCTGGATTGTAACGCTGGTCTAAACATTTAAACATCAAACTTCTACCTTAAAATACATATCAATATACTAAGGAAGAATCAACTTCTCTAGTAGCAACCAGTTAGTTCAACCAATATTATTCTAGAATTATTCTAAGATTATTCTAAGGAATCATACTATTCTTTTTTCAATCTTTCACTTAAATGCTATGATATTTTTTATAACATGTAGGTAATTTGTCTAATCGCTATATATATATATATTGATCTAACAATTTACAATGTTCATTGAAATTTCATATCTCAACATGTATAATACTTTAGTGCCACAAAACTAAAACAAAATTGTACCAGTCTTTAAGCTCCCACAAGATATCCGAAATAGCTACGATGCAATCCTTGATTTTTAGAATGAAACAATTAATATTCATGTTAATAATTAAGAGTAAAATACTTTTGGATAGACAGTAACCAACACTTTAACCATAACACAAAACGAATACCTTGGACTGAACAACTCTACTTATATCACTAGAATTTTTCTTTAAAGCAATTCAATATAAGTAGACATTACCTAGTACTGTTCATCCCCCCACTAAAATAGTTATTTAACCCGCGCAATCATTGTTCCCCAACCTTTTGTATCTTTATAGAAAAATCATTTCCTTCACAGAGGTAGCTTAAACTATAAAAACAATTCTTTAGATTACAACATTCCCATATGATCTGTTTAAATAAAAGAATAAAATAGCAGTGAATTCACATCACCAAAGAAATACTTGGGAATTTCACACCTATGTCCACCCAACCTAGAATTGTTTTCGCCAGTTCACCCCTGATCTGAGAAGTTCTTTCCCAAAAATCAACACCTCCCATTTTGATTCCTTTTTATCAAGTATTTAATACTTGTCTTTCATGATAAAGTTTCCTTTTAGCGGCATCCCACATCTGTAGACCTTTTTACCCATTTGCTTAGGATTTTCATTAAAAGCCTGTCTTTCTCTCCCCGAGCGCTTTTATGTTTTTTTTTCGAAGCTTAGCATATTTCTCCAGCTAAGCAACTTAATGGATATTTATCTCCCATCGATTAATCTTATCTAGAACATTATCTAGAATTATTATCATGAAGAATTTTCCAATCTCATTTACTTATGATATTATATTCTTATGTTTTTGGCAAGAATCTCGTTTTTAAGTGTTTAATTCCCAAGTACATACTCTCTATTTATTTATTAACAATTATTCATTTACATCATCGAGCCAATCCTTTTCATGGATTTTCCACCAATCTAAACCAAACCAGGTTACGGTAACATAAGGCATATTACATTCTCCTACCCTTCTAATAATATCATCCTCGATGTTCATTTTTGCGGTTCTTTTCCTTGAAATATTGTTGAATGACTTTTCCTCTTTCCATCTTCTTTCTCCCATGTGTCATTGTGCTTTTATCCCGAGAAACAACTCGGTTCCAGAGCCTGATCTCTTTCCGGTCTAAAATACCACAATTTATTTTTTATCTTTTATTTTTTAATTTTTGGCTAGAAGATCTCCTTTATTTGTAGAAATTTCCAATCAATTAGATGGACATTATCAAGTACTTTCTTTGTAAATAACGTTATATATGAAAATATTATAATTTCTAATATGACTAGCAAATACTAATTAGTGTGCTATAGTGTCCATTCTGTTGATTCTGTGCAATTTTAGCATGTTGTCAAACCCTTCATATTGTCAGAGAAATTTCCTCTTCTTAACCAATCAGAGTTGCTTCCTGTCTTCCACTATTTGCCCCAAGTACAACCACTTTTTTTTGTTTTATTTATTTATTGGGGTGATGACTCAGCTAAAATGCACCCATACTTTTTCATTCATCCAATTCCCTTTTTTTCCAGCATATAATTTGATGATATGTTTTCTACCTCTCACCTGCATTCAACATACTTCTTACATGCAACCAATAAAGTCAACCCCATTAATATATGTATTACTTTAATAGACTTGAGGCCATGTACATTATCATAAATATGATTCATTTACAACTTCATGTGCATTACATAAATATGATTCATTCATAACCTCCAAGGTACATAATGGTATCTTTCTTTGCACATTGCTCATATTAAAATATCCACTAACAAGAAACTATTCGTAAAAATTTATAATTTTATCACTTTTGCAGCTACTATTTTAGCTATTTTTTTTAACTGTTAGATTATGATTAAGATAACCTACAGGTGAAATCAACGATGCCCATTTTATTTGATCACCATTACCAATACTGGTAGTTAACCAATATTTCATTTTTCACCCAATATCAACATAATGTATTCCGCACTTTATGTTATCTTACTTTGATTCTTCCTTCAACACTGCAGGTTTCTAATTCAAATTTCAACACTACATGATTTCTAATTCAATTTTTGAGATTGTTCTAGTACTATACTTACCGCTAATTTAAAGTTTATTAGCTCTGGTTAGTAGCTAATATCACTTTTAATCATTATTTTGATATTCTACTATCACTTCACTCATGTCTAGTATATTTAGGGGCATAATAGTGTACACGTGTTAGGCCCCTATACTACTAGTGTAACCCCTTATTGTTATTAGTATAACCCACTTATTATATTGATGTACCCATGTAGTGCCCATATTGTTACTATTGTGCCCCATAGAAGCCCACTATTGTTATTATTGTGCCCTTACATTATTATTGTTATGTCGGCTCTGATTATGTTATGACCCCTTAGACTCCTATATATAGAAAGGAGGTATTTTCATTTGTATCATTCAAGAATTGTTCATTTATGTAATGTAAAGGAGGTTGCCCCCTCGAAGAGGCTGAATTCTAAGGCGTTGACCTATCTTTTCTATCTTTTCTTGAGCTGGTTTCATAACATTTGGTATCAGAGCTTTGGATTCTAGGGTTTCGCTGCTCCAAACAGGTCATCATGGAAATTTCGCTATAACTTTTTTTCTGCGAAGTTTCAGTAGTTGCAACAAAAACCCACTTGAGAAGAAATCTCGCTGAACCTCGGGTCCGAATTTCAAAGCTTTTCGCGCTATATTTGTGGAGATATGATCTGAGGAAGTTGGTCTTTTTGCAGACTCGTGAATTACATTCCAAACAGGTGACCTGCGGAAAATAGTCATAACTTTCTCTCTGAGCATTGGATTGAAATTTCGTAAGAAGGTACGGAAAGAGGACGGACTGTAGTTTCTTGTATATCTTTTTCAGAGCCAAAGGTCGAAAAATGGACACGTGGCACTTCATACAAGTTCGCTCTTCTGGAAAGGTATATAATCAAGTTATCTTGGGAGATTATGCATAACTCTTTTTTGGAGAATCCAATTTGGATCAGACTAGTGGCATTGGAAAGAGGACACAGAGGGCTACTGCAGGTAGCAATTTTAGAACTTAAATATCCGCAAGTACAGAGTTACAGTCGTTTCAAGATTGAGGTCCTAAAATCAAGAAAAAGAAAGATGAGGAAGTTTGATGGCAAGGATCCGGTAAATTGGATACTTCAGATGGAGCAATATTTTGATCTACATGGTGTACAACTGTTACAAAAGGTATGTATTGCATCTTCATATCTAGAACCAGACTAATTTTTATGGTACGAAGGGGTTTGTTCTCGTAAACAATTTGTTACGTGGTCAATTTTCACGGAGGAAATGATAGCACATTATGAGGATACAAAGAGCAACACCTTCTTTAGAGCAACACCACAACAATTGGAAAGAGTAAAAGGGCTTTGTGACATAGTGGAAAGAAAAATTATGGAAACCAGGAAGCGTACCCCTCACAACTATAAAGATGGAAGTGTTGTTTCTCCTAGCCTTCCACAACCTACAAGGGTTACACCACAACAATTAGAAGAAAAAAGAGAAAAAGGGTTTTGTTACAATTGTGATAGCAAATGCACTAAATGTCATAAGTGTGCTGAGAAGAAATTATTTTACATAGAATATGAAGAGGAGGAAAAAAAGGATCAAGAAACATCAAAGAAGAAGATATACGCCAGGACCCCACCCCAGAGAAAGAAGAAATGAATCAGACCATATCTTGTAAAGCAATGGCAAGATTGCTTTACAAGAATTACCACTCCTCAAACTCTCAAGATAGAAGGACATATCAAGAAGAAAAAGGTGCAAGAAGTGAAAGATCACATCGAGAAAGAAGAAATGAATCCAACCATATCTTGTAATTCATTGTTCGAAATTACCACTCCTCAAACTATCAAGATAGAAGGACATATCAAAAAGAAAAATGTTCAAGAAGTGAAAGATCACATCGAGCATCAAGAAATGAATCTGACCATATCTTGTAAAGGATTGGAAGAAATTACCACTCCTCAAACTCTAGAGATAGAAGGACATATCAAGAAGAAAAAGGTTCAAGCAGTGAAAGATCACATCGAGCATCAACAACAAGTTCTCCAACTTTTAAATGATAACGCCACTTTGGTGCAAAATCAAATGAAACAACAGGTAGATCAACATCGTAGTGAAAAATGTTTTGATGTAGGTGATTGGGTATTTTTACTGCTACATCTCAATCAAGCTATTTATGAGAAGGAAATGTTGGCAATACTACATGCACTTAAAAAATGGCAACCTTACCGAATGGGAAGACTCTTCAAGGATGAGGATGTGGAAGCATTGCTTTGTGCTATTTATATTATCCAAACAAATTGGATAAACGAAGCAAGGGATGAATGGAAGAAGGACGAAGAAGTATGGCCACTTATTCAAAAGTTGCAAAAGATCCCAATTCAAACAATATTGCCAGAAATTGAAGAGGAAGGAAAAATCATATTGGAACCTGAGAGCTACGAAATCGATCAATTTCAGAGTATCTCATCAAGTGGAAGAACTTACCCGTTGAATATTCCACATGGGAGGACAAGAATTTTATACAGAAGCATCAAGAATTACTCAAGCGTTGAGGACAACGCTTTTTGAAGGAGAGGGGCATTTTAGGCCCCTATACTACTAGTGTAACCCCTTATTGTTATTAGTATAACCCACTTATTATATTGATGTACCCATGTAGTGCCCATATTGTTACTATTGTGCCCCATAGAAGTCCACTATTGTTATTATTGTGCTTTTACATTATTATTGTTATGTCGGCTCTGATTATGTTATGACCCCTTAGACTCCTATATATAGAAAGGAGGTCTTTTCATTTGTATCATCCAAGAATTGTTCATTTATGTAATGTAAAGGAGGTTGTCCCATCGAAGAGGCTGAATTCTAAGGCGTTGACCTATCTTTTCTATCTTTTCTTGAGCTGGTTTCATAACAACATGGATCCCTTGTTGATATCATTCCAAGGCTAGTTCCAGTCTCTTCTTAGATTATTGCCACTCATTTTTTTTCGTAGACTTTGTTATTGATTCCATTATAGATTTCTCTCACGGTGAATATTCCTTCCAACTCCCTAAATCGAGGAGATTACTCATTTCAACTACCCGGTTTTTTGGTAGAAAATCTCATTTTCTTAGAATTTTATTAGTTATTCTAATAATTACATTCAACAACCTGAAAGGTGTACCATTGAAAATCTAGATACTATTAACATTTATTTTCCGGATAATTGTATTTCAGTTGTATCTCTATAAGCACTACATATGCTAAAGTTTTTTTTTTTTTTTTTTGCTTGTCCTATCCATGTTTATATATAATGGCTTATCTTTGATCATCATACTATATGCTTCTCTCTTACTTAATCAATTTGTTCCGCAAAACACTGAGTATTCTCAATTTCCAACTTACGTTCTTACTTTCTCTTACTATGAGAACCTATAGTAGCTTCTAAGTGTTACCCAAAATTATGTAACATTGACTATATGAGATTACTCTTTCCCAATTTCACTTATCAATGGTTTATACATCTGGTAGATTTATTATGCAGAAATGTGTGCAACATACTTATCTCCTTAAAGTACACATTTTCTACAGCACATTTCACGGATTTTAGTGACTCCCTTCACTCTTTAGCATTAGTCGCCTTATATTTCCTAACCTTTCAGCCTTAATCTAGGCTATATGTATGAATAAATTTAGCATGGCACCTCCACTTTTGGTCAATTTAGATCCAAAATATAGCAATTTTATAGTTACATATATTTACATCAAACAGTGACACACACTTCTTTAGTCTTAGTACTAAGAAATAATTCTCTAATCACCTTATGCCCATAGAGATGGATCATATCATCCCATTAAACACATCCTCAATCTGTTGGAAAAAATAAGTATTATCACGTTTAAGTTTTATATATGAAACAAGAAGTTGTACTTCTATAGTTTGGCATATGTGTGCATCCATTCCCTCTTAGGGCTAACATGTATTTCCCTTGTCATCGAAATGAAGTTCATATATTTTCGAATTTATCTTTGTGATATCCTCAAAAGATTTCATCTGTTGTTTTTTTTATTATTTATTATACTTTTTGGAGCTAGACTCAATTTATTGCCTACAACATTTCTGAAATCCCAACTACCTTGTTCTTCTACTAGTCACAATGAATTGGTAGTGACAAGATCAATGCTTTATGCAAATCTTGACTAGTACTCTGCACTGGCATTACTAGAGGTAACCGTGCTAGCATAAGGTCAATATGAGTGATTTTTCTCATATGAAAAGAGCAGTTTGTAGATTAGCCTGATCATAAAATATACATAATTACTGACAATTTTTATTGTCAATTTCACTCTTCCTACGAATTCTACAACACTGTATTAGAGAGAAGTAATATGGAAGATTCATATCTATCTCTATATCTGGCTCAACAATATAATAGAAATTATGTCTACATTAATATATAGATTCCTCAGAAGCTATGTAAACAACATTGTATGAAGAATATAGGGGTTCCTCCTCCTACCAATTAACGGGAAGATAAAACAGAAAAGAGGTCCATATCTTTCGAAAAAAAATAGTCATTCTGACTCCAATCTGAACAATCAAATCCAAATCTTCAGAATGACTTATGTGCTTGTTTAGAAGTCATCTCACGATGCAGCGGTTTCCCTACATTTATTATTCTTTGGTAAAAATTGACACTTTTTACTTTGATTGTCATATAGTAATTAAGTGACATGTTTTATTCCCACAACATCATCTAAAGATCAATGAACACTACTGTTCAAGCTTGTTGTTAATTTAACAATAATTTTTCTAGCAATGACCCGTCATATGCAAATCTATATTCTCTCTGAGGTGTTAATGGAAATTCTTTAAGTCCGAGCACGAGGCTCATTGCTTTTCAGTACCCTTAATCGTGCTGATTGTTTTTGTATGAATGTTCGAAGTTAATACTAAGACTGCGCACATTTTTATCCAATCAATTTGCCAACATACCCACTTACTCCATCTATTTAGCTTTTTATTCGTGCGGATATACTCTTAACTCCACCGACACTAGTATGCTTGCTTGTTCAAGCATTGTTTTCACACCTCCTTGACCGATATGGTTTCCTTCCAATATATGTGTGTCTATAATAATTTTAAAAGCTGAGTTATTATTTTTCTTCTCCCTTTTTGCGTCCAACCATCACTCATGAAAACTGTGGTAAAAAGTCTTCTCATAGGTTGGTGTGCACTTGATTGTGTTGGGTGTACTTTGCCGCCAATAGGTTGTTTCTAATGACGGTTACTGTAATACTCTTCATTATTATTGTTGTTAAGATAGCAATAGAGGCCTATTCGTCTAAGGGTTCTTGAAATGTTGCCTCTCAAGGGTACCTTCTAACGTCACCATCAAGCAAGTGACGTAAACATATTTCAACCTTTGTACTTCACCATTTTCAGGCTTACGGTAATGCGCATTAGGCCCCAGAGTTGAGCCTAAGCTCTGATACCACTTGTCATGAACCTTGTTTATACATTTTTTTTTTCTTTACCACCTTTTGTTACTCATTTAACTATGGTAATAGACTACTTATTGTGGTCCTAGTGATATTAGGACTATTCCTATTCTTCTTAGGAACTGTTACCTTCATATAATAGTGTTACCTTCCTATAAATCTTTACAAGGATTCTCAGGTTGCTATATATACATTTTAATCTTAATGATTTACTATAGCCTATGACGCTTGCTTTACATCTCTTGGTTCCTAATGCATTCTTAGTAATGTAGAGCTATTACGAGCTTCGAATACCAAGTAAAATTTATATATATATATATATATGAATTTATATACAACTATAGCACCCCCACTTGGCTTAGTTTTATTTCAACATATTAAAGGTTGGGATTTACATTCGTCCGTATTTTTAACATTAAATAATAATCAAACGTAATTTAATAACTATTCTTAGGGCTCCACTATTGATCTATACTGTGCACCAGCTCCACTTTTTTTGCACAGACTTCAATGGATAGATAGTATCCTGTAGAATTCCTATAGAAACTCCAATAGATATAAAATTCTAGTTAAATTAAACACAAGTAATTTGCTGATATTCAAGAGAGGAGAGAAAGAATTTGCTCCATAAAATCAATGTATTAAATTAATAAACAAAATAATACATGAGCAACCAAACCTCTAATCCCAAAGGGAGGTGGTTATATAGAAATTGCCAAATCTAGAAAATTAGGAAAAAACTAGTAAAAAACTAGAAAAGGCTAAGAAAAGCTAAAGGGAGGCCTAAAGTAGCAACAATGACTCAAGAAAACCTATGCCAACTATCAGCCACGAGGAAAGAATGAGGAGGGGTTCATTTCCCAAGGAAGGCAACTTTAAAACATGCTAAAATGGTCCGAGGGACCAAATCCCTTGATTTAAGGGGGAATCTTCATGTGGGGCGCTAATCCTCAAATTACTCAAGTGGATGAGGTGTGGTTAGGTGTGAACATGCACTTAGATGTCTAAATGGTTTAGAAAAGTGGTTGGACCAATATTTCCATAATATTAAGTCTTGAAAGGCAAAATACAAGGGAAAGTTGGTCCACTGAGCTAGTTTACCAAAAACCAAGTGTGAACATGATTTTTAGTGCATGTGGCTAAGTCAAGGACAATTAGGCTAAAAAATAAATGTAGATGTTAGGATTATAGTCCAACACCCCCCCTCATCCTAACTCACTTATCTAAACTAAGTCCCATCCAAGATGCCATGTTAGGTAATCAGGTACAATAAATAAAAGATCCTCATAAAATGAAGAAAGAGGGAAAACCTCGTGGGAACACCCCCCCTGCCCCCCAAAAAAAAAGAGGAAAAAGGGCTAAGTGGCCAGAAGGGCCTACTTAGCTGTCTCCAACACTCCAAGCATAACTCTCAGTTTTGAAAATTTATTTTTAGTGAAAGACTTGGTTAAGATGTCTGCAACCTGCTGCTCAGTGGGGTAGTACTGCAGTGATATGACTCGGTCATGGATTAATTCATGGATGTAATGCATGTGAATCTCAATGTGCTTGGTTCTCTGCCTCTGAACTAGATAAATTGATATCTGAATGGACCCCTGATTGTCACAGAATATGATAGTCAAAAGTGGATACTGAATACCAAACTGAGAGAGAAGCCCCTGCAACCAGACAACCTGTGTACCTGCATTCACTGCACCTATATACTCTGCCTTGGCTGTAGATAAAGCAATCGTGGATTTCTTCTTGCTAGACCAGCGAAAAGGCCCTAAACCAAAGCTGAAAATATAACCAGAGGTGGACTTGTGGTTTGTACCATCGCTAACCCAATCAGAACCTGTGTACCCAATTAGTGAAAGTTTGCAATCTGCAGCATAAAAGATACCAAAACTGGAAGTACCTTTCACATATCTAAGGATTCTCTTCACAGCTTTCCAGTGAAGCTCATGGGGCTCCTGCATATATCTAGAACAAACGCCTACTGCAAAAGATATATCAGGTCGGGTGTGAGTAAGATACAACAAACTCCCAACCAACTGTCAATACAGTGTACTGTCCACCAAAGGTGTAGTACTTGCATCCTCAAATTTGATCCTCAAAAAAAAGGGAGATGCTGTTGGCTTGCATTCTGTCATCTAAAAGCGGACAAGTAGATCTGATGCATACTTGAACTGTGCCATCTTGATCCTTGAAGTAGACTGAGAAACTTCAAGACCAAGAAAGTAGTGCAATAGTCCCAAATCTGTCATGGAAAATCGATCATGCAATGCTGATTTTGCCAAATCAATAGATGGGGTAAGGTTCCCTGACATCATTAAATCATCTACATAAAGTACTATCATCAAAAGGGCATCATCATGTTGCATTAAATAAACATTCGGATCAGATTTGCATCGGATGAATCCAATGGAACGTAGGAAAGAATCCATCTTTGCATACCAGGCTCTGGGAGCCTGTTTTAGGCCATACAAAGATTTATTTAATCTGCAAACAAGGGAAGATTTCTCAATGTATCCCTGTGATTTCTCCATATATATCTGCTCCTTGAGATCTCCATGAAGAAATGCACTCTTCACATCCATGTGATGAACTTCCCATCTGCGAGAAGCAGCAATCGCTAAAACTAGTCGAATGGAGTCCATTTTTGCAACAGGTTCAAATGTCTCTGTGTAGTCTATGCCATGTACCTGTGAGCATCCTTTTGCAACAAGTCGATCTTTGTACTTGCTGATCTCACCATCTACAAAAATCTTTGTTCGATAGATCCATTGGCATCGAACAAGCTTTCTTCCTTTCAGAAGTGGAACCAAGTCCCATGTGTTGTTTTCCATGAGAGCAGAGTACTCTTCATCCATGGCAGCCTCCCAAAGCGGGTTTCCAGCAGCCTCAGAGTGTGACTGTGGATCTAAACCAAGTTTCATATAGAAATGTATGGGAAGCAATGGTTCGGTGGTAGCCAAGTTTTGAGGAGCCCCAAAAAACTGTGATCTAGTCCTTCTCGCATCCACAGGATCACCGACTAGTTCACCCGCATCTTGCAGGGTTTTCTTTGCCCAAGTTGGCAGCTGAGTTGGAGCAGCCATGACCTGCTCCTCATCCTCTAAATCAGACCCAAGAGGCTTCTCTGATGGCTGCTTTGAAGTTCTTGAACAAGTTTCAGACTCCTCATCAGTGGCAATAAGCGGTTCCTCTGTAGGGTCTGCGGAAAAATCATGCAGTGATTCTTCTTCAAACTTCACACTTCGAGCTACAAGGAACTTTTCAGTGTGAGAGTCCAACAATCTATACCCTTTGACACTGTCAGGATATCCAACAAAGATACATTCAACACTTTGAGGCTCCAAAGCCTTCCTCTTATCTGTCAAAATGTGAGCCCATGCTCGTGAACCAAAAATGCGAAAGTGTGACACTTTGGGTTCCTTACCGGTCCAACATTCAAATGGTGTGGTGCCTTTGAGTGCTTTGTGAGGAATGTGGTTTTGAATGTATGTTGTATAATTAATAGCTTCAACCCATAGCTTAGGAGCTAATGATTTGGAATGTAGCATACAATTGGTCATCTCTTTTAACGGCCGGTTTTTCCTCTCTGCGACACCATTCTGCTATGGTGTATATAGCAATGTGTGTGGTAGTTGTATACCTGCATCAATACAAAGTTGCTGCACATCTTTGTTGAAATACTCCCCCCCATTATCAGTATAGAGTATCTTAATCTTACACCCAGACTCATTCTCAGCAAGTGCTTTAAATTCTATAAGGCATTCAAATACTTCCGATTTTAATTTCAGAAAAAATACCCAAGTAAATTGAGAGAAATCATCTATGAAGGTGAGTATATATCAAGCCTTACTGATTGAAGGTTGTGGGAATGGTCCTGTGATGTCACTGTGAATCAGCCCAAGCGGTGAAGAAGCTCTTTGTGCCTTCCCTTTATCAAAATTTTGCTCCAGATGCTTGCCAAGAATGCATCCTTGACATACACAGCTTGTGAATTTAATAGCGGGCAATCATTCTACCATGTTTTCCATGCTGAGTTGATGCAAGTACTTATAGTTTAGATGGAAAAATATTTCATGCCATAAGCTACTGATATCATTAGATTGTGATAGAAATACAATGCTAATAGATTTAGGAACAAATTGGGTGAACAAATACAAACGAGGACCGTGATCTGCAATTCCATGTGCAAGCTGTGAGCCCATGGAAATGTAGGTAATCGCTGTGGATTCCAGAGTGAACTCCACCTCCCTTCCGGAGCCGGAATGAGTGATATGATATATTGAGAGAAGATTTTCAGACAACGAGGGAACATGAAGCACATTTGTGAAGCATCCCCCTTCAAGGTCTACAATTCCTTCTCCGCACACCTTTGCCAGTGTGGCATCTCCCAAGTAAATTGGGGATCTGGTGCTTTCTTCGATGGAGGAAAATGCATCTTTTGATGCAGCCATATGGTTCGATGCACCTAAATCAAGGATCCAAGCTGATGGAGTGGATGTAATAGCCATTAAATCATGACCATCTCATGCTCTCCCTCTCCCATATCCCATTCTGTTATCATCCTTCTTCTTTGCATTCTCAGGCACGATGAGATTGTGCTGCTGCAATTGCTTAGCCATCTCATCGATTGTTTTCCTCATGCAATTTTCTTTGGGATGAAAACCTTTGGAACAATAGCTGCAAAGTGTTCTTTCCTTCTTCTTCTTACCCTTAGGCAAAGAAGAGCTCTTTGAAGATTGTACGGGTCTCTCCTTCTTCGATTCATTAAATTTACCCTTCCCTTTTTGCTTGTCTCTTCTACTGCTCTTTGGAGCATTAGTAGCCGCAAGTGCTTGGTTCTTTGAGTGCTTGATGGCACCCATTTGGACTAAAATAGCTTGCTCTTGAGTCAACGCTGCAATGAAGTCATTCAATGGAGGCATTTTCCATTTTTCCTGAGTCAATTTAGATGCTTGAAAAGACAATACAAATAAGGAATATTCAGGGCCTAATTTCGAGAGAATCGAAAGGATGAATTGATCTTCCTCTTTCTTGACTCCACATGCATCAGGTTCAATGAGGAGGGATTTAAACTTGGTGAAGTATTCTAGCAGGTTGTTGAAATGAGTTGGACTGAGGGATATGAGTTCATTCTCTAGTTGATGCACTCTCATTTCATCCTGCTTGCCGAATAGTCCTTCCAATGTGGTCGAGACTACATCAGGAGTAGTGGCTCCGCTGACATGAAAGAGGAGTTCTTTGGAAATTGATAGGCATATCAGCCCAATTGCTTCATCTAATTTATTGAAATACTTGATCTTCTCTGTTGTAGAAGTCGGTTCAGTCTCCGTTCTCATTGTTACCCTGAAAAGCCCTTAGTTTTGGAGGAGCAGAGTAATCTCTGTCTTCCATTTGAAGTAATTGAAAGGATTTAGAACGAGTTTTGTGGGCTGAGAGAGATGATCCATTTTTTCTTGTTGCGCCTCATGATGATATATACCTGCAAATAAAACCGTGTACAATCCACTAGATTCGAACTAGCTCTGATGCCATGTAGAATTCCTGCAGAAACTCCGATAGATCTAGAATTCTAGTTAAATTAAACACAAGTAATTTGGTGATATTCAAGAGAGGAGAGAGAATTTTCTCCATAAAATCAATGTATTAAATTAATGAACAAAATAATACATGAGCAACCAAACCTCTAATCCCAAAGGGAGGTGGCTATATAGAAATTGTTGAATCTAGGAAACTAGGAAAAGACTAGTAAAAAACTAGAAAAGGCTACGCAAAGCTAAAGGGAGGCCTAAAATAGCAACAATGACTCAAGACAACCTATGCCAACTATCAGCCATGAGGAGGGGCGCATTTCTCAAGGAAGGCAACTTTAAAACATGCTAAAATGGTCTAGGTGCCAATCCTCAAATAACTCAAGTGGATGAGGTGTGAACATGAACTTAGATGTCTAAATGGTTTAGGAAAGTGGTTGGACCAATAATTCCATAATATTAAGCCTTTAAAGGCAAAAAAACAAGGGAGAGTTGGTCCACCGAGCTAGTTTACCAAAAACCAAGTGTGAACATGATTTTTAGTGCATGTGGCTAAGTCAAGGATACATAGACTAAAAAATAAATGTAGATGTTAGGATTATATTCCAACATACCCTTGAGCACAACACATCAAATCTGGTTATGCCATGTCTCCAACTTCACATGCTGATCATGTGGCTTGGAATGGATGTCAGTGGATTTTTGTATGGATAGTTCTGATTCCTCAAGGCGATCCAATGGTCATGGTTTTTTGGGTGAACCCTAACCCTCTATCCTCCTTTTTCCCTTGTTAATTTGTGTGTCGACCCACCGAGCTCTGCCTTTGGTTAGCTAAGGACAACTACTCCTAGGGAACGCTTGGAACAATTTCCATCTCCCCAAGGAGGACTCGCATTGTTTCCCCTCACCATGGTCATATTCAGGGCTCTACCTAGTGTCTTCTAGAGTCATTCTCTATCACTGGGTGTCGTGAGGAGAAGACATGGAGGGAACCTGAGGTTCTATTTCGGCGCTCCAGTTTTCACCCTCTCATCATGAACTTCCTTTGTGATTTTTCGGGTAAGCTTACGGTCTCCGTTGGGTATGTATTTATTTTACTTGCATTTTTGCTCATTAGTTTCACATATGCGTTATACTTGTCCATTGCAGTTTGACTAATATCTCTGTAATGTTTTCTTCCTATGCAGGTGGATGTATTTCCTTTCACTAGGTAAAAACCCCTTCTTGTCTAATTGGCATGTTGGCTAAAATCTTTCTGATTTAGAGAGGTGATGAATGATATCTTGCTTTTCGTCAAGGAATAAGGGGATTTTCCTTATTTCTTTTCAAGATGATAAGGCTTTTGATTCTCTTTTTTCTCTAGGACCCTATTTCTCGAGGCCAACAACATATCTAGTGAGATTGATCTATGATCTCTTCTATTATTGAAATTTCTACTCAATTTGCTATCTATATCTGTAGATTACATTGTAACTATCGTTTTGCTAAATTCTTGGTTAGCCTGCGTAGGCAATTTCTGAAAAATGAGGTAACCATAGACTCTTAGTTCGACCTCCATTTAGTACAATTAATAACATTTTAAATCCATGTGTCCCCTTCCAGGTATTTATTTATGTCTCTTTTTGAACTTTTATGCTTTATTTTAAACTCTGGAGAGTTTCAAACTCATGGTTTACTAATTCTGGTATTTATCTATGAAATTCCTATCCCTGCTGTGAAGAAAGCACTCACATCTCCTTCTCTACAGGTAACATAATTTGGATTCGCCATATTATATTTTGTTAATAAAATTACCATCTATGTTTCCTGTTCTGAACTCAAAGGGTGTTCTGCATGGGGTGTAATCTACAAGTATGAGGGTCCGCAAACTCTATTGGTTCATTGACCCCAACTACTATTACTAATACGATCGATGTTCCTCTCACTACTTCAGGTCAATGTTACTGCAGAGTACCAGGTCGGTTCGGTTTATTCGTTCTGGTGATGGGTTTCTAGTATGCCGAGAAGATGACATTGTACTCATTGAGATGTTAATATTTTAGGATGACCACCATAATTCTATTGTCTTTGTATTCTTACAGAGGTTGTAATATCGATTTTTAGGGGTATAAACAGTTGACATGATTACTCGACCTATTTTGTTCCCATGCCACTTATCACATACAATAATTTTGGCAGTTGTTATGATATATATATATATATATATATATTTCTGTTCACTGTTTCTCTTATGTGTGTTTCTTGGTTTGAAACTTGTTGTATATAGTAAATTTTGCAATTGTTATGGATATATATATTTTATTCAGTCATGCACTTATGAGTATATCCTGGTATTCTCTCTTAAGTTTAAGCATATTATGTTTTTCATCACCATTCTCTACTTGAATATATATGTTTTCCTCTTATAATATTGTTTTTATTTCCATTTGCTTCTGTCTTAGTTCTTTTAAAGACAAGCTTATTAGTCTGCAACGACTAAAGGGTCCATGTCAGAGTGAGTCGCATACACTCTGGAATGGTATACAAAATGTATATGCAGTGCCGAACTGTATTTGACAGTGAGGTTAATAAAACCTAAATTAGGGTTAGCTAAAGAATTTGTAGTTGCTATATATATCTTGGCTGAGTTGAACCATTGTTACCCCTTTACTATTCCAGATTATTCTCAATCTAATTTAATAATGTTAGGTCTCTTGTAGATTCATAAGAACTTTATGGTAGGGTTTGACATGCCCCAATCCCAACACATTTAAACACTTGGTATATACACCTTTCCCTTTGATGCTTGGTGTAGATTTTCTTATTTTAAAATGGCTTGAAATTTCATCTTGATTCCTTGCCAAAATTGCCACTATATAGTTGTGTTATGTATTTTAGAATTTATTTAACATATGTCACATGTATCTATTGTAGTCGAAGGGTTCACAATATTTTTAACCTCACTATTTGTTCTACCAGTAAAGTCTTTTAATTAACTATGGCGAATTTTATCTAGTATTATTTTTCTGGGTTCTACAGATAATCAATATCTTTCCCATGCTAGCAATGGGGACTATAATCTAATTTTAACCCATGTTTATTCAAGATCGTTTGCATCAGTACTTGACAAATTATATTAAGAATGTTTACATTTTCTCCTCCTTACACATGGAGTACAGTCACGACTTTAATCTTGTTTAATATAAACCAGTTTCTTAGTTTTGTTGAACTTCCACTTCTCCTCCACAAGCATATACTAGGATAACAATTTTGTATTATATTGATCAAAGTACCAGTTTTGCAACGCTGGTCTAAAAATTTAAACATCAAACTTCTACCTTAAAATTCATATCAATATACTAAGGAAGAATCAACTTCTCTAGGAGAAACCAATTAGTTCAATCGATATTATTCTAAGGAATCATACTATTCTTTTTTCAATCTTTCACTTAAATGCTATGATATTTTTTATAACATGTAGGTAATCTATCTAATTGCGATATATATATATATATATATATATATTGATCTAACAATTTATAGTGTTCATTGAAATTTCATATTTCAACATGTATAATACTTCAGTGCCACATATTTCAAACATAATTGTATGAGTCTTTAAGCTCCCACGAGATATCTGAAATAGATACGATGCAATCCTTGATTTTTAGAATGGAACAATTAATATTCAGGTTAATAATTAACAGTAAAATACTTTAGATAGACAATAACTAACACTCTAACCATAACACGAACCAAAGACCTTGGATTGAAAAACTCTACTTATATTGCTAGAATTTTTCTTTAAAGCAATTCAATATAAGAAGACACTACCCAGTACTATTCATCCCTTGGCTGAAATAGTTATTCAACCCGCGGAATGATTGTTCCTCAACCCCTTCTATGGAAATTCATTTCCTTCACAGAGATATCTTGAACTATAAAAACAATTCTCTAGATTACAAAATTCCCATACAATATGTTGAAGTAAAAGAATAAAATAGCAGTTAATTCACATCGCCAAAAAAATACTTGGGAATTTCACACCTGTGTCCACCCAACCTAGAACTGTTTCCTCCAATTCACCCCCAAGCTGAGAAGTTCTTGCCCAGGCATCAACACCTCCCCTGTTGATCCTTTTTATCAAGTATTTAATACTTGTCTTTCATGATGAAGTTTCCTTTTAATGGTGTCCTGCTTTTGTGGACATTTTTATCCACTTACCTAGGCTTTTCAATAAAAGCCTGCCTTTCTCTCTAGAAACGATTTTATGTTTTTTTTTTTCAAGCTTAGCATCTTTCTCCAAGTAAGCAACTTAATGGATATTTCTCTTCCATCCATTATTCTTATCTAGAAATTTATCTAGAATTATTATAATGAATAATTTTCCAATCTCATTTACCTATTAGATTATATTCTTTTGTTTTTGGAAAGAATCTCATTTCTAGGTGTCTAATTTCCAAGTACATACACTCTTTTTATTTACTAATAATTATTCATTTACATCATTGATCCAGTCTTTTTCATGTATTTTACACCAATCTAAACCAAACAAGGTTACAATAACAGAATGAATATTACAAAAACCTTCCTTATAACTCCCAACTGGTGATTATACATGTCTATCTTTTCGGGGTCCCGCAGGAGCAGGTCAATGGTTGGACCTCCTCCTCTCGCCATTATTTTCCTCACGCATAAATTGGATCAGGGCTCGACCTCTTCTCAGATATGACTACCGACATGGCACACTTGAAGTTGGGCTTGGGATTAGTCACAAAAGACAACTCCTTTCTTTGTGCCACCTTTACTCTTGGCCCAAATAAAATATCTTTTGACTTCTTGACCAAGGAACGATCTATTCTGGTTGGTCCCATTTTAACTCTGCATTGTTCTTTGAGTTGAACCCAAAGGTCATCCAATGATTCGATGTATTTAAATCCTCTCTCTAATGACAGAATGGTTCGATTTCAATAAAAATACAGTCGACTTCAGCCCGACTATTGTAGCTAGTAGAGGTATGAATAGTGTCTTGACAATTGAATTTGTAGACAATGCGCAGTAACATCAATGTCAACATAATTCATAGCAATACACATTTGACACATTGAAGCTAGAAAATACTCAAAATGTATAAAACAGATCTTAGAAGGATAATCTTACCATGGCCTTCTTTGTCTGTCATGGGAACACCCCTAGATTCCCATGCCCTTCTCTATACTTGACAAGATTACTCATTCCATTATGGGCTAAGTTCCATAATAATTTTGTGTTTTCCAATAATTTTGATTAACGATTGTCCCTTTTGAGTTTTAATTCATAGGCTTCTCCTCTCAGCTCAGTGGTCAACACAACCTCAACTAAAACAACATAGGGAGTTTCATATTGTCCAGAAAAATCACATCTATGCTAATTCAAACACATAGAGTAAAAAAAAATGACTATATTATTACTCTGGACCAAGATTTACATAAGAGTTACAAAGACTCTAAGTCTGAGTCTTCTCACGAGCTCCTACTTCTACGAGAGCCTTGACTGTCTGTCCAATTCCTTCACCCTCTAATTTCTAGGAGACTTGTCTCTGACACTGTTGTACACACATCATATCCATACAATTTCATTGGCTGGAAATATATCAATAGAAACAATAGGAATGGGACATCTGTCTAGTAACCTAAAATTACCAGATTCCTAGTTCTACACATGTTACATTGACAAAGGTCCACTTGGCCAACCATCATAACAAACCAAAACCTCAACATATTTACAATAATCCACATGCTAATTAACACTAATATTTCTACTAGAAATTCTAATTTGTACAATTTATGAGGGGAATCCCTTCCCTTGCATAAATTTCATGACCCCTCTCAGGTATGAAAAAAATGTGTTGTTTGGTGGTTTGTACTCCTACATCATTGTGAGCAGCCTCTGCTGAGAATCTCGATAACCATCACTATCAATCAAGCCTACTCGCCAAACGGACAAATTGAGTATGTGCATCTACCTTATCAATTTGAGGCCGTCAAGAACTCATCGAATTGGTTGAAGAAGGGAGACTAGATATCAACACTAGAAAGAAATGGCTTACACTCTGACCAACAACAAGAGGGATTAAATGAGCAAAGAAGTGAAAATAAAAGCCTTGAAAAGAGAGAAACCAAAATTGAGATGACCTTCTTATGGAGAAATAGAAAGCTAGGCACCACTAGGGAGATATATGGGAGACCACACCTATGGCTTCCAAAAGGCACAAATTAAATCCTCAAGGAGAAAATCATGAAGAAACATCTAGAAGACAGAAAGGTAGCAAGAAATTTTGATGGAGGGAGCAACAATTTATTATAGCTTTAGTTGTATAAACACATAAAAAATCACACTCATGAATTACATGAATGAGCTATGTCTTAAACTTTAATGCTTCCATTGCTTCAAGACAAAGATATATATAGACATAAGTTCCTTAAGACAAAACCTTCAAAAAATATAGACTTAGTTTGCTAATAATAAATAGTCTAGACAACCAAACCCTTCTAAAGCATTCTCCGACATAATGATCTAGATATAAATATATCTAATTGAGATTCTTTTAAATTAGTGGGAGTAATAACATTCTAACACTCTCGATTAATCACTATTGCTAAGTAAACATTCAACAATGTCTATATGGGATTATAATCCTTCCAAAATTCATAACATGATTCCCTATTAGTTTAAGTCTTAGCTAGGCTTACAACTGATCTGAATTTAAACAGGAAAACAACAAATTATAGATATAACCATGCACACAGAGATGCAGCAGAAATAAAACTTCATTTCATTAATATCAAAGAACTGAAATATGCTTACATACAGAATGGAAATAAACTAGCTTGGACGATGATAGGTTATCTCTGAGAAGAGATGTGGCGGCTACATGCCTCTCAACTATGTTACAATGAGGCTCAAATACCTATTTATTATCGAGAAACAATGGAAAACACTAAACATACAAAACCCTAACTCTAGGAGATGAAGCGCCAAACTATGGGCCCCGTTTGGGTAAATTGGTACATCAACTTCCTTGGGTCGTAGCTTTGGCAAACGATCTATGTTTGACGTGCACAATACCTTGTTAGAAATATATATCCAAGGAATACAACTTTCAAGTGGACAACATCAATTTTTAACCCATGTTGGCCTCGATTTTCCCAAAAAAACGTCGTTTAGGGCCTAAAAACTGCCAAAAATAGTAAATTGTGCTACAATTAAGGAAACTGAAAAACTTAAAGAAACAATGGTGGGATTCCAAGTGGAATAGGCGGGTGGCCACCAATATCCACCTAAATCAACAACACTTGAGACCAACTCAATTTTTTTTTATATCCTTCACCTTTGTTCATTGGTGTAACTTGTCCATAGCTCTATGCTCTACAAACTTGTTCTTTTTGTTCCAAACTTTATACTCTACGTACTTTTCTTCTTTAGATTCAATTTTACTCTACTCTTCTTCATTAATATTTCATCATTTTCTTTGTCCCTTTAATTTGGTGGTTATTTTGCATTTGATTGTACTTTAGTTACTGCTGATTGAACATTTCTATCAACCTCTATAAGATGAAAACAAAAATCGATTTCCTTCATCTCCTCATCCACTGTTGCAACAAGTTCAACAACGCAGTTGGTTGCCTCCATTTTTGTCATTCCTTCTTCCACTACAATTATGCAACTTTTCCATACCCACTTTTATCTCTGTCATACTTGGACTTTGCAAGCCACTCCCTAATAAATGTTAATTCAACATCATAATCAAATTCAACATTCGATGTAACCTCATTCACATCTTCAACAACTTCGATGGGTATATTCTCCTCACATTTAGCTACATGTGTAAATACATTTTCATATTCACCTTCAAATTCAAATTCCATCATCCTAAAAGAAAGATTTGGTTTTCCTAATAATAGAGAATTTAGACAAGCCATTTCTTCTAAATATTTCTACAACTGAATGATCTAGATCTAACTAGATATCACTAAGACTCTTCTAGATTAGCAGGAGTTATAATATTCTAACATTTTTGGATGAATTTCATACTTGACATAACAAAGAGGCTGAAGTAAAGGCAAATAAGGCCATAGAAGCAAAGACATTCTTTGAACCAGTGGTGCCTCCACTTGCCTAAATCTTTTGTAGTCTGATTGTTGTCCTATCTCGAGTAGTGCCATGAGGGGATATATATAATGTCAAAGAAAGAGGGTGAATTTTTGTTTCCTTATCAAATGCTAAAAAAGAACACATGAGAACCTTCCCACAAGGTGTTCATGATGCTTGCAATGTGCTGCCTCCTAATTATGTTGGCATTGCTATGAGGGTGGTTATACTCTCTTCAGAGATGAAATTTCTATGAGGGGGGTTTTACTATCTCTTTAGAATTCACATACTTCACATAAATCTATCCAATCATTTATGAATTATTAAGACCATAGATGTTTAGCCCTTTTTTTCACAAGATGTTTGATCTACACAATTATTTTCGAAGACAAATCATCTAGATCAACCTCCACTACACTGACACTTACTCATGTCAGCCTCCTCACAACATTTGTAATGAACATCTTGGCCTAAGAGGTATATCATCTAGTCATAACATATTTATGGATAACACTACACTTTTTGGCCACCTTAAAGGTTAGAAGCATTTCTTAAATGCCACTGAATTATTGTCTTTCTATGAAATTTTCTTGTTCGTGAGTCTCTTTGATGTTCCCCATTTTGATAAGCTACACATTCCTTTAGTTTGACTTTTCTACTCTTAAGTTAATATTTCTTTCTTCTATGTATTTCACGTTCCTGAACAAGGAATGCGATTATTCCTGAATCTTACAAGGAAGGGAGAGAAGAATATTATAATTCCCTCTCTTAACTAGTCACCTTCCCCATCCCTACTATAATGATAGTTGTAATGATGTTCCCACCCGTCAATTTCCTTTACTTGTTATACAAGGAAGGTATAATTTCCATGCAATCACTATAAAAACATACTTCAAAATATAAAAAGTTGATAAAAATTAGGCTAGTAATTATTTTACAATAGTTGCATCGACTCATCCCATGATTTCGATATTATTTCTTGTATAGATTTGGTGAGTCTGTGTAGCTAGTTAATTTTACTGCATCACTCTAAACATAGTCTAGACCATAATCCACTATTCCCTATAGATACTGAAGCAAATGTTTTGTAGCTACCGAATGCACTCTCCTAGGCTCCACCATAAATTAAATAATATTGTTGACTGTGAAACAAACATCTGACCTAGTGTTGACTAGATACTTCTATGAACCTATCAATTGTCGATAAATAGTGGGATCAACAAAATTGAACTCAAAAGCATGAAGCTTCTTTTAGCTGGTAATCATAGGCATGGACATGGGCCTACAATCCTCCATAAGAAATCTCATCAAAATGTCTACTGCATACTTGCCTTGTCCCATAAATATATGACCTTCCTCCTGCCACTCCTCTAACCCAAAGAAATAGTGCATCAGGCTGGAATTTTCGCCATCTCAAAATCTGAAGCAAGGTCACACTTGTAGTACTCTATGAATCTCTCTACCCTTGTAATACATGAATCATACACATACAATACAAGAATGAGAGGACCCTCAACAATCATAACGTAGTAAAGTTTTGGTTTTGCATCACTCTTGCGAAAACCCAACTGTTGCAAGTACTATTATCTTCGAGAATACCAAGTTCCTGAAGCTTGCTTCAGGCTGTATAACGCCTTCAACCTGCATACATGGGACTCCCTCCCATGCACCTCAAAGCCCTTTGGTTGCTCACTGTAAACCTTCTCTTGGATGGTCCCATTTAGAAATGTGGTCTTCACATCAATCTGGTGGATCATCCAACCCATCTCTGTTGCTATAGAGGCCATTGATCTAATAAGAGTACACTAAGCAAATAGAGTGAAGGAATCCTCATAGTTAACTTCCTCTACCTATGAGAACCCTTGTGCCACAAATTGAGCTTTGTACTCCTCAATGCAGCCATTTGCAACAGACTTGATCTTGTAGAGCCACTTAAAAGTTACCACTGACTTCCCCTTAGGCCTTGGTACAATCTCCCAAGCATCGTTTTTCATGATGGAAGCATACTCTTCCACCACGCAATCCATCTAGACCCACTAGCGTGCTGCCTCCTCATCACTTAAAGGCTCAAACTCAACAATGTTGTTTACCATAACCAGATAACTACAAAAATCTCTTTGGTGCTCTACTTTCTCTGATAATCATCTTCGGAGGTCCCATAGACTCTTTTGCTTCCTTCAGGGTCTCCTGAAGCCATCTTGACTTCCTCTTCCCCAAAGTAGCCTCCTCTACTAGTGTTAGAATCCCACCCTTTGAAGACTATGACCCTGAATGAGATGCACCTATGCTAGATGGTGAACCTATACCTTGTGAACTTGTGCGCTATGAACCCATACTTTGTGACACAATCACCTGTGTAGTAATCACTCTTGAATCTTATGATCCTCCTAATCCTTGTGGTATTGAGCCTCGTGGTCCACTACTCTGTGGTGAACCCCCATGATGTGGAGTTTGTTGCTCTACAAGATCCAATTCTCAAGATGTCCTTGAGGCTCTATCCTTCAATCTCACATATCGCCACACAACAACCTTCCTCTATGCAAGGATATATATATATATATATCCTTACACACACACACGCACACAGTTGACCAATTCTAATTGACCAATCTTAGGCTTCTTCCAAGAGAAAGCCTCCTCGCAAGTCCTGCTCCCTAACACTCTATGTGGATTCGTGTTCTACAAATACACTATAGTGTCACATGCCTCTGCCCAAAGAAAGAAGGGTAGACCCTGATCATGCAACATAGCTCTAGTTGCCCCAACAACGCCCTTGGTTTTCCTCTTAGCAACCTCATTTTTCTGTGGGTTGTAAGAAACTGTCCGCTCCTTCTTGATGCTTTCTCTCGCACACAAGTTCTTCATCTCATTGGAGCTATATTCACCCCTATTGTTGAATCTCAACACCTTGATATTCTTACCTTTCTGGTTCTCTTCAAAAAAATGGTGTTGCGAGAAAAACAAAGGCAAACCTTAGTTTTTCCTGCAACAACATTTTTATGTTCTCATTAGTGTTCTGGAAAAGTTTAATTAAGGTTGCCCACATCTCGAAGGCATAAGTCTTCTCCGAAACATGAGAAATAAGGTTGTCTTTGATAACATCTATAAGGAGCCACATGGACTTAACATTCCTCTTGTTAAAATCAACCATTTGTTTTGTATCAGTGGGAGGGTCGACTGCATTCTCAACAATATCCAATTGTTCAAACTCCTAAAGTACCAACACAAACCTTTCTTTCCATGGGCTAAAATTATCAGCCCCATTCAACTTGTCTTTCATCCTCAAACCTGTTCCCATGACCTCAACAACCCAACCAAAAAACTCAGATCTGTCCAAAGGTAGACTTAACTCTCTCTCAACACTTATCTCTATGAATACTGCTAGTTTTCTTGCTGTTTTGTTCACTGTCTCAACACTTTCGTCCACTTGGCTCTGATACCATGTAGAAATTTGGTGTGTTGACCCACCCCAGTTTCAACTTTAGTGATTCCTCGTATAGTTTAATGCCCAACCCACATATAATATGCTGTTGTCATAGACATGAATATTGTCACACATTGAAACACATAATCTACTTCTATTTTTTCACTTTCGTTGAGATAAAAGACAAGCATTCACACAAAAAATTGACACAATTTTTTTTGGTCAAATAACTTTAGAAAAACCACCAAGGGAAAACCACTAAGAGAGAGAGAGTAGTTTTATTATTCATTAGAGAAATTTAAAGAAATAAATTCCAATAATAAATGCAGACTTATCTCTTAGAAATTGTGCCCAGATTTCCTAGAAATTCGTGCTAGACTTCTTCTTCGAATTCTGTGCCTTTGCTGCCTCAATTTTTGTTCCCTCCTCCCTCATAACTGTGTGCCTCTTGATGTATGAACATATAGCAATAGATGCTATACAATCCACTTGAATTTTGTGCCTATCTTGCCTTGAAACAATGCCTTGTTTTCCATGGCCCTTTTCCTTAGAATTCACACTTGTTTTCCATGGCCCTTTTCCTTAGAATTCACACTATTCTTTAGCTGTACTTTTCTCCATTGGAATTTGTGCCCTTGCTGCTCTCTCTCTTCAGCTTAGCTCCTCTTGGGTGCTCTCTTCATTTCTCCAAAACTTATGAAGAAAATAAATTGGTGTCTTTTCCCTTTTTTTATCTTCTCATGAGGAAACCCTAAGATCCAATGGAGATTTATTATTGACCATTGAGATAAAAAATGTAAATATAATCTCTCATTAGCCCAATTCATTCCTTTTGACTTTAATATTCATAAGTCATTTTATTTCCTAATTTCAATAAACAAGTTATTGATTAGACTAAAAAATAAATTATGACTTTAATGCTCATAAAATCATTTTAACTTTATTTCTTATAGAGTTAGTTCAAAAGATCATAGTGGCAACTTTTTCCTAAGCAAGATACCATATCTTAGGAAACACTTGTCCTAATCAATATACCATATCTTAGGGTGGGTACACTTCTCTAACATTTTGGATAAGATCATTTGATGATTTTTCATCTTCGTTTAGGACTAACGTATCGATTTATCAGTTCTCTTCTGAAGGCATGGTTGTGTCATTTCTATGGTGTTCCTATGGTTGTGTCATTTCTGTGGTGTTCCTTTTCATTGTGACGATGGTTTTTTGAATTTTGATTAGTATGAACATTTTATTTAGTTTCTTCCCATCGAAACAGTTGACTTCACTAAAAACCCAACAAGACAAATCAGCCATTTTTTCTGGAGACATGTCTTTTCAGGTGGAGAAGATATAACCAGCTATAGGAATAAGAGATTAAACTGCTTCTGGTTTAAAAACTACTATTCAGTGAACAGATGTACCGTTATTGAACAGTGGGCAGGTTTTTGCACCATGCTGTGGAAGCTATGTAAATAAAAAATGGTTTTGCAGTTTGGTATTGGGATTGTCTGCTTTGCTGAGTTGTGAGGTGGCTGGCTTGGTATGAAAACTACGTTGCCTTTTACTTTCTTGGACAATATAAAGCGTATACTACTTGTAAAGGTGCAATTCAGGCTAGTTCTGATAATTTAGAACACTTTTGAAGACGAAATCCAGGCTACTTTTGGTAATCTTTGAAAAATCACATCCCATTATAACTGCTCTGCAATGGTATTGTTCCAGAGTTTTGTACCCATGGTGGAAGAGATGTGTGTATAAAGTGGTTAAAATAATATGGAAAAAAATAAAGAAAAATGTTTGCAACATGGGATGTGTAGGTTTTTAAATTTATAGATTTGGTGTAAAGACAGATCTGTCTTAGCTTTTGACCGGATATCTTTGTGCAGGTGATCTTGACCGATTATATTAGTTTTCTTTTTATAATAGAGTAGTTTAATGAGGTCACAATTTTGCTAGGAAAATTGTAAAAATTTAAGTAAGATTTTGATTAAAATATTACATAACTTTTGAGAAATTTAGATTATAACTGTTAAGCTTCCGAGATTTTGGATGTCTAGATTTTTTAATAATACTAAATCCATTTTCACTATAAAAAAAATTTAAACACCCTCGTAAATAAATTTAAAAAAAAATAACATAATAAAAAAATATTCAGACAAAATTATGAGTTCAGTAAACAACTGGGTTTATTATATGCGCTTCACATGGTCAAGTAGTCCGCATGCCTGATCCATATTTTATGGGGAGAGGGCAGTGATAAGTAAAATGCTGCGCTCGTGTTTTTTTCCTTTTATGGTCTTTTTAGAATGCCGGACTAGGGTGTTTTTAGTTGGTATTACCAATTTGCACTCTCATCGTGCAAAAAAAATTAATCCCACCCTTTAATAAAAATGGCTCAAAAATGTCATTCAGGGTTTTCCTAAATATCTCGTAAACCCAAATGATCAAAATGCAATTCAAGCTCAAAAATGTCATTTAGGGTTTTCCTAAATCTCTCATAAACCCAAATTATCAAAATGCAATTCCAGCGATGGATAATAGTTCAGAATTCTAAGTACTACTAAGCTGGGGCGTTTACAGTTGGAGGCCATCAATTCCCTTGATACGTTTCAATCCCATTTGATTTTCACCGCTTTACTACATGCGCATGCGCATACGGTGGCCTAGTTGTCAATTTTGAGCATATGCATTACCAGCAAAAACATAATGTGCCATTACAGTAAGTGCAACTACCAATGACACTGGCCATATTTAGGCCTCTAGCCAGTTTTTTGGCTATTTCGATTCTCTGCTTACACTGGGTTTTCTGACGAAGTGGTCGAAGAAGGGACAAAGCTGACTCTTTTCTTGGTAATTGTCGCAATTGTAATGTCGGGAAACTGGAAAATTTCTTGGTTATTGTCATCGCTGACAGAAGCAACTGAGATGGGAATCGAGTTTTTGGGACGAGTGCAGACTGCGGGGTTTATAGAATGAGCCGTTTATAATCCCCTTCTAAATTGTTAAATTCTTTAGATTCGGAACATGGTTCTCAACGTGAAATGGAAGACGAAGATTCCTACCTCTTTTGTCTTCTGTCTTCAGTTTTGCTAAAAATCCTATGGAAACGTTAACAGTGAATTTTACGTGTATAGATCAAAACGCTTAGTCTAACTAGGTGGAGGAGTTACTGGGAAAGTTACGGAAATTTCGATTATATTTAGAGAAAATTTGGCAAAGATTTTTGTAAATCCAAGTTATACTTGTTAAACTTCAAAATTTTAAGTGTATTAGATGTTTTTGATGATGTTGAATTCGTTTCCACCATCAAAAACACGATTCAAACACTGCCTCTACAAGATTTTTTGAAATTTTTTGCTCGTCGGCCACTTTTAACCCTTTGGGCAATTCCTTCCCCTAATTAGACAACTCCTAGATCAAAACGCTTATCTTATTATCAAAAGACTTATGTTATTATTATATATGTACATTACAACATATAAAAATTATAATTTTATTATTATTATTTTTAACTATAAAAAATAAAAATGATTATTATGGATTATAAAAATAATTAATTATAAAATTATAATTTTTAGACGACTCCTAGATCAAAACGCTTATCTTATTATTATACGTGTATAGGTCAAAACACTTATCTTATTATTATATATGTACATTACAACATATAAAAATTATAATTTTATTATTATTAATTTAACTATAAAAAATAAAAAATAAAAATTATTATTATGGATTATAAAATAATTAATTATAAAATTATAATTTTTATTAATTATAAAATAATTAATATATGAATTAATTTTTTTTAATTTGTAAATAAATTTTGGATTAATAAAATCATTTACTAATATTATAGGTCAAAAAATTATAATTTGTATTTATATGATATATTTATCTTATTTTTTTATTAGTTCATTTAATAAAAAATATATAAATAGCATAATTATTTTTGATATAAATCTCAATTTTTGGCTTATGGATACTACTAAGAATATTTTAGAATATTCTATTAAGGCTTAATCCCTACCATCCATTTAATAATTATTGATGATTAAATTAAAATTCTTGAAGCTAGATTATTCCATGGAAGTCAATGTTTTACCATCCACCCACTCATTATTGATAATTAAATTAAATTCTGAAAGCCCTATTCCAAAAAATATACATGCCTATTGGCCACCAATTAGGGTGTCAAAAAGCAAGCCCATGGATTGGGCGGTGGAGGGAAATGGATAGGGTGGTGGAGGGGAACCCTGCCACCCCGTTGCCTCTCCTTGCATTAAAGAGGGGGGTGTGGCATGGCCATCACATTACATGCACCCACATATGTCAATAACGTTGACATTCTATCACATTAAGATGGCGTACTCCAACTTCCAATAGGCACTCTTACCTTGTCGTTGCCCCAAGTTTTTTCTACTGCACAAGAGGTGACTCCTAGCTGCAGGTGGGATATTTCCACCACGACAATGGATTTTCTGTCTCACTAGTTTATGAAGGCCTAGGTCCCTTTGGCTTCCACCCCTACAACATCCACCTTTTTGCAGAACTTCAAGCTTAGATCAAGGGAGAGTTTGTAGAGAATGTCAATTCAGGAATTCGGGTCGTTTAGAGGAGTGGGGAGCTTCAACTGCAACACTTATGATCCTGATCGGCTATTAACCTATGTTCGGTCTCTGCAAGTTTTCTAGCTTGATTTTCTCTGTAGGGTGGAATCTTATTTATGGTGTGCATGGTGTCTTGGTGGTGTAAAAAACTCTTGGGTTGTTCTATTTATGTTATACCCACTGAATAGATCACCATGATTGAGATTGTTTCCTTTATTTTTTTGCCCCTATAACATATTTCTCTTCCTTTAAAATGGTATATTCTCCTATTGAGTTGCGGATGGCCAATCAATATGGTGTTTTACCTATTGGCGAGTTAAAGAATGTGGAGGTAGACTTAGTTGTTGCTAAAACTTTTATTTACTTTATAATTATTGAGATAATGGATGAGATCGATCCATATCTTGCATTGTTGTGTATTAATTGGGCGATGGCTTTTGAAGCTAATGGTACTAGATTCATTCAGCCCTTAGATCCTTATTAGTGGCTGTGTGGTGCGTATAGATCACCTTTAGTGTGGTCTCAAACCTTTAGTAGGGTAAAGTGCATAGGAGCATAGGACCCAACCCAGTAACATCCTCTCATAAATGATGATCATCTAGATTTCATAGGTTTGTTTTGGTTTGATTTTTTTTTTTTTTAGTTAGATGCATGACTAATTACAACTAGGAGATGATATGTAGCGATTTGGATACTATTTGCATAGAATTGCTTTGAAGTAGATTAGTTACAACTGAACTTTCATTTTGAATATTTTGATGATTTTGAATATTAGCTTAATTTCCTTCTTGGTAGACCACTATTCGATGAATAGGCAAGAGTGTAAACTTTATAAACATTTTTGAGTCAATCAAATATCTTAATTAACTCCAAAAAACATTGAATATATACAATTTTGTTTTAAAAAATTAATATTTTTTTGTTAACCCAATTTATAAATATATACTCATTAAAATAATCCATATTGTTAGAGACATTGGTATTTAATTTGACTAAGTAAATCCTTCCCCAACTAATTTTTTTTCCATCCTTCCATATATACCAACAACCAACATAGTACATCTTTTACTTTTATAGACTAATGTAAGAGACACTAGCATTTAATTTGACTAAGTAAATTTTTCCCAAACTAATTTTTTTTCCTATCCTTTTTATATATATAAAATTAGCATAATACATCTTTTATTTTTTATATACTAATTGGTGTATGAAAATGACCCAATGTGTATATATTAACCACATTTATTAATATAATTGTGTAGATAATATATTAACCACATTTATTAATATAATTGTATAAATAATATATTAATTATATTTATTAATATAATTGTGAAAATCATATCTATTTTTCTATTTTTATTATGCAAATTTTGAGTTATTATTTCATAAAAAAATTTGATTTTAATAAGCTGACATTATCCCATATTATTATTAGAGATACAATTTTAAAAATTATGGATTCCAATCTAAAAATATTGCTACATATATTTAGATAGCAACCAATATTTAACAAGGTAATGCGGTCTGCCAGTACATGCTCACAGCTAGTTTATATACTTATTTAAATCTAATGATAAACTAATACAATTCGACAGCATTAATGAGTCTGTAAACTGAAAAATAAATATAGCCTATTTAAATATCATTTGAACCTATTTAAATATCATTTGAACCGAGGGGGATTTCACGTGCTTGCATTGTACCCATTTCCACTTCTGGACTTGTATGGTAACGGCTGAATAGGTTTTGAAAGTGAATAACAGTAATGGAAAATAAAAAATCAGTGTTGATTTGCTAATCTAAGGTGGAAGTCTGAGCATCAAGAGACTCGTGAATTCTTCGTGTTTATATTAACAAAATAATCCTTAAATGGAAAAAACATGGTCGACAAGGTGGCAGCGCTGTTTTTGGATAAAAGGGTCGACTTGCTTGTACTGTAGCTTTTTGTTTAAACATGTCAAAACATGTCTCTGTAATATTTCTTGTCAGCAGAAAAAGGCTTCTGTAAATTATTTGCAACTCTCGACTGTAATTGTGATTTCCAGATAGAAAATGAATTCTTCGCGTTTCTCCCGACAAAGTAATCTGTCATGCGCAAGCATGATCGCCAGGTGTTGGTCGCTCTGCGTTTAAAACCTAATGGCCTGATTCGGCTCTGCGATTTCGACATTCCTGATTAGGGTGGCCTGTCGGCCACTTATGGATTATGATTTCATCACTAAGGCATTCTTTCTTCAACAGATAATGTGAATTGTCTCAAGAAGTACTTTCGGCCACAGATAAAATCTCCTAGGGCATATTTCTTTTCCTGGATTAGGCAGGCAGGTAGCATTTGGTTGGACAGTGCTCTAGCGGTGTGACTCTTATCAATGTTGTTTCGAATTCCGGCGCATTTGGTTGGAGTGTGCTGTAATGGTGGGACTCTTATCAGTGGGTTCGGATTTCAGCGCATCCGTTCCTGTGTGTCGCGAGTTTGGTACTTGCTACGGGCAAAATATACTTCTCCTGATCGCCACCTCGAAGCTCCCTCACCCCGGGATTGACGGAAGTTCCCGCCCCTTCCCCACTTGCCTACCGCAGTTGGTTGGACAAAACCTCAATTATATAAATTAAATGAGTGGTAATTGTGAATAGGTATCAATCTATTAAACATAAAACAACAGTAATTTTATTACGATTAAAACAATATTACGGAGATTTATTTAACTGTATTTTAAAATAGCTACACATATCCACTTAATTACATTATTTTATTAATATTAACACATATCCACTTAATTACATTATTTTATTAATATTAGACAATATTACGGAGATTTATTTAACTTTATTTTAAAATAGCTACACATATCCACTTAATTACGTTATTTTATTAATATTAACACATATCCACTTAATTACATTATTTTATTAATATTAACATGTCTATAGTGAAATTTTCACTATAATTATTGGATTTTCTTTCCTAAAAAGTTATTATTGGAAACCAATTATACATCAATATTCATAGATATAAAGCTACATGTGAAAGCATTATGGTAGGGATTTGAAGGTGGTTAAACAAAATAATAGCTATTTCACCTAATGACCTCAGATCATCCCAATTGACATTAATCTATTATATATATATTTTATGTATATTTAATATATATTAATGTTTATTTATATTGCAATATGTTTTTTTTCATATAATAATTTTTTAATAAAAATATTAATAAAAATTATATTAATATATTTTAATAATAAATGGTAATATGGTTAAAAATCAAATTTTTTCATGAATATTAAAAACACAGTGAAAGTCTCGCTCTTCGAAGAACATGTGGTTGGAATGAATTACAACAAGGTGTTTAATAAAATTGAATATAGTCACACGATAGTCGATAGAGGGACCTAGATGACATGTAATGATACCCGAGTTTGTGTTTAACAAAATTGAATTTGGGGACACGATAGTGGGTAGAGGGACCTAGATCGCATGTAATGATACCTAGGTGGTTGATGGTTCGTATTACACTTGGCTCTAGAATGAGGTAAGAGGTGGCAAAGGATGGAGTCGACATGGCAAAGAGAACAAGGTGAAATTAATGAACATCTCGAGCAAATCCATTGTACTCACCTTCAAGCATGGTAAAACAGGTGGGGTTAATAACATGCTTGTGTTTACAGTTGAAATTTTAATGAGGAAGATAATGATAATGTTGATTCGTGATTGCTCATTGCACACCAACTTTGATTTCGATTGTACTTTCATTAATATTATGTGGAAACTACTTGAGCTGGATGGTAGCTATTATTTGGTTTTTTGTCGCGAGATTCAAGGACAAAGAACAAGCACTGGTTTGCATTGTAGATAAGGGAATATGGCTAAGCGCATGGTCGATGATAAGATGTGTCAGTTGCTGGATAAACAAACACCATCAAAACCTTTATGCGCGCCTTGGGTGAGCGTGATATGGCCTTGAAACTTTGTGAGCCTAACATGCGAGGGCAATTATTGGTCGAGGATCATAAGGAGTGCTTGGAACTCAGGATCGCAACCATGGAAGTGATGATGGAAGCTATGGTGGTGTGACAACATGAAAATGCAGTATTAAATAAATCCGTAATTGGTGCGACATATGCTTGTGGGTTGGGAAGCACTTTTGGCGACTAAGGGGATGATCGTCTAGATAAAGCTAAAGGAGAAAGAGGAAAAATGGAGAAGTCCTCTCTAATGAATTGAATATTAGTCTTCAATTTGTTAACAGTATGTTAAATCCATTGTTTCACTCTTTTTATTTTAGGCAGTTATTAGTGGATATATAGTTGCAGCGACTTTGAAACTTTTTCTTTTTCAATTTTTTTGTGAATTTAGACTGTAATTTTCTACGGTAGGCTTACTATACATCAATTTTTGAAACTACTATAGATGTACTAGTTCTCAATTTTGTTTTTAATTATTTAATAAAAAAACCAATTGTTCCACACACACTAAATATTTTTATAAATTTATTGATTTACACAAACAGACGCTCAACATTTTTTATAAATTTATTGATTTACTTATTAATCATATTAATATAATATGATTATTTTCTATTTTTTTTTAGTATTAACACATAGGTCCTCTCGATTGGGAAGTGGGAGGATATAAGGGAGTCATCACCTCACCCAATAAGTGTGATTAATGTGTTGCTTAACCAATATTAATGTTACTATGTGGTTTGAGCCTCAGTGTTAATGAAATGCAATGGTGTGAGTTAAGGTGTTGGTATTTATTAGGATATTGCTCCTTGTATGTAGGGGAGGTAAGATGGTAGTGACCATGATTTATTTCCATCATTCTCGATATTGGACTCGTTTTAGGCATTTAGTGCCTTCGACCTCCATCAATTTATAATTTCTTTTATGTCATTAGAAATGTAGTTTTTGTTACTCTCCTTTTTCTCTTGTTGTTTCTTTTCAAGCTTCCTCTAGCTTGGCATATATACTGAGTGGGAGAGACTTTTATTCCCCTCAACTCATCTTTTACCTTATGGTCCATGACACATTGTGTAGTGCGAGAGCCTTCTTTGTGCATTATGGTTTTCAAACACGGTTCAATAGAGGATGAAATGTCGATGTGATAGTTTCAATGAGTAGGACAAATTCAACAAAACTTAAGGGCTGAGGTTTCAACACTGATTTTCAAAGTAGATACTTGTGGAGGTCGAGGACGAACTATGTGAACTCGAGGTGGATATGGTGATTGAACAAGGTTGTCGTTTTTACTCTGAATTTTTAACTGATATTATGGAATGGGTACATGACCCGGGGCATACCTGTGTTAGATAGAACCATTACTTGTTGACCATATGTTTGTATTGGAGAATTAAAACGTTGTTGGGTAGGGTAGTTATGGACATGCATGATGCCAAAGAAGAGCTTTGCCGATGTTGGACAAAGTGGTGCTCCACCATAAAGAAATAGGGGCACATCTAAAAAATATTAAAACCTAAATTTCTCTTGCTTCAAGTTCGAGTGGTTGCAGATCGGCGCACACCAACCCCATTGAAGTGAATGTATCCACTTCTACCTAGTATTCTTATGAATTTGATTTTTATTATTCGATTAGCTTGTTTTGTTAAACTTTTTGTGTGTTGATCTGAGTAGTCAAGTTCATAGTCAACATGTAATCCTATGCATCGCTATGTGTAAACACTTACACTATGATTTTGGAGACTTAGTGTGGTCACATTATTTATTTTTGAATTATACTCGACACTTTTGCTAGTTGCCTAGTTTCCAAAGTGAGACAGCAAGGTTGTAAGGTAGAAAAAACTTCTTTTATTTAATATAAAATTAATTAAAAAAACATATTAACATATAGGGATACTAAACATGTTAACAAGGTTGTGCTCATTTTTAATATCAAAATATAAATGTGGAGATATAGTATTAAAATAACAATAAATTAACATTATTTTTTTTATAAAATTATTTAATATTAAAAAATTTAATAATATTAAAAAAATAATTTTGATATTAATTTTATTTTCCTAATATTTCTTTGTATTAGCTTTTAATTAGAGAAGTATCAAATAATATAATATAATATAATATGTTATTTATTATTTTTTCAAATATTATAATAATATTTAATATTTTATAAAAAAAATATTTACATTTTGATTTTATTGTTTTAATATATAATAGGATAATTAGTATTTTTATATAGATATATGTGTTTATTTTGAGATAGCGTTTTCAAAATTTTTAATTTAATTATCAATAAATAGATAGGCGGTATTTAAATTTTATCAAATATTTTAGAATATTTTTAATAATAGTTACAAATCAAAGATTAAAATTTATTTCAGAAATATGTATACCTTGTTTACTTTAATTAAATTGATTAAATAAAAAAATATTATATTGCCATAAGTTATCGTTTTATGAACCTATAGTATTACTAAACTAAGATATTCATGTTAAGTTTATTATTTAATATTACTAAACTATAGTATTCCCATTGAGTTGTGAAACTAATAAGACATTTGAATTTGAGAAAACTCCCAAAATTAATACAAAGCCAAAAATTGATACAAAGAATTATTGAAATAATATATAATAGAGAGCTTATACCATTATTTTCAAAATATATATATTTTTTAAGAGTTAACTATTTTTATTATAATAATATTTAATTAAAGTATTTTTTTTTATATAAATACATTAATTATTTTTATCATTATATATTATTAAGAAAATAAAATGATGAATATATTTATTTAGTATATTAATTGATTAAATATAATTTTATTGATTTATTATTGATATTTAGATTTAATAAATTGATGCAAGAGTATCGAGCCAATCTAAAACAAAATCAGTTTCAAAATGTTTTTGGAAAGGGCAATGTGGCAGTCATTGATGATGACATAATTTTTTTTAATTTTATATAAATTTTGAGTCTTTAGAAGGGTGTGTTGGCAGATGAATGAGATCCGCTCTGTTAGGGTTGTTTAGGATCTTTTTCTTATGTAATTTTCTTGTAAGTGTGTCAGGGAAAAGGGTCAGTAACGACGTAGCCAAGCAAGAAGGCCTCAGCCTTGTGAGTTTGCATATGTAATCTTGCCTTTTGTTTCAAATGTATACTTAAAGTGTGTGTTTTGATATCCATACAACTGCATATTTACTCATTCCCAAGATTATTGTGATGTGCTTTTTCTTCCAACAAAGTGTTTAATGTTGTGTATAAATGCATGTTTAGTGTGAGAGTTGTGAGAGCTTTAAGGTGTGTAGAGGCCATGTTCACGATAGAGGAATTGTCCAAGCAGTGCCTAGATATGGGTCAGAATGGTGACTTAGATAAGAGGGAATAAAGGGCAAGCGCGGTGTTGTTGAAATGTGTGCCAAGAAATCACAAAGACCATGGCATGAAGTTCAATGTGAACATCGACAGTTAAAGTGCATAGAGGATGGCGCTAGAAATGAGTCAAATTGTTGGTCGGCGTAAACAAAAGTAGTCAGGACCACCCGCATGGTTATGACATTACACAAAGAGAAAGTCAAAACTAGATGATTACACCTGACCCCTTACTTAGGTGGGATCCAGTCGACTGGTCTAACCTTGCACTAGTTGGTTCGTCACAGAGAATGAAAAGAGCATCGACCCTTGACCTAGTTACAAAGTGGCGAGCCTCGACTTGTGTGCGGCCCTATTGGTGTAGTCGGGCATGATCTCGATTTGTCATGTTAGGAATGGAATGTGAATTTGTCTTCAGAAAATGTGCTTAAAGAGAGAATTGTGAGTCGAGGGAATGGGGAATGACACTGAACGTCATTGTTGAGATTTTATGACACAACAAAAGTGTGGTTCAGGGGCTCAATTGCCACACAAATAGGTGAGGTAGTAAGTTTCGTGGTCTGATAACCCATAAGCTTCTGGAATTGAATGATCCAGGTGGATATTGGTGGCCACTCACCTATTCCACTTGGACCCCACCATTGTTTCTTTAGTTTTTCTAGTTTCCTTAATTGTAACAAAATTTACTATTTTTGGCAGTGTTTTGGGCCTTGAACTTCGGGAGCCGTTTTGAGGTCCTAAACGATGTTTTTTGGGAAAATAACCGGTGCCGAATATAAGTTTTCAACTTAGTATTCACTCTCAGTAGTTGTAGTTCTCGGATAGATCTTTCTAACGAGGTATCGTGTGCATCAAACGAAGATCGTATGCCAAAGTTATGACCCCGTGAAATTGATGTACCAATTTGCCCCAATGGGGCCCATAGTTTGGCATTTCATCTCCTCGGGTTAGGTTTTTGGATGTTTTAGGCTTTCCATTGTTTCTCAATAATAAATAGGGCGTCAAGACTCATTGTAACACATTTTAGAGGCATGTAGCCACCACATCTCTTCTGAGAGATAAGCTACCATCGCCCGAGCTAGTCTATTTCCATTCTGTATGTAAGCATATTTAAGTTCTTTGATATTAATGAAATGAAGTTTTATTTATGCTGCATCTCTGTGTTTATGGTTATATCTATAATTTGTTGTGTTCTTGTTACATTTGGATCATCGAAGCCATTTGGGGATAAAATTGATAGGCCATAGAATCAATATTCACGAAGTGGTATTAGAGTGCAGGAAGAAGCAAATATTTCCTACAAAAGAGCAATTTTTAGCTGTAGTTGGGTAGAAGTTGCATGGTAATTCTATTGCTGCAGTTGTGGGTATAATTATCGAGGAGAGGTGAGGAAGTGTGCTACAACAAAGTGAGCAAAGGATGCTTGAGAGGTTCCAAGGAAGACAAAATGAAATGCCAAAAGTCTGAGCCAAAGGAGAAGAGCAGGTGAGGTGTCAGTGAGGCTTTGTTGTATCTCACTCAGTGATACATGTGGCAAAAGAAGACCAAAGATAAATATAGACACAATTCAGCAACGAGGGACATGATCAAAGGATCATGATGATTTTCAAGCGTGAGAGTTTGATGTAAGAGCATCGACCCACCCCAAAATGAAATCAGTTTCATGATGCTTCCAGAAAGGGCATTGTGGAAGCCATTGAGGAGGACACAAATTGTTTGAATTTTATGTAAATTTTGAGCCTCTAGAAGGTGTGTGTTTACATATGAATGAGATGCATTCTATTAGGGTTGTTTAGGATATTTTTGTTGTATAATCTTCCTGCAAGTCTTTCAAGGCACATGGCTAGTAATTACGTATTTAGGCGAGAAGGCCTTGGGCCTTGTGTGACCACATATGTAATTTTGTGTTTTGTTTCGAATATATACTTACAATGTGTGTGTTTTGATATCCATACAACCTTGAATTTACTCGTTCCCGTGATTATTGTGCTTTGTTTTTCTTGCTAGTGTTATTTAATGTCGTGTCCAAATGCATGTTTAGTGTGAGAGCCACAAGAGTTTTAAGGTATGAAAAGGCCATGTTCATGGTAGAGGAATCGTCCAAGTAGCACCCAACTACGGGTCAAAACAATGTCCTAGATAAGAGGGAATAAAGGTCGAGCGAGGTGTTGTCGAAATGTGTTGCCAAGAAAGTGCAAAGACCATGGCATGAAGTTGGGTGTGAACATCGACAGTTACAACACATAGAGGATGACGCTAGAAACAAGTCAAAGTGTTGGTTGGCATAGAAAAAAGGAGTTAGGACCACCCACATGGTTGGGCCACTGTACAAAGTGAATGTTAGAACGAGACGATCAAGCTTGACACCCAACTCGGGTGGGATCCAACTGGTTGGGCCATGCACTAGTCGGCCTGTTGTGCATAATGAAAAGGGTGCCAACCCCCAACTTGGTTATGAAGTTCTGACCACCGATTTGTGTGGGGCCCTTTCGGTGTACTCGAGCATGACCCTCACTTGTGATGCCAGGAATGGACCGTGAATTTGTGTCATTAGAAGATGTGATTGAATAGAGATTTGTGAGTCAAGGGAATGAGGAATGAAACTAAATGTCGTTGCTTTATGGCGCAACAAAAGTGTGGTTCGAAGGCTCAATTGCTGCACAAATGGGGGAGGGAGTGAGTTTCATGGGCGCATAACCTATATGCTTTTAGAATTGAAGCCATCTATAGATGAAATTGATAGACCCCGAAACCAATGTTCATCATAAATATATAATAAATATGATAATTATATGAATGCATTAATATAAATATTAGCTCAGATCCATCTTAACCCCTGATCTACTAAGCGCCAAGAGGGATCAAATCTCTTTTCACTCTAAAAGAGGTTTTCATATCAAGAGATTTGATCCCTCTCATCGCTTGATAGATCCAAAGTAAAAATGGAACTAAGTTGGCTTAATTGTCCCTTTTAAATATGTTATATTCCACATGAATACCCAAGGGACAATACCATGAGCCATTTCTATTATTATTATTATTTTATTTTTATAGAGTTATTTTTATTTTGAACAAATTAAAATGTTTACATTACATTGCATTAATATTTTAATTTAATTAAATGTAATTTAACTTAGTAAAAATGTTAAACATTACATTACAACATTTCTACCCTATTAAATTTAAAAACACAATAATAAATTATTATTATTATGTCTCATCACAATAATAATTAATTAAAAGAAATTCTACATAATATATTAATTTTATTATTTATTCAATAATGAAAAATTATTTCATTTAATAAAATTAATAATTTTATTTTTTCCATGGTTTTTTTAATATAACATTTAATGGTAATATGACAACATCTCTTCGAACCTCTCATGAGTGTGAGCCCTCTCCATGCAATGAAATGCATTGTCGTTTATGATTATGTTATTGATTATTAAATTAAACAAATATCATGAGTTTAGATTGTATTTATTTGGAGGGGAAGATTATATGGTATGTTAGGTAGATTATATGAATTTATAAAATTCTAATAAAATATATATAATTTTATTTTACTATACAAGTAAGATAAAATGAATAGTTTAAGTAAGTAATGTTTTTTTAGAAAATAATATAAATTTTGATAAAATTTGGTAAATTTTTTTTTGGAACTCTAAGTTATAGTTGTCAAGTTTCATGATTTTGGGTGCTCCAGGGGTTTTCGATGGTATTGAAGTCATTTCCATCATAAAAGCAACAATTTAAACACTCCCACGATCATATTTCTTGAAAATTTTCTCGCAAGATTCCGCCAAGAATTTCATCGTCTAGGCGAAATTGTCACCTTGTTAGTCAACACCAATTAGAATTATTTATATAATATGTTAATTATTTTATTTTGGTTAAGTAGGTCCAACTTGGTAGTTGGGAAGAATGATTGTTTTATTACCTATTTAGGTTCAAATATGGAAATTGATGATATTTTTTAAGGATTCAAATAATATGCCTATGTATAGTATTATAATTGATTAATTTGGTTTGAAAAGTCACACATATAAAATATACACAAATATTCAATAAAAATCCCGTAATTTACTATTAAAATTGGTAAATTTTTGGTGAATATCATCCATTTAATCATATATATGTTAGAAATAGGTGAATTTTTAACCAAATAGACAAGTTTTTACTTCTTCTTTAATCTCTTTATTTTAGAAAATCTCCAAAAAATAACCAATTAACAAAATTTCGCCCTTAAAATTTTCTTTGATATTGAATTTTTAACAAGTATATTGGTCTTGAGTCCTATTTTGCAAAGCCTTGAGCTTTTGAAAAATTTGATTTATAATGGATACTATCTTTGAAATGGGGAAAAGTACTTCATGGATTACTACAGGATGTGTACTTCATATTAATTAAAAAGATGTTAATTAATTTACTTTGAGGTATAATATATAAGTGAAACTGAATTATCATTATGTTAGTAACCATGTGTGATAAGAATAATGAAAGTAACAATAAATTTTAACAAATATTTTTTTAATGTTATTATATTTGATAATAATATTTATATTGTTATGGTCATCTTTGTTGATATATGTTGAATTGTTATGTTTCTGAGTGGTTATGTTGCATTTCAATGTTCATTAAGAATTATACACATTGCTACATCTTGAAGGGTTATGTTGGACTGTGACATTTTTCAATGGTTATGTCTCATTGCAACTTTCATTTTGGTTGACTAATGATGAATTGCTACATTCATCTTGGTTGACTCATGGTGAGTTGACACATTCATCAATGATTATGTTGCATTATGATATTCTTGAAAGATTATGTTGCTACATTCTTAAAGGGTTATGTTATATTGTAGTGTTCATTTATGGTTGTCTCATTACAATGTTCATTTGGGTTGGCTTATGTTCAATTCTTATATTTCTTAAGGGGTAATTCACATTATGACATTTGTCAAGGGTTGTGTACATTAATGCTTATGTTGCATTATAGTGTTTGTCGACAGTTATGTGCATTGCTACCTTCTTGAGGGGTTATTTCGAATTGTGACATCCCTCCATGGTTGTGTCTTTTTATAATGTTCAACTTTGTTGACTTATGTTGAATTTCCACATTCATCAATAGTTATGTTGCACTATGATGTTCTTGAAAAGTTATGTTGCTACATTCTTAAAGTGTTATGTTGTACTCCAACGTTCCTCTATAGTTATGTCTCATTAAAAAATTCATCTTGGTTGGCTTATGTCAATTTTTACATTCATCAATGGGTACTGCATATAATGAATTCATCAAGGGTTACATGGCATTACAATATATTTCTTAAAGTGTTATGTTGTACCATGACATTCCTCAAAGGTTATATTCCAACAATTGATACATAACAAAGGCATGAAATTGCACATTGCAACACATTATAGATGTTGGTAGTTGATTATTATTTACTATGGTTGACTCATTGACTACAGGTAGATTATCACTGAGATTAACTAACTTTGGTTGACTTTGATTCACTATGGTTGACTTTTGTTGATAGTAGTTGAATAGGGTTGTTTATCAGTGACCATAATAGAATATGAATTACTATGGTTGAATTCTATGCCATGTTGTTGGGATGGTTATGTTGCAATGTGATATTCTTTAAGGGTTATATTGCATTGAGTTTAGTTAGAAATGGATGATTATGGTTGAAAATATTTAATAGTATTATATCAGTTTATGGTTTCACATTATTAAATCATGATATTACATCACAACATTGTTCTTCGTTGACATATGTCAAATTTCCATGTTCAATGATGGTTATTTTGCATTGTCATTCATCAAGGGGTATGTCTTATTGCGATTTTCATGTAGGGCTATGTTGGATTGCAATGCTCCTCAATGGTTATTTCTCATTACAACATTCATTGTGGTTGACTTATGTTCATGTCACCTTATAACATTCATAATGATTTATGTTACATACGATATTTCTAAAATGTTGCTTTGGATTGTTACAATACTTAAAAGGTCTACACAATTCCAATGATAGATACATAACAAAAGTATGTAGTAGCACATTATGACACAATAGATCTTCGTTATTGATTTTTGTTGAATGTGGTTTACTCACTGACTATTGGTTCATTATCACTCATATTAACTAACATTGTTGGAGTGATTTATCATCGTTTACTTTTTTTGAGTGGTTCATTACGACTATCATTGAACACAATGCATTATAATTAACTATAGTAGACTTTTATTATCCCCATGACATATGTTTTGTCTTATTTATATTGAATTACTATGTCCATGAATGATTATGTTTCAATGCGATGTTCATTAAATACTTTGTCACATTTAATTTGATTAGCTTTGATTGACCATAATTGATGATGGTTGACCATGATTAAAAATATATAATAATATTATTAATTTATAATTGCTATTAATACATTGTAATTTTCTTCTTAATTAACTTCCATATTAGATCTTTATGTTATATTTTGGAAATAATATATTAATTGACATCTTCAAAATGCATATACAATTCTAACGATTAATAAATGGCACAAGTATAATGTTCTTATGTTACATTACAATATTAATAAAGAGTATGTTACATCTTCTCAAAATATTATATTGACCTGCGACATGTCTATACTGTTATATAGAATTACAACAATTAGTAGTATGTTACATCTTCTCAAAATATTAATTGACATGCAAAATGTCTATATCGTTGTATGGGATTCCAACAATTAATACTTAACGAAACGTATGCTAAGATTAACGTCACACGGCCGCATTCATTAAGGATTATACCACGCTACAATGTTCCCAAAGTATCATGTTGGATTAAAGTATTCTTCAAAAGTTACGCAAAGTGCAATGAAATATTATGACGCTTAAATGCTTCTGATTGTGATTAATTGTGGTTAACAATTTTGTCTTCCAAATGTTATTTTAAAAATTCATTTCAAAAGGTTAGCGTAACATTATTGAGATGATTGATTTGATATCATGGTGTATTAAATAAAATTTATATGATTGATTTGATACGTTGGTGTATTAAATGAAATTTATCAAATAAATTTTAATATTAGAATGCTGTGATGCTTTATAATAATAATAATAATATCCATTTTTAAGGTCACAGCCAAGCCAGACACCAATATTGGTGTATGAGACCCCCTTGTTTGTGGGACAAGGGACCCACCTCCGCGCAGCGATTTGACTGCTAAGTCTACGAAGGCATACATACTCTACCCCCCTCTGGTTTTGAACCTGTGACCTCTTAGGAGGAAACACATGCTCTTAACCATTAGGCCCACTCAAGCTGTATATAATGATATTAAATAAGATAATCATAAAATTTTACTAAATCTAAATTATATTAATAAAATTATTTTACTCATTCATTTTAATATTATTTTTTAAAACAATTTTTTAATACAGAGGGTGAAAGTAGTTGTGAACCATTCACCATAAAATCTACGTAGTTGTAAAAATTTTAAGGTATAAAGAGTGTTTTTTTTGGCTAGGGAAATATTTATGGGAATTTGAAGTGATAATTTTTATACATGGAGTACTTTAATAGTGCACTTATTCACCATCAAGCCAAAATCCCATAAATTTAATGTTGAGAGAGTTGAGAATAAACACCATTTTCTTCTTATTTCTAGCATAATATTTTCTAATTTTATAACTTAATTGTTATTCAAAAAAAAATTAGAAATAATTTTGACATTTTTATTTTTACTATTTTTAATAATGAAAATAAAAATATTTCAACAATTTTGATTTAATACCTCGATGGGAATGGAAGAACGTAGAAATAGTGTGGTCGAGGAAGAGGAGTCACCTCTAACAATGCAATATATGTGTGGGTAGGTGGGTAGTAGGCCATCCTCACCAATGCAGTATATGCGTGGGTAGGGGGCCATCCTCACCAATGCAGTATATGTGTGACAATAATTCCACATATAATGACATGGCTAGAGTGAATTTTTGTGTTGTTTGAGGTTTGGTTTCGAGGTTGGAGGTTTGGTTTCTAAAGAGGTTATAGGGTTGGCCTCACTGTGGCCCTGTATGCCTGGTATTCAATAGCTCTTAGAGCAAGTCAGTGTCGTAGGAACATTTGTTTAGGAAAATATATGGTGGGCGTGTACAAGACTATGCAATTTGGGACCTTGGTATATGAGAAACCTTGAACATTCAACAACAATTGGGTGTGGAAGGGGCATGGTTGATGATTAATCTATTAGTTGTAGACCTGTAGTTGATTCCACCTTCTTTCTCTCAAGTTGCTTATAGGGTAACTCAAAATCCCTACTTGGTCTACTTTCCATTCCTAAATGTTGAATTTTGTTGCCTTAATTGTGACTCCTGGCCCTCCCCTACCTTTATTTAGTGTATTGGATTTTATGGTGCATTTGACCTATCATTCTATGTTTGGTTTCCCTTGTATTGGTTTCCATCTTGATTGTTTGGCCTGAGAGATAAGCCTTAGACTACTCGGCTTCTTGTTAACCCTTACTACATTTGGTAACCTAGCTCTCATCTAAAGGGCGAGGGGGGGGGGGGCATTATCGACATTGTATGATCTACCTTACCTATGGACTGGGGGTTTCCTACACCCTTTTTCTTGGGGTCTCTGACTAGTTGCATTTTAGTAAATTTTTGGGTGTTTTGTATTTTCTTTGGAGGTTTTTTTGTTATGTGGAGTGGAGGCTCTACCCCTATGACTCATCTATGTTCACTCAAAGCTTTTAGTCACCTGCTCCTCGAAGAATCACTATTCCATGCCATCATGTCTAAGCTCATCTGGGGGTTGGGGAGAGGGGTAAGTCAAGCCGTCTTCGCCTGGAGGTACTAACCTAGGGAGAGACATCAAACTCTACCCATTCCACTCTCCTAGCTTCTAGGAGAACACTCTCATACTGGAGAATACTTGTTGCCAACATAGACAGATTAAAACACTTTTGGAACTGTTTCTTAGAGACAAGCATGATGACCAAAATGCAATTATTGCCTTCATGAATGAATTTCAAAAGAATCAGTGGCACATGCAGGACAAATTGGCTAGTGTTAAAAGGGGACAATGACACATACATGAACACTTAGAATATTTAAAAAATTGATTGGTCCATATGGAGAAACATGTACATGGCGAATTTCGGCCTTCACCACGCCCTGGATCCTGACTGGAGAATCCTGCATCGACAACTTCATCTGATTCCTAATAGATTTTTGTTGTGTATTGATTTTGATGGTTTTTGGTTTTGTCTTCCCTTATAATTGTGGATTTCAACTCCTTTTAGCACGGTGTAATCATTTTTGCATTAAAAAAACCTTCATTTACCAAAAAAAAAATCTAATTAAATGAAAAAAATAATAAATATCTCATTTTCTATACCATTACTTTATTAAATTCATTTTCCATTTTCTTTAAATTATTGATATTAATCTATTTGTTTATTTCAAATTTTCGTGATATTATTGAGATAGATGAATTGATATGATGATGTATTTAACCAAGCTAACTTTATCATATGGAATGTGATATTGTAATAATACTTTTTTTTGTAAGCTTGGCAGGACTACATCTTCACATGCCCAACATATTGCCCCGATTGGGGTGGGGAATTGAACCAGTGACTTCACATCAAGGAATGCCTTAATAGAGAACCTGATCATTGTCTATCCAAGACCCCAAGGATTGTAATGTTCATATTTTATTATTATGATTATTATGATTTTAAGTGAGATATTTATTAAATTTATATTATATTAATAAAATTATAATATTAGTTAATAATACGAGGGAATTTTAATGTAATATTGAAAAAATATTATTATAAAGAATAATTATTGAGTTGAATTTAAAATAAAAATAATTTTGAAATAAATGTATAGATAATCTTTTGTGGCTCAACCTAATTTATAGACGAAATAACCTTTTTCACTGCGATTCCCCAAAATACGACAATGGAATATCAAGTTTTTTTGTTATTTAAAATACATTTTCGAATGCACAAATGGATTTAGTGCTCTAAAAAACCCCTAGGGCACTCGAATTATGAAGATTAAACAATTTAAACTCAAGTTTTTAAAAATCTTTCTCGAATTTTGATTAAAATTAATGAGAAAAGATGTCGTAAATTTCTTCTATAAGTTAGATTATACCATTCTTTATACATCAATAAATTTATTTTTTTTATTGTTTTATTTATTGTATAATTTTTCAATTTAATTATTAATATGTTTTTATAATTTAAATATGAAAATATTTAATTTAATTTATATATTTATTTAAAAGATTAATAAATTATATTCTATCATATTTTTTCCTTTTCCTTATTATTCTTTAAAACTTAAATAACAAATATCTATAAACTTTATAATATACAACTTGAAAACAAATATCTGTTCTTTTCCTTTTATTTTGTTATAATTTTATTTAATTTCATAAATAATGTTATAAAATTCATCGCAATTTTATATTTGATATTTTATTAAAAATAAATATATACAAGATATTTAACATAATTCAAATATATATTTAAATGAATACTTTTTAATAAACTTAAATGAATAAATATTAAGGATTTCATCATTATTTTTTTTTTGGTAATTAAAAATATATATAAATAGTTAATACAGTTCACTTATAGTATTTAAAAAATATTTGTAAGAGAAAATTTTAATTTCGAATTGATTCGTAAATTAGAGTGAATATCTACTAGATAGTTTATTGTAACAAATTTGACAAAATTATATTTAAAATCTAAAATCTAGACAATTAGGAGTTATATTTCTTTAGTTTTTTTGATTTATTAAGTTATTGTTTTAATGCATGCAATATAAAATGCGGGAAAAAAATAAAAGACACAAATATAATCACTCATTTTATTGTAACAAATTTGACAAAATTATATTTAAAATCTAAAATCTAGACAATTAAGAGTTATATTTCTTTAGATTTTTTGATTTATTAAGTTATTTTTTAATGCATGCAATATAAAATGTGGGAAATAAATAAAAGACACAAACACAATCACTGACAACCATAATAACACAAGATATAATCTAATAAATCCTTACCGAAGAAAACTCAACTCGAAGTTGAGGCTACTTTGCTCTCTCTTTATCTGAATGGAAAATGGATGTAAGTACAAAGAAGTGAAGCAGGTGCGTTGTGTGTTGCTACAATGTACATATAATGTTTGTTTGTTGTATCTCTCTATCCACTCTCAACTGCTCTCTATAGAACAAACTGTACTCGAATAAAATGGAGCATCTTTCCCTCATAGTGACAATTATAACACAAATTGATAGCCTACTTGTGCTTAAGTTTTACTCCTTCAACTCTTAATTAAAGTTACAATATGGACTCTTCTAGAGTTTTCTTCATGATGATCATGTGAGTAGTCCATTTTCCATGAATAATAGGGGCTGATGTGACATCCTCTCGAATCATGGTCGTCAAAACAAGAAAGTTAACTTCCGGGTGGCATAAACTTTGCATATAGACTTTGATTGAGGTGATTCTTGTTCCATTGGAAACATATTTATGTATTGAATTTTTCTAGGCGACATGTCATTTAGGTGAAAATATTTCCCCCCAAAAAACTTCATTTGATACCTCAAACTTTTTTCAAAAGGTTTCAGACTCTAATTCACCAAATTGAGACCTGCTAGTAAAAATGGTCATGTGAGTTAATTCCTCCACTTTTTCCAATATCAAAGAGTCAAGATGGATGAAAAATAATATACCGATCTAATTTATATCACACTTCCCCATTTTTGGAGGATTTTTGTCCCAAAAGGCTTCCACTGAATGACATGAGTAAATTTTTCCTCCACCTTCTTTTAGGTGTACCATTTAGCCTTGCATGGAATATAGATTTTCAACCTAATCTACCAATGCTCATGCCATCTTTATTTTGTACATTTTGTCCTCTTCTACAAAATGTATTCTTTGTTAATTCTTCCTAAGCATTTGGTTCCAAAACCTCTATAGAAAATATTATTTGTTTCTCTTCTTAATCTATCATGAAAGGCTCATAGAGTTTTAGATTCTCTAGATTCACCATTGAGCAAATGCACATGTATAAGGGTAGAATGAGTCTATAAGCACTATTTCCCACCTCCTCTAGTATCTCAAAGGGATCCTATCACAAAGCCTTGATTTTCTTACCAGGACCCTATAACATCTCTTTGTTCAATTGTAATAATACTCTGCCTCCCATCTTAAATGACTTCTCTGTTCTATGTTGATCATGGTTGTATTTTCCATTTTCTCATGACCTCTACATCGTCTTTTGTGCATGTAGATGCATTTTCCTAATATTCTCAACAATTTTTCTACCTTTAAGGCATTTCTTTAAGATCCTTTGTCGCCCCTCCTTGCTAGCCATATGAAATATCCAAAGGTGAAGGTGGAAAATATCGAAAAAATGTTTCAAATGGGGTCTTACTGGTAGAAGTGTAGAGTACTCTATTATAAGATATTTTTTTATATATAACAAATCATCATCTTAGGTATTTGGATGCTTCTTATTATAACCCCTCAAAAGCTGCACCAAAGTCCTGTTTGCTACTTCTGCTTTCACATTTGTTTGTAGATGGAATGTTGTAGACCCCTTTAACTTTGTTTCCATATTTTCCCACAATGTGGTCCAAAATGCATTGAGAAATGATGCTCCTTTGTATCCCAAAGTGTACCCACACTTATCAAAAGAGAAATTTCACTGATTCTTGGTCACTAATGGTCTTTTATAGGGCATTAGAACACACATCTTGTTGAGCTTGTCAACTCCCACAAATAGATGGCCATGGCCCTTCATGGTTGTTTATAACCTCACACAAAGTCTATGGAGATGGTTTCCAAAGGATATGTGGGTATGGGTAATATATGGTATAGATCTGATTTCATGTTACTAGGCTTAATGGTGTAACAAAACATGCATCTTCTTATGAATTTGACATCCTCTTTTTGCATTCTATCTTAATACACACCTCTAGTTTTCCACTATCTTTCCTACAACCTTAGAGGTGTGAACATTTTTGATGAGCTATAGTGACTCACCTTTAGGAACACATAAATTATATATCCTATAGAGTAACCCATAATGGAGATGCTAGTCAACTGTGTTGTCACGATCGTGCACATGAATATGGATTTGCAACCACTGAAACACATATTTGAAGTCCTCATCCTTTGTTTACGCTTCTCTATATGCTTCATGGGTGAATGAATCCATATGCATCAGAGTTCCCAAAAAGCAATGATATTCTATGCGGGTGGTGTTGAAAGCATGTTGGCGAATTTATTTGTGTTTTCCTTCTTATACTTGATCACTAAATGAAAGTTGTAGAGACCCCACCCACTTTTAATGCCTGGTGTGTTATAGCTTAGTCTAGGCCTACATGTATTGTAGTGGCTTGTGATTTGTGTGAATTATTATTTCCTTTGCCATTAGATAGTGTTTCCACTTCTTCACAACTTGCACTAGGGAATAAAGCAACATAGTTAAGAACCACCCGATGAAATACTTCATAATGGTAGCATACATACCTTCCTCCATGCATCAAAACCACTCCCATAACATACCCCCTCAGATATCTCTTCACTTCTAAGGTATACTAAAGTTTGGCAATTCCAGGACTCATGCTTGACTGATTTTCTTCTTTGATTCCTTAAAGGCACTCTACTAACCGTTTCCCACTAGAAAATATTGCCACTCGTTGTTATGGCATGGAGTGGTGTTGCTACTACTGAAATGAGACTATGAATTTCCTTAGTACCGTCCTACTCCAATGAAACTCCTAATTTTAGAAACATTAGTAGGCGTCGACCACTTCATGATTGATCCAAGTGGATATTGGTGGCCACCTGCCAATTCCACTTGGACCACCACCATTGTTTTTTTCAGTTTTTCAATTTCCTTAATTATAGCACAATTTACTATTTTTAGCAGTTTTTAGGGTCCTAAACTTCTGGAGCGATTTTGAGGCCCTAAACAACGTTTTTTTGGTAATCTACCACCATCAATTTTTTGGTAAAATTTTCTTTCTTGTCGTAGTCCTCGGAGAGATCTTTCCAACGGGGTATCATGCGTGTCAAACAGAGATAATATGACCAAGTCACGACCTCGGGAAGTTGGTTGTCCAACTAACCCCAACGAGGCCCATAAACTTTGATCCGGATCTTGGGGGAGGCCCCTAAGATCTAAAAGATTGAAATGGATCTTGTGGGGGAGGCCCCCAAGATCTATATAATTGCAATGCTAGAAAGAAAATGACAGAACACACAGTAAATAAATCCACAAAGAAACTTTTTATTAAAATCGATAATAATTGTAAAGGCTACATTGTGGCAGACAATCTGTCCTTTTACAAAATGTGACTTGTTACTTATAGTATTTTTCAGTTACAATACCATGGGTGAATGAATACCATGGGTGGATGTCACAATACCACGGGTCAATTCCATGGGTGAATGAATACCATGGGTGGATGTCACAATACCATGGGTTAATTCCATGGCTGAATGAATACCATGGGTGGATGTCACAATACCATGGGAAAATACCATCGGTGAATGAATACCTTGGGTGGATAAATACCATGAGTGGATGCCACTTACAATAGCATGGGTAAATTCCATGGGTGGATGAATAACATGGGTGGATAAATACCATGGGTTGATGCCATTTTCCATTCAGATCAAACTCTTAGGATTACATCTCGTTAGTTTTGGTTGTTTAGGGTTTGCTCTTATTGCTCAATAATAAAAAGGCCCTTGAGCCTCATTGTAACGTGGTTTAGAGGCATGTAGCCGCCACATCTCTTCTTAGGGATAAGCTACCATTGTCCAAGCTAGTTTATTTCCATTTTTGTCTGTAAGCATATTTCAGTATTTTACATTAATGAAATGAAGTATTATTTCTGCTGCATCTCTGTATTTATGGTTATATCTGTAATTTGATGCATTCCTATTTAAATCTGGATTAGTGGTATCAGAGCGGTCCACTCTTTCTATGTTTTTATTTTCATGTTGGGATATAAGTAGTTAGGGCTTGAACTGGTCGAACCTTTGCAAGACCACCCTCGCAAATCTCGATGGCCTCCTATGGCAGATGAAAATAAAGATGAGGAGGCAGGAGATCCTATCAAAATCTTACTCGAGGAGGCCCTCGAGTGATAAAGGAACGAGATGATGGACAACTTTTCCCAGATCCTTCAACAGCTACCCTAGGGCGACACATCTACTTCCAACAACTACTCTGGAAGCACCACACCCTTTAAGTTACATGTTAACTTTGACATTCCACTATTTGAGGGTCAGATAGATGCAGACGCTGTAGATAAATGGTTAAATCTGCTAGAAGGGTATTTTTCTGTTCATAATTTTTCTGGCTGGGAAAAGATTACTTTTTCTCTTATAAAAGTCACCCCCCATGTCAAGGACTGGTGGGAAACTTGCTGTGAGCGGAAGGATGAAAGTACAGCCTCACTGTTTTCAGCCCCACCCACTTGGAATTCATTCTGGGATGCCATCAAGGAGCAGTACTACATTGTCGGAAGCTATATGAGGATAAAGACATAAAGTGGACCACGCTGTGGCAAAGAAGGGACCAAGATGTGCTAGAGTTTACCAATACTTTTCATACCTTCGCACAAAGTTGGGTATCAAGGATTCTGAGTGGCATTTGTTACTCAAATAACGCGGCTGCCTTCACAGGTACATTCAGGATAAGATGGAGTTCCTGGACATCTCCTCGCTCGGCATGGAATATCGATAAGCTGTCAAGATCGAGCATAAGTTTAACCAAAAGAAGTGAGACTTTGGATCTACAAATCGAAGCAAGGGAAAGGTGCCCCAAAACCACAGAACAAAGGATAAAGCCAAGGTAGGGTGGCCTAGAACAACCCACCAAATCCGAAAGCGAAGAACAACACTGCGAAACCGAAGAAGGACATGAGAAAGTGGTGTGAGTTCCATAAGAGCTCCACTCACAAAACAAGTGAGTGTCAGGCCAAGCAGTCACTGATGGCCAAGCTAAAGGCTTCGGAATCAGACGCATGTTCTGACTCTGAGTAAGAACCCGACAAGGGGAATGAAAAATGGACGCAGATTATTGATGTGGAGCCCAACACCACCGTTTCCACCATGAAGATCTAGAAGGAGGATTCCAAAGATCTAGAGGAGGAGGAGCACCTCTTCCACTCATAGATGTGGGTAAAGGGTTCCCCACTAGAGTTCATTGTTGATAGCAGGAGCCAAAAGAACCTCATTTTGGCAGAGGTCGTGAAGCGGCTAGGCTTACCGATCATAGCACATCCCCAACTGTACACCATCGGGTGGCTTCACCAAGGACGAGATCTTTGCGTGAGCCAATAGTGTTGCCTTCCATACAACATCAAGCCCTTCACGGATGAGGTATTATGTAACGTTGCTCCCCTTGATGTTTGTGATGTATTATTTTGCCAACCATACTTGTGGAAGTGACATGTTGTGTATGAGTCAAGACCTTGAATTGTTATTGTTACTTTGGGAAATAAGTTATATAGGATACCAGAGGTAGCACCGCATATCACCATCTCTTTGGTTACTGCAAAACAATGTAGTAAGCTCATTTCCAAAACCGGGAAATTTGTTTTCTTGATGATACGCCCTCAAGGAAAGAAGAAGACGGTGGCCACGACCTCTAGACAGGGCCCCTCCGCATGACAACAACAGATGGACAAGATCGTGGAGGAGTACAAGGACATTTTCACCTCCCCCGCAGGGGTGCCTCTGCACTATCAGGTAAAGCACTCCATCAATCTAACCCTAGGTGTGCTGTTGCCCAATGGACCAATCTATCGGTGCTCCATTCTGGAGAACGATGAAATCAAGAGGCAGATTTAGGAGTTGTTGCAGAAAAGTCACATCCGACTGAGTTCATCACCCTGTGGGAGCCGTATCATGTTGGTACATAAGAAGGATGGGACTTGGAGACTCTATATTGACTATCAGGTCCTGAACAAGATCATTGTCTGGAATAGGTACCTAATCCCATGGATTTATGACCTTTTGGACCAATTGAAGGGGGACAAATATTTCAGCAAGATTTACTTGAAGTCAGGATATCACCAGGTACTAATCAAACCCTCTGATGCATGGAATATTGCCTTCAAAGCCAAGGAGAGCCTTTTTGAATGGTTGGTTATTCCTTTCAGGTTGACGAATCATCCTACAACCTTCATGAGGCTGATGGACGACATATTGCAGCCATTCATCAACTCATTTGTAGTGGTATACTTGGATGACATCCTGATCTTTAGCTAGAGTTGGGAAGAGCACCCCCACCACATTCGACAGGTTCTCTAAACACTCTAGCAACACAAGCTATGTGCCATTTTGGAGAAATGCACTTTTGGCATGACCCAAGTTCAGTATCTGGGATACATTATTGATGAACGGGGGGTGCATGTAGGTCTAGCCAGATCCAAGTCATTCAGGATTGGCCATCTCCAACCACTCTAACAGAGCTCCGCAACTTTCTAGGTCTTTGCCAATTTCTATCGCAAGTTCATGTTGGGATTCTCTCATATCACTTGGCCCTTGAGTCAAGTCACCAAGGGAGAAGCGAAAGCAATATTCTTTTGGTCTGAATCTCAATAGAAGACATTCATAGAGTTGAAACATCGCCTCTTCTCGGCACCAGTGCTCGCATTACCAAACTTACAACAACCATTTGAGATTGAGACAGATACCTCTGACTATGCTATTGGGGCAGTCCTTATTCAACACAAGCATCCAGTAGCATATCACAATGAGACACTTTCAGACATAGTCCGGAACTATCCCACTTATGACAAAGAGATGTATTCCATTATGCAAGCCTGCTGACAATGGAAGAATTACATTTTGGGGAAGGAAATGATCATCCACACACACCACTGGCCCTGCAATTCATACAAATGCAAGGGAAGTTGCAGAATGATCGCCATCATAAGTGGTCCACATACCTGCAACAGTTCCATTTGAATATCAAGTATAAGAAGGGCAGCACCAATAATGTTGCAGATTGCCTCAGTTGACCACCAATCATGTTGTTAACCACTGTGCTGAACTCTTGTGGGCACGAGACTTTTGATTGACCACTTCTTTAGAAAAGTGACCTAGAATTTGACCACACATACCAGATGCTCTTGGAGGGTCAACATGTTCCAGATTTTCATCTCCAGGATGCCCTGTTATGCAACCTGGGTCACATTTGTGTTCCTTCAAGTGAGCGTGCCAAGATGATTTTGGAAGTACACTACAGTCAGGCTGCTGGGAATTTCGGGGTCAAGAAAATGGTGGCAGTACTGAAGAAGTATTTCTATTGGCTGAATCTTCGACAGGATGTCGGGAAGTACATCAGATCCTGCATTGCCTGCGCCATTGCCAAATTGACCATCAAGAAGCAAGGCCTATATACTCCGCTACCTACCCCTAGTCGACCTTGGGAATCCATCTCCATGGATTACATGTCGGGCCTTCCTTCTACTAAGCATGAAAATGACTGTGTTTTTGTGGTCGTTGACAGATTCTTGAAGATGGCCATTATGGCGGACTATAAGAAGAATATCAAAACAGAAGCCACTGCTAAACTCTTCTTTGAATGAGTGTGGGTACACTTTGGGATCCCATAGTCTATCATCTCATATCGGGATAGCAGGTTTCTCAGTACATTTTGGTCCAATATCTGGTCGATGCTGGACACCAAACTCACTAAGTCCCAAACTTTCCATCCCCAAACTGATAGTCAGATAGAGGTCGTCAAAAAGATGATCGTACACATTCTACACATGTACAACTCAAAGCATCCACGCACATGGGATGAGAGCCTCCCCTATGTTCAACACAGCTATAACCAGGCTCCACACGGCTTGACTGGCCACAACCCTTTTTAGGTGGGCTTGGGGTTCCAACCACTATGTCCCATTGATGTGGCCATGCCATTTGCAACTACTTAGGCACATTAAGCTCATGTCCAGTCTCAAACTGATAAGGCAAACAACTTCATTGAGCACATCCAACATATATGTCAACAAGTCCACGAAATTATGGAGAAATAAAATGCCAAGTACAAGCAGCGACATGACCAAAATCGGGTGCCACACACATTTCAGGTGGGCGACAAAGTCTGGTTGCATTTGAAAAATGAATGCCTTATCAGAACCTATTGGAAACTCAAACCACTCCGATATGGTCCTTACACCACTACCAAGGTTGTAGGAGACAATGCATTTGAGCTCAGCATTCCCCCATTACTTGGCTTGCACCCAGTGTTCAATGTGGACCGCCTTCGACCATACTTTCCACCATTACTAGACAGATCCAACATTGCAGAACAGCTCATACCAACAGAGTTAAATCCAGATTGCATGGAACAAGCTGCAACTGATCAGATCGTGGACACGTAGATCAAGCACACTTGCCAGCAGAAGATCCAACTGTATCGAGTTGTCAAAGCATGCCAACTCCTTCACTAGGGTAAGTGGCTCACCAGGGATCAAGTTCAACAGAAGTTTCCTCATCTCATGGAGGAACTCAATGCAATGGGGACCAATGCTTCCTACGGGGGGGGGGGGGGATGATCTAGGTGGATAATGGTGGCCACCCACCAATTCCACTTGGACCCCAGCATTGTTTCTTTCAGTTTTTCAGTTTCCTTAATTGTAGCACAATTTACTATCGTTAGTAGTTTTTCGGGTCCTAAACTTCCGGAGCCGTTTTGAGGCCCTAAATGATGTATTTTCGGCAATCTACGTTTTCTTTGCAATTTTTCATCGTATTCCTCGGAGATATCTTTCCAACGGGGTATCATGCGTGTCAAACAAAGATCATATGACTAGGTCATGACCTCGAGAAGTTGGTTGTCCAACTAACCCCAATGGGGCCCATAAACTCTTAGTTTTACATCTCCTTCGGTTCAGGTTTTGGTTGTTTAGGGTTTTCTCTTATTGTTCAATAATAAAAAGGCCCTTCAACCTCATTGTAACGCGGTTCAGAAGCATGTAGCCGCCACATCTCTTCTCAGGGATAAGCTACCATCGCCCAAGATAGTTTATTTCCATTTCTGTTTGTAAGCATATTTCAGTATTTTACATTAATGAAATGAAGTATTATTTCTGCTGCATCTCTGTATTTATGGTTATATTTGTAATTTGTTGCATTCCTATTTAAGTCTGGATCAATGATCGTCACCATTTTGGCAGGATCTATCTTTAATTCTCTTCCACCTATCACATATCCCAAATACACCAGACAATGTTGTGCAAACTCACAGTTCATGAGATTTCCAACAATTGGTGCTTCTTTAATGTCTAGCACTTGCATCAAATTCGATTTGTACTCCTCCTAAGTAGCATTGAATACCAATATATCATCCAAATAAACAATAACAAATGGATCTATAAAAAGGAGAAATCATTAGGGGAATTTTGAGGTATAAAATGGGCCTCCTAAGGAAATTATAAAATAATAGTGGAAATAATAAAATAATATTAGATTACATTATCAAATTTTAGAGGGAAAAGAGAAAAAAATAAATTTTCAACTCTTATTTTCAACTTATCTCCCTATGGGTTTACTCAAATTTCGAGCGGAAACACTTGTTGGATGCATAATTTGATTCCTCATCCAAGGAGTACCCATATTTCATAGTTTCAATGAGCCCTACTACATAGAACGTTAGAAATACATGAAAAATGTGATTGAAATCATGTTTTTTCATGTATTTCTCATTTTTCTTGTAGCAGGGTCTTTCAAAAGTCTGTAATATGGGTACTCCTTGGATGAGGAATTAAATTTTTCACTCAACATGTACTCTGAATCTAAATTTGAGTAAAACCTTAGGGAGATAGGAGGCCCATTTTAGACCTCAAAATTCCCCTAATGATATCATTCATTAAACTTGTAAACATAGTTGTTGCATTACATAGGTAAAACAACATGACTAACTACTCATAGAAACCTTGCCATGTTTTGAAGGTAGAATTCCATATATCTACTTCTTTGACCCAAACTCAGTGATATTTTGAGTTTAAGTCCAACTTGGTGAAGTAATTAGCTTGCTGCAACTCATTCAACAAATAATTTATCCTAGGCAAGGGGTACTTATTCTAGAACATAATGTTTTTTAACATGTTGTAATCAATACACATCCACTAAGACTTATCCTTCTTTGGCACAATGATGATGGGTGACCCACATGGGGAGGTACATGGTTAAATGACACCCTATTTCATTAGTTGGGGCAATTACCTCTTCACCCCATTTGTCTCTATCATGGAATGTTTGTACAAACCAATGTTTGGCAATGGAGAGTTTGACAACCGTTGGATTTCATGCTCCAATTTTCTCTTAGGTGGTAGCCCTTTAGGCTCTTGGAGCATACTGATGTATCCCTATAAAAAATATACCAATTATTGTTTATTTTCCTTAGTGTACCGCTGTAGGGATGACTTAGCTCTCATGGACCCTTCTACAAACTAATTTTCTCTTAAAAATTACAAAACATACTTCCAGCTAGAACTAATCAATTTTTTTTCCTAGTGGCACTTATTAATGAGGTCTTCGACTTGCCCTTGCATGTGTTGATGATAAGTATTTTCCATCCTTGATGAGGGAGTATTGGCTAGCTCTCCACATAAAGATCACATCCCATATGTAAATATAAGGACTCCCAAACATAACACCACAGACAACTAGTGAAACTACATCTAACTCTACTTCATCAACAAAGTCAACATTGATAACAAATTTGATTCTCTGCTATTTGGTTACCTTTATATTTGCCTCCTTGTTGACCCATCCCAATGGAGATGAGTTAGGATGGTCATGAATCTGTGGTCCTAATTTCTTGACTAGATTTGTTGCTACAAAATTTTCTTGTGATCTTGAGTCGAATAACTCATTAATTTTCATTTTCATAACCTGTATCATTATATAAAAGAGTCTGTTCATGTCATTCTCTTCTTGTTGCTGAAGGATACTCAAATTCACCTCCTTCGACACTGATGTACATACAATATATATATAAGGTCGTCATTTCTTTAGTGCATGTAATATTGCCAACATTTCCTTTTGATAGATAGGTTTGTGTAAATACTTTCCCTTGATTGGAAATCTTTCAAAAGAAATGGGTCTTCCTTCTTGCATTAAAACAACACCACTTCCATTCCTGAAGCATCACATTCCATAATAAATTTTTTTGTGAAGTTTGGTGTAGCTAAGATTGGTGTTTGACACATTTCCTCTTTAACATTTTCAAAGGCCTTCGTTGCTTCTCGAGTCTTAAAAACTGCATCTTTCTTTAGTAATTATGTTAGTGTTGTGCTGTACAACAACCCCCCATTTCATAAAATTTTTCTTTAAAAATCATAATATGAAATGGGTCCCTTTTAAACATAGATGTGTGAATAAATTGGTATTAACTTATTATTAGAAAAAACCCTCATCAAAAGGTCCGACTGAAATATGATATCCCTCTTAAACAATGATAAAAGAGGTCTTTTAAACAAATCATAAAGCTTTTTATTATTACGATAAAGTGATCGCACGCATATCGCAATAATAAGAGAAACATAAATAAAGGCCCATTGAATTACTTCGATCCGAAAAGGGGAATCGCTATCGGATATCGGGGAAAGGTAAAGCGCATCGTATATAAGGCACCCCCATTCCTCCGATGCGATAAAAGGTATTGCTATCGGCAATCGGCTATGGTAATCAATTCATTAACTATGACACCTTCAAATCCCCCGATGCGATAAGGCGTATCGCCATCGGCGATCGACGATTTCGCAATAGCGTAAGTAAAGTGACCCGAGCCCTATCCCGATTGCGATACATTAAATCAAGGCGCGTGTTTCTAAGCATATTAAAGATTGGCATGCATTATATCACCTTTGGTGATTGAACGATATTTTGGACTATCATTAAAACCCTCCCTTTCACGTCGCCAATCATCAAATGCGATTAGCCGCCAAAAATATAAGCCACGCTTGAATCAATTATTCACCATATAGATGTTATGATGGATATTTAAAAGCCCCCTTATCATGATTGACAGGTGAAGCGGCCAATTAATGAAGTAGTTATGCCGAGATTTTCCACTTAGATTCTATCTGCGGCAATTTCACTATGATCTTTGTTTACTCGCTAAAAGATATAACTCTTTCATATTGGCTCATGTTATCTATTTCTCTGTATCACGCTGGTTTCCTTCCTTGTGCAGAATTCCGTCGAAGTATCAAGTTTTAAGCAAATGGGAAAGAAATCCAAGAGATCCGCTGCAGCAGCGGCCCCTGCAGTAATAGTCCAGCCCACCAGTGACCCAGGACCCAGCAAAAAGGGCCTAATTTCGGACACTACATGTCTCGGCCTTGGAAATACAAGCTGGCAAAGCATTTATAATTTAATTGAGGCAGAAGAACCAGAGGAAGTGTCGGAAGAAGCTACTGCAGGCTCAACTAATAAATCAGACGCCTCCCTGAAAGATTTGGCCGACTCATTTTTACACAGGATAGCAGCTCGGGAGAAAATTCTTCCTTACACTGATGTGGTCAGATGGGTGGTCGAACAAATTCCTGTTTCTAATAGAATGTTTTGCACAGTGGATGGAAGAGTTTTCGGTTCATTCCAGCCTGACGACTTGAGGAAAATGTACCATTTTCCCGAACCTGAAAAGAAATACAACAAAGCTTTTCTGGAGAAATTCGCAGAGGAGAATGAGACGGAATCAGCCCCGATTAGACAGTGGAGACAGAATCCCGCAAAGCACAAACATGAATCATCGGGTAAGTACTCCGTGGATTCCTTGGCATCTCCTTACTGTTACGCTGGGGCAATGATGTGTAGGATATGGGGAATGCATGATTCAACAAAATTTACTATCGAAATGGTTCCTTTAATGGAAGCGGCTGTTAGTAGTTATGTCATGGATTGGGTGAATATATTGTCTGATAAATTAGCCTCTGCAATTCTTGATTTTAGATTCAATTCACGCAAAACCACCAGGACTATTCCCCCCTTCTATTACAGTGCTTATGTTATGGATATGCTTTGCTTTAATTCCGAATACCCGATACTTGGGTGGAGGTGGACGCCACAGGACCCTAAGCCAATCCACATCTATCATCAGATGTTATGGAAGGCACATTATAAAGACCACTTGTATCAAATCTGTAATGGTTTCATGTTGCCTATCTATTATGCCATTTTTGATAAGCCTACCCCAAAGATTTCTGAGGAGGCAGAAATTGACTTGACTACTGTGGGGAATTGGTTCGGGGAAGATAAATTCACATATATAAGGGTGTTTGGTAGCACCAAAAGACCCCATGTCCTCCCATTGTATGTACCTGATAAACTGTTGGCATGAGAGTTAGCTTACCAAATCACAACCGATGGAACATCCAAAACTCTGAGGACTTCTAAAAAGCAGCTATGGCCCATGTTTCCTTTGAGATGCGGTGTTTATACCATACTTGATTGGAAACATGCTGAGAAGGAGACAGGAAAAATAAATATGTTCAATCTTGCGACCATTCCTAACAGGCAATTCGATACCCGGAAGGTTGCCTATAATGTGCTTGAACAGGCCAAACTTACTAAGTTTGACCACGAAAAAGATGAATTTGACGATTTATTTTCTTCAGCAGAATCATTGTCTCAGGTTAAAACATTGGCTAGGATGAAATATAATGATGAAGGACTGGTAGAATTCAACAGGCTCAGAGAACAGAGGTTGCAAACTCTGCCTCTGGACTTATTGGCTACTACTCCAACAACTAAGTCAAGCGAGCCTGAACAGAAAAGTATTGACGAGCCTCCTGCTACAGAGAAAATTCCCGAAAAGGGAAAAGAGTCAGAAAAAGGAAAAGAGAAGGAAACAGAACAGGAGAAAGAAAAGAAGCAGGACAGTGAAGTTATTGATTTAGAGGCTCAAATTGATCCCAAACTCCTCAAAGAGTGGCAACAATTTGACTCTATTATAAACAATCCCGAGGCTTCTCAAGGATTTGGCACACCCCAAGTGACAGTCAGTCAAGAAACAACCACGACTACGGTTCCAAGTGAAGGGACCAGCGGCCTACCCAGTAGCAGAGATGCGGAAACAATTCCCAAAGATCCATATGATCAGATTGTTTTACAAATAGAAGACATACCACCATTAGATGTCTTTTATAGTCCTAAACATAGGGCTGTGGTGAAAAGGCAGAGGAAAAGGAGGAGACTTGATCAATCTTCCCTTTTGCTAGATCAAACAGAGATGGCTAATGTGGTGTGGAAGGAGGAATTGAACCCTTCCGATGACCTTACGAAACTCTCCCAGTATGCCGGAGCATATTCGACAGCCACCATGGATAAAGCCTCGGAAGTGAGCAGTCTCCTTAAGGAAAAAGATCAAATGATTGGTTCATTGTAGTCGCAGGTGTCTGAAGCACAACGGAAAATAGAACAATTGGAACAACAACTATCAACACAGCGGTAGACAAACAGCCAATTAAATGAGCAATTGCTCAAAGAGAAACAGAGGATAGATTCGAGTGCAGTGCAGAAACAAAAGGAATTGTCTGAAGCATTGGCCAGATTAAAGGCGATGAATGAACAAATGAGCAAGACTAAGGATGAGCGAATCGCTCAACTGTCACAAGAAGTAGAAAAGTTCAGGAGCCTTCCTCAAGTAGCAGAGTTCAGAACAGAAGCTCTACAAATCAATAAGGCATTGATTACACAGCTAAAATTGCTATGTCGGAACATTTCTCTGGCCGAACCTCTGTGTGAGATTACTGCATCAATAGTTGATAAATCAGTTGAAGCTAGGCAGGATTTAGAATAGGCCGATGAGACCTTAACCAACTTTCTTGCTTGGTAAGACTCTCTTGAAGGATAGGCTTTGGATCTGCCCAAAATTCTAGAGTCACACAAAGACATCCTATTCCTAGAATGGCAGTCACAACTAATGAAGGCAGAAAGAGAAACCTCAAGATGTCGGTTATCTACTAGCAATTTAATTGAATTTGTCAATGACACTCTTTATCTGTCTAATATGATTTCACAGTGTAATCCAGGTAAATTGACATCGGCCAAAGCCTTGGAACAAACATGCAAGCAGGAATTGGAAAGAATGGAAGACTAATCACAGGCATCCAAAGTTTGACTTGGGATGCCTTTTAGTTTTTCTTAATCAAGCCATACAGTCAGAGGGCCGCACTCAAATGTTTAACTGATGCCATCAGTTGTATGATTCCCGAGATCCAAGATGCCACATATTCAGCTCAACTAAATTCTCACCTAAGTCGCCCTCCAGAGTTGCAACCGATGCTAGATATCTGCCAGCTCAAGCCGAAGGGAGATCACCCGAAACAATAAATCATGCTGCTGACTGAGAACAAGCTGATTTTGAGGAGATATTTATAACATGGTTGTACCAATTAAATAGCACTTTTATTTTGTAATTAGTTAGCTTAATTATTATTTATAGACCCTTTCATGCATTTGGAAAGGGTCCTCAGTTTTTGTATAAACTCAAATCAGTAAGTCACACTATTGTGCTTCTGATCTATTTTTTATGAAGACTGGTCCAGTATTCTGAATTATGACGAAGAAAGCTTTGATGACATGTGCACTATTGCCTTTTGTGGAAGTGTTTCTAAGTTAAAAGAAGGAGTTTGAATGCGGTTGATATCGGGAGTGATTCAAATAACATATGATACTATTATCTATGCTCTTGTGTCATTCTTTTATGTGAAATCGGCATTCATTTAAATTTTTCTATCATTGATTATACGTATGTGTTTTAACAACAATCCTTGTACTTTTCACTATTGAATGTTTAAGGACTGTTATTCTTTCAATCATATCTATGTCTATGATATATATGAGGAATAGTGTAATAATATTTGCTTGATTGCTTTGTTCAACTATTTGGGCTTAGTAATTATCATATGAATAAGTATCTTTGTTTACCAACAAGAGTCATCTATATGCCTGTTTGTGGATAAAGAACATCAAAAGTTACGCTAAAAGCAGCAATTTCCCGGTATAGGATAGTTGTTTATAATTTTATTTTTAGATTAAATAATTCATCCATTATCATTAGATATTAGAGAATCAATCATTTATCCATCCTATTTACCAATCATTGGGAAACTGGTCCCATTATATCCAGTTGGAGCCACCACACCAAACGGAAAAGGAGCTGCCTTTAAGGTCCGGACCGGGTGGTTATCCCCGATGTTGATGCAGCGAATTTCGAGGCATCAACAGTTAGAAGTGCCTCTATTCTCCCATAATTCTTAAAAAACTTGTGATAAAACCATGTCAACCTGAGAAATCCTCGAACATGCTTTATGGTTGTGGGGATTTTCCATTCCTTAAGTGGATTTAATTTTTTTAGGGTCTACCTTAACACCCTTATGAGATACAATATGACCGAAATGTTCCATCTCATGTACTCAAAAGAAACATTTGGATGGTTTTGCATATAAGTGTTTCTCAGCCAATAGTTTGGGTAGCCTGTCAACATGTTGAACATGATCCTTCCAACACTTGGTGTAGATTAGTAAATCATCAAAAAATACTAACACAAATTTTCTAAGGAAGGGTTTTAAAATGGAATTCATAAAACCTTGAAATGTGGAAGGTGCATTAATTAGTAAGACCAAAATGCATGACCAAAAATTCATAATGACTATTATGAGTTCTAAATGTTGTTTTCAAAATGTCTTTAGTCTTATTCTAATTTGATGATATCCTAAACGAAGAACCAACTTGGTGAATTAAATTGCTCCATGTAACTCATCCAAAAATTCATCAAATGACAGGAATGGGAAATTTATATTTAATAGTGAGCTTGTTAAGCTCCCTATAATCTGGACACATATGTCATGATCCATCCTTCTTGTGAACTAATACTACTGGAGTGGAGAAAGAACTTTGACTAAGTTGAATTATACTAGCCTCTAACATTTCTACAACCATATGTTCAATTTCACTCTTTTGGGCATACATATATATGTAAGGCTTGATTTGGAGGAACACTTCCTGGAATCAAGTGAATCACACGATCATGATCACTAATAGGTGGGAGGCCTTTGGGAGTCTCAAACACCATGGAATGATTGTCCAATAATTTTTGGAGATCTGGAGAAATAGATGATTTCGCTGTTTGAACCCCTAGTGAGCATAATTGTGAAATTATGCCTCGTTGTTCTTTCTTCAGAATCTTTGTCATGCCATTAGAGTTGATTATCTTTCCTGGTTTCTTTGAAATATGCCTTAATTCAAATTCCTTTTCTTCCCAAAAGAATTTCAAGGAAAGTTCTTGAAATTTCAAAGCTATCGTCCCCAAAGATTGTAACCATTGGACTCCTAGTACAACATCAATACCACCCATTGGAATGGAAAGAGTTGGACTATTCAATACATATTCCCCCATGGTTAGCTTGATATTGTGGCACTTGCCAGAGAAATTTATAGTTCCTCCATTTGCAACCATCACTTAACACTCTGGTGTTGGATATAGGAAGAAATTAAATTCCTTGGTTATGTTACAATGAATAAAATTATGGGTATTATGCGAATCAATCAACATTATTACCTTTTTCTTCTTGATATATCCTTCTATCTTCAGAGTTTGAGGAGTGGTAATTCCTACCAAGGCATTATAAGATATGGTCAGATTCATTTTGTTTTTCTTTTGGGTTAGTTCCTGGTGTATATCCTCCTCTTTTGATGTTTCTTGTTCCTTTTCTTCCTCCTCTTCACAATCTATGTAGAATAATTTCTTCTCAACACACTTATGACCTTTAGTGTATTTTCTATCAAAACTATAACAAAGCCCTTTTGCTCTTTTTTCCTTCAATTGTTATGGTGTCAACCTTGTAGGTTGTGGAAGACTAGGAGCAACAACACTTCCATATTTATAGTTGTGAGTGGTAGACTTCCTTGTTGCCATAATTTTTCTTTCAACTTTTCTTGCCACCCTGAATGCCTTCTCCAATGAATGAAGTTCCCAAAGGCGAACCTAATGTTGGATGTTATCTTTGAAAGTACTTATGAAGACATCAATCTTATTCTCCTATGGAATATCGGTTACCTTAATATTCAATTTTGGAAGTCTTCAATGTGATCCACCATTAACCATTTTGTTTGAGATTTATCAATTGGCTAAAGAAGGTGTTGCTCTTTGTATCTTCATAATGTGTTATCATTTCCTTCGTAAAAATTGACCATGTAAAAAGTTTTTTATGAGAACAAAGCCATATATACCATACAAAATGATTCGGTTCTAAATATAAATATGCAATATGTACCTTTTGTGAGGGTTTCACACCCTGTAGATCAAAATATTCTCCATATGTAGTATCCAACTAACCAGATCCTTGCCATCAAAATTTCTCATATCTATCATTGGAATGTGGTGGTTCTTAAACCCTACATTAGAGTCTCTATTATCTTAATTCATATTTCTTTTGTCCTCATCATAATTTTCATGGATTACCTTGTCTCCCATGGGAAGCCTTTCTTCTAGCAACTTTGCCAAACCCTCCTTCAACTCCTCTATCTTGGCATTCATCATTGCTTCCATGTCTACTTTTACACTATCATTAAAAACTCCCATGTCCCTTTTTATACCATATATATATATTAAAATTCATCATGGATTCCAATTCATTTTTTGTTATTTTTTGCGAGAGTGAAATTTGTTGCACTTGGTTTCGTTAATTTGATATATCATGTTGCATTTCTTCCTCTTCTTCATGTGTCACAGAAGATCTTTATGGTTGCTTACTACGTGTATCCATTTTTTTTTTGTTTCGAGGAATTTTAGAATCAAACAATGATATATATGCTTCACTATGCCCCTTTAATCACTTCAAACATATTTTTCAAACATAAGTTATGCAATTAAAAAAAAAATACACACATTTTTCTTGCTTTTAGGAGCTAGATCTTTGAACGACTGTAACTCTGTAATTTCGGATCTCCAATGTATGAAATTCATTCATGTGGTATCCCTCTAAGTTTTATTTCGAACGCCATAAGTCAAACCACAATTAGATTCTTCAAGATAATATTATGTCAAATCTCCCACAATGACCTCCTTATGTACTAGTTCATTAGAGGGAGCTTGTATGTAATTCCATGTGTCACTGTTTCCGAATTCGGCACTAAAATTTAAACACAAGAAACTACAGTAAGTTCTCTTTTTGTCCCTTTTTACGAAATTCCAATCCGATGCTTGAAGTGAAAGTTATGACAATTTTCCATCGGCCACTTTTTTGAGATCGAATTCAGGATCATGAAAAAACCTTAAATTTGTCAGACCATATCTCAAAAACTGTATGGAACCAAGATCAAAAATTATGTCACAAATCTCACCAAGATTTGGGATCCATGTGGTTGCAATTTCCACTTCTGAAACTTCGTAGAAAAAACGCTATAGAGAAAATTCCATGATGACCTATTTGAAACAACGAAACCGTAGAATCCAAAGCTCTGATACCAAATGTTATGCAACGAGCTTACAAAAAAGATAGATCAACGACTTGAAAATTAACCTTTTCAAGGGGGAATCCTCCTTTACATTACATAAATGAGCATTTCTTGGATGATAAAAATGACAAGATCTCCTTTATATATATAGGAGTCTAAGGGGTCACAGTATAATTAGAGCCTACATAACAATAATAAAATAAGGGCACAACAATAACAATAATGGGTTTCTATGGTGGAAAACAATAAAAATATGGGAGTTACATGGGAACAACAATAAAAATAGGGGGGATACACTAGTATTATAGGGCTCTAGCATGATGAGTTCACTTTAGTCTCATGCATTTTCAGATCAGCAAGATTAGCCTGGCAATTGGAGGTATATTGAGCTCAGGTGGAGCTACACATGTTATGAGTTTTGCATGTTTATTTGAAATATTCTTCATTATTTTCACTTAGTTATTTGCAGCAGTTATATACATGTTTTCTTGAGTGGAATGGATACATTTTTCAGTGATATATATGCTTTTGGTCTTCACTGACAATTTGTTGAAAAGTTGTATAGCCATGCATAGATTGAAATCTTGATATAGGATGCATAGAGTTGACATGAGACATGGACCACCCATGTATGAGATATTATATAATGATCATTACGTCCATGTATTTTTTGTTGATTCATCATTTTATGTTGGTTGAGAGTCCATTCATCAGTGAGTTGAGTCTTCATGGTGATAGGCATGTTTTGGAGGAGTCTCAAGATTTCATTTTTTCAATCATATGTATGGGCTAATGGTGTTTTAACAACCATGTTATGTCATGTTTTTGAGTCATTGGTCCATAGGAGATTATTATAGTGGCTATGTTTTTCATTGATAAATCCATGTAAAATGCTCATGAAGCTATGTAATTGTATTGTATGTATCATTGGTTCATCTAGTCATGAGTCATGAGGTCTTATGTGAGTCGTATGAGGTATTATGTCGTTGCTACAACCATGTACTTATCAATGTATATGTCATTCAATTATGGTCATGTGGAGTCTATGTCTATATGGTTCTTCTATTTGTGGAAAGGGAGCATTATTTGTAGCATAAGCAGTCACTACAACTTGGAGATGACATATGTTTAGGGGGAGCATCTACTTGATCTAGTTTACTTCACCCATCACTGTTGACATTATGATTCGCTTGGAGGATTTCATGATTTACCTCATGCTATGATCATGATTGTTGGGGTCTTGATCTCATTATATGAGTAGAAAGGAGATGTTGGGCATTGATGTCGCTTGTTGCTATATGCTTTCTATGGAGAGTGTTGGTTGGTGCCTCATGTCGATGTTACTCCATATTGTTGTTTATTTGTTGTTGCTTGCTAATGCTTGTATGGTTGCCATATGTGCATATTGCTACTGATGTTAGAGGTTTTTTGGTTGGATATGCTACTTTGAATGATGATTGCTCTATTTTCTACTTGTTGCTGATGTGAAAAGCATGGATGATTGTTGATGTACATTATTTCTCAGCCATATGGAGGTTAGATGCTTCAGTGTTTGTACTTGTATTCATACTTCCTTATTAGATGGAGTTGACCCTTTTCAATTGATGTCAAAGGGGAAGTGATAGAAGAAGAGATTTGTTTAGAGATTGTGTCTCGTTTCCATCAATGCCAAAGGGGGAGATTGTTGGCATTATGGTGTTTATGGGTGCAACTAGCTAATGTTGGCATTGGTTTCATGATGGAAGGTAGTTGATCTTTTCATTGATGTCAACCTATGCAGTCTAGTTGATGTATTGATGCCCACCTTGTAGTATGGTTGTAGTTGGTTGTGTTGACATTGAGATGGTTGTGTTGGAATTGATGTCAACCTTATGTTGGCTTCATAGTGATGTCAACTTTGTGATTCCTTATTGTTTTGACGCTTCTGCGATTTGTACTATGTGTAGAGTCTTCTTCCATAATTATCACATCCATAGTTGTTAGAATCTACGTTTCGAGCCATCCATTGTGGCTTATCACCAGGATAGATCTATAAGTGTGTAAGCCAGATCACGTGGGAATGAATAAATAGAGGAATGAGCTATATGGAAAGGGAATGTTGTTAGCCGACCATGTCATTATTTATAATGATAATTTTAAATAATTTTAATTAATTAATTTTTTTTCAATTTATTACCTATGTTTTTAATTAATTTTATTTTAGAATTCAATTAATTCTATATATATATATATATATATATATATATAATTATTAATATTCTTAATCTTCATATGCATAAAATTTTAATTTTTGATTAAGATTCAAGTATCATATTAATTTAATTATTTTTGATATAGAATTAATTGTTTTAATTTAGAACTAATTTTATTCTAGACTAAATGGTTAGAATTCATATAATTTTAATCCTTTTTAATAATTCAGGACAATTGTTAATATTAATCTTAATATTTGATAATCTTGATATTTATTATTAATTCAAAATATCTTCAATTATTTTAATTAATTTATCTATTTCTTATTTATAATTATAATTAATCTTATTTAATTTTTATTTTAGAAATTTATTAATTTTTTTTTATTAAATTATTGGTAAAGTTAATATCAATATTAATTTAAATTTTGATTAATATTAAAGTGAAAATCATTTTAAGTAATTTTTAGTTTATTTAATTAATGTTAAATTGTAATTTAGAAACTCATCCTTACTTCTTATTTTTAATTATAATTAATTTAATTTATTATTATTTAGAATTTTATTAAAATTTTTAAAAATTATTGGTAAAGTTAATATTAATGTTAATTTAATTATGATTAAGATTATTTTAACTAATTTTAGCTTAGTTAATTAATGTTAATTTTTAATTTAGAATTGATTTCTCTTTAGAAATGATTGATTTTAATTTTATTTTAGAATGAGAGATTAAGAATTAATGTTTAATAATAATATTAAGAATTAATGTTTAATAATAATAATAAGAATTATTATTATTTGTGATTCCTTGTTACACATTGATCCCTCCTATACACCCTTATACCCACGAACTTACAGAACTCCACTTATCACTCATTCAACTAGGAGGAGGAAGATGAGGCATTGGAGATGTTGCTATAGGTGATGGAGATGTGCTTCATGTTGATGGTTCATCATGTGCTAGTGGTGTTTATGTTCTTATTCATGACCTGGTGCAGGGACCTAGTGCAAGAACTGGGGGATGGCTTGTTGCAGTGGTGTGTTTGCCTTATGATGATGATGCATATGTGCTACAGTGGGTTGCATAGGTGTTATAGGTATGTTCAGATGTGTTGCAGCTTGTGGAAGTGTTTGAGGAGAGTTGAGGACTTGTTGGCAGTCATGCCAACCCTTGTTTGTTGGCCTTTAGGTCAACTTGGTAGTGACACTTGGGAGACATGTTTTTCCTATTTGCAGTGGTGTCACAAGGCTTAGCAAAGGTTTGAAGGCATGTACAAATGCTAGAGAAGGTGACAAAACAAGTGGCAGAGGTTCAAAGCTAAGGTTCTTATGTTTTTCCTTATGCTCTACCCCAACTGTAGGGATGCAGGCTTGTGCGTGCGGTTGGAAGGATCCAACTGAAATTTGGTAGTTTTATGAGTGCAGTTACAACCAAAATCTACTAGTTCTGTGGGTGTGTTTATGGATTAGAATGAGATTTTCTCTACATTCCTTGCACACTTCTGGAGCATTTCGAATTGTATATTCTTGGAAGCTTCTATACTAATTGAAAAATGTCAAAATTGGTTGGAAAATTCCTCCAGTGGGTGTGAACACCTTAAGTGCACAAGTAGTGGTGATAATGGTTGGATTTCGTCAACTTTGTGCACTCTTGATCCCAGTCCAAAAGTGAATTTCACCCTACATGTTTTATATTCTTCACTTTGGAGCTGAGGGATGGTTAGTTCAATGATTGGGTGAGTGAGAGATGACTGTATAGAAGAAGTATGTTTCAGACCAAGTTGTGAGAAGGATTGCGCCAGTGTACGAGTGCAAATGACTACAGAATAAGCAGATCAAATTGCTGAAGTAGAGTATTATTGCAGAAATTCAGATTGTAGACCAAAGATGCAAAGAACTGTAGTCAAGTTTGTTGGTAGATATGAAGATCTTGGTATAGCTCCAAGTTTTTGACTCTCACATTTGTTTTACAGGTGCTGGTGGTGCATTTGGCACATAGCCATTTTGTTTTATGTTATTGATTGTATTATGCAAAATTTATATTGGGGAGTGAGGGTTTGATTTTATGGTTGAGTATGATTGTTGTTGGTGATTATGTTACTCAGATTTGATGCTTGTTTTGTGCCACTATTTGATGGTGTGGAGAGCATATATTTGTTGTGATTTTTGATGATGATTTGTAAAGTCTTGCTGCTGAGATTTGGATTACAAAGCTGAATTGAAGTTGAGCAGAGTATCTTGGATCCAGTCTGAAAATATATGAAATGAGGTCCACTTAGAGCTTGTGGAAGAGTGACCTCATGCATGTTGGAGCAATGATTCCGTAGCTTTGGCAAAATGAAAAGTTTCTTCATCCAATGGTAGTTGTATAGTCCAATTGGAGTTGGGCGAGGATCATTGATCATGGTGGATTTTAGCAGATGGTTGTCTATAGATCCGCATGAGAACATAGTCTTCTAAGCTCATCAACAAAGTTGAGTCTCTTGGATGATGGTGGTCATCTAAGTGTATATGAGGTCAAGTCTCCTAGTTGATGGGAGTCAACAAATCTATGTAAAATACCATTGCTTGAGATAATAGAGATTCATAGCAACGTAGATGCAGCAAGATCATTTTTTCTCTCGGAAAGGTTTCCACCCGATATCTTGTGTCTCATGTGTGATGATGTGTTTGTGCTTTGATGTGTTGATCATTATTGCTCACATGGTTGTTTTGGTTTAGCTGCTTACATGGTTACATGTTTATTGTTTATTCATATGCACTGGCTGCTAACATATTATGAGGTGTTGCAATAATATGTGTGATTCAGTTGAGAAGTAAAATTGGTAAAAATAGTATATTGCTTTAGAATTTCGGATATGAACAGTGTAGAAGTTTTCCCTATCCGACATTTCGAGTGGACACTCCACCCATCTTCAGGGACTAGAAAGAAGATAGATATTAAGCATGATAGTTGATCAACCTTTTAAATAATGAAATACTCACATAACGGTCACTCGAGTGAAAATATAAATGTTAATAATTATTAAAAAAATTAAGGTCAACAAATTTAAAGGTAAAATAAATGAATACTAGAATAAATGAATAAATGAATAAATAAATGAGAAATTAGACGAAAAATAAGAAGGTATATTCCATTGACAATTATTATTGACCGGTAAAAGCTTTTGAAACTTGGTATAGAAATTTAAATTTTAAATTAAGTGAAAGTTTGAAGATATATATATATATATATATTTCATTTTTAATAAATAAAATGATTTTCAAAAAATTTAAATATTAGAAAAGTCTATCGATATAAATCACATAAGAGAAATTTTTGGCCTATGGGTTTTGAACCAACAAGTGTGGTTCGTCATCAGGACGGGATGAAGAGCCAGACCATGGCAAAGGCTTAAGTATAGAGCAATGTAAAGACCATAATTTCAAGTAACAAATATATTTGAACAATAATATTTAAACTAAGATATTAATTTATTAATATATTAAAAAACAAATATTATTAAGTAACGACTATATTAAACGTCTAGTTTTTGAAAAATAATATTTAAATTATGATATAGATTGTGACAATCTTAAGGAAGCATAAGGTGGATTCAACCTTTAGGCCTTTAAATACCATCCGGAGCTCCCTTAGATCTATAAAAGTCCCAGTGGACCCCAAGAATATGAAGGGTGTTTACGTTATCCCATGCTCTTGTGGGACTCCCTACATTGGTGACACTGGTCGCTCGATTAATCAAAGGATTTGTGAACATGCAGCTAGCATCAAGCATGGGAGGACCCGCTCCTCTACTTTGGCAGAGCATGCAGATAAATCTAAGCATCACATCTACATTGAGGATGCCCAAGTCGTTGCTAGGGTTAGTCATTTCCATCATCATAAATTGAGGGAGGCCCTAGAAATCGAAAAACGACAAAATAATTTGAATAGAGACGGTGGTTGTATTATTAGTAGAAGTTGGGTCCTTGTCCTCCTAGTTTTTTAGGCTTCTTTTTAGGATTTATTTTGTTTGTTTATTTATCTATGTAGGTATTGGTGTCATTTTTATAGTATTTGTTGTTGGTTTATTCTTCATTAGAGTTTATATTCTTGATCTTTCATGTTTTCTTAAGTATTTTATCATTCTATTTGTTCTTTTTTCCTTTTAGTATTTTTCTTATCTGTTTAATAGGCCTCAAACATGTATTTTATTGTTGTCCCTATTTTATTTATTGATCATATATATATATATATATATATATATATATATATATATATATATATATATATATCTTGACTTCTCTATGTTTTTGTTTTATTTTATTTATTTATTTTTATTTTAGTTTATTTTATTTCTATTAATTATTTTTATTTATTAAATGATCTTGTTTCGATTAGGGTCTTGGCTTATTTTTATAAATTTTGACTTCCCTCCTTGTTTGGAGTTTGACTTTCATTTTTTGATTTTTTTAGTAATAGGTTTTTTTTAATATTATTTGATTTTAATAAATTAATTTAAATATTAATTTTCAAATAGTTACTCATTAATATTTACTTTTAATAAATTAATATCATAATTTAAATATTATTGTTCAAATATAGCCATTACTTCAAATTATGGTCTCTACATTGCTCTCTATTTAAGTCTTTGCCACAATCTACCTCTTCATCAGGACATCTGGTGGTGATGATGAATCACACTTGTTGGTTCGAAACACTTCGGCCAATTTTTTTTCTTATGTGATTTCTAAACGTCTTTTCTCGATTCATTATGGATCACAGAAACCTGAATTCAGAAATTTAAATATTATTAAATGGTTAATAATTTAGCTAAATTATAATAAATATAATGAATAGTAAGAGACAAAGGAGAAAGTTTTATAAATAAATTTATTTATAATAACCTATATATATATATAGAGAGAGAGAGAGTATTGAGTCAAGGCACAATATGATTTTAATATAAGAATAATTTTTTATTAATATTATTTATAGGATAAATAGCTAAAATTATTTAGAAATATATTTTTATTTGGAGATAGAAATAAGGTTAAAAAAAACCTTTCTCTCTCCCTCTTTTCTTTTCCCTAATTCCGCCCTGTTCTTTCTTTAAACCCCTTAAAAATTTATAATTACTTTATATATATATATATATATATATATATATATATATATATATATGCTAATGCAATTAATCTAAATATATATTTTTAGGTTATTATAAATAAATTTATCTATAAAACTTTCTCCTTTGTTCCCTATCATTCATTCTATTTATTATAATTTAGCTAAAATATTAACCATTTAATAATATTTAAAATTTTCAGAAATTTATATATATATATATACACACACATAGACTTTAGACTTAATTAAAATTTATTAAATTAAATAATTTTAGCTATTAATCCTATAAATAATATTAATTAAAAAGTATTCTTATATTAAAATCATTCTGAGCATTTACTCAATCCTTATTATATATATAAATCTTATAAATAATATTAATTAAAAATTCTTCTTATATTAAAATAATTCTTAGCCTTGACTCTCTCTCTCTCTCTCTATATATATATAAAGATGCCACTGAGTCTATTTATTATAATTTAGTTAAAAATATTAACTATTTAATAATAATTTTTTTGGGAATTTTATTTATTTATTAAAAATGAAATTAATGAAATAAATATATATATTAATCTATCTTCAAACTTTGACTTAATAAAATTTAAATTTCTATTTGAGCTTTCGAAAGTTTTTAGCGTAATTTTAATTGTCAATGGAAAATACCTTTTTATTTTTCGTCTAATTTCTTATTTATTTATTCATTTATTCTGGTATGCATTTCTTTGACCTTTAAATTTGTTGACCCTCCACGGTTTTCATTTCTTTGACCTTTAAATTTGTTGACCCTGCATCCCTTACCGTTCATAATTTTTAATTTTTTAATAATTATTAATAATTTTATATTTTTTTTTCTAGTGATTGTTATGCTAGTCTTTCATTATTTAAAAGGTTGATCAGATCAATTATCACACTTAATATCTATCTGTTTTCTAGTCCTTGAAGATGGGTGGAGTGTCTAGGCGAAACACCACCAGACAGGAAAACCTCTACACAGTTTCTATCCGAAAGTCTCAAGCAATATGAATAACTATGGAAATCTCCACTCTCAAAATAGTATATAGATCACACTATTGATTCAGCCCCCTCTCATTAGTGCTAAAGGTTTCCAACATTGTTTACTTTTTATTATATTAATTATTTCTTTTATAAATTTATATAGGGGTTATCTACTCGAGCGACAATTTTTCATGGAGAACCAAAACGTGCCAGAATCCGATCATTATTTTCCTAAAAATATAATGGTAGGAGTGCTTGAATCTTGCTTTTGATGGTGGAAATGGATTCAGGGGAATCCAAAACCTTGAAGCTTGACAATTGTTACTAAGATTTCCAAATAATTTCACCTGAAACGTGCCAGAATCCGGCCATTGTTTTCCTAAAAATATAATGGTAGGAGTGATTGAATCTTGTTTTTGATGGTGGAAATGGATTCAGGGGAATCCAAAACCTTGAAGCTTGAGAGTTGTTACTAAGATTGCCTCATTACACTACACAATTTACATATTTATACGATGTATTTATTATTTGATAATTTGTATTTTCCAATTGTATTAAATAAATGTAAAAATATAAACATAAATTTAGAAGGAATGACACTTATTTTTTTTAATTTTCCCAAAAAAAAAATGCTCATTCATAAATTAATTTTTTTAATTAAAAAAAAATTAAAATTAAATCAACAAATGTTCACCCAGATGGGAGTGAGTAAACCAAGAAGTACAATGGACACTAACCACCCCTATGGGGTGTATGGCATTTAATGAATTGGTGTCGTGGCACTGCCTCGCATGCAAAAGTGTGTGAAGGCATATGCATGAAGTGTGATTGAATGAGACTATTTAATGGTGGATTTTGCTTTCATGGAGAGCTTAGTGTCCTTGCATTGTGGTGATTTTATTAGCCGATGGAAGGTTCTGCAGTCTGGTATGGGATGGCTATGAGCGAGAACTCGTTGTATTGCCAAAGTATTTATGGTGGCGAGTTTGGGAAGCAATAGTTGTGTGTATTTTCAAGGGCAAGTGGTGACGTGCTTTGGAGTGGTGGAGGGGGAGCACTGCCAGCCCAAACGGTCCACATTTTGGATCCCGTGATAGTAACCTGCAAGCAGGTTTCTTTAACATGCTTCACTAGTCAACGATTGTGTGATGGCCTTGGGAGCTCGACGGTGCGTGCACACTTTGGGTGTTGGGACTATCCTGTCATTGAGGTAACTCTAGAAGAACATTACCTGTTATTGTTTTTCTTCAATTTGAATCTAGGTAGTGGTGGTGGCATTGTCTTGGCAGGTTCGTCCAGGGTGAAGGTTCTAGCAAGTAGCAGTTGGGTGGGTGGTAGTGGTGTGAGGACTCTAGTGTGGAGGTTAAAGTAGTGGCATGGGGTAATTCCACCGTGCAAAGCTCTCGTCCCGCCTTGAATCACTCATCAATATCCCCTTTCAAGCCCCTTTGGCGTCTTCTGGGACGAGGTGGAAACGGGGTGTCTTAGGAGTGTTGGGTCCTAAGTTGGTTGGTTTCATTTCTATTCCGTGGTGTTTGGAGGTGTCGCGTGCCATAATTTTGGGGGACAAAGCTTTGGCCAAGCGATTCTTTTGGGAAGCTAGCTATGCTTCGCCAGAGGCGTCGTGTAAGGAGAGGAGTAGCTCGACAACCACGTTGGCGAGGAACGTGGCCTTAGGGAAGTTGTGGACCTCGACCATGAGGCAATTTTAGCTTTTGTTGAGTTGTCGCCTCCCCTGGACCATTTTGAGGGGCAGCTAATGTAAGTAATTATCCTGTTGGAGCGACTCAATGATGATAGACATGAGAATAGGAACATTGTCATAAAATTTATGAATTTGCTCCAGACTCATCAATGGAGGATGATGGACAGTACCCTAGTTCAAAGGCAAAAAAGACTTATGGAAAAACTAGATTAAGTGGAAACCAGTGTAATACAATACAAATTCATTGAGGAAAATTACTTTGGATATGGTTTGTCAATAGATGAATTATTTTAGTAAGAAGATTTTCCAATTACACATTGTTTAAGGAAACAAAACCTTATAAGGACATTATGTGGCAAAAAAGACTTATGGAAAAACTAGATTAAGTGGAAACTTGTGTGGCGCGCATAGAAACTTATGTCCATTGCTCATTTAACCCACCCTTCTTATGTACACTGCTCATTTAACCCACCCTTCTCCCGTAGTAATATACCTCAAAATCTTGCTCCTTTTCACTTCTTAGATCATAAATAATAATCAATTGTTTCTTGGTGTTATCTATTCATTGGTCATACTAGCCTCTTGCTATTTTCATATTTAGCTTATGGAAGGATTATGATATATATTTTGGTTTATTTCTCCTTGCCAACAAATTCGGTAGAAGAGAGAATTTTACAAAAATATAATCTTTTCATGAAGGTTCAATAGAGAGAATACCTGACTTAAGATGTTGTGTGCCATACATGTCATCACTTGAATAAATTGCTTATAGCGACAGCCCTATCGTCGAATCACCACCGTATCCCACACGCACATCATCGCCAGGGCTAAGGACGTGCCAACCATGGAGAGTGTCACGCCCCTACACCTGCGGTAGTCTTCCAATCGCTTGTAGCAAAGTGCGGCACCACCAAATGTTTTCTTTTTACCAATACTAACATTCATGGACTATTCCTACTTTCACTTTAACATTACTTAGTTTGTGTTTCACAACCAAGTAAACATGCAATTATCCTTTATACCAATGAAGCCCATACTCATTCATTATCCACAGCAATTATAACAAGAACAACAATTGCAACAGTATAAAGGGGAGGGGCAACTCCCTGTAATATGAGTCTGCCCGGCAATATATTAAGTATATCAATTTACAATGTACAAGTATGTCTTGGCAAGACCAAGTTTCATACTTAGCCAATTTTTACAATCGGAGGCAACCCTGCCTTTTACAATCTTGTGCACCTCTTGCACGAAGGGCGGTGCTCACCCGAGCCACCTAAAACACCCTTGCCAAGTCCTACAAAAAACTACACTTTCGATCGAACGCTGGGCACACCTTGCCCACGCCTTCACCCAACCTTCAAGTGCAACTTCCCTTGTGCGCATACAACACAAGCGCATGAGCTATGCGCTCTACACTTGTTTACCCTTGCGCCTTTTGAAATTTGCGCACTTGATCCTTAATGCCAAGTCGAATGATGCGTTTGAACTCCAAACACCTTACATTATATACGCATGCTTGCATGGGAGGTGGCTCTCCAGTGGACCCCCAAAACATGTCTTAACATACCCCTAAACGCTCTTTACAAGTCGGCCTTGCCTTCGTTGCAAGTTGCCCTCAAGCCAAGGTATAAAACGCCATCGTTTCATCACAGTTCATTCAAGTGTCGTAAACTGTTCCAAGTATCGTCGCATTACCATTGAGCCTTTCGTCGCATTTCTGTGTCGCCGCGCCCGCCCGTCGTGCAGTGCTCACCCGCCCGTCGTGCAGCTCGCGCCCACCTCGTGCCCGCTCCCCCGCGCGCCCGTCGTTCACCCGCGCGCCCGTCGTGCACGGTGACTCGCCCGACGCCCGTCGCGTTCACGCCTAAGGACCTTACATCCTCCTCCACCTGAAATCGTTGTCGTCCTCGACAACATACCATCCCAGTAGCCATCCACCAAGATTATCACTATCCATGATGTTAGCTCCTCCACATAAGGCAAACTTCCCTGCAACATATGTAGAGCCTCATCTCCATCATGCCTCGACTTAGTGACCAATCGCCACCAAGCTCACCATACCAAGGTATGCACCTCAACGGTATGCTCTCCATCAGATATCATTTCGATCCATGATCATCGACCCCTCTGCCACAATGTCCACTGCAACATCTCGTGTCGACCTCATCATGTGTCCCCATGTGAACCTCTGTCATGATACTCCAACACAATGTCAACATATCTCTGTACACTACGTGTCCCCATGCTTGAACTAGTTAGGTAGCTAATCCAACTGTTACGCTCAAACCATGAGAGTGAACATCCTCACGCCATCGTCGGTTGTTCCTCAAAACATCCTGCCACATTCTTGACTTATCAAGAATCTATCTCCATAATCCATGCTCAGGTCCATGGAAACTCCATCCATCTCATCTGCAACATGTCATGATGCTTGATGCCAAGCCATCCCTGCACCATCAGTGATACCTGCTCAAACATGTTTAAGGTCTCACTACCATGAGCAACTAACAATGAGCCCCATCTTCTCATCCATCTAAGAAGATGTAGAGGGAGTAGAGCCTGAAGGCTCTCCCTCACTAATCAACTCGATCCACCTATCAGGATCCTCAATCTCTATTCTTTGTAGATAAGCAACCCGGTCTTCCTTCTGGACATTTGGCCTCACATATACCTCCTCCTCATCATCATCATCATCCTCAACCAACTCTAGCCTTCTTGACAAATCCAAGATGCTATCTGAAAGTGACTTGATGACCAATGACTGCTTGGTAAGCTTTGTCTCAATAGTAGACAACCGCTTACTCATGTCTCCCATTCTCTTCTCATCCTCCATTTGCATCACTCCCAATTTACAATCAGGCCTTGTCACACCAATGGTTGGCACACCAAAGGGTACATCTTCCCTTCCATCATAAATGTAGAGCTTCTTCAAATGTGGAACAATCATAGCATCAAATTGTTTCATGAATTCCATCCCCAATACAGCTTCATAGTCATCAATCCGCACTATAGTGAAGTCAACCTTCCCTGTCCATTCACCAAGTGTAGTGTCCACCCTCTCAGCTATACCAAGAATCTCAATAGGAGGAGAATTCATTGTCTTCATTTGTGCCTTTGCCGGTACAAATTTCAGCCCAATTCTTCTCGCAGTATCCTCGCCCATGAAGTTGTGAGAAGCCCCACTATCCACCATAGTGAGCACATCAGCACCTCCAACCTTCATTCGAACATACTCCAACTTGTTCCTCTCAGGATCCCTCCTAGAGGCCACCTCCGTAGTAGCAGAAGCACCAAGTATCTGCATCATCCCCACAGAAGTATCTTCATTCCTCGCATCAGACTGTGCAATAGCAGCCACCTTTGGTTTAGAAGGACAATTCTTCACCATGTGTGGTCCTGCACATATCCAACACTTCAAGGCTTTCTTCGTCTTCGAACCATCATCCGATTTCGAAGCATCATCCTTCTTCTTTTCTTTCGGTTCATCGGACTTCTTCTTTTCATCAGAAGTCTCATCATAATGCTCCACCAACCTATCAACAGTAGCAAAAGCTTCCTCAAGTGTCCTAATCTTCTGCCTCTTCACTTCATTGCGTGCCCAAGGCTTCAACCCAATAATGAAGTTGAACACCTTGTCCTTCTCCGCCATGTCAGGAAGTTCCAGAATTGCACTTGCAAACTCTCGCTGGTATGCTTGTAGGCTCCCGGTCTGCTTTATGTACTTAATCTTCGTCCTTGCCTCCCATGTTTCATCCTGAGGACATAAATGGGTCTGCAAAGCCTTCTTCATGTCATCCCACGAAGTGATGTCAGCAACACTGCCATTGGCAATCTGGTCCATCCTCCTTCGCCACCACATCTTACCATCCTTGTTTAAGAACTGAGCAGCTACTTTGACCTTTGTCTCCTCATCAGATAAACCTAGCCGTTCCAAGTATTGCTCCATGTCCCATAGAAAGTTGCCAAGAGTCTTTGCATTCCTTGTGCCATCATAAGATTCCGGTTCTTTGACCTTCACATGAGGCACTCCTCCACCTGAGTTATGCCTCACGGCCTTCTTCAACACCGCGATCTCATCCCTGGCTTCATCAAGAAATTTGTTGGCTTCGTCAAGAGATTTTTTCAAGTTCACGATCTCTGCAAGACCCTGATCCCTTGCTTCTTCAACCTCCTTGACCCTTATTTCAAGTTCTGTACACATAAGATCAGTGTACTCATGCTCTGTCCGGAGTTCATCAAAATCTTCTTTTATCTTCGAGTTGGCCTCTTGCTCCTTAGTGAGCAAGTCCATCTTCTTTTCCCAGGAATTTTCCATAACCTCCATCCTCAACAACAGCTTCTCCATAAGTGCTATAGTAGCATCTTGTCCATGACTAGACCCACCCTGAGATTCAGCTGCCATCCAACAACTTCTTCTTCTTCTGCAATCTAGTTTCGACCATCTAACAACTTCACCGAGTTACCTGCAACCTGAACCAACCCTTGTTCCACTTGTGTGAAACGGCTTCCTTCACCTGCAAGTACCCTTTCCACTGTCACGAGCAGACCTGCTCAACAACTTCAAACCGAAGCTCCGATAAGCTTTTCACCGAGCTCTGATACCACCTTCACTTCGGTGAAGGTGTGTAGCAGCTTACACCTTCAATACCCTGAATCAGCTGCTCTGATACCACATGTCACGCCCCTACACCTGCGGTAGTCTTCCAAACACTTGTAGCAAGGTGCGGCACCACCGAATGTTTTCTTTTTACCAATACTAACATTCATGGACTACGCCTACTTTCACTTTAACATTACTTAGTTTGTGTTTCGCAACCAAGTAAACATGCAATTATCCTTTATACCAATGAAGCCCATACTCATTCATTATCCATAGCAATTATAACAAGAACAACAATTGCAACAGTATAAAGGGGAGGGGCAACTCCCTGTAATATGAGTCTGCCCGGCAATATATTAAGAATATCAATTTACAATGTACAAGTATGTCTTGGCAAGACCAAGTCTCATACTTAGCCAATTTTTACAATCGGAGGCAACCCTGCCTTTTACAATCTTGTGCACCTCTTGCACGAAGGGCGGTGCTCACCCGAGCCACCTAGAACACCCTTGCCAAGTCCTACACAAAACTACACTTTCGACCGAACGCTGGGCACACCTTGCCCACGCCTTCACCCAACCTTCAAGTGCAACTTCCCTTGTGCGCATACAACACAAGCGCATGAGCTATGCACTCTACACTTGTTTACCCCTGCGCCTTTAGAAATCTGCGCACTTGTTGAGTGATGCCAAGTCGAATGATGCGTTTGAACTCCAAACGCCTTACAATATATACGCATGCTTGCATGGGAGGTGGCTCTCCAGCCGACCCCCAAAACATGTCTTAACATACCCCTAAACGCTCTTTACAAGTCGGCCTTGCCTTCGTTGCAAGTCGCCCTCAAGCCAAGGTATAAAACGCCATCGTTTCATCGCACTTCATTCAAGTGTCGTAAACTGTTCCAAGTATCGTCGCATTCCCGTTCAGCCTTTCGTCGCATTTCTGTGTCGCCGCGCCCGCCCGTCGTGCAGCCCGCGCCCACCTCGGCGCGCACGCCAATGCGCCCGTGCGCCCGCTCGCGCGCCCATCGTTCACCGCGCCCCCGTCGTTCACCCGCGCCCCCGTCGTGCACGGTGACTCGCTCGGCGCCCGTCGCATTCACACCTAAGGACCTTACAGAGAGGGTTCCTAGAATTTCCAATCAGCGAGGGGTGGTGTTGGAAGTCGGTATCATGGTGCACGCCTAGTACAATGAAGTCCCAGACGTGGTGGTACGGTAGTTTGGTGCCAGCTGGCATAGCTTGGGGACTATAATCGCTCTGTACATATACAACAATTCTGTACATATACAACAATTAATGCATAAATATGCCAAAACATACCTGTGTAACAGTGGATTACAAGGGTGTTTACGTATTAATTGAAATTTATTATTACTTTTTTCAAGCTTTTCATGATACATGAGGGTGATGAAGGTTAACTATTGAATGACAACTCTAACAATTTCGTCTATGGTATTTGGTATTTTAATTAACTTTGATGATAGATATGTGAGATTTTTTACTCATGTTTGCCTGCCAAACTGCGTAACGACAAGTAATGTGGCCATCGAATTCGTTCCATTAAAAGCTATATTCCTGAAAACTCTAGGAACATTAAATAAAAAAGGTGCTCACATCCACACTCGCTGAATTTCGACAGTGATTGGGCGCTGGACTACTTTTTCAGTCGCTGGGGGCTTTAAGAAACAATATGTAGAGGAATACCCAAACAATTTTTCTTATAGATATTTTAATTTTGTATTATATTAGCATGGTGATATAAATTAGATAGCTGAATATCTATAACAATCAAAATAATTACACGTTTTTTTAAAGTTTAGAATTTGTAAACTACTGATAGCTGAAGATCTAGAGCAATCAAAATAATTATATGTATTTTTAAAAGAATTAAAAGGGGAAAAAATTAAAACTATTAATTCAGTGACCTAAATTGTGCATATCACTAATTTTTTTTGACATTATTAATTTTTTTTTTTTTTTTTTTTTTTAATTTTAAAATGATTTTTTAATAATAAACTATAATAAAAAAGTTATTAAATATAAATTATTTATAATTTAAAAATAAAATAAAATTATTATTCAATAATAAACTATAACAACAAGGCTGTTGAATATGTCATAAAATTGTTTTTGTATGATTAAGAGTTTTATTCCTCAAATATAAATATAAAAAAATAAGTTAAATTCCAAAATATATAACAATAACTTTATAATAAAGTTATAAAGTATGCAGTAAAACTGTTTCTATTTAACTAAAAACTTTATTCTTTAAATACAAAGAGACAGATTAACCTCTTAAGATCGAGATATATCTAGCAAGAATGAAACAAGTTCCTTGACTTTCCTTAAAAAAAACAATATCATCAATAAAAATGAAACAAATTCCGTGATTTTCCTTTAAAAACAATATGGTATAGTAACTAATAATAACTATAAAAATTGTTAATTTGATAAATAAAAATGATGATAGATTTTACCACTGTTATAAATAACACCAGAACAATTGACGTCCACTTTAACTTTGCAGTACGAATCGGTAAATCATCTGGTTCAACGAATAAGTCACCCGAGAAATACGCAGGTCTAGCGCAGTACGGTCCCTTAGCCGCTGTTCGTTGTACTGTTTCTGTTGGACTGCGTAAATCTGTCTTCTTCGTATCGTAAAACAATGTCACTGTTTCCGTAGGACTCTGTATATCTTTGTCTTCTTCGTAACGCAAATCTTAGTGTTGCCATTTGCATATATTATGATGCCGAGCGTGCGTAAGCGCCGTGCAGAACGAGTAATCCCTGATAAATTCCCTTATCATGACTGGCAATAAAGCATTCACGTTCCCTTTGGTGCCAACCGTACCATTAAAAGGCAAAATCGGGAGGTAGATTTTTCTTCCTCCGCATCAATTCGCAGTCGTGTCGCCAGATGAATTATTAGGGCGGGCCTAATGAAAACAAGTCTCGTCAGAAATCAACTGGATGGAAACTGACTGCACGTGACGCAATTTGGAAATTGTGGCCACGCCCTCATTCGAACAATTGACAAACCATAACAGGAAAAACCGGCAGTTGTGGGAGACTGGTGTTTCCACAAGCTTGAATTTCGGCCAATGGCCAGGCCGCCGCCATGAAAAGTTTAAATTTTTCTTCCGCCAATGTTCACTGCCTTCGTGATTCCCATCAGCGCTGGAATTTGACGTGTTTTACAGAACGTTTGTTTGCGGTTTTAAAAGTATTTGACGGTGAAGGAAAATTTTGAAACATCAAAATGGCAAAGTAAAAAATGCATGAAACTATAAATTTGAGATCAACTTGTTTGTCATAAATTTTAATAAGTGATTTTATATAGGTAGATTTATTGGAAATGATATTTTTATTATACAAAAACACTTTCAATATTATTTTCAATCATTAACATATATTTCATAAAACAATTTTTGGATGTTATAAAATTATTTTTCATGAGTTTTTGTGTTAAATTACTTTCAAATCTAGCTGTCATGATTCTAGCTGTTATTTGGATATTCTGCCCGATCTATTTATAATGCATAGCAAGATCTGCTCATTCAACTTGTCTTGACGATGAACCACACTGGTTGGTTCCAAACACTTCGACAAAATTATCTCTCTGTGATTTTCGCCAAAGATTCTTCTCAAAAATACTTTCAAACCTATCTCCCATAATAAATTTCAATATTATTTTCAAATTATTAAAAGAATGGCATATAACCATAATAAGAAATTTAACAGTCACACATTGCATTAAATACAAAAAAAACCACTTGAAATGAGATTCTGATAAACAAATAAAAAAATAAAAAATATTATAGTAGTAAAAAATATTGGAGTAATAGCATTTTGTAATTAAAAAGGAGAGTACAGATTTCCAAACTTATTTCCCATAACATAATTACTTTCAGATCTATCTTATACTAAAAAACCAGTGGTTTAGGGAAGTTGAGGAATTGCAGTCAAAAGGGACTGGAATCCGGGTAGAAACATTTCAACTTTTTTTTAGAGGCAGTGTTTGAGTCATGTTTTTAGTGGTGGAAATAGACTCAGCATCATCAAAAATTTCTAGAAGATCTAAATTCTTGAAATTTAGTAGTAGAAATTTGAATTCACAAAAATCCCAACCAGATTTAATTAAAATATAATGAAAATTTCCAAACAAACTCTTTAAACTACCGCTTTAAAAAATTGCATATAATAATTAAAAAAAAATAACACTCACAAATTACATGAAACACAAAAAGACAGATATAATGATTATAAAATTTTGACTTTACAAGCAAGATAAATTTGAAATTCTTCCGATGGCCTTGTCTACCAGCCTGGAATTGGTATCTGGTTTGAATCACCATCAGACGTTGTGATTCGTGGGGAAGGCGGCATGAATGAATAAGCACGAAACCGCTCCTAAAGTAGTTTTTATGAAGGCGGTGTCATTTGGTTGTTTGAATATTGTCGGAAGTGGCAGGCTGCCAGCTACAACATGTGCCAACAACCAGCGTTTATGTGGCAGACCCCATTGCACTGCGCACGTTACAGAAGAGCCTGGCCTGTGTCCCGTCAATCAGGATTCGTGAGGAGTGAATAATTGCAAAAAAATTAAATGGCTGGGGTTTCCGAGGAGAGGATAATTTTCTCCTATTTGTATGGTTTTAACTTTTAATTTATGGTATATGTATGTTAATTTATCTGTATTTTTATAGTTTTGATAATTTATTATGTTACTCAATAAGTATATTAGAATAACCACGTTTATTAATGTAATTAATATAGATAGATTTATATGAAATATATATACAATCATATTTTTCAATATAGTTGACATGTGTCAAATAAATTTATATGAACCACATTAATAATTATTATAGATATTTTTTTAACAAAAATTATTTATGATTATTAATAACTATATAAATAATAACAACCATATTATTTATAAATATTATTATATAATCATTATATTAATATTATAATAATAATATAAATTAATAACAATAATATCTGATAATAATATTATAACAATATTATATTATCATTATATTATAATAATAATAATAATAATATAACAACTATTATATTATTTTATTATTGTTATTATAATATATTATGATAACAATAATATAAAATAATAATAATAATAATCACAATTATATTGAATTTTATTTATAATAATAATATTAACTCATAATAATAACCATGATCCAATAATAATTAGAATTGTGATAAGTGAATTATTATTTGTAATTTTTTGAAGACCCACTCTTTATGATTACTAATAACTACATAAATAATAACAAAAATATTCTTAAATATTTATATATTTATGATTATTATATTAATATTATTATAATAAAATAAACTCATAATAATAATAATAATAATAATTATTATTATTATATTATAATTTTTAGGCTTTATTAATTCAACCATATTTATTTTAGTAATTTTAATATTTATCTTAGGGTTTGTATATATTGGGTTTATAATATTAGTCCATTTTGTTTAATATTATTCTCTCGTGTCTACAATCCCTTGGGATTTTAGTATTAATCCATTGGATAATAATAATATAATAATAATAATAATAATAATAATAAATTATTATTATTATTATATTATTATATAATAAATATATTGTATTATACTCTAAGGGATTTTAGTAATAATCCCTTGGGTAATCATAATATAATATAATAATAATAATAATAATAATAATATAATATATTTACTATATTATTATTATAATAATAATATTATATTATTCTTACAAGGATTAATACTAAAATCCCAAGGGATTATGAACCCAAGGGAATAATATTAAACAAAATGGACTAATATTATAAACCCAATTGTTTAACATTATAAACCTAAGGAATCAGTGAACCCAATGGATAAATATTAAAAACCTAAGGCATCAAGAAGCGCAAGGGATTGATATTACAAACCCAAGAGACTCATGAAGCTAGCCATGATTGATATAATAAACCCAAGTCAATAATAAACCCAAAGGATTAATACTAAAACCCTAAGGGATTATGAACCCAAGGAAATAATATTAAACCCAAGGGACTAATATTATAAACCCAACATTGGTAAACCCTAATATAAATATTAGAAAGACTAAAATAAACATGGTTTATTTTCATGTTGAGACAATCTGTGTCACAATGTGATATTCAACCATGGTTGGCTATGATTGACAATGGTTGACCATGATCGATATTATAAACCTAAGAGAATAATAAACCCAAGGGATTGATATTATAAACCTAAAGGAATAATAAAATTAATAGATTAACACTAAAACCCCAAGGGATTATGAACCCAAGGGATAATATTAAACCCAAGGGACAAATATTATAAACCCAACATTGGTAAACCCAAATATAAATACTACAAACACTAAAATAAACATGGTTTATTTTGATGGTGAGACAATCCTTGTCAGAATGCGACATTCAAACATGGTTGGTCATGGTTTGCTATAATTGAGAATGGTTGACCATGATTGATATTATAAACCTAAGAGAATAATAAACCCAAGGGATTGATATTATAAACCCAAATGAATAATAAACCCAAGAGATTAATACAAAAACCCCAAGGGATTATGAACCTAAGGGAATAATATTAAACCCAAAGCACTAATATTATAAACCCAACATTCATAAACCCAAATATAAATATTACAAACATTAAAATAAACATGATTTATTTTAATGGTGAGACATTCCTTGTCACAATGCGACATTCAACCATGGTTGGCTATGATTGACAATGGTTGACCATGATTGATATTCTAAACTTAAGGGAATAATAAATCCAAGGGATTGATAATATAAACCCAAATGAATAATAAACCCAAGGGATTAATAATAAAACTCCAAGGGATTATGAACCCAAGGGAATAATATTAAACCCAAAGGACTAATATTATAGCCCAACATTCGTAAACCCAAATATAAATATTATAAAGACTAAAATAAACATGATTTATTTTCATGGCGAGACAATCCTTGTCACAATGTGAAATTCAACAATGGTTGACCATGGTTAGATATGATTGAAAACAGTTGACCATGATTGATAATATAAACCTAAGGGAATAATAAACCCAAGGGATTGATATTATAAAGCCAAAGGAATAATAAAACCAAGGGATCAATACTAAAACCCCGAGGGATTATGAACCCAATGGAATAATATTAAACCCATGGAACTAGTATTATAAACCCAACATTGGTAAATACAAATATAAATACTACAAACACTAAAATAAACATGGTTATTTTGATCGTGAGACAATCCTTGTCACAATGCAAAATTCAAACATGGTTGACCATGGTTGGCTATGATTGACAATGGTTGACCATGATTGATATTATAAACCTCGGGAATAATAAACACAAGGGATTGATATTATAAACCCAAATGAGTAATAAACCCAAGGGATTAATACTAAAACCCCAAGGGATTATGAACCCAAGAGAATAATATTAAACCTAAGGGACTAATATTATAAACCCAAATATAAATATTACAAACACTAAAATAAACATGATTTATTTTCATGGCGAGATGATCCTTGTCACAATGTGACATTCAACCTTGGTTGACCATGATTGATATTATAAACCTAACGGAATAATAAACTCAAGGGATTGATATTATAAACCCAAGGGATTAATACTGAAACCCCAAGGGATTATGAACCCAAGGGAATAATATTAAACCCAAGGGACTAATATCATAAACCAGACATTTGTAAACCCAAATATAAATATTACAAAGACTAAAATAAAGATGATTTATTTTCATGGTGAGACAATCCTTGTCACAATGTGACATTCGACCATGGTTGGCTATGATTGACAATTGTTGACCATGATCGATATTATAAACCTAAGGGAATAAAAGACCCAAGGGATTGATATTATAAACCCAAAGGAATAATAAAACTAAGGGATTAATGCTAAAAACTCAAAAGATTATGAACCCAAGGGAATAATATTAAACCCATGGGACTAATATTATAAACCCAACGTATATAAACCCTAAGATAAATGTTATAAGCACTAAAATAAACATGATCAACCATCATTGATTTTCATATTGAGACAATCCTTATCACAATTCCATGTTGGACCATGGTCGACATCATAATAAACCATGTTTGACTCGGGAATAATAAACCCAAGCGATTGATATTATAAACACAAAGGAACAATAAACCTAAGGGATTAATGCTAAACCCCAAGGGATTATGAACCTAAGGGAATACTATTAAACAAAAAGGACTAATAATATAAACTCAAGGGAAGAATAAACCCAAGGGATATTATAAACCGAAAGGAATAATAAACCCAAGGGATGAATGCTAAAACCCAAAGGGATTATGAACCAAAGGGAATAATATTAAACCCAAGGGACTATTATTATAAACCCAACATTGGTAAACCAAAACATAAATATTGCAAAGGCTAAAATAAACACGATTTATTTTCATGGTGAGACAATCCTTGTCACAATGTGACATTCAACCATGGTTGACCATGTTTGGCTATGATTGACAATGGTTGACCATGATCGATATTATAAACCTAAGGGAATAATAAACCCAAGGGATTGTTATTATAAACCCAAAGGAATGATAAAACTAAGGGATTAATACTAAACCCCTAGGATTATGAACCCAAGGGAATAATATTAAACCCATGGGACTAATATTATAAACCCAACATTGGTAAACCCAAATATAAATACTACAAATACTAAAATAAACATGGTTTATTTTGATGGTGAGACAATTCTTGTCACAATGCGACATTCAAACATGGTTGACCACAATTGGCTATGATTGACAAGGGTTGACCATGATTAATATTATAAACCTAAGGGAACAATAAACCCAAGGGATTGATATTATAAACCCAAATGAATAATAAACCCAAAGAATTAATACTAAAACCCCAAGGGATTATGAACCCAAGGAAATAATATTGAACCTAGGGGACTAATATTATAAACCCAACATTGGTAAGCCCTAATATAAATACTAGAAAGACTAAAATAAACATGCTTTGTTTTCATGGTGAGACAATCCTTGTCACAACGTGACATTCAACCATGGTTGACCATGATCGATATTATAAACCTAAGGGAATAATAAAGCTAGCCCTGATTGGTATTATAAACACAAGTAAACATAAGAGAGTAATAAAGATAGCCATGATTGATATTATAAACCCAAGTTAATAATAAACCCAAAGGATTAATAGTAAAAACCCAAGGGATTATGAACCCAAGGAAACAATATTAAACCCAAGGGACTAATATTATAAACCCAACATTGGTAAACCCTAATATAAATATTAGAAAGACTAAAATAAACATGGTTTATTTTCATGGTGAGACAATCCGTGTCACAACGTGACATTCAACCATGGTTAGCTATGATTGAAAATAGTTGACCATGATCGATATTATAAACTTAAGGGAATAATAAACCTACGGGATTGATATTATAACAATAAAACTAAGGGATTAATACTAAAACCCCAAGGGATTATGAACCCAAGTGAATAATATTAAACCCAAGGGACTACTATTATAAACCCAACATTGTTAAACCCAAATATAAACACTACAAACACTAAAATAAACATGGTTCATTTTGATGATGAGACAATCCTTGTCAGAATGCGACATTCAAACATGGTTGGCCATGGTTTGCTATGATTGACAATCATTCACCATGATGGATATTATAAACCTAATGGAATAATAAAACCAAGGGATTGATATTATAAACCCAAATGAATAATAAACTGAAGGGATTAATACAAAAACCCCAATGGATTTTAAACCCAAGGGAAAAATATTAAACCCAAGGGACTAATATTATAAATCCAACATTCGTAAACCCAAATATAAATATTACAAACACTAAAATAAACATGATTTATATTGATGGTGAGACAATCCTTGTCACAATGCGACATTCAACCATGGTTTACCATGGTTGGATATGATTGACAATGGTTGACCATGATTGATATTATAAACCCAAGGGATTGATATTATAAACCCAAATGAATAATAAACCCAAGGGATTGATATTATAAACCCAAATAAATAATAAACCCAAGGGATTAATACTAAAACCCCAAGGGATTATGAACCCAAGGGACTAATATTATAAACCCAACATTCTTAAACCCAAATATAAATATTACAAAGACTAAAATAAACATGATTTATTTTCATGGTGAGGGAATCCTTGTGATAATGTGACATTCAACCATGGTTGACCATGGTTGGCTATGATTGACAATGGTTGACCACGATCGATATTATAAACCTAAGGGAATAATAAACCTAAGGGGCTAATATTATAAACCCAACATTCATAAACCCAAGGGAATAATAAAACTAAGGGATTGTTACTAAAACCCCAAGGGATTATGAACCCATGGGAATAATATTAAACCCATGGGACTAATATTATAAACCCAACATTGGTAAACGCAAATATAAATACTACAAACACTAAAATAAACATGGTTTATTTTGATTGTGAGACAATCCTTGTCATAATACGACATTCAAACATGGTTGACCAATGTTGGCTATGATTGACAATGGTTGACCATGATTGATATTATAAACCTAAGGGAATAATAAACCCAAATGAATAATAAACCCAAGGGATTAATACTAAAACCCCAAGGGATTATGAACCCAAGGGAATAATATTAAAACCAAGGGACTAATATTATAAACCCAACAATCATAAACCCAAATATAAATATTACAAAGACTAAAATAAACATGATTTATTTTGATGGTGAGACGATCCTTGTCACAATGTGACATTCAACCATGGTTGACCATGATTGATATTATAAACCTAAGGGAATAATAAACCCAAGGGATTGATATTATAAAGCCAAGTGAATAATAAACCAAAGGGATTAATATTAAAACCCCAAGGGATTATGAACCCAACGGAATAATATTAAACCCAAGGGACTAATATTATAAACCCAACATTCTTAAACCCAAATATAAATATTACAAAGACTAAAATAAACATGATTTATTTTCATGGTGAGGGAATCCTTGTGATAATGTGACATTCAACCATGGTTGACCATGGTTGGCTATGATTGACAATGGTTGACCACGATCGATATTATAAACCTAAGGGAATAATAAACCCAAGGGATTGATATTATAAACCCAAAGTCATAATAAAATTAAGGGATTAATACTAAAACCCTATGGGATTATGAACCTAGAGGTATAATATTAAACCCATGGGACTAATATTATAAACCCAACGTATATAAACACTAGGATAAATATTATAAACACTAAAATAAACATGATCGACCATCGTTGATTTTCATATTGAGACAATCCTTATCACAATTCCCTGTTGGACCTAGGTCAACATCATAATAAACCATATTTGACTTGGGAATAATAAACCGAAGAGATTGATATTATAAACACAAAGGAACAATGAACCCAAGGGATTAATACTAGAATCCCAAGTGATTATGAACCTAAGGGAATACTATTAAACAAAAGGGACTAATAATATAAACCCAAGGTATTGATATTATAAGCCCAAATGAATAATAAACCCAAGGGATTAACACTGAAACCCCAAGGGATTATGAAACCAATGGAATAATATTAAACCAAAGGGACTAATATTATAAAACCAACATTGGTAAACCCAAATATAAATATTACAAAGACTAAAATAAACATGATTTATTTTCATGGTGAGACAATCCTTGTCACAATGTGACATTTAACCATGGTTGACCATGTTTGTCTATGATTGACAATGGTTGACCATGATCGATATTATAAACCTAAGGGAATAATAAACCCAAGGGATTGATATTATAAACTCAAAGGAATAATAAAACTAGGGGATTAATACTAAAACCCCAAGGGATTATGAACCCAAGGGAATAATATTAAACCAAAGGGACTAATATTATAAACCCAACATTAGTAAAGCCAAATATAAATATTACAAACACTAAAATAAACATCGTTTATTTTGATAGTGAGACAATCCTTGTCAAAATGCGACATTCAAGCATGGTTGACCATGATTGACTATGATTGACAAGGGTTGACCATGATTGATATTATAAACTTAAGAGAATAATAAACCCAAGGGATTGATATTATAAACCTAAATGAATAATAAACCCAAGGAATTAATACTAAAAGCCCAAGGGATTATGAACCCAAGGGAATAATATTAAACCTAAGGGACTAATATTATAAACCCAACATTCGTAAACCCAACTATAAACATTAAAAAGACTAAAATAAACATGATTTATTTTCATGGTGAGACAATCCTTGTCACAATGTGACATTCAACCATGATTGACCATGGTTGACCATGATTGATATTATAAACCTAAGGGAATAATAAACCCAAGGTATTGATATAATAAACCCAAATGAATAATAAACCCAAGGGATTAATACTAAAACCCCAAGGGATTATGAACCCAAGGGAATAATATTAAACCCAAGGGACTAATATTATAAACCCAATATTCATAAACCTAAGGGAATAATAAAAGTAAGGGATTAATACTAAAACCCCAAGGGAATAATATTAAACGCATGGGACTAATATTATAAACCCAACATTGGTAAACCTAAATATAAATACTACAAACGATAAAATAAACATGGTTTATTATAATAGTGAGACAATACTTGTCACAATGCGACATTCAAACATGGTTGACCATGGTTGGCTATGATTGACAATGGTTGACCATGATTGATATTATAAACCTAAGGGAATAATAAACCCAAGGGATTGATATTATAAACCCAAATGAATAATAAACCCAAGGGATTAATACTAAACCCCAAGGGATTATGAACCCAAGGGAATAATATTAAACCCAAGGGATTATGAACCCAAGGGAATAATATTAAACCCAAGGGACTAATATTATAAACCCAACATTCGTAAACCCAAATATAAATATTACAAAGACTAAAATAAACATGATTTATTTTCATGGTGAGACAATCCTTGTCACAATGTGACATTCAACCATGGTTGACCATGGTTTATATTATAAACCCAAGTGAATAATAAACCCAAGGGATTAATACTAAAACCCCAAGGGATTATGAACCTAAGGAATAATACTAGACCCAAGAGACTAATATTATAAACCCAACATTCGTAAACCCGTAATGTAAATATTACAAAGACAAAAATAAACATGATTTATTTTCATTGTGAGACAATCCTTGTCACAATGTGAAATTAAACCATGGTTGACGACGGATGGCTATGATTGACAATGGTTGACCATGATCCATATTATAAACCTAAGGGAATAATAAGCTCAAGGGATTAATATGAGAAACCCAAAGGAATAATAAAACGAAGGGATTAATACTAAAACCACAAGCGATTATGAACCCAAGGGAATAATATTAAACCCAAGGGACTAATATCATAAACCCAACGTATATAAACCATAAGATAAATATTATAAACGCTAAAATAGACATGATCGACCATCTTTGATTTTCATATTGAGACAATCCTTATCACAATTCCATGTTGGACCATGGTCGACATCATAATAAACCATGTTTGACTCGGGAATAATAAACCCAAGCGATTGATATTATAAACACAAAGGAACAATAAACCAAATGGATTAGTACTAAAATGCCAAGGGATTATGAACCTAAGGTAATACTATTAAACAAAAGGGACTAATAATATAAACCCAAGGGATTGATATTATCAACCCAAAGGAATAATAAACCTAAGGGATTAACACTAAAACCCGAAGGGATTATGAACCTAAGGGAATAATATTAAACCCAAGGGACTAATATTATAAACCCAATGTCTATAAACCTTAAGACAAATGTTATAAACACTAAAATAAACTTGACTCACCATCATTGTTTTTCATATTTTGACAATCCTTATCACAATTCCATGTTGGGCCATGGTTGACCATGATTGATATCATAATAAACCATCATTGGAAGGGGAATAATAAACCCAAGTGATTGATGTTGGACAATGGTTGATCATGGTCGAACATGGTTGTTTATTGTTGATCATTGTTGAATAATAGTAAACCCTATGAATATGAACCCTTAGATGAATAAATCGAAAGGATTGATATTATAAACCCAAGGGAATAATAAACCCAAGAGATAAAAATTATAAACCCAATGCATATAAACCCTAACATGACTATTATAAACCCTAAAATAAACATGGTTGACCATGCTTGATGTCCATATTAGATTAATCTATTGTGTTATTGACATAATCATAAATAGTTGGACAAATATTTAACCCTTAATATTGTGGTTTTATAAAACCAAGAGATTATTAATAATTCAAACCCAAGGCATTAATATTGTAAAAACAAATGATTAATAAATGAAAGGGATCAATATACCCACGAATCAATAAATCCAATGAGCTAATATTAAAAACAAAAAAGATTAATAAACCTGAAGAATAAAGTTTTTAAGGTCACAGGATTAATAAAACCAAGGGATTAAATGATAAACCAAAGGAATTATTAATATTAAAAATTTGAAGAATGAAGAAACCCAAGCATTTGATATTATAAATCTAAAGAAGTAATAAAGCCAAGGGAAAAATATTAGAAACCCAAGGGACCAAAAATGGAAAGGGATCAATATTAAAAAAAAGGGGATTAATAAAACATAGGAATTAATATTTTAAATCCAATGGATTGATGAAACCACGTGACTATGAATGCTATAAATATAAGGGATCAATAAACCCTAGGTATTGTTAATAATCTGAAAGAAACACATTAATAAATTGAAGGGATAAACATTGTAAACATAAGGGATTAATATTAAACCTTAAGACTATTATTTAAACCGTAATATTGGGGATTAATAGACCAAAGGGAATAAATGATAAACCTGAGGAATGATTAATATTACAAACTTAAAGAACAAATAAACCTAATCATTTAATATTATAAACCCAAGGAAATAGTAAACCAAACCTAAGCCCTAAATCCAATGCATCAACATTATAAACATAAATAATGCTATAACACAAAACAATCATAAAAAACAAAACCAAAACCAATATAAGAACCAAATTGCAAACCATAAAGCATTAAAACATGATAAACCATCATCACATTAATAATAACAAATTTATATAACTACATTATAAAGAATAAATAAAATTTAAGTCATGAATACATTGATATCAATACATGAATGTATTAATAGTATAAATCTCAAGAATATTGATATAAACACCTAGAACATGGAAGCCCAACAATTTTATTATAAATGTAAACACTATTTTCATTTATGAAAGATGTGAACAAAGTGAAGGGATCCACACAAAATACCACAACAATCACAAATGCAAGGGAAAAAAACTAAAATAGTAACACTGCCATTGGAGCAAAGGAACATAAATGAAAAAAACAAATCTAAATTTCACACATTGGATTTAAAGAAGAACAACGTAATAGGACATTTTAAGACCAGAGATATACAATTTTGTACATGAAAACAACAACGAGAAAAAAAAAAGCAATTTCACCAACATTGCAACCATAGAAAGAACATTGAGTCTTAACATATATTTTTTGTTTTCTTTACATCAAATAATTCCACTACAAAATTGATCTTGAAACACTCCATCAAAAGTCACCTATGGAGCAACCTCTTCCAAAACACAACCAGGCCGATGACAAAAGCAACACTAATTCAAATCAACAGGATAATGATCATAATACTTAACGCTTTCCAACCAATTCCTTCTTGTTCTCCTCCCAAAATCCCTTTGGTGCACATGTAAAAAGTATTTTACATGTGTTTTCATTTGATCTAGCTCATGAATATGATCATCAGTAAAAGCAGGATGGAACCCATGTTTTCTATCAAACTTGTTCGGAATATAGGAAAGAAAACTTATAGCTCCAGCAATATTGTGTATTGTTCTGGAATAATAGATGACATCATTATTGTCCATATCTGCATTTGAAAGACAAAAAGACAGAACCAAAATCAATAAATACATGCACAAATAAATAAGCGCGCGCGCACACACACACACACACACACACACATATTTATACATAAAACATAACACCCCATCACTGTTTATGTTAAAAAACTTAATGTTATAATGTAACATGAAAAAAACAATCTAGTGTTACATGAACCAAATCATATAAAAATCTCTACAATTATAAGCCTCATTTCAGATTACAATAGAAAAAAACGTGGAAATAGAATAAAACAGTGGTCAATATTCAAAAAATGAGTATTGGCCATGGCATGGCCAATATTCAAAACCTCCATTTTTGCTTTTCATGATGTAATATGAATCTACAATATTAATATCAATATGACCCAGTTATAAAAATGATTTTGAATGATTCGTTCATATAACTTGTTGTTTATGTCTGAATGGTTTGTTGCAAATAAAAGAACAATAGGCACTTTAAAAAATAAGTAAATTGAACAACATGAAAAACGATGTAAACAACTTTCTCAAATATTACTATGAATATGATGAATTTATTAATCTCATAAATATATGAAAATGATTATTATATTAAAAGTAAATCAAGAGGACAATAAAATCAATTCAAAAAACATACTATAAAGAAGGTCACAATGTTGTTAGTTGTATGTGATAGCGATATGGACTTCAATCGCTCCTCTTCTTTCTTCCTAATTGTAACATATGTGCTATCTTTTATCTTGGAATAATGTTGAAAAGATAAAGGAGGTGCAATGCGTAAACCATCTATTGATTTCACTCTTGATATGGCTGTGAAGGTAAGGCCTTGCTGCTCTTTATTCCCGATATCAACTGATGCTCGTTCTAAAGTCAATCCCTGTGACTTGTGGACTGTAAGAGCCCATGCTATCTTCAAAGGAATTTATTTTCGATTCCTCTTACCACATGTGTGATAGGGACAATGTTTGTATTGCTTGCATCAAATGGAACACCAACATACTTATCAAAAACAACAATTGTGAACATTGGAAGTTGAGGTGGCTTAGAAGTAGGCGTATAAAATATATCCTTAACATAACCAAGTGCACCATTCATCAAGCCATATTCAACCCATAATTACATGTCAACATAACACGATGACCACGACACAACAAAACTTCACGGTCCAATTGATCATCATCAACACCAATGATTTATGAACGCCTTGAATGCTCAACAACACATCATGCAAGTGGAAAATTTAATAATTTTAACATATGCCTATTATGGAAGGAGACTAAATTATTTGTTGGAAACATGTGAACTGATGCATTAAATATATCTCTTTCTCTAGGATGCAACCTCATATCAACCCGTGACATAAGAAACTCCCAATATTCAAGAACAAGTTCTACATTTATTATGTTATTGAGGACTCTACGAAAACAAGATTGTTTCTAATTATTCCCTTGTTGGGGGAATATTGTGTCAAGAGTGACAACAATTTTGAATTTTTTCCACAAGACTTTCCCTATTGTATTACCTGCATACAAAGGCTTAACTCTCACAGGAGGAAGTTGGCCAAGGTTACCCACAAGGATGATGGATCTGCCACCAAAGGACAATCCTTTTTCTCTGGAAATGCTTCTTGTAATCGAGAATCTATTTGCATAAACAACCTTGATCCTAGAAAGATCATTTCATGAATAAATACATATCTAACATGTCACATTTCTTCTTGGAATACTGCAACTGACTACCCCTGTAGTTGCTGCATATCTTTAATTGGAATTTTTAGAGCTGAGTGTATTGTTTTTGCATGTATATTAAAAGCAACTATTCCTGTTGGGGCAAGAAGAAGCAATGGGCTTCTTCCATTACTTGATGACTTAGAAAGAGCTTCAAATATAATATGGATAAGGAAAGACTTCCCAGTGCCCTGAATAATCATAAGAAGAGCTTCACGAATCTCATATTTAGCAAAGTGCCTTAAAACAATTTCAAAAGCAAGTCGTTGTTTTTTCGACAAAGAGTCTGGAGATGAAAATGTTTTGTTTGAAAGGTCAAAAATATCACCCCTTGATTTTGTATTCCTTATAAAATTAATAGCTTCTTCTGCAACATCATGAGAAATAGTTGTACTTTCCCAGTCAAAGGATATATCAAAGTCCCTTAGACCAAGGGTGTGAAGATTAGAAACATTCACATCATTTGGTGGAACCAAACGAGAGAAAATATACCATTATTGAAAACCATCTTCAAGATTCATTTCCTGGTTAGAAAAATCATCATCTTCTTCATCTTCAATATTGTCTATAATTGATGGATTTCGATCAACATTCCATGCTCGATATTGAAAATTCCTCCAATTTTCAATAATAATTTCAACTGAAAGGCCAATTTCTACAGGAATGTCACGAAATGGCTTGTACAAGAGAAATTATGTCTAGCAAAAGGTTTCAAATTCCTCTGAATCCTCACCAAGAATAGAATAAAACCGTGGCCAAACCTAAACAATAGCATGAACATCTCTAGGCTTCCATGGATCTTGTTTACGCTTGCTATCAAATGTCCAAGATCTTGCTGTTTCTATCAAAGATAGATGTTCAAGGAAAAAAGGTCTCTTCTAATAATGTTGAACAAAAGTATTCTTAGATGAACATTGCAAGCCATCCCTTGAGATTTTCCTAAAAACCTTTCTTCCAACATTTAAGGAAAGAATTTTCTGACTACAAACAACAAGAGGTAGCTTAAGCAACATATGGCATGTTTCTTGTGCTCCAATTTCACAGTTAACAATCGTTTCTGCAAGAAACCTTCTATATGCACATAAAGCATGATCCTCAGAGCTAATAGAATTTGAAATTCTAGTTAACATATGATGATAACTTTCAGACCTTTTTTTTGCTTTTGATGCATACTTAGTAATATATTTCAAGATAGCATAGCGAGAAAGAATTGGCTGGAAATAAATATTTGCACGCCACATTGTTAGAAGGTTAATGTTATGTACATTAAGCCTGTCATCATTTCTTGCTAGCTCATATTTTGTCTTCCTTGATCATCTATGAACAATCTCGATTCATCACAAAGATCCCATGGAGCATTGTACCACCATGTTATAATAGTGCCCTTTTTGTGCAAACAAAAATCTATAATACACTTTGTGTGCCTTTGGACATGATTTAACAATTCTTCGTAATAATTATGAGGATTAGAAGAGAAAACCTTACTAGTATTCAATAGGAAAGGGTCATCATTGAGGCTTCGTGGAACCATTATGTTGTGACAATGTATGTCACGCAGATTCCATGTAGTTACATATTTTTCGAAGAATATATTTGCAAGTTGTACATCAAAACTATTTGACCAATCAAGTATTTCCAAGTCAGGAGCACCTTCTAACCATAGGAAACCATGGATCTGTGCTGAACCTCTATATTGCCACTCATATATAAAAAAATGAAGATATAATTACTACAAACAATATAAATAGAATCATAACAAATGTTGAAAAATTATAGAAAACAAAGTGAACAACACAAACCTATACCAGAAGTCTTTAGCTTTAAGATATTTTTGGATAACTTCCTCTCAAAAAATATTGAATCTATGGTGCATAAATGTCGCAACAATATGAGGGTACTAGATAGCATTCTGAATTTTCATACGATGCTCATTTAAAGAATGAGAATGTGAATGTATGGGCATGAGGTTATGCAACTCTGACCACTTTATGTTAGCTACACTCAAAGTAAAAAATAAAGATGGACATCCTGACTGAGTAATCATGTCAGTCAATTCAGCTCGACACTTAGATCGGTATGCCCTTGTACCTCTGAGAGAAGAACCAAACCACATAATATGTTCAACCAACTTATTATCTGGTAAATCAAATAGTTGGTGACGCAACTCTTCAATTGTTGTAGGTGAGTTATCATGTAAATGTTTCTTTGCAAAAACTATAGTAGTTTCTTGGCTCTGATGCCGCATTATCATGTTCAATAGGTAATATCGAAAGTAAGGATGGCTTCCAAATCTCTGATCATAGTACCTAAGAAGATGCAATGCATACTCACGAAGTTCACCAATACAAATACGTGGTTGCAACCAATCAACATCACCAATGGGGAACAATGTTGGGAATGCCATGTCTAATATCCCCTCTGTATTATATTCATTCACTGGAGAGGTCCCAATACTGGGGCAATTCATGTCTTGAACATGTGAAGAATCAACATTATCAAGAAATGTTCTAATTTCTTCCACTTCTCTTCATTTGTTTGGTAGGCGAGCAACAAAAGAAGAAGGATGAGAGGGAAAATGCTCAACATGAAACCCTTCATTATTAGTTTCATTAATCTCAAATTCCTCAATATCACAATCAAAAAATTTAAGCTTTGAGGAGACATTTGTTGATATTTTGGGAAGAGCATTCACTGAATCATAATAAATTACAACATCTCAATAATATTGATCATGTTGGATTTTGAAAAGAAATGCAACTATCAATCGAGATCTTTTGACATAACATTCATAATATTTAGACTGATCGGCATGTCTCCTCACAATTAGAAAGTCAATATCTTCAACATGTCGGGGAAGAATTTGTACAATTGTAGAAATATCTTGAGGAAAGCTAATTGTATGACCACTATACTTATATTTCCCACCTCGAGCATGTGTTAATTGAAAAGTAGGATTCACACGTGCTATTAGCATTTCTTCAACTTGAGTAAGAACTCTTAAAATATGAGGTTGCTCACCAGGATCCATGTTATTATATCAACAAAAATGATGGGTTCCTCTTTCACTCTTACATCGTCTACAAACAGGTCCTTCAGAATGTCTCATAACATGGATTCCGAGATATGATTCTTGGCAAATGTGGTAGATTTGGAAAACTGACAAGCTAGCTATCTTTGCTCGAAATCTTTTATGCACTGCAATCATGTTTTCATCAAAATGAATATGATCTCTACTGGCCGAACCATGTTGAAAACCATTTGGAAGAGTAAAATATCTTCTAACATGTACTTCATCTTCAGGAACATGAGATTCCATTCACAAATTTGAAGCATGTGGAATGGATCTATGAGAATGTCTTTCCAAATTTATGGTGTGCATTTCACAAACCTGAGAGGATGTAAAGATCTCTTTGTCATAAAAGACTTCAAATTTAATTTCAAACTTATTATAAATGAAAAAAATGAAAAAGAATCAAATGCATTCAAAATCTACATTTGTGTCTTGATGTGGATGAGGGTTATGAGATGGTTGCTCTTGGCTTCTAACATCAGTGGATGGAAAATTTTGGGATGTAGTTTCTATGCCTCTATTCGAATGAGTTGTTTCCTATTTCAAAAAAATAAAATACGTTATAAAACTAAATTTCCAACAAAGAAAGATTCAAAAAATGGAAAAGAAATCAAATACATTGAACATCTACATTAGTTTTAAAATTTTATGTTTTGGATTCCAATTCTCCAACCTAACGAGATGATATCATGGTTTCTCCATAAAAGGTTACAAAATACAATTTCCAAGCAACTGTAAATGAAAAAATGAGAAAAATATAAAATGTACTCAACATTTACATTTGTTTGGCAATCTGAGATGAATGCTATGAGATGGTGCTTCTTCACTTCTAACATCATTAGATGGAATATCTATGAAGTTAATTTATATGCCTCTATTGAAATGAGTTGCGTCCTATTCAAAGAAAATAAAATATGCCATAAAGTTCAATGTCCAACCAACTAGAAATTTAAAAAATGAAAAGCAAATAAAAAAAATTGAAAATTTACATTAGTCTGGCAATTTGATCGTCAAGGAGAATGCGCAGGAAGGTTATGACATGCTTCATCTTCACTTCTCAGATTAGTAGATGGAACACTTTGGGAATTAATTTCTAGACCTCTATTAAAACTAGTTGTATGCTATTCCAAGAGAATAAAATAACATAAGTTTAGTAAACAAAACTTTGTAAATATAGGAATGTAAGAAAACAACCACTATTGCAATGAAAATCAAAATATCATTGTGTTACCTCCATTGTTCCACACGAAATGCTATCAGGGATGACTAATTATCTTGGTGGGACCAAATTACTTTGAGAAGCAGGATTTGAAGATCTGATGTTTTGAGCAACTGGCTCCAAATTATCAAACAAATGGCCAAGTAAGATATCATCCAAATCATCACACACAATGTCATCATTACCTCCACCATGGATGTTTTGCAACCTTTGTCCATCAAAACATGCAATTGGACACACGAAAGGGTTAGGGTGGACATTTGCATCCACATTATCAATATGGCGTTCTTCCCGATTGCAAGATGTTTCCCAAATGTTATGAAAATTTTCAGGAGAGCATCAAACAACAAGATTGTGTTGACGAGGAGCATATCTTGATAATGAAAGATCAATAGGAAATGTTCTCTCCATTATATCATCCATAGTACGATATTTACAAGGAATTATAAAATAATTTTCAAGAGTGGCTTCACTCAATTTTATATGATATGTAGCTCTCCTATGCTCACTTATGGCATCCTTATTTTGTTGATACTGTAAACGACGACTTTCATTAGACCTCTCATGTGATTCTGGTGACAAATTTCATTTTCTTGTATGCTTGCTTGTGCCTTCAGATGACATGTCTACAGTGAATAATAAAATATTCATTATGGAATCATAAACATGGAACATAACAAATATCTAATATAAACAAACAAAAAAGAATGAAAAAGGCACAAGTTTTTTTGGAAATCGTAAAAAAACATAAAAAGTGTATATGTTATTTTTTTCCAACCATATAAACTTATCAAAATGTATAAGGCTTTTTCCAAATGGCTAAAAACAAAAACGAAATTTTCAAAATGGCAAAAAATAGAAATGAATTCTTCCAAATGGCTTAAACAGAAAGTCTAAATTTCCATGTATCATATTAGAGTCAAAACAAAATCAATACTATTGGGATACAATACTCTAAGAATTATATGAATTGGAAGTATATCTAAAAATTTGGAACTATATACTATCAAAATATAAATGCAAATACTAAAATGTACATAAACATATAACATTGTTTGAGAATCAATGACAAAAACCAATACAAATAACATGTATAACATAACTCATAGAAATTATAATTATACAAACAAAGAAAAATGCATAACATCTAGACACATTTACATGTAAATAAGAAAACATTAGGGGAAACAATATGAAATATTTTACCTCATAAAGATCGATACAAACATAATTTTAAAGTATTACCATAAAGACCCATAGTATGTATAGAGACAAAAATGGAAATATTTTCCACAACTATAGAGAGTATATAAAATGGAAATATTTATAAGAACTCCTAAGAATACTAATATCCTAAGAATCCATATCCATATCCAATGGTGGGATCTCATCAATAGAATCCATATAGGGAGCAATTGAAAAAACATTTCCATACTCAATCAAATCATTGCAATCCTCCAATGTTGGGTACCAAAATCTAGACACCTGCTTATTAGTTTGATTATCAATATCTACTAGAAAACAGATGCGAGTCATCATGTCATATAATAGGAAAGGAACTTCACTGCAATTGCACATAAGAACCAGACCATGGACTGTTCGAAATGGAAGATAACTAAGACATTTGATATTTATATCTGCAGAAATTTCTTCCAACAATTTCCATCTGAAACCCCAATCATCTTCAAAGTAGTCAATTCTTCGTTCAACACACGGTTGACGAAATTGGAAATGATCTAATTCTTTAATTGACCATATAAAAGTGGGGCCATTATTGATAAGGCATATCAACTGATTCATGTATATTGCTAATGACATACACCGTATGTCACTAATTGGAACAAATGAAAAACCCCATTCATTTTTTATTACATCAAACCAGTAGATTGTATACCCGTACCGAGGATAATCTTCATACTCCTTGTCCAGATACAACCAAAACAATTTACTTTTATAAAACACTACATTCTTAGGGGGTGAAGTGCCACCAAATGGAACATGAGCCCTTTGCCATACTCTATCAAGACTACTGCAAACATAAAATTCAGACTACATTATGTCATACATATGTTTTAGAACAACCTAGTCATATTTCCGCTGCTTACATTTTCCAATAATGAAAAGAATCCCCAGTCTCCAATTCATATTGGCCCTATGTTTTTAAATGCCTTTGTAAATGGATTCGTTACAAAATAATTGTGTGTATGGGAGCATTTTGTTGGTAAGGATAAAACCACCATTGGTCCAACAATACACTCTACTTTGTATCTTGAATTTATGAATCCCAAATGAAACTGAGATATGTGCCCATTCTCATTAAGGTATTGAGCAACAAAACAATTGTCTTCACTATTGAAGAAAGGAACAAGAAATACAAATTCATTCATAGAGACATTCTTGCAATGTAACAAGAAAGAAGGGTTTTTTAAAACATTCCTCCATTTCTTACAAATGGTGCTAAACTTTATCACAAACAATAAAGAGAGCCACAAAAAGACAATTTCAAGAACTTCGAATGGAAGACAACTCCAAATAGTTGGATCCATGATCAAACAATGAAATCACCTAATATTAAAAAAAAAGAAAACACATTTGATAGCAACAAAACAATTTAATGTTGAATAAAATTAAAAGTAACATACATTCATAATTTACCATTTACACATAGAGAAAAACTTCACATATACACATTATATCAAAACAAATGAGCGATGATAACATTATTACGACACCGAACACAATTCCACAAATTTTTAAACCTAATCTCTATAATCCAATATTATTAATGTTAGTAAACCTATAATTATGTTTATATTAAGGTCTATGTTTAATATTGATGCTATAATGTTTCTACAAATATATTTATAATATCAAATAAGAACAACTCATTAGGTAGGTTGCCATGAAGGAAAACACCTAATTCATAATGCCAACAAAAAATTGCCTAGAAAACACCATGTTATGTTTTGTTGGACTACACAATGTTCCATTGTGTTAAGGATAAAAAATGTTAATGGTTGTGTAAGAGTGAAAATTTAACCAATGAAAAATAGTTGGGGAACAACTTGGTTTTTTCTTCTAGATTCAAGATCACATGACTACTTGTTTTTTATACTAGTGAATTTATTTTAGTTATATGTTTTAATTATGTATGTAATGTGAATCATAATTAAATATTGTGAATTGTGATTAGGTGTAATAACCACCTAAATAAGGAGTAGTCTTTAAGGTGTAATAACCACCTAAATAATGTTTGGATGGAATTTGACAACTTTTTGTTGACTCAATCATAATGAATCCATTAATATCACAACTTAATCATTCTAGTGGACTACATTAATATCTACATGATTACGATTATGTGGTATAAGGTGGTTAAATTAATAAATATTAGGAAATTTAAATAATAAAAAATGTAGTATGTTTTAAGTTTGTGAGATTTTTCAACATATTTTTATATATTTATAACTTTTTTTAATTATTTGAATTTCTTAATATTTATTAAGATAGTATTTTTTATTTAATAATGTAATTTTTAATCATATAGTAATTATAATAATTGTAATTTAAATGTCCTTAACCATTAAGAAAATGTGTTTCTAAAAAAAATAATTCTATATGTTTCCATTGGTTAAAAAAAATAATGATATATAAGTTGATCTTAATCTTAAAACTGAATTATTATTTTTATTTTATGTATTTATAAATATTTTTAATGGGTTGTCTAAAACCTAGATGTTTAGGAATTTTTTGTTGGAATTTGACAAATTTTTGTTGACTCAATCTTAATTTTTATTGTTTACTCAAATTTACTTGTAATTCCAAACAATCTTTGCCAAATTATAAACAATAGAAAATCTAACAACACATGAATTTAAACATATATTAAGTAAGGTATTTAAAGTTTATTTAAAAAAAAATTGAAAAGATTTTTTTTATTTAATTAATCTATTCTTATACATATTTTTATTATACAATGTTTTTTTTGGTAATTATAATTTAGGAAACAATTAAAAAAAAGGTTACACTAAGAGATTTAATATAACTTTTTATAATATAATTTTATAAAATGCATATCTTATTTTTCTAACATATATGTATATAATATAATGAGAAGAGTTTTTTCATTATTCTCTTATATAATTATATAATTCTAATTCTTTCAAAAAATTAAGAAAAATGTTTAAACAATCCTCAATAACATATTAAATACATTTAATTATTTAAATCAATACATTTGAGCTAAACACATATACATTATCCAAATTCCTACAATATTAATAACAACCAATTACATTTAAAACTCATATTACACATATACATTATCCAAATTCCTATAATATTAGTAACAACCAATTACATTTAAAACCCTTATTTGTTTATTAGTCAATGAAATTTTTACTGAGCATTACACATGTAAATATTCATAATTATACATCACACCTTTTTATTGAATCCAACAAACACACACACATAAGATTTGACATTATCAATTAGCAAGAAACCTTTATTTCGTTATCCACATGATTATGAATATGGGGTATATGGAGGTTAAATTAATAAATATTCAGAAATTTGAATAATAAAAAATGTAGCGTGTTTTAAGTTTGTGAATTTTTTGATTATAGGGTATATGGAGGTTAAATTAATAAATATTGGGAAATTTGAATAATAAAAAATGTAGCATGTTTTAAGTTTGTGAAATTTTTGCAACATAGTTTTATATCTTTATAATTTTTTTATTATTATTTCAATTTCTTAATATTTATTAAGATAGTGTTTCTTATTTAGTAATATAATTTTTAATCATACAGTAATCATAATAATTATGATTGTAAATTAATATTTGGAATGTTTTAATAGTGTATCTATAGTATAAAGCTATTATATTTATTGGAAAATAATATAAGAGAATATTTAATTAAATGGTGAATTTAGTAATGAGGTATTCTGGACTATTTGTATATAGTATAAAGTGATTATATTTATTGGAAATAATATAATAGATATTTAATTAAATGGTGAATCTAATAATTGATTATATTTATTGGAAAATAATATAATAGAATATTTAATTAAATGGTGAATCTAATAATTAGGGATAAGCTTTTCAAATTTCTTTAAATGCTAAATTTTTCCTTTTAAAAATAGATGAAACAAAAAATAGTTAACAAAAATGTTATATATAAAGTAAATTATGAAAAAATAGTGATATTTAACTATGTGTAATATATGCAATTTTATGAAATCTTTTGAATGGATTTAAAGTTTAAACTAATAATTTTTAAAACCCTATTCAAATTAAAATTTGTTTAGTTCACCATTGATCTCATTTTATTAATTTTATTTTTACAGAATGCTCCAAATTTATGCAAATTCAACATAGTGATATCAAACCTACCTTATTTAAAAGGAAAAACAAAATAAATAAAATGAAATCCTGGGGCATGTATGAAGCCAGTTGCTCTTTATTTTTAAGGAAAGAGTAATTCAATAGGTGCAATAAAAAACATATTTTAAATAACAAAAATCACCCGTAACTACAAAAAAATAATATTTAGCCAAATTTTCAAAATACCATAAATTTATACTTATGCACATTGACACGTTGCACTAGCAAAATTTAACATTTAGCCAAATTTTCAAAATACCATGAGTTTATAGTTAATACTTAATACACATTGACATGTTGCACTAGAAAAATTTAACATTTAACAAAGCCATAGTGGTGAGATGCAACAAAATCAACCTAAAAAACAAAATCTTCAATGATTTATGGTTATATGTAAACATCAAATTTAACATAAACAAATTTGTATATGAAACAAACATTGACCAAGGTAATTTTGCAAACAAATCTAGACCAACTCTCCAGCAGTAACCCACTATATCGAATAATATTTGTGTGATTTATAGCATGCTTATTAAATAGTATTAGAAAACAGTAAAGGCCAAAACAAATAAGCATACACACTTTTTTTACTGTTTTTTATTTTCTAATTCTTTTGTATAAATAATAAATATGGGTTAACGTCGACCAAATCTCTGTTACATAATCCCGGAGTGAAACGGGAATATAAAAACAATTCATAATTTGCAAATCATGAATTGTTATATTTCTTTGTGCACCGAAACATGGAGTCGGTAGCCGGTCGCGGTCAATTGAATTACCAGGTTGGAATCCTCCACTTCCAGTGTTGAGTGTGAGTTTCACTATGCAGGAGAAGTTGAACGAATTTTTAATGTAACCTATTATGCGCAACTCTCTCCCTTAATATTCATGGTCTAATTTCCGAATCATCTTCAATGAATTATGGCTATATGTAAACATCACATTTAACCTAAAACAAATTTTTATATGAAACAGACATCGACAAGGTAATTTTGCAAAGAAATCTAGACCAAGTGTCTCGCAGTAACGGCAAAATAAATGTGCTGCCCACTATATCGAATAATATTTTGTGTGATTTATACCATGATTATTAAATAGTATTAGAAGACAATAAAGTCCAAAACAAATACGCTTACACACGTTTTTTTTTTCTAATCCTTTTGTATGAATGATAAATATGGGTTAAAATGGACCAAATCTCTACTCTACAATTCCTGGAGTGAAACAGGAATATAAAAAACAATTCATGATTTGCAAATCATGAAATGTTATTTTCCTTTGTCCACCGAGACATGGAGTCAGCAGCCCGTCGCGGTCAATGGAATTACAAGGTTGGAATCCTCCACTTCCAATGTTGACTGTGAGTTTCACTATGCATGAGAAGCTGAACGAATTTTTAAAGTGACCTACTATGTGCAAGTCTCTCCATTAATATTCATGGTCTAATGGCCTAATCATCTTCAATGAATTATGGCTATATGTAAGCATCAAATTTAACATAAACAAATACTTACATGAAACAGACATTGACAAGGTAATTTTGCAAAGAAATCTAGATCAACTGTTCCGCAGTAACCGCAACATAAATTTTCTGGCCACTATATCGAATAATATTTGTGTGATTTATACCATGCATATTAAATTGTATTAGAAGACAGTAAAGGCCAAAACAAATAAGCTTACACACGTTTTTGTTTTTTTTTTCCTGTTTTTTTTTACTAATTCTTTTGTATGAATAATAAATATGGGTTAACATGGACCAAATTTCTACTCACAATCCCTGGAGTGAAACAGGAATATAAAAAAAATTCATGATTTGCAAATCATGAAATGTTATATTCCTTTCGGCAGCCCCTCGCGGTCAATGGAATTACAAGGTTGGAATCCTCCACTTTAGTGTTGAGTGTGAGTTTCACTATGCACATCTCTCTCCCTTGGTCTAATTGCCGAATCCAGGGCTTGGAACCATTCTTAGAACACTTTTTTCAATAATCTTACTCTAAAAGAAAACTACGGTTCTTTCTCACATCCCCTATCACCATCTATTTGTACCATTTATTCACGCATCTAGTGATAAATGAGTTTTAATTTTTGCGGCTACTATTACCATTTTCAACTAAAAGGTTTTCTCCAATGCATCGTGAAGGAAACTCGGAAAAAACACTAGGTAGAGAAAAGGAAGGTTATGAAAGATTTGGCACCTTTCTTAGCAGATAGAAGCTGAGAGAAGCCCCTTCAAATCATTCCAATAATCCTTCTAGCAATCGTTCCACTAATCCTTCAACAATTCCAACAACCCAAGCACTAAGAAAGAAATGCATGCATACACATACGAAACCTTTGATTATAATCGATGGAATGGTAATGAATAATAAGTACAATAAATATTTAATTGCAATTTGAAATGCTCAAGATGGAGTGGCGGTGTTATTCTATTATTCCTCATTGATTATAATCGATGGAATGGTAATGAATAATAAGTACAATAAATATTTAATTACAATTTGAAACACTCAAGATGGAGTGGTAGTGTTATTCTATTATTCCTCAAGGTTACAATCAGAGATGGAGTGGGAGAGTTATTCTACTATTCCTTCACGTTACAATCAGAGATGGAGTGCTGGAGTTATTATTAAGAGCATAAATGGCAAAATTGATGAACACCTATTTTTTGGAGTTATTATTTCCATTAGGGATTACTGGAACAATTGCTCGAATGGTGAAATTGATGGACACTTGTTTTTTGGATGGAGTGGTGGAGTTATTATTAAGAGCATAAATGGTGAAATTGATGGACACCTATTTTTTGGAGTTATTATTTCCATTGGGGATTACTGGAACAATTGCTCGAATGGTGAAATTGATGGACACTTGTTTTTTGGAGTTATTATTAACAACAAGAAAGGGTGAAATTGATGTACATTTTAATGAAACTACCAACAATTGTTATTTCGAATTGGACAAGTCACCAATGGTTTGAAATGGATGATAATCTTATTCAGATAATTAAATCCAAAAAAACATATACTATATTTTCATTTCTAAATTTTAAATTCGTAGAAAAATCTTTCATCACTATCATTATCACTATCCCTCTTATAACTCAAAAATTTTAAGTAATTAATAATATACACACTATCACTCTTATCGCTGAATTTTTTTAAATAATTAAAAATATACACACTATTAATTTTAACCTTTGTTTTCTTTTAATCTTACCCTAAATAAAAACCCCTTACCATTTTTATTAATATATTAGTTCATCCATAAACTCAAAAATTAATTTGTCCTTCCTTTAAATTAAATTTTCTAGCAACTTAAAAACTTCATAAGCATCAAATTATTATATATTGACATCTCATTATATATCAATATCTACATATGCATATTCAACACATTTCTTCATTATTTTATTCAAATATCTACATATTCACAATATTTCATCATTAATTTATTTCAATATCTAATTACATTTTATATTATATTTGAAGTAATTTTATAATTACATAATTTATATGCTCCAAATCTACAGATTATTTTCACAAGAACGAAATTTAATTAAATGGTGAATTTAGTAATGAGGGATTGTGGACTATTTGTATATAGTATAAAGTGATTATATTTATTGGAAAATAATATAATAGAATATTTAATTAAATGGTGAATTTAATAATTAGGTATAGGCTTTTCAAATTTATTTAAATGTTACATTTTTCCTTACTAAACATTATATATAAAGTAAATTATAGAAAAATAATGAAATTTACCTATGTGTAAATATATGCAATTTTATGAAATCTTTTGATATGGATAAAGAAAGAATGCTTTCAAGATAGGTACAAAAATATACAATAAGATATCTTGTAATAGTTGGTACAATGAAAAATATAAATCAAGAGAAAATAAATTATTAAATGTCAATTGAAATGAGGAGATCCATAAAATGAGTGAATGCCAAAAAAACTTATGCATACTGGAAATAATCCTTCTTAAAAAGAATACAAATTAATTGGCAGTGTAAATTTTCATCCTAAAAGAGTGTGAATATAGTTACATTTACAAAGTTTATTGTTAGGGACAAAATTAATGATTAAATGATAACATATGTTTTCTAGCTTAATAAGAAAGAGATTAAGGAAAATTTCTCCTTTCTAACTAAATGTATAATAGGTTATTTTACAAGGAAATTTAAAAAAGTGTTAAACATGTTGTTAAGAGAAATGCCCTTTACCTTCCTAAGTTAGTTTTAAACTTACCAACACACGTTACCAATGGTTTGAAACATATGATCATCTTATTCAAAAATACACCTTTCCACTACTATGCCAAGTGTATGTGTAAGGTGTGTGTTACATTTTGTATTCTTCCCATTATGGTTAATCGTGATAGGTGTCAATTAACAAATGGCATGGTAAATTTTTAGTGGAGCTTTGTAAAAAATTAATTTAAATAAGGTTTAATCATGCGATTTAGAGATGCAGGGAAGTTAGTGGTATGAATTCAATCCATTGATACAACGAATAGAATATACTGGCATATTTAAATTCAAATCCAATTAATTTTTTTAATTAGTAAAATCATTAAAGTGCCCAACCCCAATAAGCGCTGAAAATTTATTAGGTCAATAATAGTTTTATCTTAAAAGTCCAGTTTTATTAGTACAATTAGTTGAGGATGGTTTTCATGATCAAATCTCACTGAGGCTGTTGTGGGGGAGGAGATATGCTAAAATCCAGTTAGCTTAGGGTTGTTGAATCCTTGGCAAGGTTGATCTGGGTGACTTTTGACAACTTAAATGCGCCTGAGTCCAAATTTCTCAAACCAGAAATCAAGCTTAGAAAACAGAAAGAACTTGATAAAAAAAAAAAATTCACAATATTATATATATCTATATCTATATATATATATATATATATATAGAGAGAGAGAGAGAGAGAGAGAGAGTATATTCTTTACCATGTGTAGTTTTAAACTGTTATTATTAAAAATTCAAATTAATATACTGACGCCACCAACACCAAGATTATATAACCCAAAACAATACTCAACTCGCATACAATGTAGCGATTCAATGCAAGCAGACACCCATATCTCATCCCTGAGCTTAAGTCGATTGTTGATTCCCCGAATATTCGGGAATTAGGCAGACATGGGCACGGTCAAAAAATTGATCGCGCCCATGTCGGTTCGATTCCCAAATATTCGGGGAATCAACGATTGACTTAAGGATGCCCTTCTCACGCGAGCAGGCACCTAGACAATAAGACAAAGCTAGTCGAGGCACTAGTAGTCGGGGATTGTCGGCAGGAGGGTGGATGGAAGTTCATGTAGGCGTTCAGGAAGGTGACGACGATGTTACAGGTGTAGGAGCTAGAGCTGTCACCATGGTTTACCATTGGGAGTTGGGAGACTCTGAAATGGCTCTCTATTCTATTTTAATTTTTTCCAAAATAAAAATATTTTATATTAAAGTTATATATAATTAAATTTAAATATTTTTATAAAATTATAATGAAATATTTTATCAATTATAATTAAAATATATATTTTACAAGATATTTAAAATAAAAATATTGTATATTAAAATATCATAAATTTATATAAATTATTTAAATATTTTTCAAATTTATATTTAATTCTTTTATCATTTACAATTAAAATTTATATTTTATATGATGTTACATAATATATTTATAAATGAACCTAGAGTATGTCTTAAAACTATTTTTGTTTGGTTAAGAGCTTTTCTTTTTAGAGCTTAAGGAAACATGTTAACCACCTAAGACCTAGGCATCTGGTAGGAGTGAAAGTGTGAACCCTGCCCCCTTGTGGACCACACCTTCCCCTGCCACTTATGGACCACCAATTGATTATTCCAGGTGGCGTGGTTTTACCTTGAATAATGGTGATGAGTCAACCTACATTCGCAGATAACAATTAGAGATGGTTGTCCTCACTGTTGTTTTGACAACTGAGTTATGATAGGTTTTCCCACCTCTGAAAAAAAAATTAATTTAGAATTGAGAGTTATTTGGTCACATGGAAATCTATGTATAGTTAAGCTTACTTCAAAAAGCATGTCATGTTTTTACATTAATTAGTATTTATATAAATTAAACAACTTGTAATTGATGAGAATTTTTATGACAATGCTTTAAATGAGAATAATTATTAATGACAATGTCCAATTGAATCTAATTATTACTAACTTAATTCTATTTTAATTCTAGACCTATCAAACACCCAAAAGAATTGAATATTTCAAAGTGCAAACCTTATATTCAACAACGATATATAAGCATTGTTGGTTATATATTTAATTACATGTAAGCCATGTAAGCCTTGTTGTAAATGGTTTATTTACCACCTATACACTCCACTCTTCATTAAATCTTAAAAGTCTAAAATTATTTCTTTTTAATTTCAAATTCTTTTATTTTAAAAATTACCTTCTTATACTAAAATCTATGTTTATTATACATTTTTTCTACATTCTTATATTTTATTATCCTATAAATTACCTTTATTACATGTTTAGGTCCTCCTCTTTATAAATGATGTCATAATCTGGGGATTTGAACCTTGGATCTCTTAGTTTTCACATATTTCACATTACTTCGATCACCAATTGAGCTTCCCCTTGGATCCCTTAGTTTTCACATATTTCACATTACTTCGATCACCAATTGAGCTTCCCCCTGGGACTTATCTAATCTTATATTATTTTAATTATTTTATTTTAAATTATATCTTTATATGGTTAATATCATTTAAAGTGTGAATATGAAATTAATTCAATTTTTAAAGTTCGTTCAAATAGATAAATTTAGATTTGATAAAAGATATATTTAAATCTCAAATTTGATTTATTAAAAAAATTAAAATTTGCAATTTAAAATATCAATCTTTTAACAAACTTGAATTAAAATAAATTTAAACTCTATTGATATTTATATATACATTTAATATTTTAATAATAAGAAATTGTTATATAAATTTTAAAATAATATTTTTATTAAAGTATATCTATGTACGACCAATTTATAAGTTTATATATATATATGAGCAATTTATTAGAAATTTGTATTTTTATATTTTTGATTGAGATTATTTTTTACATATAATATATTGGGTCACCACCCACAAGACTAGGAAGATGCCAAGGTGGTGTTGGAGGGACGTGTTTAGGATTTTCGTGCAAGAATGGCTTTGCTAGCCATTTCTAGCACTATGAGGCTTCAAGCACAACATACCTCCTCATATACAACCAACTCCTCTTCTTAGAGCCCTAGGAATTCTACGTAGCAAGCTACTAGAACCTATGGACAACATCCTCGATGCACTAAGAGTCGCTCCTCTTCCAGGTCTCAATAGCAACGTAGTACCAAGGAGAATGTTCTAGTGGATCCCCAGACATCTGGTTGAATGAGAGCTGCTATTAGAGGCCAAGAAGCGTCATCCATCCTCAGCCAACAATGCACCGAGAAGCAACTGGGCATTTTCTTCCAACAATGCACCGTTCCCCAACTGAGCACCCTCCACCAACTAATCACCCTATTCTCAATGTTGACGATTACTATAGACCAACATCGGTGGTATGGGAACATCCTCCTAAACTCAAGCATGGTGGTGGAGAACCCCAATAACTAGCTCTTGGCATTATTCAGGCTTCCCATGTGATTTAGGGCATTTTTGGGCTTCTCAGCTTTCGCTGTTTTTATGTCCTTTTGATGTGATAAACCATTCACGAGATCATCTATCTGATTTCCCTCACAAAGACAGATGACCTTGTTTACTACAATTTTGTCACTGCCAATCTCTTTTGCGTCTAATTCAATTTTGTATCTAATTGGATAAATCTCCAAACATATAATTTCTGTTCATTTTCTATAATACAATGACTTCTAAGTTCGAAAAAAAAAAATTATTAATATAATATGATAATGAGTATTTTTTAAATAATTTTTAATTTTTTATATAATAATAATAATAATAATAATAATAAATCACTTCTTTTATTTCTTAATCTTAAATAAATTATTAAATACCAAAATAATTTTAAATCATATTTCATAATTAAAATAAAACCAATAAATAAATAAATAAATATAAATATATATATATATATATATAATTATTAAAAATATTTGTAATCAAAAATACCATATTTATGATCCATCAATATATTCCTTTTTAATTCTTTTAAGATTTCAATGTCTCGAATTGAATCTCTAATATACTTTTCTCCTTCAACCATTTGTGAATCTCTAACATAGTTTTCTCTTTAGTCCCTAACAATGGAACGCACGGACGGACTTTAGAAATCAAAAGATTTAACTCGTCGTTTCTTCTTTATTTTGTTAGCATTTACAAAGTTTTCGTTAAATATTTTATTTATTTTATGTTTTAAGTTCATTAGGATGTGATTTTAATTTCATATATTTTATGAGTAATTTTTTATTTTATTTTTGTCAAAATGATATAATAGATATACATGAAGTTTATTGTTTTATTAACTTTATTCAGATTTGATTTGTTAGTCACGAGAGCGATGTAAAAACTAAGTAAAAAAGTTACTTTTTATATGATTTCTAGAGACAAAAAAAACTAGATAGCCCAAAAACACGAAGAACAAAACGACAACTACCATTCAATACAGATCAATGGTGAAATTTTGGCGCATGAGCAACACGTGGGGCCATAGGAGGGCCAAGATCCCTATAAGCATGAAATTCCACATGAGCGAGGCATGCCTCCATCTAATCCAGTTGTTCATTAGATTGTTATTGGATTTGGCGCGAAGATGCCATGTGGTCCATAATATCCCACTCATTGTATTGAAGGTAATTTAGGAATGCAATAACCTCATTTCTATCCTCATATCTCTATTGCCGTATTTCGTCTAAGGTGGCCAATATATTTCTCAGTTGCTCAACCAAAAACTCCATTGTTGGTGGCTTCTCCACCCGCCCAGGTGACTGGGCCTGGTCCTGGGCCACCTCCCACACCAAATTAGCAGCCACAACCACATCCTTGTTTGCTGCCCCGACCCTACCAACCCTCTCCCCTAGCTAGTCCTAAGGCCCTGCTCCCCATCGAGATCTTCCATGTTGTCTCAACATTATCAATAAGACTCTAGAACACCATGAAGGGGATTTTGATGCAAGAAGAGTGCACCCAACACCCACCCACCCCTCTACTCCAACGCCCTGGTGAAAGAAAAACCTTGCAACATTTCCAATTCCAACTTACACTCCCAACACTCCAGAAATGACCTTGCCCTTGACCTTGCCCAAGAAACCCCAGTGACCAATATGGCACCCAATCATAGCCTCCCTATACCCCGTCTCAAATCTTTGTTGCAAAACAACACCCTCCCAAGGGAGGAACATAACAAAGCACACTAAGCATGCCCCTGACACAAAACCAAAGTAAAATTTAAACCAAATAGGAAGAAAAGCGCTTACCACATCACCACCAAAGGTTAGAAGGATTAGCCAAAGCCTGAGTTGTGCAAGTTGAATCAACATGACATAAACTCCAACCCGCATTTCAGAATGGCATTTATTTCTTCCACGAACCCTCTCCTCGGGATCCCAAACTACTCTAACAATGTTCTGATCATACAAATTCCAAGGTAAATCACACCAGCCACCAACGCCATGTAGAGACGAGCTTCCCAAACAAACAATCATGCACGTGTTGATGACCTACACATACTCAACATTGGTATTACCACCCTATCTATCGCCCATGCCAAGAACCCAATAATGTATGAAATTGTTGAACACCCAAGGTATATAGCTACTCTTTAGCTTCTCGAGTGATCCAGATTTATGCAGGAATGCAACAAAATACATAAATACCCATATACACAGAGATGCAGCAGGAATAAAACTTCATTTCATTAATATCAAAGCACTGAAATATGCTTATATACAAAAATGAAAATAAACTAGCTTGGGCGATGGTAGCTTATCTCTGAGAAGAGATGTGGTGGCTACATGCCTCTGAACTGTGTTACAATAAGGCTCAAAGGCCTAATTATTGTTGAGAAACAATGGAAAACCCTAAAAATCCAAAAACCTAACCCTAGGAGATGAAGCGCCAAAACTGTGGGCCCCGTTTCAGTAAATTGGTACATCAACTTCCTAGGGTCATAACTTTGGCATAAGATCTCCGCTTGGCTATCATAATATCTAGTTTCGAAGATCTCAAAGAGAAGGCCAAAAAACATTATTCATTCAAACTGAGACTTTTCCAATCTCTCCGTTTTCCCTAAAAATGTCTTTTAGTCCCTCAAAATAGCTTTGGAAGTTTAGGACGAGAAAAACTGCCAAAAATAGTAAGTTGTGCTGCAATTAAGTAAAATAAAAAGAAACAATAGTGGGGGTCCAATTGGAATAGGTGAGTGGCCACTAATATCCACGTGGATTAGTCCTTCACCCTTAGGAATCAATGGTCCCCATTGTGTTGAGTGCCTCCATGAGATGGGGAAACTTCTGTTGAACTTGGTCCCTGGTGAGCCACTTGCCTTGGTGCAGGAGTTCACCAACTTTGACAACCCGATACAATTGTATCTTCTGCTAGCGAGTGTTCTTGATCTGCGTGTCCATGATCTGATCAGTTGTGGCCTTTTCCACGCAGTCTCGGTTTAACTCTATTAGTGTGAGATGTTCTGCAATGTCTGATGTGTCTAGTAATGGTGGAAAGTATGGTCGAAGGTAGTCCACATTGAACATTGGGTGTAGGCCAAGGAATGGTGGAATGTTGAGCTTGGAAGCATTGTCCGCTACAGCCTTAGTGATGGTGTAAGGCCCATATCGGAGTGGGCGAAGCTTGCAGTGGGGCCCAGCGAGGTGTTCCTTATGCAAATGTAACCAAACTTTTCCACCTACCTGGAACTTGTGTGGCACCCGATGCTAATCATGATGTTGCTTGTACTTAGCGTTGGCTCTATCCAATATGCCATGGACATGTTGGCGAATGTACTTAATGCATTCAATGAAGCTACTAGCCCTATCAGCTTCGGATTGGACATGAGCCGAATCTGCCTGAGTAGCTGCAAATGGTATGGCCACATCAATGGGACATAGTGGCTGGAATCCCAAGCCCACCTGAAAGGGGTTATGGCTAGTTGATCTATGGAGATATTTGTTGTAGCTGTGATGGACATAGGGAAGGCTTTCATCCCATGTGTGTGGATGCTTTGAGTTGTACATACACAAAATTTGTATGATCATCTTGTTGACGACCTCTGTTTGGCCATCAGTTTAGGGGTGGAAAGCCTTGGACTTAGTGAGCTTGGTATCCAACATCAACCAGAGACTTTTCCAAAATGTACTTAGGAGCCTATTGTCCTGATTTGAGATAATGGACCGTGGGATCCCAAAATGTACCCACACTCATTCAAAGAAGAGCTTACCAGTGGCTTTTGTTGTGATACTCTTCTTGTAGGTTGCCAGAGTGGCCATCTTCTGTCAATGACCACGGAAACACAGTCATTTCCATGCTTAGTAGAAGGAAGGCTTGACATGTAATCCATGGAGATGGATTCCCAAGGTTGACTAGGAGTAGGAAGAGGAGTATATAGGCCTTGCTTCTTGATGGTCTGCTTCATAATGACATAAGCAGTGAAAGATCTGATGTACTTCCCAACATCTTGTTGAAGGTTCGACCAATAAAAATACTTTTGCAACACTGCCACTATTTTCTCTACCATGAAATGTCCAGCAACCCGACTGTAGTGCGCCTCCGAAATAAACTTGGCATGCTCACTTAAAGGAACACATATGTGTCCTAGGTGGCATAACAGTGCATCCTGGAGGTGAAAATTTGGAACTTGCTTATCTTCCAGAAGTGTTTGATATGTGCTGCCGAATTCTGGATCGCTCTTGTAAAGATGCAGCCACCCCGCAGTTTCGTGCCCACAAGAGTTGAGCACAGTGGTCAGCTCCATGACCGGTGTTCGGCTGAGGTAGTCTATAACATTGTTGGTGTTTCCCTTCTTGTACTTAATGTTCAAATGGAATTGTTGCAACTATGTGGACCATTTATGATGGCGATCACTCTGCAACTTCCCTTGTGTCTATCTGAACTACAGGGGTCAGTGGTCTTTGTGGATGATCATTTCCTTCCCCAGAATGTAATGCTTCCATTGTTGGCAGACTTGCATAATGGAATAAATCTCTTTTTCATAGGTGGGATACTTTCAGACTGTGTCTGAAAGTGTCTCACTGTGATATGCCACTAGATGCCCCTGTTGAGTAAGAAATGCACCAATATCATAGTCGGAGGCATCTCTCTCGATCTCAAATGGTTGCTGCAGGTATGGTAATGTGACCACTGGTGTAGAACAGAGGCGGTGCTTCAAATAGATAAACACCTTCTGTTGGGATTCAGAACAAAATAAATTTTCTTTTTCTCCATCATTGGTTACTTGAATTAAAGGCCAAGTGATATGAGAGAACCCCAACATGAACCTGTGATAGAAATTGGCAAGACCCAGAAAGCTGCGGAGCACTATTAGAGTGGTTGGGGTTGGCCAGTCCCGAATGACTTGTATCTTGGCTGGGTCCACAAGAAAACCTTGCTCATTAATGATGTACCCTATATATTGAACCTGGGTCATGCCAAAAGTTCATTTCTCCAAATTGGCACACAACTTGTGCTGTCGTAGGGTTTGAAGGACCTGTCAAATATGGTGGAGGTGCACTTCCATACTCTGGCTGAAGATCAATATGTCATCTAAATACACCACCATGAATGTATTGGTGAAGGGTCACAAGATGTTGTCCATCAATCTCATGAAGGTTGTGGGGGAATTCGTCAACTCGAAAGGCATGATCAACGATTTGAAAAGGCCCTCCTTGAATTGAAGGAAGTCTTCCACACATTAGAGGGTTCGATAGACACCTAGTGATAACCAGACTTCAAGTCAATCTTGTTGAAATATTTGGCCCCCTTAAGCTGGTCCAGAAGGTCATCAATCTGTGGAATTGAGTACCTATTCTAGACAATGATCTTGTTCAGCACCCGATAGTTAATACAGGGTCTCCATGTCCCGTCCTTCTTTTGTACCAATACAATTGGACTCCCACAGGGTGATGATATTGGGCTGATGTGCCCTTTCTGCAACAACTCATGAATATGCCTCTTGATCTTGTCAATCTCCATAATAGAGCGTTGATAGACCAATCCATTGGGTAGCGGTGCGCCTGGGGTCAGATCAATGGAGTGATTAACCTGACAGTGAAAATGTACCCATTTAGGTGAGCTGAAAATGTCCCTCTACTCCTCCACAACCTTATCCATCTGCTACTGTTGTGCACATGAGCCCTGTCTAGAAGTCGTGGCCACAAACTTCTTCTTTCCCTGAGGGGGAATTAGAAGGAAAATAAATTTCCTGATCTGGAAAATGATTTTACTGCATTGCTTTGCAATGATCAAAGATATGGTGGTAGGCAGGGCTACCTCTGTTATCCTGTACAACTTATGGCCCAACGTAATAATCACAGAGCAAGGTTTAGACTCATATACAACATGTCGCTTCCATAAGTATGGTTGTCCTAATAATACATCACAAAATTCAAGAGGAACAACATCACACAATACCTCATATGTGAAGGGCTTCATGTTAAAGGGAAGGCAACACTACTGGCTGATGCGAAGATCTATTCCTTGGTGAAGCCACTCGATGGTGTATGGGTGTGGATGTGTTGTAGTTGGTAGGCCCAGCGGCTTCACAATCTTTGCTGAAACGAGGTTCTTTTGGCTCTTGATGTTGATAATGTACTGCAGCGGAGAACCCTTCACCCATATTTGTGAGTGGAAGAGGCGTTTCCCCTCCTCTAGGTATGCAGGTTCATTCTTTTGGATCTTAGTGGTGGCCATGGTGCCCTTGGGCTCCACGTTAATGATCTGCTTCCCTTTGTCGGGTTCCAACTCAGAGTCGAAATATGCATCTAATTCGGAAGCCTTCATCTCTCCCACCAATCACTACTTGGCACAACACTCACTTGTGTTGTGAATGGAGCTCGTATGCAACACACACCATTTCCCCGTGTCCTTCTTTGTCTTTGTGGTTTTTTTCCTTGCTTGTGGCTATGACGGGTTGTACTGGGTCACCTAACCTTGGCTTTTTCCTTTGCTATGTGGTTTGGGGGCGCCTTTTCCTTGCTTTAGATTCACAAATCCAAAGTCTCACTTCTTCTGTTTAAACTTATGCTGAATCTTGACAACGTATTGGTATGCCATGCCGAACGAGGAGATGTCCAAGAACTCCATCTAGTCCTGGATGTACTTGCATAGACAACTGTTGTACTTGAGTACCAGATGCTTCTCAGAATCCTTAATACACAGCATCATGCGAAGGGTATGGGAAACATTTGTAAACTCTGACACATTTTGGTCCCTTCTCTGCCGTAGCGTGGTCCACTTTATGTATTTATATTCATAGATCCTGACATGGTAATATTGTTCCTTGATGGTGTCTCAGAAAGAATTCCAAGTCGGTGCTGATGAAAACAATGAGGATTCCCTCTCGTCCTTTTGTTCACAGTAGGTTTCCCAATAGTCCTTGACGTGTGGGGCGGCTTTGAGAAGTGAAAAAGTAATCTTTTCCTGATTGGAAAAGTCATGAATTGAAAAATATCCTTCCAACATATTTAACCATTTATCTACGACATCTGCATCTATCTGGCCCTGAAATATGGGAATATCAAAGTTAACTTATACCTTAAAAGGAGTGGCACCTCTAGAGTGGTTATTGGATGAAGATGCGTCACCTGTGGATAGTCGTCGAAGGACTTGGGAAATGTTATCCATCATCACGTTCCTTTGTCACTCGAGGGCTTCCTCGAGCAGTGTTTTGAAATGATCTCCTTCCCCCTCGTCTTTTTTTTCTTTTTCCATGGGAGGTCGTTAGGTTTTGTGAGGCTGGTCTTGCAAAGGTTCAACCAGATCGAGCCCTAACTCCTTATACCTCGAACTTGTTGGGGACATGCAAAGAAAAAAGGAGAAAGAGCAGGCCGCTCTGATACCACTAATCCAGACTTATGCAGGAACACAACAAAATATAGAAATACCCATATAAATAAAACTTCATTTCATTAATATGAAAGAACTGAAATATGCTTACATACATAAATGAAAATAAAATAGCTCGCACAATGGTAGCTTATCTCTGAGAAGAGATGTGGCGTCTACATACCTTTGAACTATTTTATAATGAGGCTCAAAGACCTATTTATTATTGAGAAACAATGGAAAACCCTAAACATCTAAGAACCTAACCCTAGGAGATGAAGAGCCAAAACTGTGGGTGTCGTTTGGGTAAATTGGTACATCAACTTTCCCACTTTGGAATATGATCTCCATTTGGCTATCATAATACCTCGTTTCAAAGATCTCGAAGAAGAGGCCCAAAACAAATTAGTAAATTGGTTTGAGACTTTTTTGGTCTCTCTGTTTTCCCTAAAAATGTCTTTTAGTCCCTCAAAACGGCTTTGGAACTTTAGGATTTGAAAAACTGCCAAAACTAGTAAGTTGTGCTGCAATTAAGGAAAATGAAAAGAAACAACAGTGGGGATCGAAGTGGAATAGGTGGGTAGCCACCAATATCCACTTGGATCATCGAGACTTCTATCTTCTTGACGCCGCTTGTCATGGCTTCCCCTCCTATTTAATGCGCACGTCATTCACAATTATCTCATCTTGCTTGAGCTAGGATTCATACGTTGCATTCAACCACCCCTTGGTGTTTATTTTTAATATATTTGATTTTAAAGTTAATAAATAATTTTTCTAAATATAGTTTTAATGCAGATAAATTTGTTTTATAAATGAAATTGCATTGCAGTTGAGACTAAGTTCCATGTTCATTGTAGTTAATGATTAAATGCCTTTTTGCTATACCACCACCTTCTAATTGCTATCCTCATCTAGTTGCTACCACTTTTCACTTGCTTGCTACGACCCCATTCCATTTGGTAATTTGCATGTTATAATCCTTTATTATGGTTCAAATACTATAATTGTCACTTTTATTTGCCTTAATATTCTTATCATTCCTTGTTCCTTAAACCATAAAGAATGAATTAAATAAATTAATATTATTTTAATAGTTAGTTTTGGTTTCTTACTTGAGATATGCTCTCATTTCCATTGTCATTCATTCCACATTCTTCCAAGACATTAGCTTCCATTTCCACCATTTTCATTATGGACCATTGGGTATCATTTTGAGTTTGGATTAAACAATCAAACATGTTGATCCAACAACTTAATCTACTACTAATTAGTGTATTTTCTTCTAGTTCTTAAGATGGAAGGGATGTTTCTCCCTGGCTTGCTCTGTTAATAATGGTGGTACCTATACATCTTAGGATGTCTATGTTACAAGTGCAACGAGATTCGAAAATAGCTTTTTGATAAAGATGAGCGACTAGAATTACATCCCTCCATTCGCTATTCTACATCCCCTCCATTCATATTTATATTGAAGGACCCATATTGGTGTGCTCCATCTACACTCAAAATAACCCATATTGGTGTGCTCCATCTACACTCAAAATAACCCATATTGATGTGCTCCATCTACACTTTAAATAACATATATAGGATTCCACTTGTAATCCCAATAGTTCTTATATATGATTGTATGGGCCAATATAATTTATATTATTGCACGCATTCAATAATATAAAATGTGATTACTTTCTCATGGTTCATGTTAATACCAACTGCTAACGATATTATGTCAAAGTAAGAATAGTGGAAAAGCTATTTTAAGAGCCAATATCAATGTGTCTTACACATGCATTACTCTAGAAGGTTTTATTATTATTTTTAGATGAAAATAAAAATATTTCTTTCAAACTGTTAGGATATTTCGACACATAAGAAATAGATAAGTATAACTTGGTCTAGTGTAGAGTTAGGTAAAGTGTGTTTCTTTGCTATGTACTTTTGTAACTTACAATTCGACGGTCACGATATGTTCTAGACATGAAGTGATCCGACGGTTCATTCTCTCCTTGGTATTACTGACACTTAATCTGTGGCTTGACACCCGATTGGTCCATGATCTCTATTTAAAGAGCATGGAGGGTCACTTGTAGGGTAACTGTTCATGAGAGAAGCTTATGTAAATTTTCATTCTTTTATTAATAAATTCCCTGAAGTGGCCGCATTGGCTCAGGGCATGGATTGTTTCCCTCTTTGAGGGTTTTAACCACGTCAAGAATACTGGTGTATTGGTCTGTGATCTGTTTGTGAGTGGTGTCCTTTGGTGTTCTATCTGAGGAACTTACCCTGTAAATTCCTACACAAACCTCTTTTTGTCGGAGATGTTTTCTTTTATAGCAAGTTGGATAACTTCGCATTTACTTCATGTAGGCTCGTAGAGGAGACTTTGATGAACCATTTACCCTTGAAAGCATATATTTTTTTGGGGAAGGTGAGTATTATGGTTGGTTCTTATGTATGGTATGCATTTAACATAGTTACTGATCAAACGAGAAAATGACCTAGTACCCATTTTTTTGAGGTAGCAAAAAATCGCTCGATTTTGAAAAATGGTGATTCAGAATACAACTTTTTTTTGGAGCATATTTTTGCCACTTTAAGTTTTTTTATGTATCAAGTATGAACAATATTTTTAAATGTTAGTGATTTTCATGTTGATTTTGAAAAGTGTTGATGCAACATCAACACACTTTTTTCGAGGGCTTATTTTTGACACTTTAATTTTTTTTTATGTATCGAGTATGAACACTTTTGTTTTGTTAGTGATTTTCATCTTGATTTTGAAAAGCGCTGATGAGCATCAACTCTTTTTGTTTAAAGGGCTTAGTTTTTACATTTTAATTTTTCTAATGAATTAAGTGTGGATATTTTTTTTTAAATGTTGGTGATTTTCATGTTAGTAATAAAACATAAAAGTAAAAATAAAAAAACATGACAAAAAAAATCAAATACAAAAAAAAAAAAAAAAAAAACAAAAAACAAAAAACAAAAAACAAAAAACCTATAAAAATGTAAAAAAAACATTAAAAAAAAAAAACATAAAACATGACAAAAATAAAAATAATAAAAACATGTTATTAATAAAACATAAAAATATATTTAAAAAAATAAAAACATAACAAAAATAAAAAAACATAAGAATAAGAATAAAAATAAAAAAACATGACAAAAAAAAAAAATAAAAAAACATAAAACATAAAACATTTTAGTAATAAAACATAAAAATAAAAATAAAAACACATGACAAAAAAAAATCAAATTCAAAAAAGTATATAAAAAAAACAAAACAAGAACAAAAAACCTAAAAAAAAAAAAAAAAACTAAAATAAACTCGTAAAAATTAAAAAAAAAAACAAAATGAATAAAAAATTAATGAAAAAACAAAAAATAAATAAAAAATATCAAAAAAATAAATAAATAAATGATTTTTCTTTTTTTTCAAAAAGTATAGATAATTTAAAGAAAAACAAATTGAATCGATATATATATATATATATATATATATATATATATATATATATATATATATATATATATATCATTATTATTATTTTTCTTAAAATGAAAACCTCATTAGAAAAAAAAATTTAAAATGATTACCAAAGAAAAAAAAAAGGAGAAGAAATAAAATTAAATTTTAAAAATAAAATTAATTAAAATAAAAATTAATTAGAATAAAAAATTAAAAAATATTTAAATTAAATAATTAAAAAAAAAATGAAAAGCAAAATAAAAAACAAAAAATTATTTAAAAATAAAAAATAAAAGATAAAAAATTAAAAACAAATTTAAAAAAATTCAAAAGATATTAAAAAAAATTCGAAACCAATTAAATATAAATATAAATATAAATTAAAATTAAAAAAAATTAAAGAAAACAAAAAAATAGACATTAAAAAATACAATTTAAAAAAAAAAGAAGAAAAGAAAAAAAACATACATTAATCCTACTTCGCCTCTCTCTCCCCTCCCCATCCTCGCCTCCCCCCTCCTGCCAACTCTGCACCCCTCCTTTGCCCCCTTCCCTACCCTCGTCCCCCCCTCTCACTCTCCCCGACCCCACAACCCTCCCTACCTCACGCCCCTCCCCTCCCCACCCTTGGCCTTGCCCTCTCCCTCCCCGACCCCTCCATCCCCCCTCCTGTCCCCCACTCCCTTTCCACGCCTTGCCTCACCCCCGTCCCCTCCTCGCCTGGGCCCCCAGTTAGCAGCCAAGCGGTCGCAGGTTGGGTGCCCAGGCGGTGGGGGCGAGCGCGGGGAGGGGAGGTGGGGGGGGGGGGGGGGGGGGGGGGTTGTAGGATCCGGGGTAAGGGGGGCGAGGGCGAGGAGGGGAGGAGGGGGCGAGGGCAGAGAGGGGAGAGGGAGGCAGGGTAGGATTAATTTTTTACTTTTATTTTTAAATAGTTTTTTTTTGTTTTTTGTTTTTTTTTTTAAATATATATTTTTTTTTAAATTGGTTTTTTAATTATTATTATTATTTTTACTTTTTTTATTTGTTTTGATTTCTCTCTTTTTTGTTTGTTTGTTTGTTTTTTTTTTTTTAATTTAAATATTTTTGTATTTTAATTTTTTCTAATTGTTTTGAAATTTTTTTTTTGGTAATTATTTAACATTTTTAAGCGATATATATATATATATATATATATATATATATATATATATATATATATCTTATAAAATGATATTTTATTTATTTATTTATTTTTATATATTTTATGAAATTTAATTTATTTTTTGTCATGAATCGTCCCCTGGCCACCCCTCGCCAGTTGGACCTTAGGGTAGCGGGGATTTTTTTTTTTTTTTTTTTTTTTTTAAATGTTGTATTTTATTTTTGTAAATTTTTTTATTTGTTTTTATTTTATTTTTCTTTTTTCCTTTTTTTTTTTTTTAATTTTACATGGGATGGCTAATTTTTTTTTTACATTTTATAGTTTTTTTTTTGAAGTCATTACTATATATTTTTTATATTTGATATTTTTTGTCATTTTTTTTAATGTTTCATTACTTGTTATTATTTTTTATTTTTATTTTTTTTAAATATTTGAATTTTTGTTTTCTTATATATATATATATATATATATATATATATATATATATATATATATATAGGGTCTGTGTCGATGCTTGTCTAGCAACCCGATCCCATTATGTGCAATTTGATAGCAGATTTTAAATTTTTTGTTATAATGAATCGAGTCTGCCCCACAATGTGTTAATTTCGTGGTTGGTCTTTAAGTTTTCATTACAATTGGTTGAGCTCACCTACACTGCATGTCAATTTGATAATTGATTTTTTTTTTTTTTTTGCAATATATTAAGTTGTTTTAGGCTAAGATTTCAAAATCACTATACATTTAGCATTTTTAAAAAATTACTCTTGGTATAATAACTCTTTCATTCAGGTTTTCATTTTTAAAATTTTTTTAGTCATAAAATTTTTCCATAATGTCATGTTTGAAATATTTTGAAAATTTAAGATTGTTTGTAGTCATAATCTTTGGTTTTAATTCCATGGTTGAAAAATTGTCAAGATTTTAATGTTTTTCTAAGTCATGATATTTTATCTTTAATGTTATGGTTGAAAACAATTATAAATATTTTTTCTTAGCACCATGTTTGAAAAATGTTGGAGTTTTAAGGTTTTTCAAAGAAGTGATATTTTAAATTTAATGTCATGCTTAAAAATCATTGGAATTTTAAAGCTTTTCAAAGACATGATATTTTATCGTTAATGTCATGCTTGAAAATCATTGGAAATTTAAAGCTTTTTAGAGACATAATATTTTATTTTTAATGTCATTATTAAAGAATGTTGAAAATGTACTTTGAAAAAAAAAGGCGTTATTCCAACATCAACACTTTTGGATTTCAAGGTGTTTTTTTGCACCAATCAAAATGACTTTTATTGTTTTTTACGGTTATTTTTAAAAAATATTGAAAATTTACCTTGAAAAAAAAATGGTGATGCAGAATCAACACTTTTTATTTTTGGGTTGTTTTTTCATGTTTTTTTGGGATTTTTGGGCTCAGGTACCCGTTTTGAGGCAATAATTCCCGTTTGATCGGTAAATATGTTATTTATGATTTGGAAGGTTTATAAACATCATGGTAATTTTCAATCTTCCTCAAGCCATGTAGGAACACACCTTTCAAGTAGATTACATTGTGCCCTTTATTATAAGAGAATTTGGCTCAATGTTTCTTAGTGGCAACTTCAACTGCAATTAGGCCATTCAATTTTTTATGAAAGGATCCATATCCACATACTCCACTTGCACTAACATTAACATATATATGACTTTGAATGCTCCTTGTACACTAATTTTAAATTATACATGCATTCATTAATATAAGATTTGATTATATTACCTTAGTTCATGTGAATAGTAATGGTTAGTAATACTACATTGTAGTAATGTTAATGTCGGAGATGCTCAATCTTTTTTGTTGTAATGTGTCAAAAAGCTTGTAGTTGGTAGTGTGAATTTCTTACTTTTGATAGAATAAATGAGGTAAATGAGAAATTAAGATAAATGAGCTTCCTTAATTAGTGATTAAAATATGACCATTAAAATAAAATGAGAAAGGGAACACACCTTAGACACATCTATCACCATCATTTCCTTAAGGCAAGGTTGACTATCAAATCAATTATGTGAGCATACTTTATTGTACCATTGGAATTAATCTATTTTAACTTCAGTATAATCATGAAAAACTATGGGAATGAACTCTATAAGGGTTATAGTTATTTTCCCATCTTTCATTTGAAAAATTAGATGGCTTAGGGAGAGAGGTAGGAATTGTAAAAAATATATTCTTTAGATGACAATTGTCAACAACCATGAATACACAATGGGGACAACCAATGAAACTATTGTTGCTTACTTAGAGGATGGGGACTAGATTTAGATTTTAGCAAGATACTACCATATTTTCTTGTGCTCCTTTCACTTAATTATAAACTAGCACGTGAAGGATAAGCACAAGAGAAACGTTATAGTATTAGGCCACAGAGAAGGCATTTTTAGCTCCAATGGAGAATGCTATAAAAACAACAATCCAAGCCATATAGAGCTAGCACAATGTAATGAAAAATGACAAGCAATGATGAACAACAATTTGAACTATGTGTGATGGATAGAAACAATGTGATGATTGGTTGTTATTTTTGTTTGCATGGTGTTCAGTTTGCATGGGGACATAACTAGCAAATACTTCATCATATAAAGTAATACATGAAATCCCTTTTTAGATTGAAATGCATATAATGACAAACACTTATTCATGGTTGTGGGTGAGAGAGCATGAATGTGTCTCGTTTCCATTGCTTTCACAACCAAAAAATACACATTTTCATTCTTTTTATAAAGCAGATGCAATATATTAAGGGATTGGAGGCTCAAGGAGAAAACTTGTTAGCCTCACTCGCACATTAAAAACAATTCTAAGTCCAAATAATTAAATTAATTAAAATCATGAAAGTTAGGATTTAATCCTACCTTTCTAGATTGAGTTTGTTCCTCATGGTTAGGAGTCAGTTTAGGCTTAGTTGGTTGAGAGATTCTCTCCAACTAGTTAGGCTCCTAGATTAGTGTGTTGTTGAGATATTTTCTCAACTATAATGTCCAAGATAGGCATACTATCTTGACACCAACTTCCTCATGTATTTATTTGTACTATTATCATTCTTTGTACATTGGATTGATTAATAATGAAATTCATGAGAATGAGAGACTACAGGAAAGTCTCTCATGCCTTTTCCGCCATGTCTAGTTTTTTTATATTTCTAATATTTATTTTATGAGTGAGTGTGTTATTGTTAGTTCGTTAGTTTCCTTCAAAACTATGGAAGTAGATAATTTCGTTATATATGAATTGCAACAAAAATTAATTCTTATTACAATTTTTTTGAAATAGTCAATTGTTTAGAAGCATTTTTTAAAGTTATACAATTATAGCTTCAAAAATCTAATGATTTCGACATATTATCTTAGGTTGATCCTGGTTGATAGAGATAACTTGCAAGCAAAGTCAAAGCATTTAACTACTCCTATGATATGAAACAATCAAAATTAACTTTTCCACCCTTAAAGCGGAATAAAATATTGCAAAATGACATATTTGATATCATAAAATAAGCCTTTGGCATACAAAATATTAGAAAAGGATGACTTGATAACATAATAATAAAAAAAATGTTTTTGTTTGAGATTCTGCATGAACCTTTTAAGTACTTGATATAGTTGACATTACTATTGCCAGGTCCTCGGATGAAATGGATTTCAAAATATAAACCTCATAAGGATGTGAAAGTTTATTCATAATTGAAAATAATATTAAAATGAGAGAGTAGAGATTATTAAACACACTAATGTATCTATATATATACATTAAATGTAATAGTACATATAAATAGAAGAAATGTTGTCTTAATATAAGAAAACTATCTTAGACACACAATCATTTGGTTGAGCAAATATTTCAATCCATTAGAGAAATTTTGAGGTAAAAAATGGACCTCATAAGGAATATTATAAAATAATAGTAGAAATAATAAAATAAGATTAGATCACATCATTAGAGTTTAGAGGGAAAAAAGAAAAACTACTTTTTAAACTTGTATTTTCAATTTATCTCCCTACGCTTTTACTCAAATTTCGATTGAGAGCACTCGTTGGATGCAACATTTAATTCCTCATCCAAGGAATGCCCATACTTCATACGTTTATTGGATCCTGCTACACAAAAAATGATAAATACATGAAAAAATGTGATTGCAATCACGTTTTTCGTGTACTTCTCATTTTTTGTGTAGCAGGGTCTATCGAAAGTATGCAACGTGGCTAATCCTTGGATGAGGAATTAAATTTTGCATCCAATGGGTGCTCCCACTCAAACTTTGAGTAAAACTGTAGGGAATAAATTGAGAATACGAGTTGAAAAAATAGTTTTTTATTTTTTAATATTTTTACCTTTTTACTCCAAAAATGGTGAATTATCACCTATGGTTGACATCATCATCTTGAATCCTATTGGCTCTTATAAAGTTCATTTTGGTTCTACATTTTTGTTTTGAGGCTCATTTTAGACCTCAAAATTTCTCTAATAAACACTAATCAAGGAAGCTAACTAGTTTGAGAGAATTTCTCAAACTAGCTAGGCCTCAACAACCTCCTAACTAATAAGAACAAAATTATTCTCGTAGAGACTAGAACTCTACCTAATAATGACCAATAAACTCAATAATTAAATATGTGACCACATACAAATAAGACAAGTGGGAGTTATATATTCCAACAAATAAAGCATTCATGTAAATTGCTTTCCTTTATAATTTATTACACTCACTTTGAATTATTTATCCCTTTTCAAGTTATCCATATTGCACCTACAACCTAATGATAATGCACATGGATACAATAAACAAATCTTTATGTCCCTAGGCATGTCTATTTTGAAATAGGGCTTCCAAAGTTTTAATTTAATTATCAATAATTACTAGTACAACCATATAGATTAAATGGCTACTAAATGCTGATAGGAATCAATCCATAGTAAGTATCAAATAATTTACTTCATAATACATCTCACGTTATTAAAACTAGAAAATTCATAAAACTAACTAAATTATAACTTTATTATTATTATTATTATTATTATTATTATTCTTTTTTACATATAAACGTTTGGAAAATCATGAAACAATATTCGTATCCATGGAGATTTACCCTCAATTTACCATGCATATTCTCAATGTGTAAATATAATTTGTTACAATACCATAGGCCAATACCATGGCTTATCAATATCACATGCCCCAAAAACCATAACTTATTTCATATGACAAATTTTTTTAATTAATAAATTTAATTATAAAAAACAAAAAGAGAATAACTACTTTGAAAATAAATATCAAGCTTTGATTTGTGTATACAACTAAGAATATTCTAGAATATTCCATGGAGGTTAAATCCCTACCATCCACCTAATAATTATTGATAGTTACATTAAAATTCTAAAATCCATGTGATCTATTTTAATAGGTGGAGCTCAAAAAAGCACCTGCTAGGGTTTCTTACCCATATGTCATACCATACAACCAACTGAATCCTCTAGTGCAACATTCTAAATTGGAAAGAGGTTCAACGTCATTGGTGTGTATCTAGGAGGACTGCATGAGTGCCCATGGAGGGATAAACACGAGCCCATGCTATAAAAATATTTTTACTAGTGAGGACCAACCAAGATCGACCTTCAGGGAGGAATCTTATGTTAAAAATAATGACATGGAAACAATTGACACCACTCCACTAGGAGCTTAATCACAAAACCATTTTAAGAGTAGATGTTCCACAAAAGCAACAAGGATCCCAAATACGAGGTAAAGTATACCAAACTTGATGGTTACATTTTGTACATCAAATATCACACCCTTATCTATAAATTAATAGGCATTTGGTCCACTAAAAGGGACTTAGTCAGATGTATCCAACACAAATGACAGCTTATAGTCAAGTTGACCTAGAATTAACCAAATATTTCTTTACAATTGTCTTCACAAATCTAGAAGAAAAAGACAAGGTTGTTGAAAATGGCCCATATGTTTTCAATTATGTTGGGATATTAATGAAGTTCTTGGAGGAATGATATAATCCAAAAAACAAAAAATTCCTAGTAACTCCAGTTTGGGTGAGAATGTTCTCACTACCTAAAGAGTTCTTGGATTTAGAAATTCTTGAAGGTATCATAAACAAAATTTTCTCCTTTGTAAAGCTCTCATAAGTCATGAGAAGAGGGTTTTATACCTACTATGCTATTATCTGTGTTTATATGAACATACCCTAAATGACACCAGAATCTATATAGATCTCATATCAGGATGAAGTGTGAATGAGAAACGTAGATTGCGAACATGTCCCCTCTCATTGTCTTCACTATCATGAATAGGATGATATGTATTATGATTGTCCTCTTCACTAGTAAGATCCCAAGTGTGAATCCCAATGTTTAGAATCAAAATGATTTGGGAGAGTAGTACCCAAGAAAAGAAACCAAAGAACCTCTCCATCCCACTAGGAAGTAGTCCCTATACAAACCACAAACAAATATTCCTCTCATGAACCCAGATGAAGAACCTAAACTTCCAAAGGACATCATGAATATGGACCTCAACATGATTATGTAACAAAATGTAACAAATAAGAGGAAATCATTGGAAATATCACAAGAAACACTAGTCCAGGATGAGAAACCCATACTAAACACGTCAAGGAAAAATTTGAGAGGAAACAAAAATTTTAAACTAGGATGAGAAAAACCTACTAAACATGATTAACGAGTGGAAAAATAAATATCAAAATACTATTACTAAACACTAGAAGGTTCAGTATGATCAAATATATCTTACGTTAAAATATCAACATCAAGAATTAATTCCAAAGATGGGGTCAACCAGACATGGCCTAGGAATCCACACTTACACTACCAAGGAAAATGTCTAGAAAACCGAGGGGAAAAAGATGGGAAGAACGGAAATTAAAGCCTCATTCAAATAGTGGGAGACCATTTAGTCAATTCATGGCAAGTTACAATACTATCAAAGTTGTTTGTCTCATCCAAACACCTTTCATAATAAAAATTTTATCATGGAAAATCTGGAGTCTCAACAACAAGGGTAAGTATCGAATTCTTAATGAAAGAATTCAAAAGGGGAATCTGTTAGTTATTATGCTATAGGAAACCAAACTCTTTAGTGAGATAATTAGTGAAATAGCTCATCAATTTTGATGGGGTTGTGAATCCATATCAATTGATGCTAGAGGAATAAAATGGGGATTGGAAATACTTTAGAACCACCAAGAAATATCCTTTAATGATTGGATCGTGTTACCCTGAATTCTTTCAGGTCAATTCCAATATGTGGAAGCCAAGGGAATGGGTTTTCTTATATCGATCTATGACCCCCATATACCTGCAGATAAAATTGGGTTCATCACAAGCATAAAAACCATTTGAGCTATCCACCAAGAAGAGTTGTGGATATTAGGTGGTGACTTCAACCTCATTAAATCATTGGAGGAGAAGAAGTGTAGGATCATAATATTGGAACCAAAATCCCAATAGTTTAAGGATCTCATTTAGTAGCTTTAAGTGATCAATCTACCAATGGTGAATGGAAATTTTACCTTGAATAATTTTCATGGAGGAAAGCATCAAATTTCCAATAGACTAGATAGATTCATTTTCTTAGAAGTCCTTTTGGAGCTGGATATATTTATTGAAGCCTCCATATTACCAAGCACTAGTTCATATCACTATCCCATTTTATTAGCGCTAGACCTTAAGGACTATTGCCACAACTTCCATTTCGTATTTGGAAGCTTCTGGTTATGAGACCCAAACTTTATTAGAAAAACCAAAGAATGTTTGGAAGCAATTGATATCCAAGTAAGAAACTGCATACATACATTCCATCTAAAATTAAAGGAACTCATAGAAAAACATAAAACCCACAACAAAATGATGTTTGGGAATATTTTCGAGGATATGAAACCATTGGAATACCACATGCAATAAGTGCAGCAACAAATCATCCTATAAGATCACACAGAGGACCTAATTATGGAAGAGGGATAGTCAATCAATCAACTTGAGGCTTGGAGAAAGCAGGAGGAAGTTCTCTAAAAGCATAAATTTACAAGTAGGTGGTTAAAAGGAGGGAAGAGGAATACATAATTATTCCAAAAGGAAATGTTGAAACACATACATATTAATATAAAATTCTCCTTAATATATCAAGAGTGCAACATATTGGTGGCACATGCTTATATAGAACAAGAATTGGTAGCACATTGCCAATCCCTCTTATCAGAACCATAGCCAAAACCATATAGAAGCAATCTAGAAGATAATAACTAATATAAACAAACTCTTATGGCCATCTCAAAATGATGCTCTAATGAGGGAGGTTACATTTATGAAGGTGGAGGAAACTATTATGGAAATTCCAAAGAAAAAATCCCTATGATCCAATGGATTCACAACATATTTCTTTCAAGCCCACTGACACTTCCTTGGTCAAGAAATCCATTCGCTGGTGGAAGAATCTCATCTCTCATTTTTTGTGTGGCTTGGATATAATGCTACAGTTCTCACCCTAATATCAAAATCCAGTAAGGATAATTTTTCTAATTTCTTCAAATTGATAGCCCTATGTAATTTCATATACAAAGTTATCTTTACAATGATTGTAAACTCCCTCAATCCTTTACTAAGTTCAATGATGTCCCCTAAACAAATATGAAGGCCACTAGATCCTAGATGGAATCTTAGTACCCATGAAGTCATATACTCATTGAAAAGATCCAAGAAGGCATGGATGGTGATAAATATTCACCTCTTTAGGGCTTATGATCGACTAAATTTGGAATATCTCTTACAAGCCCTTCAGGCTTTTAGATTCTCAAACCAATTGAAAAAATGAATCATATATTTGATCTCAACCCCTTCTTCTAGATACTCTTGAATGGATCCCCTTCCTCTAGATTTAAGCCGTCAATATGGCTTCAACATGGTGACCCAATCTCCCCCTTTCTTTTCATCTGGGTAATAGAAGGGTTGGGAAGACATCTCAAGGAAACGATGAGTCAAGGTAATATCAAAGGATTATGGCTATACGGAGTGGATATCCCTATCAAACACTAATTATTTTTGTTGACGATGTCATGATATTTTGAGTTTCAATAGCTAGAGAGATCAATACATTGAAAACAATCCTCTGTGAATTTACGGAGGCCTCAAGTACCATAATCAAAGCAAAAAGAAAACTTAAGTCTATTTTTTCAATATTGATGTGGTGGTGAAACATCATCTCACTCGATTGATGGATTTCCAACTTAGTAAATTTCCAGATAATAATTTTGGGTCTCCCTTGGTTGAGAGCCTCTTTTTCATAGATTATTGGAAAGATACTATGCAACAAATATCTCAAAAATCTGATAATTTGACATTTTGGGTTCTTAATCTAGTTCAAAGACTTGTGCTTTTAAATTAGTTCTGCAAGCCTTACTAATATATCAACTATTAATAATGGAAAAGCCCAAATTCATCCTTTTATCAATCAAGAATCCATATAGAAATTTCCTCTTGAGGGGTACTAATAAGGAAAGAAAATGGTCATTATTTGCTTCAGAGAAACTCTGTCTCCCAAAATTGGCAGGTTGCTTGGGCATCTGGGACCTTAAGACTCTTAATAAGATGTTGGGGGTGAAATTATGGTGGATATGGACTCAAGGTGGATAGGAATAATGGAAACAAATATAGAATCTAAACTACAACCGTCATAAATCTCAATCATATAAGCTGCAAAGTCTAGAGTTCCCTCAAGGATCCTCAATCTAGAACTTGGAAAGAGAAAGAAAGATTCTATCCAGGATCATGCTTTCTCGAAAATTAGGGAGGGCCGAGTGGCACCCTTTTTGCGAGATGAGTGGAAATTAATTCCTATAGTGGAGGCCCACAAATATTTCTAGGAATTAGTGAACTAGACTACTGTGAAACAATGCAACATTGTGTCAGAATTTTGGAAACCATCTACTAATTTTGCTGAAAGGAGATGGAAAACAATCATGGATTTGCCAAGCCATTTGAACACATTTTTCCAAGCTAAATCAAGAATTGTAGCATAAAAAATTTCCAATTGCACAGGGTTGAGATAAGCTCTATTAGGGGTATTAGGCAAAATGGATGTTTACAGTAAAGGAAGCCTATGATTTGTTAGCTAGAGACAAGGCCCTTCTTAAAGAATTTATTTCGTGCAAAATATGGAAGTAGGGACATTGAAATAAAGTAGCACACTTCCTGTGGTTTATTTCTCAAATGTGGGTGCTCTCATTGGATAAAATCAAGAAAAAGGGATTTGAATATCCATAAATTTTTCATTTATGCAAAAATTAGGAGGAATACGTATAATATTTGCTCAACGCATGCTCCTTCTCTGGAAAACTATGGGATTAGGTCTTACTCTTGTTTTGATATTCTAACCGGAAATGGAATAATCTTATATAAATAATAGATCAATGGAGACAATGGATATTTCACAACCATATCCTTAACAAAACTTAGATTTTGATACCAAGTTTCCTCCTATGGTTAAAATGGAAAGAACGTACTAAGAGAATCTTCAAGCAATCAAAATCTTAGGAAGGAGTTGTATGAAAATTAATCTTGCAAATTGTTTGAGAGCCCATTCTGTCTACTTCCTAGACCCAATCATATAGGTAAGTGAAACAACATGAGGCATGGATCCTCTCCAAACTGACGTTCTCACCATCTATGGATAACCATATGCCCCCTTACTATATACGCATGATGATGGGTTCTCAAAAAAATTTCACACCCCCAACAACAATATTTATCAAACTTAACTTTGAAAATGATTATAAAGGAAATATAGGCTCGATCGGATATGGAGGGATCTTTCATGAAAGTGGGGGACAACAATTATACCTCTATGTTGGCACTTATGTGATCAATAGCAATAATTTTGCTAAATTATTTTCTTTGGATACAAGAGCATGACATGTTGTAGCAAGGCAAATTCACCTCTATGCAAGTAGCTGTGGGATTAATAGAAATAATGTTGTTGAATTTTTTACTCTGGAGATAGGACAACGACATTTTGTAGCAAACGAATTCACCAAATTCCAAGTAGATGGAGATTCTGTTAAATGGTGTTGTCATTGATGCCAACGCCATCCTTGAATGATCTTAATATTTGTCTATGGATTGCATTAATTGGAATCTCCATGGGTCAAGAAACCTTGAATCTTGAGTTGCTAAGGCAGTATGGTCATGCTTCCCCACCTTTGATAAAGAATTTTGGATGAGAAAAACAATTTTCTTGCTCTCAATACCATTAACAATGATTTTCCTCTTCATGTTGATTCCAATGGTAGGTGACACAGCACATAACTCCTCACGATTGAGGAGATATGCCTCATCAAAGTTGGATCCCCCGTATGTGGTCAAGAAACCCAAAGAAGATGTTTCAACCTGCTTATTGATTGGTTGGATGGAGGCATTTTAATTAAGGGAAAGTAATTAATTACTATTTGGAAATTAAATTAGTTTCAAAGGATATTAATTTTTGGCTCCAAAAATATTAATTTTAAAATTTCAAATTCAAAATTCCTTGAGGTTGACTCCCTCCCTTGACAGGTCAACCTTCCCCCTCTTGATGCCCATTTTCCCCATATATATATATATATATATATATATATAGCTCCTCTGTTAAAACTAACAACAAGAAAATCCTAATTTAATTTGTCCTTGAATTAAATTGTAATTCTATTCTCATAGCAACTTGTAACAGTTTACTAAGTTAAGTTGACTTAGTTGGCTCAGTAAATTCGAGTTGTAAGTCTATCGAGAGTCATGGAGAGTGATCCCTAAATTTTATGGGCCCAGGTTGAGTTCTTATTGAGTTGTAATTATTTAATACAATTTAACTGAGTTAAATTCAATTAAACTAGTTCTAACTGATGGAGAAGCTAGTGAGAGGTCAAGTGAATTAAATTAGATTTAATTCACATGCAGTGATAAATCAGATAACTGATAATTCACTCATAAATAACTCATGCATGTCAGTTCTAAGAAAGACCTAGTTGAGATTAGAGTTGAGGGACAATGTGCTATTAGTTGTAAAACCATCTAAATTAAACTGATGGTGCATGTAATAAGAGGAAGGCCTATGTATGTATTGCGCATTTATGAGTGAGGAATTTACGAATTAGATATGGGCCAATTCCCAAGGGAACAACACAAGGAAGTAGGAGCTTAGCAGGAAGCAAATTTGGCTAAGTATTGGCTTGAGCTCGTTTGTGAAGTAGTGAGATAAATTGTACGTGTGCAAAGATTGTTCAGGTTGTACAAGCATTGTATTATCTTCTCAGATATTTTGGTTAATGCAATATAAATATAGCAAGGGTTTTTTAGCTGAGGCTTTCACCAGAAAATTATTGTGTTATGTGTGATTGAAATTATTCCTTTTTTGCTTTGTGATTTCATCGATCAATTTTTATTTCCACTGATGAGTAGAGTAGATTTAATTCAATTGTTTTAGCATATCACACTTTATAGTTTGAATCTACAATAAAAATATACATGGTAGCAGAGATGAAATACTATACAAGAGGAGAATACAAGTTTGTTTTGCAGAAGAAATCGAATTTGTAGTTTCATACTTTAGAGCCAACGGGATCTTATTCTATGGTTTGAGACTTGAGTATGCTCTTGAGGGTAGATCAAATTACATAGTTTGGAAGGACAAGATGGAGGCATTTTTGGAAGACAACGGGTTGAAGGAATTAATAGATAATGATATCTCGGAGCCTCCAACTTATGATGCTAAAGATATGGCAGAGTGGAGAAAGTGTGTGGCAAAGGGGAGAAGAATTATCCTAGAAGGAGTTCTACATCATATTGTCTCAAATCTCCACGGTAAGGAAACTCCATTTGCAATGTGGAAGAAATTGACAGACCTGTTTCAAAATAACAATGACCACAGGAAGCAAGCACTAAAGGACAAGCTCAGAAAGATCAAGATGAAGAAGGGCAATACAATACCGAAGTACATGAACAAGTTCACCTAATGTCGGGATGAGATTGGATGTGTTGGTGTTAATGTTGAAGAAGATGATTTGGTGAGCCTAGCACTTCTAGTTCTTCTCAATAGCCAGAAAAACTACTAGGATTGAGCTAATGTGAGAGAGAAGCTACCAGAGTGGGAGCGATTGTGGTTTGACTTGGTACAGGAAGACTTTCAACAGAACGCTAGAGATGGATCCTCATCTAAGCATGATGACAAGGAGAATTGTAACTTAGCTGGACAGGTGAAGAAAGGGAAGGGGAAGTCATCCCATTACAAATTAGATTCTAGTTAGGGCGACAAGAAGAAGAACATGTGTTATGAAACTAGCTCACAAAAAGATAGAAAAGATAGATCAACAACTTAGAAATTAGCCTCTTCGAGGGGGCAACCTCCTTTACATTACACAAATGAACAATTATCAGATGATACAAATGAAACAACCTCCTTTCTATATATAGGAGTCTAAGGGGTCACAATATGACCAAATCCGACCTAAAAATAATATTATAAGGGAACAAAAATAATAATAGTGGGCTTCTATGGGGCACAATAATAACAATATGGGGACAATACGGGCACAATAGTAAAAATAAGGGATACAATGACAATAGTAATCGGGGAATCAATAGTATTATAGGGACCTAACATGCCCCTCTCCTTCAAAAAAGTGTTGTCCTCAACACTTGAGTAGTTCTGGATGCTTCTGTATAAAATTCTCATCCTCCCAAGTGGAATCTTCAACGGTTAAGTTCTTCCACTTGATGAGATACTCTGAAATTGATCGATTTCATAGCTGTTGAGTTCTTGTTTCTTTGACTGCTTCAGGTTCCAATATGATTTTTCCTTCCTCATCAAGTTTTGGCAATATTGTTTGAACTGGGATCTTGTCATCTATAACCTTATTTAAGCATGAAACATGGAAAACTAGGTGCACTTGGGAAGCTGCAGGAAGCTCCAATTTGTATGCCATAGTACCTATCTTTTGCAACACCTTGTATGGACCATAATACTTTGGTGATAATTTATTATCCTTCTTAGCTTTCTTGAGGGACATTTGTTTATATGGTTGTAGCAGTAGGAATACCTAATCACCTACACCAAAACTTCTTTTGCTGCGATGTTGATGTGCCTGCTGTTTCATTCTATTTTGCACCAAGATGAGTTTATCCTTTAAGAGTTGGAGAACTTGTTGTTGATGATTGATGTCATCTTCCACTGCTTGAACCTTATAATTTTATCTTATATATGTGTGATGGATGGTGGATGATATCCATAAAGTGCCATAAATGGGGTCATTTTTGTTGCAGTATGGAAGGAAGTGTTATACCACCATTCAGCTAGAGGCAACCATTTGATCCATTGTGTTTGTTTATCACATACAAAGCAACAAATATGTCCTTCCAAACATTTGTTTACGATCTCAGTTTGCCCATCAGATTGAGGATGATAAGATGAGCTATGAGCCAACTGAGTACCATTACAAGAAAATAATTATGTCAAAAAATTTCCAGTGAAAATGGAATCTCTGTTGCTTACAATAATCTTTGGGTTTCCATGTAGGTTTTGAATTGTTTCCATAAATGCAGTAGAAATTGTACTCGCTTTAAATGGATGAGATAATGCACAAAATTGTGCATACTTGGTGAGTCTGTCAATTACCACCATGATAACACTCTTTCCTTCGGAATTGGGTAAACCTGTGATAAAATCCATTGAAACCTCCTCCCAATGTTGGCTTGGAATGGATAAAGGTTGTAATATAGACATGGGGTCTTAATTGTTTCAACTTTATTTTGTTGGCAAACTAAACACCCTGCCACAAACTTTTGAATATCTGATTTAAGGCCATCCCAAAAAGATTCCTTCTTAACCCTGTGGTAAGTTTTTAGAAATCCTGAGTTCCCTCTTAAGGTAGAGGTGTGCAATTCCCTAAGAATATTTTGTTTGAGTTGGGAATTCTTATATAGGTATAACCAATATTTGTACCATAAAGAATCATTTTTCCAGCTAAATGTATCAGATGTACTGGGATATTGTTGTATCTTTTGAATGAGTGCCCACACTTCTTTGTCATTCTTCCATTCATCCCTTGCTTCGTTTATCCAATTTGGTTGGATAATAGAAATGACGCAAAGAAATGCTTCCACATCCTCATCCTTTCTTGAGAGTGCAACTGCCACAACATTTTGCTTCCCTTTTTTGTAGATGATTTCAAAGTCATGACCTAACATCTTTGTGACCCATTTTTGTTGCTCTTTTGAAGATAATCTTTGTTCTAAAATGTATTTAAGACTATCATGTTCTGTTTTTCCCTTGAAGTGTCCTCCCATTAGGTAGGGTCGCCATTTCTTAAGTGCATGTAGTATTGCCAACATTTCCTTCTCATAAATAGCTTTGTGTAAATACTTTCCTTTGATTGGATGAATTTCTAAAGCAATGGGTCTTTCTTCTTGCACTAAAACATCACCAATTGCATTTCCTAAGGCATCACATTCCACAAGAAAGGATTTTCTGAAGTCCGATGTAACTAAGACCGGTGCTTGGCACATTGCCTATTTAAGATGTTCAAAGGCCTTCATTGTTTTGAAGTCCATGAAAATGCATCTTTCTTCAATAATGTTGTTATAGGTGTTGATATTCTCCCATAATTCTTAACAAACTTGCGATAATACCTTGTCAACCCGAGAAATCCTCGTAAATTCTTTATGGATGTGGGGATTTTCCATTCCTTAACGGTTTTAATTTTTCTAGGGTCTACCTTAACACCTTCATGAGATAGAATATGACCGAGATATTCCACCTCTTGTACTCCAAAGAAACATTTGGAGCTTTTTTCATATAATTGTTTCTCCTCCAATATTTTGAGCACCCTGTCAACATGTTGAACTTGATCCTTCCAAGAGTACTTGTAGATTAGTATATCATCAAAAAATACTAACATAAATTTTCTAAGGAAGGGTTTGAAAATGGAATTCATCAAACCTTGAAATGTAGAAGGTGCATTGGTAAGGCCAAAAGGCATGACCAAAACTTCATAATGACCCTTATGAGTTTTAAATGTTTTTTTAGAATGTCTTCAATATTCATTCTGATTTGATGATATCCTGAATGAAGATCCAAATTGGTGAAGTAAATTGATCCATGCAATTCATCCAATAATTCATCAATGACAGGAATGGGAAATTTATCTTTAATAGTGAGCTTGTTGAGCTCCATATAATTTGGACACATGCGCCATGATCCATCCTTCTTGTGAACCAATACTATTGGAGCAAAGAAAGAAATTTGACTAGGTTGAATTATACTAGCCTCTAGCATTTCTGCAACCATACATTCAATTTCACTCTTTTGGGCATAGGGATATCTGTAAGGCCTGCTGTTTGGAGGAACACTTCCTGGAATCAAATGAATAGCATGTCATGCTCACGAATAGGTGGGAGGGCTTTGTGAGTATCAAATACCTTGGAATGATTGTCCAAGAATTTTTGGAGATCTCGAGAAATAGATGATTTCGATGTGGGAACCTCTAGTTAACATAATTGTGCAATTATGCTTCATTGTTCTTTCTTTAGAAGATTTTTCACTCCGTTAGAGTTAATTATCTTTCCCAGTTTCCCTACGATACCCCTTAATTCAAATTCCTTTCCTTCTGAAGAAAATTTCATGAAAATTTATTGAAAATTAAAAGCTATTGTACCCAAGGATTGTTGCCATTGGACTCCTAGTACAACATCAACACCACCCATTGGAATGGAAAGCATTGGGGTATTCAATACATATTCTCCCATGGATAGCTTGATATTATGGCACTTTCCAGAGCAATTTATGGTTCCTCCACTTGCTACCATCACTTGACACTATGGTGCTGGATATAGGAAGCAATTCAATTCCTTGGCTATCTTACAATGAATAAAATTATGGGTATTACCTAAATCAATCAACACTATTACCTTTTTCTTCTTGATATGCCCTTCTATCTCGATAGTTTGAGGAGTGGTACTTCCAGCCAATGCATTACAAGATATGGTCAGATTCATTTCTTCTTTCTGTAGGGTTTTTTCCTAGTGTATATCCTCTTATTTTGGAATTTCTTGTTCCTTTTCTTCCTTCTCTTCACAATTTATGTAAAATAATTTCTTCTCAATGCACTTATGACCTTTAGTGTCTTTGCTATCACAACTGTAACAAAGCCCTTTTGCTCTTTTTTCTTCCAATTATTGTGGTGTCAACCTTTTAGGTTGTGGATGGCTAGGGGCAACAACACTTCCTTCTTTATGATTGTGAGTGGTAGGCTTCCTTGTTGCCATAATTTTTCTTTCCATTTTTCTTGCCAACCTGAATGCCTTCTCTAATGAATCAGGTTCCCAAAGGTGAACCTCATGTTGGATGTTATCATTTAAAGTACCTATGAACACATCAATCCTATGCACCTCCGGAATATCTTTTACCCTTATATTCAATTTTTGGAAGTCCTCAATGTGCTCCATCACTCAACCCTTTTGTTTTAGATTTATCAATTGGCTAAAAAAAGTGTTGCTTTTTGTATCCTCATAATGTGCTATCATTTCATTCGTAAAAATAGCCCAAGTGACAATTTTTTTACAAGATCAAAGTCATCGATACCATACAAACTGATTTGGTTCCAAATATAAAGTTGCAATGCGTACTTTTTGTGTGTTTTTCACATTATGGAGATCAAAAAATTGCTCCATCTGTAGTATCCATGATACAGGATCCCTGCCATCAAACTTCCTCATATCGATCTTTGGAACATGGTGGTTGTTCAATCCAACATTAGAGTCTATGAAATCATGATTAACATTTATTTTTTTTTAATCACGAGTTTCCTTTACTACCCTTTCACCATTAGTAAGCATTTCTTGTAGAAATTTTGTCAAATATATCTTCAAATATTCCATTCTAGCTTCCACGCCTTTCTTTAAATCATCCATCTTAGCTTCCATGCCATCCATCTTAGCTTCCACGTCATTCATCTTAGCTTCTACGCCTTTCTTTAAACCATCCATCTTAGCTTCCACGCCATACATCTTAGCTTCTATATCTTTCTTTAAACCATCCATATTAGGTTCCACGCCATACATATTAGCTTCTACGTCTTTCTTTAAACCATCCATCTTAGCTTCTGTTACTTTTTGGGCAAGTGAAATTTGTTGCACTTGGTCTCGTAATTTTGATATGTCATGTTGCATTTCTTCCTCTTCTTCATGAGTCATGCTAGAGATTTCAAGTTGCTTACTAGGTGTTTCCATTTTCTTTCTTCAGGGCATCAATTACTGATAATAATGCTTCACTATGCACTTTGAATTCCTTCAAACTAATTTTTCAAACCAAACTTATGCAAAAATTAAAAAAACACTACACACTTCTTTTCACTTTGTAGGAGCTCAATATTGAATCTGTTGTATCTCTATAATTTTGGATCTCAAAGGTCTGAAATTGCTTCCTACGGTAACCCTCTGACTACTCTTTCTAACGCCGTAATTCTGATCAATATTGGATTCCCCAATGAAGAGTTATGTCAAATCTCCCACGGTGACCTAATTATAGACTAGTTTAGTAGAGTGAGCTTGTATGAAGTGCCACATATCACTGTTTTGATCTTAGGATCTAAAACTGATACACAAAAAACTATAGTCCGTCTTATTTCTGTAACTTCTTAAGAAATTTCAATTTGATGCTCAGAAACACAATTATGACGATTTTCCCCAGGTCACCTGTTTGAGATATAATTCAAGATTCGGTAAAAACCCTAACTTCCTTGGATCATATCTCTACAAATATAGTGAGACAAGATCTGAAATTTGGACCCGAGGTTCAAAGAGATTTCGGCTCAAATGGGTTTTGTTTTTTTCTCTTGTGAAACGTCGTAGAAAAAAAAATTATAGTGAAAAATCCACGATGACCTGTTTGGATCAGTGAAACTCTAGAATCCAATCTCTGATACCAAATGTTATAAAAATAGCTCACAAAAATATAGAAAAGATAGATCAACAATGTAGAAATCAGCCTCTTCGAGGGGGCAACCTCCTTTACTTTACACAAATGAACAATTCTTGGATGACACAAATGACAAAACCTCCTTTCTATATATAGGAGTCTAAGGGGTCACAATATGACCAAATCCGACCTAACAATAACAATATAAGGGCACAAAAATAACAATAGTGGGCTTCTATGGGGCACAATAATAACAATATGGGGACAATAGGGGCGCAACAATAACAATAAGGGATATAATGAAAATAGTAATGGGTGAATCACTAGTATTATAGGGACCTAACAACATGTCAAAAATTAAATGTTTTCACTGTTAAGATCTGGGACACTATGCCACAAAGTGTCCACACAAGAAGGTCGGTAAGAAGCCCTCAAGAGGAATGGCAGGTGAAGCGCTTTCTTCACAATTCAAAATGGATTTAACCCTCATTTCTTGCATGCTGACATCAATGATGGGTAGTGTGTGGTAGTGGAGCCTCATTCCATATGATCAGAAACAAGGAGCTCTTCAGTAACTTGGAGGAGAAGGACCTCTAGGTGCACATTGAGATGAGAGATAATGGGAGGTATAGAGTGACCTGTATTAGTACTGTTATCTTTCAGAGGGACTTTGGTTCTCCCCTCACATTGAAATATGTCATGTATGTTCGAGGTTTGAAGAAGAACTTGGTTTTTTTTCCATGTTGGAGGACTGTGCCTACGTTGTGATATTTAGTAAGGGAAAGGATTTCCTTCATCACATAGCCTTAGGACTTGTGAAGCGGATTGGGGTTGAGGTGAAGAACCTCTACAAATTGGATTTAGAAGATTATGCTGCTTTAAGCACTAAAGCAAAGAAGGTGTAGAGCTGAGACATTGGTGAGTTGTGGCATATAATATTTGGTCACTTGCACCACAAAGCTTTGAAGATCATGCGGAAAATTTCTACAAGACTTCCCAAGGGTACACTAGAGAAGAGAGACACATGCAAATGGTGTACATTAGGGACATACACCAAAGCTTACTTTCATGATAAATACAGTCAATCGCAAGTGATACTTGATTGAGTTCACTGAGATGTGTGTGGATCGTTCTCGATAGAATCCATGACCAATCACAGGTATTATGTAATATTTGTTGATGCTTTTTCTCATAAGTGTTGTATTTTATTCATGTAGAAGAAATATAAGACGTTTGCTAAATTTTGTGAATTTAAAGAACTTGTCGAGAAAGATACTGGTAGGAAAGTTAAATCTCTCAGAAGTGATAATGGTGGAGAATATGTGTCGAATGAATTCAAGAAATTCTGTGCATTAGAAGGAATTCGATGAGAGTTGATAACATCTCATAACCCACAACGAAATGGGGTTATTGAAAGGAAGACCAAAATTATTGTGGGAGTGACACGGGCGATGTTACATGATGAAGGCCTACCATTGCACTTATGGGCTGAAGCATGCAGCACAACTATTTATTTGCAGAATAGAATCCCTCATCAAATTCTCAGGATGAGTACACTAGAAGAAGCTTTTTCAGGTAAGAAACCATATGTGGCACACTTTAGGATCTTTGGTTCATCAATCTACTATCATGTTACCAAGGATGCATGAAAAAAGCTAGAGCCAACAACTAAGTTGGGCATATTTGTGGGGTACACTGATACACCTCACAACTATCAGGTGTACCTGTCATCCAACATGATGACAGTGGTTCATAGAGATGTGAAGTTCGATGAAGAGAAGGCCATGATATGTTCCCTTGAGAGGGAGCTTCAATTACATGTAGATGAGGATATTTTAGCTCCAAAGGATCAACTTGAGGATGATGTGGAGTAGCCACATGCAGAGGAGCAAAGAGTGGAAACACCCACTCATGTAGAGGCTTCCAGATATGGGAGAAAGTTCTCCAGAGAGGTTGACAAGTTATTGCACAATGCTAGAGAGAATATGGGAGCACCCACATCATATTGCAGGTAGAAAAGGTCACCAGATCGATACATTGGCTACATGGCTCTCATGAGCAAGAGTGTAGAGATTGATCCATCCTCATTCGAGGAAGAAGTGCAACAACTAGTGTGAGTTGATGCCATGGTTGAGGAGTATGACTCCATTATTAGAAACAATGTTTGGGAGGTGGTCCCAAGACCAATAGAGAAGTCAATGTTGAGTTCCATATGGATTTACAAGGTAGAGCAAGCAATAGATGGGTGTGTGGAGAAACACAAGGCCATATTTGTGGCCAGAGGTTTCTCTCAGGTGGACGGAATTGATTATGATGAGACCTTTTCTCCTATTACAAGGTACTCATCAATCAGATCTATTCTAGCACTATGAATGAAAATGGGATGGAAGATATGTCATATGGATGTAAAGACAACATTCCTCAACAACATGATTGAGGAAGAGGTGATATTGAGCAACCAGAAGGATTTGAGACCTTTAAAAGAGAGTCACATGTTTGTAGAATCAAGCGAGCACTGTATTGATTGAAACAAGCACCCCGTGCTTGGTACACTAGGATTGACAACTATTTCACCAGGTTGGTCTTCACCAAAAGTGAAGTAGATGAGAACCTTTACCATATTGTGGTTGAAGGTAAATTATTGATTATAATATTATATGTTGATGATTTGATTCTGATAGGTGATGAGAAGCTGATCAAATCTTGAAAAGAGGATCTTGCAAGAGAGTTTGAGATGAAGGACCTGGGGCTCATGCACTACTTTCTTGCAAGGAGACACGGAACTATTTGTGTTTTAGGGAAAGTCAACAAATTTATTTGATATTATTTATTTTGATTTTGAGCACAAGTGGATATTGTTAGAAAATTATGAAAGATGGTTTGTTGCGGTGAATTGAAGGTTGGAGCCTTTAAGGAAATTAGTAGCTTGATGAGTAGGGTGGTAGGTTCATGAAAGGTGGGGATAGGATTCTTCTTTAGGTTGGAGCATGTTCAAGGTGTTGGATCATCCTTTCAGTCGAAGCTAATAAAACTAGTGCATTGGAGTGTCCTTCCAATTGAAGCTGGTAAACGAGGGTGTTAGAGCGTCCTTCCAGTTGGAGCTGGTAAAATACGGCGCTGAATCGTCCTTTCAGTTGGAGATAATAAATTAGAGGGTTGGAGCCTCCTTCTAGTTGTAGCTGGAGATTCTTGGAAGTTAGAGCTTCCTATTGATGTAAATTTCTTAAGACCTATATTAAGAAACATTCATAGGTTTCTCTCCAAGAAGGGTATTTTCCTTGATATTGTGCATTGTTGAATGGTGTTTAGATGTTGATTCATGTTTTAATCTTATTCTAATGTTAATTAATGCTATTGAATATTAAAATTTAACTAATTGAATTGAAATACTAATTCACATCCTTCTAGTATTTCCAACACATTCCTAACTGGTAGTCAATATGCTTAAGAGGTTGATAAATGGATCCCCTCTAAACAAGATTTGTAAAATTTGGATATTGGACATTTTTGTATCTCGTATTCAATCCTTGCTCTAAGATTTCCCTATTATCCTCAACTCTCACTCTGTAGATTTGGCAAAAAGGTGGTGTATTTTCTTGCTAATGTGAAATTCTTAGAACAAAACATCAACCTGGCATGTGTATGGCACAATGAAGAATGAACAGGGTGGAGATATCAACTACAACTCCTCATATCCAAATATTAGTGATTCTCAATGGGGGTGTGAAAAAAGTGAGTCAGAGGGAAGAAGAGAGGGGGGGTAAGCCCGCCACTCACGGCCTCTCCCAACCTTAAAGAGGGGGGACAACATGGCCATTTTCCCCCATGAATTACCACATTCCATCTTCCTTTAATTTTAAGCACAATAAGATGGTATACTCCACATCCTTGGCTTTCTCACCTTGCCAATTATTAGCCTTACCTTTTCTACTACAGTGGCATTCATTCCAAGGTGTAGGTGGGATACTCCCATAATTGTGTTGTACTTTCTTGTATTTTGGTGAGTGAAGGTCCAAGCCCCACTAGCCTAGACCCCTATAACATCCATCCTTCAAAAAAGTTTGGAACCTGGGTCACTGGAGCGATTGCAGGGGAAGAACCCTAGGAAAATGAGTTGCCTGACAATGGGGACCCTAGAGTCACAACAACACAGAGCTCGATGAGCCACTAGTCAAGTGGAAAAATATCCTATGACCGACTTCTACTATTTCTTTAGCCTAGTTCTCTTTGCATGATGGAATTCAATGTTTGTTATATAGGGTGTACTGGTGGAGTTGGGAATACCTGGTTTTTTTTGGCTTGTTCTAGCTTACTCTCATGTCCGAATCTTCCCCTATAAACTTCTCCCTCAACTGTTGTTTTATCGCCATGCCCCCTAGTTAACCTAGTTGAAATTTCGCGTTTTCTACATAACCCTTTTCTAGTTTATTTATTCTTATTTTACGGTTCCTTACCACCCATGGGTTTTTACCAACTTTATTTCGTGTCTACTCTCAGACGCCATGCCATGGAAGAGGATGAATTCTCACCAAGGGTTTGGGGGTCAAGGTTCTTTGGGCAGACTCCGAGCCTATGTTGAAGCCAAGTGTGCTACAACAATTTTCCATTCTTCTAGCCCTCCTAAAATTCAAGAGGAAATTCAACAATTGGAAACTTTAACAACAAATGACTGTCAGACATATTCAAACACTAAAATCAAAATTGAAGTTGCTAGTTATGTCCTTGATTATTGCCACACTAGGGGACAATGAAGTCAATATTTTAACTCCGTCATCCTTCATTGGCAAATGAAGATGCTTTTGGGTTGTATCCTTAAAGAAAAATATGACAGTGTTAATGAGATAACTGCATGCCTTAATGAACACAAAGGTCCAACGCCACCAACACTTATGTATGGTTAACCTCGATGCTCTCTTGGTACATATTGAGGGTCATATTTAATGTGTTAATTAGCCTCTAATATACTCAAGTGTGCAAGACCATTACTCGGTAATGTCCTCTAATAAATGATGCTCACCCAGTTCTCTTGCTAATGTTTTGGTTTCTTAAACTTTCTTTTATTTTCATAGTTAGATGGATGGTCGGCTATACTTGGAAAATGATATATAATAATTTTGGCAAGTGTACTAGACAGTCATCTAATCATAAGATAGCTAACATTGTATATATATATTTGAATATTTTGATGGACAAAAAACTAGTAAGCTACCTCCATTGTTGTTGTTATGGTTTCCCTTGTGGAAAATGATGATGGTGTGCAAGCAAAGCAATGAACTCCGTATGCTAGTGTTTATGATTCAATAGAAGACTTTAATTAACAAGGGAAAAAAATCTTGAAGCCCTATTCCAAAATAGACATGTCTATTGGCATAATTGGATGAATGGTAGAGATTTAACATCCATGGAATATTATAGAAAATTCTTAGTAGTATTCACAAATCAAAGGTTGAGATTTATCTCCAAAGTAGTTATTTCTTTTTTCCCTTTTAATTAAATTGATTAATTAAAAAAAATATACCATATGAACAAGTATCATATGAAATGAGTTACAATTTTTTGGGCATGTGGTATTTAAAAGACATGGTATTGTAATAAAGCTTAGGTTAAGAATATCTATGGTAAAGTGGGGTTGAATCTCCATGGTTAATAACATTGTTCCATTTTTGTTTTAAATGGATATATATTTAGCCCATATATTATTATTTTTTTATAACTATAACAATCATAATAATAATTTAAAATAAAGATATAATTTAGTTAGCTAATTGATGTGTTTATTTTGGAATAGGGCTTCCATAATTCTAGTTCAATTATGAATAATTATTAAGCAAATGGTAGGGATTTAACATCCATAGACTATTCTAAAATATTTTTATTACAAACCACAAATCAAAGATTGAGATTTTTCTCAAAAGTAGTTATACTCTTTCTATCCTCTTAATTAAATTGATTAATTTAAAAAAATGTCTTAAGAACATTTGTCACATGAACATGAATTATGGTTTTTTATACATGTGGTACTAGTAAATATTGGTCCATGGAATTATAACAAAATCTATTTATAGGTTAAGAATCTCCATTTTTAAGAACCCTGTTACATGTTTTCTTAAATGTTTATCTCATATATTACTTCTTTTAATAATAATAATAATAATAATAGCCTATAGGGGAAGCTCAATTCGTGATCAATATGTTATGAAGTACTATGTAAATCATAAGATTCAATAATATTCAATGTTTGAATTCCCTCTGGGTCAAGCCAAAATAATAATAATAATAATAATAATAATAATAATAATGATAATAATGATGATGATGACAATGATGATGATTAACGTCCACTAATACCAATTCGGTCTATCGATGTTAAGAAGAAGAAGAATCTAATTGTAATTCTTTAGAATCTTATTTGTGTGCTCAAAAAGAAGGGAAAGAAGAGCACCAAGATCACTATAGTTGGGTTGAGATAACAAGTCAAGAAGATGTTAGGGAAATGAGAGAGGATATGAGTAAGGGCGGGACAATCTAAAAGAAAGTGTGTTTCATCCTCCACCCTCTTAGTATCGCAAAGCTCACAAATTCTATTGTCCCACGGAGTCTTGGAAGTAGACCATTGTCTGGATTCACTTAGAATCTCATGAGATGATGATGATGATGATATCATAATTTAGTTGATTTTATGACATTTTTTTAAAATCTTGGTAATTTGAGATGTATTATAAAGTAAGTGTTTGGATGCCTATTAACATTTACCATCCATTTAATTTATATAACTATGCTAATTATGGTTTTTTTAATTTTAGCAATATAAGATGTATTATGAAACAACTATTTATTTTTTATCATGAATTGATGCCTATCAATATTTACCAACCATTAAATCTTTATCTTAATAAAAATAATATAACTTTTAGATTAATTAATTGTAAACTCTTGAAAAAATTTCCATTTACAAATATAATTTAACACGGAATCCATTCACATGATTAATTTTGTTAACCATTCCAAATATCAATGACATGAATAAGTGGTATGAAAAAATGTACTCAGGGCAACTAAATGGACGTGAAAATGAATAACAAGTATTCTCATCGTTACCCTTCCTTTATATTTAATTATATATGTGATATTTGTGATTCATATGAATTTTATATATATATATATATATATAAATTAAAATATTAATTTATCAAGTTTATCTATTATGGTATCAAAATGAATTATTGTTTTTTTATTCTAATAATATAGAATAACTTTTTCCTAATTCCTACCCTTAATTCTTTCTATAAAATTTAAACCAATTATTTTACGAAGACTAAACTTCTACCAACCAACCAACGTTCACCACATAGGTATAAACATAAAAGAATATTTTACGAAAATGTAAATAAAAATAACTCATCTTAAATACTCAAGAAAATTACTAATGGCTATACAAACAACCTTTATTGAATGTGTATTCAATTTTCATTAATTTGTTTCAAAAATTTATTCATTAAAAATATCTCTAGAGTGATTTTGAAAGTTTAAAGAAATTTTATACAATATCATATTATTATAATATTATTATGTTGAGAGATATTCTTTAATTTAGTATAAAAAATATATTATAATATTGTGTCTTATTTTGTCTTATTATATAAATAAAAATAATAAAATAATTATATGTCAAAATAAAAATAATAACGCATTGAGTCATGGTATCCATGTGGAATATAACCTATTTAAATGGGGAAAGAACACCCTAGATCCATCTTAAGTCCGAATTTACAAGTGTCAAGAGGGATCAAACCTATTTTCACTCTAAAAGATGTTTTCACCTCAAGAAATTTGATCCATGTCGGAAATTGATAAATCCAAAGTTAAGATAGATCCAGACTGAAATAAATTGTCTATTTCAAAATATATTTAGAATAAGACTCCCAAAATTAAGCTTCTAAGAATTTTAGAAGCATCAAATATACTTCATCACACTAATTTTGACTACATACTACCTTCTCACCAACAATCCACCACTTAGGTGTCCTCCTATGTAATCCACCACTTAGGTGTCTTTCTATGTAGGGAAAATAACAATATATTGCAATTATTAAACATCCAATATTCATTTCTAACTTAAAACGTGAGATATAGTTTCAAAAATATTGATGTCCAAGTGTATTCATTTTGTGTATTGTAATTCTTAAATATCTGATATTTATTTGTAACTTAAAACATCCAAGATAGTTTCCAAAATCTTAATCTTTTATATATATAGATACATGTATCGAGACACATCTATACAACTACAACAAGATTTGATGACACAGGATAGGGCATGCCAAAACTATGAAACGATATTTATATTATAGACAACACAATTTTTGTGAGGAGGAAAACTGTAATGAGGAGGAAAACTGTAAGGAAGCATCAGTGCCGCAGCACACATGGAATCCAAAAACAATCGATTATAGTCTTACGATCAAACAGATTTACAGTTTTCATCGTTCATCATCATTGGGTTTCTGTATAGTTGTGTATATGCTTTTCTCTTATTATTTGTACATCACATAACAAGTTCTCCCTCATTAAACCTACAGAAAATGCACATCAAAGAACAAGTTCTCCCTCCTTACACCAACAGAAAATGCAAATCCCTTTGTAAATAGAGAAAATTAAGGTCCTTGGTTGTTTTGCGCCTCATAGTGGTAGCATTGATTTGTTGGTATTTCCTAAGATGTTAATGGTGAAAGAGTTTTCAAAAATTCTGGAACGGTCTTAAATCCAATGATCATATGAAAGGTCAAAGTTCCTAAAAATGTTAAATGAAGTAACAACATCGGAAAAGCTATAAGCTTTAATGATAAAAATGAAGAATCAGATTTATTGATCAAACTGGTTAGCTCTCACGTGAGAGACTTTACGTGGATACTGCCTTTGGCACAACGCTTCACTACCATTCACACCAAAACATGTTACATACAAATTAGTACATAAACAAGGTGGTTTGAACCACTCCCTAAATAGTAGGATCTTAGATCTAATAAGAGGGTCTCAATCCTATTCTACAACTACAAACCACCAAATCTAGAAAAATGCTAACTTTCTACTGTTGGTCTAGTCTCAACTAGGCTTACAATAGTACATAAAAAACTTGGTAACTGAGCTTTCATTTTTGTCTTCTTTCTTGAGAGTCCATGCTTGTTCATTCGTTGGTGAAGTTTCATCTTCACTTTTCTTGCCATAAGGTAGTGATGGAGCTTCTCCTCCTTTTTACGTTTTCTACCCCAAAGGTAGAATGCTTGAACTCTTATCCTCCTCTTTCTTGATCTCGATTGTAGGCTAACATTCAATGTTGCAAGTTCTTGGGACTTTTCAATTGTTTCTTCTTGAATGCCAATATCTGCACACTTAAAAACAATGTTAGATTCATATTGGCTCTTGTCTTCCTACTCCTTCAAGAGAGCTTTCATTTCTCCATCTCTCTCTGCTCACATAGTTTGTTGATTCATGCTTTCATCCTCTTTACTCAATTTTGTTGCTGCAAACATGATGTCCTTCGTTTGATTTGTATATGAAGATAGGATATTCTTCTCACTAAACAACAACTCATCAATAAGATGCTTTTCATACATCAGATTGATCCACTCGTCATGAGATACATAGATCTCATCAAATTTAACTTCATAGGTATCTACATCATGGAAGCTTTCTTCATAAAAAATTTCAGATTCTACAATAATGGTTCTATCTTTATCATCTCATGTTCTAATGTCAATTACAGGCACACATTCTTCACCCATCATTGCATCTTCAATGTTGACGTGTCCAATTTCATAATCACTTATGGGATTGAAACACAATCATCATTTTTAAGAGCAATACCTTCATCATCTTTGCCCTCATTCAAACTGTACTGCATTTCTAAAATATCCCACAAAACTTTTGCATTTTGAATCTTACCATATTCATGTAGTATGTTGAAAATGATGTTTTCATCTAATGTAGATGTTATAAGACGTAATAACTACGCATCTCCACTACCATAGTTTAAATTGCTAGCATCTTCAACATAATTCAATAAATTTATCTTCCATAATGTTGTTTTCATTTTAGTTACCGAGCTTTTATAATTCATACCTGAAAAAGAAGGTAAATCTGGCATTAACCTCTTAAAGATTTCATCAAATTCTAGATCTGCATCATGATCTTGGACTTGATCAACTATAAGTCAATCAGCGTCGAATGGAAACTTTTCACCAAATTTAGCTAAACAATATATTGCATCTTTCCCTTAATGCTTTCTCCTTAGTTTTCTTCAAGACTCTTCGAGTCTCCTTTGTTGACCCATTTCTCCTTTTATTTTCTCCCCTGAATCGAGTGCGCAAGAACACTTCGATCGAGAATAGTTCTTTGCCCACTGCACTACTAATTTCTGTAGCCACAGATACTACAGAACTTCAACAAGGATGAAGTCAAGAAATACAACAAGTTTGTAGCTCTAGCTCAAACAAAATCCCAACCTTTGCTTTAACAAAATGAAAGCTATTGCAAACAATGTTGGTTCGTCATCATACCCAGATCTTGATCCTTTCTCTCTCAACCTAGTCTTTCAACATAAAGTGAAACCTCCAAAATAGCTGCTTCCACTGACAAGATAAAAAAAATACAACTTAATCCCGCTGAGACGACAATAAATCGTGTTGGCTGGCGCTGTCGATTCCTCTTCCAAAGAACGTAGTTCTTGTCAGCAGATCTCGTGTCCACGAACTCAGTGCCACTGATCCAGATTCGTGGCAGCAATTGTGAGGAAATCTCCCAGCAGTCTCAACACACAGCAAACCCAACATCCACGTTGTCACTGGTCACACAGGCTACTCCACCTCTGCTGCTCCTACTCTCTCGTAGAATGCACGCTGCACCAACCACATTAATGCCATGCAGCAACGCCCTCCGAGCAAACAATACTATGATATACGAGCAAACAACGCTACCACCATAATTTGACCAGCCAACCGAGGTGGAATTTACCAGCATATCCACCACAACAGTGATCCAGTGATTAACAACGGTGATCTACCGATCTGTAGCCTTCAGGCCTCACCTTGCCTCTACTACGCGCTGCTTCTTCAACTTTACGCTAGCAGATCCACCCAGTCCCATAAATTTGGGCACACAACGGTTCGGTTTGGATCCTCCTCAACTGAGCTAGATCCTTCACCAATCAATCGAGCTTCCACCACAATCTGTAGCTGAAGCAACGGTCTCACAACTCTGAGTCACTAATCCGCAACCTTCACCTCATAGATCCACGATTTCAGTGCCATGATCTTCCTTTACTGTGAAGGCGGAGGTCACGAACAAGAACCTTCAACCATGACAAACTCCTTGACCACGGGATCTTTGCCTCACTGCATCAGGCACGACAGGCTCCACGACCACGATTTATCACTGCATTAAGCAACAACACTGCGTTCTCTGAGCAGAGGTCGGCTCTTTCCCTCACTCTGAGCTCCTCTGTCGCCACAGTCGACTGCTCGGATCACTCTGTGGAAACCTGGGCCAGCAACCACACCACAGCTATCACCTCCATCTCTACACCACCGCTTAGATCACACTCTCCGACTGGTAGACACACCACGAATCTGCCGAGTAGAGGCATAGATTTGATCCACAGATCCACAGGCGAGGAGACAGGAACAAGATCGGCCTGCAAAAAAACGCACCACACACTTCGAAGTATCTTGCTCGATCCACGTATACGTGCCTTTTGAATGGACCTGCACTGATTGGTAGAGGAAAAAAACACGCAGATTGATTGCACGGCTGTCACCCCAAACACTGCCCACCAGGATGCTTCAACGCACACTAGCAACCAAAAGGAAGAACGAGCCACCTCCACTTCTGCTGCAACACTTCCATTGGGCCGCCTCTAGTTCTCACAATATTGTGCCTAAGAGATCACTATGTTCCACGCACCAAGTAGAGGACTAGGCAAATGGGTCGGCTCGATGACCCTTCGTTACAGTTATGGAAACACTGGTCCACACTTTGCCAAATAAACATCACGCGGCCACATTAAATACCACAGCCTCAACTAATGCTGATATAACTAGTTCTCTCTATGTTGGATTATTGAATTAATACAGGTGTTTGTTGAAAATATAATTTCAACAGCGATCGCCGATATCGCATATCGGCAAGTCGGCATATCGGCAGGATGAAGCATAGGAGGCAGGTAGTGGCAGCGATATACAATGTTGCCGACGAGCGATCGCCGATATCGCATCGGCAAAGTCAAAGTGAAGGGCCGATATCGCATCGGCAAAGTTGAAGTGAAGGAGTCATAAGGAAGCTCTTGTGTTTGCGATGAGCGATCGCCGATATCGCATCGGCACATCGCTATCGGCAATGTCATAGGGTTGAAGTCTTTGACATGAGTAAAGTTGCGATGCGATGGAGTGGACCCGATGGCTTCCCAAAACCAAATTGCATAATGTTTGAAATTCACCCGGCGGCAAATATTAAATGTTGCGTGGAGTAAATCTAAGTTTTGGTTGACCATACGTCTTAATGAAATGTCATAGTGGTAGGTAAAATATTAAAGTTTTACATAGAGTTCGTAAGTTTTTTTTATGAGAAGGTATGGGCGAATGTACTTATTACATAAATTCTGTATGGGATAGGTGATGTAATTTATTACTGTGTTGACTTGTGTTTTTATGTATGGCACACGGGAAGTAACTGTTATGCGTTCGCAGCAGCGAAAAGAAGAACCAGAGGATGTAAGCACAGCAGTGCAAAAATATATTTTTGAAAATTTTGTGAGGCATTGAAAAACAGAGGTGAAGGAAAACCATGTGTGGTTTTGCAAGTGCATAAAGATAATTGTGGAGCGAGTTTTTTGTAACTCTGTAAGTTTTGTTTTTACAGCAGCATGTAAAAGTGTTTCACACCAGTGAATGTAAATTTTGTTTTACAGCAGTAAGCTCATGTAAACTTTTGTTACAGCAGTAAGTTGTTTTTCACAGCAGTGAATATGAAAACAATTTTACAGTGGTAAATCCCTCTCAGTAAAAGAGGATGTATCAGTTTTTTGTTTTAATGAATAGCAATCTTTTATGGTGGTGAAATACTCTAGTTCTCTGAGTGAAATTTCTTTTAAGTCTTCTGTGCACAAAAGATCCTGGAGTAAAAGAAACAGAGCATTGCCTCAGTGTGTTTAAATATTGGTTTTTGGTATTTTCCCCATTTTGAAAAAAAATACCCAACAGTGTTGCTCGCAGATCCGCAATTTTTCCTAGAGCTCACATATTTGCTCTATTACACGGCACATAGTGAACCAGATTGATTAGTCACAAGTTGACGCTCTGCAACCAAACACGACTCCACCTTCAAGCAATCAATCTTCACGCTCATATATTACCGAACACATAACAATGAATTAGGCCCTCTAGCACAAAAGATCATCTCTGATACCATTGATAAAAATGAAGAATCAAATTTATTGATCAAACTGGGCAACTCTCAGGTTGGAGTTACGTGATAAAGAAGCTCGGAGTTACTGTTCGGATATATTTCGGAGCAATTTGTCAAGAGTTCCGCTGGCTGGCTCATCTCTGAAACCGCCACTTATTTCCAGATGGCATGTGTTGCTACTAATTGCAATTAGCTTTGTAATCACAACACGTCCTATCAGAGGGTCTCAATCCTATCCTAAAACAACAGACAATCAAATCTATGAACTGCTAACTTTCTCCATTAATTCTCTAACTGGAGAATGCACACAACATCAAAAGAGAAGTACTTTTAACATAGTTGTGAAACCATCTACATGCAAAATTACGACAAAGCACTCGCTACAATGAAGGTTTGTGCCTTGTGTTGTATTCTTATTGTATCTTAATAGTACCTCAAATAGAAATGTCTACAATGGCTAGTACATCTCCAAAGATGTTAGGAACGAACAACATGCAACTTTGGGGGGAAAGTCTCTCTCTATGGATGACCCATAAGAAATACAACCTAGTATATAGAAAATGCTTTTGTTTTGAAGATCGAGGATATTGAGGTGATCAAATTTGTAATACAAAGAACAAAGAAGTTAAGAACAATGATAGTTTTATTTTTTTTTTTTTGAATCTGTAGTTTTGTTTTGTTTTGTTATTGTTTTTGTTTGTTGTTGTTGTTTTTTTTTTTCCTTTCTATCAGAGGTTCAAACATTTCTTATTATTCATATTAGACATTTTGATTATCCACATTTTTTGCCATTGGCTTTTCCGTGGTTAAGAGATAAATAAGTGAAATGCAAAATTAGAAAGTTAATATAAGAAATTCAACTATTATGAATAAAACAATATTATTATTATTATTATTAACTAAAAAAAGATATATAATAAAATATATTAATAAAAAATTAATTTCAATTAATTTTTTTATTTAAATTTGTATAATAAAATAAATCATAATAAAATATAAAAGTTAACTCAAATATTATTAATATAATTACAAACCATTTGTGTAATATACATTTTATAATATAATTACAAACCATTTGTGTAATATACATTTTATAATATATATTAATTTATTGTTAAAATGTATTATTATTAATATTACTGTAATATATTATTAATTTATTGTTAAAATGTATTATTAATATAATTTATTGTTAAAATGTATTATTGATAATATATATAGATATACTATTTTAATTAATAAAAAATAAAAAATTAATAATATAAAAATAATAATAATAATAATAATACATATTTAAGATTTTAATGCATTTTAGGTTATGGTTATAGAATTCACAACATAGAAGAGTTGGTTTTCTTTGGTTGTTCAAAATAACCGGCAAGAGGAATAACTTATTTGGAAGGAGGAGGAATAAGTTCATGGGAAAGAGAGATAAAGTTTACAGTATAAGTTTCTACTTTCAATAGAAAGGGGAATGCTATATTTAATTTGAAATTATTTTGTAAATACTGTAAAACAATTTGTGAATGTTCGTCATATGCACGAATTTATTTAAGTATTTATGGAATTTTTAATTAATCAAAGTTATAGAAAATATTTGGAGTGTTTGTTAACCCAAAAAGTAATATTATGAATTTGTAACGTTGAATCTCATTTTAAATGCTGTTTTCGAAATGTGTTCTTCTTTAATCATGAGTTCGATAGTATCTTAATCTTAAATCTATTTTTGAGAACATTCTTGCTCTATTCATTTGATAAAAAAAATTGTTTTAATAATTGCTTTATTCAATTGCTAGTAATATATATACAATCAACATGCGAATATTATTGGTCTTCTCCAAAATGTCATGCTCTGTCATATAAACTTCAAATCTAACAAATACTTTAATTGCATATGTAGTTATTTTAACTCAAGAGTCAACATACGAAAAGGTGTTCTAGAAATGAGTTATGTCCCTGGTTTGAGTTCAATTGTCAAATCTATTTTTCTTTTTGGAGGTAATTCTAGTAATTGTTCTGTAAATACATCCTTGAATTCAAATAATATTAGATATTTATCTAAATAGAATCTTTTTTTTTGGTTCAAGAATATGATAGCATAAAGTTGACATCATTTATTCATGCTTCTTATCAAATGCAATGTTAAGATAAGCCTTAGAGGCACTCCTTTGTTCTTTTTAGTTATAGATCTTTTTTATCCATCATCATCTATAAAGATAATACCTTATGTTGACAATTTAGTAATGCATCATATTATTCTAACCAATCCATCTCAATCACAATAACATAAGACCCTAGTATCTTTATGTAAACTGATACTTTAGTCTTGCAAATATTTAAATCGGATTCACAATGCATCACTAACTTTCCCACATTCAATTTCATTCTAAATGCCCTCTCTATTTGACTAACGTCTTGTTGTTCTATTGCCTCACTTTTTATTTTAGCTAGTGCATTATGAGAAATGAACCATTCAGTGTCATGTAGGTCTATTAAAATTACAAAACTTGTATTATCGATTTTACTTGCAATTTATAAGACAATGGGATGATGTTTTGCCTAGTGGTTATTCACCATTGCATAAATCCTATGGGGCTTTCCCAAATCTCCAACTATTGTATGATGTTGCACCAAGTTTGATCTTTCTTGTAAGTAAGTATAATACCTTTCATAATCTAGACCTCCACATGTCCAATAACCCTCTTGGGAGGCTGGATCCTATTATCAGATGAACTAAAAGTAGGTCTAGAAATTTGTTGAAAACTTATCTAGCCTAGATGATATTGAGATGCTCCTCAAAATTATCATGCCAAGAAGAACTATTGTGTCAATTGGGTTTGTTGTGCTATTGATTGAAACTATGGTGCTGATGGTCAATACCATGACATTTGGTTCCTCATTTATTTTCTTTGGTTGTTACAAAGTGATGCCCTATTATTGTTCCTATGAATCATGCTATCCCACAAGCTATCACAGTAAGTGTTGCTCTGAATGCTCCCAAACTTTTGTAGGCTTTGGTGGCTTGATATAACTATTTCTGATGATTTCCTCTTATGTGATAATAGCTCATTGAACTAACTCATGCAAGGTGAAAGGCATTAGGATACTCACCCTTTCCCAGATATTATCGTTTAACATGTAAACAAATTTTCTCTCCCTCATCTTCTTTGTGTTTAGGTGTGGGTTATATTTGAGTAGTTCCATGAATCTCACCTCATACTATGGTTCTTATTTGCTTCCTTTTATTAAGGAATTAAATGTGTGTAATTTACTTTCTATGAACTCTTCCAATAGATGGCACTCCCTAAATCATTCTTCAAACAATGCCCATGACACTTCCAAAATGTCCATGTCTAGTTGTAGTAGAAGACCACCACAAATATGCATCCCACTTTAGTTGGAAAACACCCATCCTAACCTTAAGGTTGGAAGTAAAATCCCTAATAGTGAAACACCTGGCCATAATTTCCAACTATACTTCAGTGGCTTTCCCATTGGTGGATCCTTAGAACTTAGGGAATTTGACTTTCTCCAATTCCTTGTGCATATGATTACTAGTCAAATCTTGAGACCATTTCATATGCGTAGACACTCCCCATTGTTCATGCTCTCAATTGTTAATCAATGCATTTGACATAAGCTAAAAATAATAGATCATATTGTTCACCTCCACTATAGATATTTGTTCCTCCTTTGGAGCACACTCCTCCTCTCTGGGCAAGGATGTAGGTGTAGGTTATGAAAGAAGCACCATACTATGTCCTCTAGCACCTCTACCCTTTCCTCTTCTTCTTATGTCCATATCATCTATTACAAGAAAAAAAATCAATTCAAATTAGTACATCACAAAATTAAACATTCTGGAAAAATCACAGCGGTTCCAAAGTTTTATTGCTCAAATTGTGCCTTGATACCATAATGTAATGATCTATGTTAAACATCAATGAATTATTGTGCATATTCAAAAGTAACACCCAATGTGTTAACTATAAAAATGCATGGTATAGAAAACATTTATAATTATTTCTTTCTTTCTTTTCTTTTCTTCTTTTCTAAATCTTGAAAATAAATAAGTATATGTATATGTATAAGTATATGTACATGTACATGTATATATATATATATATATATATATATATATATATATATATATATATATATATATATATATATATATATATATATATATATATATATATATGAACAAAATTTGGAAATCTAAATCTTTAATATTAAAATAAAAATGATACTGTAATATTTATTTATAGAATTTATAAATAATAGTAATGATTTTGACCATAATGTGTGAATGTTTAGTAACATTCACTAGTAGAAAATGTGAAATTAGTGACTAGGTGACTAAAAAATTTAGTCACCACAACTTTTCCAAGTGAAATACTACAAAAAATGAGCAATTTTAAGTGACCCAACTAAAAACAACTAACATAAATGACTAATTTAGTCGCGGGTTAAAATATACAACTAGCTAATAAGTAATACAACTAAAAATGACTAATGTAAGCTAAACTATGATTAGCTTCTAATAAGGTGTTTTTGATCTACCTACAACTACTTAAAGTTTATTAATAACATTATTCCTTGTTAGGTCCCTATAATACTAGTGATTACCCCATTACTATTGTAGGTGTATCCCTTATTAATATTGTTGTGCCCCTATTGTCCCCATATTGTTATTACTGTTCCCCATAGAATCCCTCTATTGTTATTTTTGTGCCTTTATATTATTATTATTAGGTCGGTTGGGTTATATTGTGAATCCTTAGACTCCTATATATAGAAAGGAGGTTTTATCATTTGAATCATCAAAGAATCATTCATTTGTGTAATGTAAAGGAGGTTTCCCCCTCGAAGAGGCTGAATTCTAAGGCGTTGATCTATCTTTTCTATCTTTTTGTGAGCTGGTTTCATAACATTTGGTATCAGAGCTTTGGATTCTAGGGTTTCGCTGCTCCAAATAGGTCATCGTGGAATTTTCACTATAAATTTTCTTCTGTGATGTTTCAGAAGAAAAAAAAAAAACCATTTGAGACAAAATCGCACTGAACCTTAGGTCCGAATTTCAGAGCTTTTCGCACAATATTTATGGAGATATGATCTGAGGAAGTTGGTCTTTTTGCAGACTCCTGAATAACATTCCAAACAGGTGACCTGAGGAAAATCGTCATAACTTTCTCTCTGAGCATCAGATTGAAATTTCATAAGAAGGTACAGAAAGACGACGGATTATAGTTTCTTGTCTATATTTTTCAAAGCCAAAGGTCGAAACAGGGACACGTGGCATGCCCTACAAGTTTGCTCTATTGAACTAGTCTATAATCAGGTCACTGTGGGAGATTTGGCATAACTCTTCCTTGGAGAATCCAATTTGGATCAGACTAGTGGCATTGGAAAGAGGACACAGAGGGCTACTGCAGGTCTCAATTTCAGAACTGGAAGACCCAAAATTATAGAGATACATCAGAGGCAATATCGAGCTCCTACAAAGTGAAAAAAAAGGTGTGTAGATTTTTTTAAAATTTTTGCTTAAGCTTGGTTTGAAAAATTATTTTGAAGGAATTCAAAGGGCATAGTAGAGCATTATTATCAATAACTGATTCCCTGAGGAAAGAAAATGCAAACACCTAGTAAGCAACTTGAAAGCCCTAGCATGACTCATGAAGAAGAGGAAGAAATGCTACATGATATATCAAAATTACAAGACCAAGTGCAGCAAATGTCACTCTCATAAAAGTTAACATAAGTTAAGATAAATGGTGTGGAATCTAAGATAAAGGGTGTGGAAGCTAAGATGAATGGCGTGGAAGCTAAGATGGACGATTTGAAGATAGATTTGAAGACAGATTTGAAGACAGGCATGGCAGATTTGAAGACAGATTTGACAAATTTTCTACAAGAAATACTCACTAATGGTGAAAGGGTAGTAAAGGAAACTCATGATGTGAACAAAAGAAATGTTAACCATGATTTCATAGACTCTAATGTTGGATCGAAGACCCACCATATTCCAAAAATCGATATGAGGAAGTTTGATGGCAAGGATCCCGCACATGGATATTACATATGGAGCAATTTTTTGATCTCAATAATGTGCAAAACACACAAAAGGTACGTATTGCAACTTTAATTTTGGAACCAAATCAATTTGTATGGTATCAATGGCTTTGCTCTCATAAACAAATTATCACTTGGGCAATTTTTACGGAAGAATTGACAACACATTATGAGGATACAAAAAGCAACACTTTTTTTAGCCAATTGATAAGTCTCAAACAAAAGGGTTCAATAATGGAGCACATTGAGGAGTTCCAAAAATTGAACATAAGGGTAAAAAATATTCCAAAGGAGCATAAGATTGACGTGTTCATAGGGACATTAAAGGATAATATCCAACATGATGTTCACCTTTGGGAACCTGATTCATTAGAGAAGGCATTCAGGTTAGCAAGAAAAATGGAAAGCAAAATTATGACAACCAGGAAGCATACCACTCACAACTATAAAGATGGAAGTGTTGTTGCCCCTAGTCTTCCATAACCTATAAGGTTGACACCACAAAAATTGAAAGGAAAAAGAGAAAAAGGGCTTTGTTACAGTTGTGATAGCAAATACACTAAAGGTCATAAGTGTGCCGAGAAGAAATTATTCTACATAGATTGTGAAGAGGAAGAAGGAAAAGAGCAAGAAAGGTCAAAAGAAGAGGATATACTCCACGAAAAAATCCTAGATAAAGAAGAAATGAATCTGACCATATCTTGTAATGCATTGGCTGGAATTACCTCTCCTCAAACCATCAAGATAGAAGGACAAATCAAGAAAAAAAAGGTAATAATGTTGATTGATTGAGGAAGTACCCACAATTTTATTCATTGTAAGGTAGCAAAAGAATTGAATTGCTTCCTATATCCAGCACTAGAGTGTCAAGTGATGGTTGCAAATGGAGGAACGATAAATTGCTCTGGAAAATGCCATAATATCAAGCTATCCATGGGAGAATATGTATTTACTAGCTCAATGCTTTCCATTCCAATGGGAGGCGCTGATGTTGTACTAGGAGTCCAATGGCTACAATCCATGGGTACAATAGCTTTTAATTTTCAAGAACTTTTCATGAAATTTTCTGCAGAAGGAAACAGGGAAACCAAGAAAGATAATCAGCTCTAACGGTATGACAAAGCTTATAAAAAAGGAACAAAGTGGTGTAATTGCACAATTATGTTCGCTAGACGTTTCCACATTAAAATAATCTATTTCTCCAGATCTTCAAAAAGTCTTGGACAATCATTCCAAGGTATTTGAGACTCCCAAAGGTCTCCCACCTATTAGTGATCATGATCATGCTATTCATCATATTCCAGGAAGTGTTCCTCCAAACATCAGCCGTACAGATATCGCGATACCCAAAAGAGTGAAATTAAATGTATGGTTGCAGAAATGCTAGAGGCTGGTATAATTCAACCTAGTCAAAGTTCTTTCTCTACTCTAGTAGTATTGGTGCACAAGAAGGATGGATCATGGCGCATGTGTCCAGAATACAGGGAGCTCAACAAGCTCACTATTAAAGATAAGTTTCCCATTACTAGATGAATTACTAGATGAATTACATGGATAAATTTACTTCACCAAGTTGGATATTCATTTAGGATATCATCAAATCAAAATGAAGATTGAAGACATTCCGAAAACAACATTTATAACTCATGAGGGTCATTATGAATTTTTGGTCATGCCTTTTGGCCTTATCAATGCACCTTCTACATTTCAAGGTTTGATGAATTCCATTTTCAAACCCTTCCTTAGAAAAAATTTAGTATTTTTTGATGACATATTGATCTACAGCAAGCCTTGGAAGGATCATGTTGAACATATTGACAGGGTGCTACAACTATTGGAGGAGAAACAATTATATGGAAAAAGATCCAAATGTTTCTTTGGAGTATAAGAGGTGGAATATCTGGGTCATATTGTATCTCATTAAGGAGTTAAGGTAGACCCTAGCAAATTAAAGCCATTAAGGAATGGAAAATCCCCACATCCATAAATCATCTGCGAGGATTTCTTGGGTTGACAGGGTATTATCGCAAGTTTGTTAAGCATTATGGGAGAATAGCAACACCTATAACAACATTATTGAAGAAAGATGCATTTTCATGGACTCTAGAAACAATAAAGGCCTTTGAACATCTTAAAGAGGCAATGTGCCAAGCACCGGTCTTAGCTACACCGGACTTCACAAAAGAGGCAATGTGCCAAGCACTGGTCTTAGCTACACCGGACTTCACAAAAACCTTTATTTTGGAATGTGATGCTTCAGGAAATGGAATTGGTGCTTTTTTAATGCAAGATGAAAGACCCATTACTTTTGAAAGTTGTCCAATCAAGGGAAAGTTTTTACACAAAGCTATTTATGAGAAGGAAATGTTGGCAATACTACATGCACTTAAGAAATGGCGACCCTACCTAATGGGAAGACACTTCAAGGTAAAAACGGATCATGCTAGCCTTAAATACTTTTTATAACAAAGATTATCCTCTGAAGAGCAACAAAAGTGGGTCACAAAGATGTTGGGTTATGACTTTGAAATCATCTAAAAAAAGGGTCCAAGCAAAATGTGGTGGCAGATGCGCTCTCAAGAAAGGATGAGGATGTGGAAGCATTGTTGTGTGCCATTTCTATTATCCAACCAGATTGGATAAAGGAAGAAAGGGAGGAATGGAAGAATGATGAAGAAGTGTGGGCACTTATTCGAAAGTTACAACAAAATTCCAGTACATCTAATACATTTCGCTGGAAAAATGATTCGTTATGGTACAAAGATCGCTTATACCTCTGTAAGAATTCCCAACTCAAACAAAATATTCTTATGCAATTGCACACTTCTCCCTTAGGATGGCACTCAGGATTTTTAAAAACTTACCACAGGGTTAAGAAGGAATTTTTTTGGGATGGCCTTAAATCGGATATTCAAAATTTTGTGGCGGAATGTTTGGTTTGCCAACAAAATAAAGTTGAAATAATTAAGACCCCGGGTCTATTACAACCTTTATCCATTCCAAGCCAACGTTGGGACGAGGTTTCAATGGATTTTATCACAGGTTTACCCAAGTCTGACGGAAAGAGTGTCATAATGGTGGTAGTTGACAGACTTACCAAGTATGCACGCTTTTGTGCATTATCACATCCATTTAAAGCCAGTACAGTTTCCACTGCATTAATGGAAATAATTCAAAATCTACATGGAAACCCAAAGATTATTGTAAGTGATAGAGATCCCATTTTCACTGGAAATTTTTGGACATAATTAATTTCTTGTCTCGGTACTCAGTTAGCTCATAGCTCATCTTATCATCCTCAATCTGATCGGCAAACTAAGATAGTAAACAAATTTTTGGAAGGATATCTTCGTTGCTTTGTATTTGATAAACAGACACAATGGGTTAAATGGTTGCCTCTGGCTGAATGGTGGTATAACACTTCCTTCCATACAACAACAAAAATGACCCAATTTATGGCACTTTATGGATATCAGCCACTATCCATCACATCATATTTAAGAGAAAATTCTAAGGTTCAAGCAGTGGAACATCACATTGACCATCAACAACAGGTCCTCCAACTCTTAAAGGATAACCTCGTGTTGGCGCAGAATAGAATGAAACAATAGGCAGATCAAAATCGCAACGAAAGAAGTTTTGATGTAGGTGATTGGTTATTCCTACGGCTACAACCATATAAACAAATGTCCCTCAAGCAAGCTAAGAAGGATAATAAATTATCACCAAAGTATTATGGTTCGTACAAGGTGTTGCAAAAGATTGGTACTATGGCATAAAAATTGGAGCTTCTTGCAGCTTCTTGAGTGCACCCAGTTTTCCATGTTTCATGTTTAAAGAAGGTTATAGGTGACAAGATCCCACTTCAAACAATATTGCTAGAATTTGACAAGGAAGGAAAAATTATATTGGAACCAGAAGCAGTGACAGAAACAAGAACTCGACAGCTACGAAATCGATCAATTTCGGAGTATCTCATCAAGTGGAAGAACTTATCCACTGAAGATTCCACATGGGAGGATAAGAATTTTATACAAAGCATCTAGAACTACTCAAGCGTTCAGGACAACACTTTTTTCAAGGAGAGGGGCATGTTAGGTCCCTATAATACTAGTGATTACCCCATTACTATTGTAGGTGTATCCCTTATTAATATTATTGTGCCCCTATTGTCCCCATATTGTTATTACTGTGCCCCATAGAATCCCTCTACTGTTCTTTTTGTGCCTTTATATTATTATTGTTAGGTCGGCTGGGTTATATTGTGAATCCTTAGACTCCTATATATAGAAAGGAGGTTTTGTCATTTGAATCATCAAAGAAGCATTCATTTGTGTAATGTAAAGGAGATTGCCCCTCGAAGAGGCTGAATTCTAAGGCGTTGATCTATCTTTTCTATCTTTTTGTGAGCTGGTTTCATAACATTCCCCCAAATTAATGGGCTACCTAGGACTATTTGAGTTTATTAATAAAATTATTCATAGAATTAGGTATATTTTCCAACTCCTTAAGGGTTAGTTGATATTCCCCTTATGTGTAAACCTCATGTTCTCTTTCCCTCTTTATATGAACATACTTGCTTAGGGACGTCTTTTATACTCTCATGTGATGGATCCTAAAGAAATTTTTCAAAATAAGATTTTTGTATAGTTTTTATTGATACTCTCAAGCCAAAATTATTACTCTCTAGACCTTCAACAATATTAAATATATAGCCTCTATGTGAAGAAAAACCTCCTACTCAATAGTGGAAACATAAACAATTGACAAATTGTGAAAATCTAATCTTCAGCTACTCTAAAATCTAAAATCGACCCATTAAAATTTAATTTCCTGCTACTCAATTAACAAATTGCTAAAATCTAGTCATTTAATTTCCTGCGACTCTTATTCCTTCCGTGCTATTCTTTTTCCTTACTAGGTTGGGAGAGGGCTCAAAGCCAATAACACTAAGTAGCTAAGGGATTTTACTATAAATAAATTCTATTTTGTACAAGCTTCCTGATAGACTTAGTATTACACTCCCTTCCTAGTTTGTAGTGCCAAATGTTTGATTTGCATCCTCCACAATAGTTATACAACTCTGGAGATATAGAATGTTTCCCAAGTCAAGAGTGTATCATGAGAAAACAAGAATTAACCTCCCAACCAAATATTATGCCTGTAAGTAGAAATACGACCCTCCTCTTTTTCAATTTATTGCAGCTCAGATGATTTGACATAGAGTAGGTGCCACTATTTGTGAGAGAACATCTCTCTACTTCTGCTCCTACCTCAGTAAGCTATTTCACTCATCCTAGTTATGAGAATAAACATGAGGAATCACACCTAGTTAATGTGGACCACTCAGAAATAGCGGTTGGGATTTTATCTGCTATGTAGCACTTAGGAATGAACCCATAAATCATTAACAACCCAATGCTTGCCAAAATTGATTTTATCTTGCACCCTTGTATCCCTGAAATGAGTAACTCGATACTTTAGAGGAGAGAACTAGTTGGTAAGGGAGATGCATCCTCTAACTATATGCAACAATATTTTCTCCCATGTACGCCCTCCACCCAATATCACTTAGGAGATTTTGTCTCTTTCCCACTCAACTTATTGTTGGCCCCAGGGATTCTATATGAAAGTAGAATAGTTACATGTTTATATGCAATATCAAATATTGATGTATTGATTTTAAGTATCCTATTCGATGCTCTTCCTCTGGCATAATATCTTAGCCACTACTCTACTTCCTTAGCAGGTTGGGAGAGGGTTCAATGCTCTTCCTCTTCGTATAATCTCTTATTCGTTACTCTTCTTCCTTACCAGGTTTGGAGAGGGTTCAATGCTCTTCCTCCGCATAATCTCTTACCCGCTACTCTTCTTCCTTACTAGGTTGGGAGAGGGTTTGATGCTCTTCCTTTGTGCATAATCTCTTAGATTCTAATGTAGAATTCAAGAGGAATGTGTCGATATTGACTTGGATTCTAGATTGGGTTCTATAATCCATTTGTTCATGATAAATGAGGGTTCAAGACCTCAGGAGGAAAAGAAGCCGAGAAGGGCGGTGCTAATAGCGGGGAGAGTGAGATTTTTTGGAACAAATCATATCGATCTAGAGAATCTAGACAAGCATCTCAGCAAGGTATGTAAGGTATGGATGAAATCACAAACCCATAAGCCAAAGGAGGAGTAGGAAATTGAAAAATATATATATATATATATATATATATATATATATATATATATATATATACATATATATATATATATATATATATATGTATATATATGTATATATATGTATATGTATCTATATATATATATATAGATATATATATATATATATATATATATATATATATCAGAGGTATTATCACCTAGGGCACATAGAGTGCCCTAGCATCAAGATAGTAGATATTCACATCCATGTTCCCAATGCAAAATTTTCATCCTCGTCAACATTGGTTTCTTATTGCTTTATCTGGAATTATTGGTGAAGAAATTACTGTGTTCATGAAAGATATCATCAGAGGAAAAATCACTCCCTCATATATATATATATCTATATATGTATATATGTATACATATATATATATATCTATATGTATATATGTATACATATATATATATATATCTATATATGTATATATATATATATATATATATATATATATATATATATATATATATATATATATATATATCTATATATATATATATATATATATATATATATATATATATATATATATATATATATATATATATATCAGAGGTATTATCACCTAGGGCACATAGAGTGCCCTAGCATCAAGATAGTAGATATTCACATCCATGTTCCCAATGCAAAATTGTCATCCTCGTCAACATTGGTTTCTTATTGCTTTATCTGGAATTATTGGTGAAGAAATTACTGTGTTCATGAAAGATATCATCAGAGGAAAAATCACTCCCTCAAACAACAATCTCTAGGGCCAAAGCCAGAGCCAGAGCCTCAAAGTTAGTCTCAAATTCAGAGCAACTTTAGTTGTCACAGGAATTGTAAGTTTATTGCATGTTGGTCTCTGCATTTGGAGATTTGGAAGACTAGGCCTTAGAACTAAATGGGCTATCCATGAGGTAATATACACACTAGTCCAAGCACTTTCATGGATTGTATTTGGGGTAGTAAATTGGACATGAGAAGAAATTCAAAGCTACAACACATCCAAAGTCTCTATATCTCTCGTGGCTTATGAATTTCATTTTGAATACAATATTCTTGATCTCTGCAATCATCAGGTTCACGTCCACAACTCCTAATCCATATAGTATTATCCCTCTTGATGACCTTTTTGCATTGATAATTTTCCCTACCCGTGGATTTTTGTTGGCATTAGCCCTCAAAGGGACTACAGGAATCACCATTGTTGAAGAAACATAAAAAACATTACACGAACGTCTTCTAGATGGTAGCACTTAGAATCCTAACACTGAGAAAGAATTAATAACCCCTTATGCTACAATAGGTATTTTGTCAAGGGCTACATGGTGCTGGTTGAATCGTGTATTGAATAAAGGTTACAAAAATTATTTGCAATTGATAGATGTTCCTGCACTGGCACCCGGTGATAGCACTGAAAATATGTTTGAAATTTTTAAATCAAAGTGGTATAACAACATAGTGGAACACCAACACCCCACCTTACATTTCTTCGATCCTTTTGGCCAAATCTTGCACTTACTACATCCCTGGCTATTGCAAAACTGTGTGTGATGCATATTGGCCCAGTTTTGATACAAACATTTGTTGATTTTACATTTGGAGATCAAAGCTTTCCTTATGAAGGCTTTGTCCTTGTATTGATACTATTTTCAGCAAAATCCATTGAAATTATTTGTTCCCATCAGTATAACTTTCAATGTCAGAAGTTGTGCATGCTGATAAGGTCTACTCTAATCATAACTTTATACAGAAAGGGTATAAGATTGTCAAGCTACACTAGGCAAGCTCATGGTGTTGGACATATTGTAAAATACATGGTTGTGGATGTTCAACAACTTTCGGATAAGATGTTGCATCTTCATTACATCTGGATGATGCCTCTACAAGGTGGGGCTTCTTTATCAATCCTATTTGGGGTTTTTGGAATTTCTATGTTGTCTAGTTTTGTTTACATGGTACTCATAATGGGCATTGTAGCTTAGGGATCCAAGAGAAATAGGAGATATCAGTTCCAATTAATGAAACTGTGTTATATTCATACAATTAATGAGTTTTTGAATTATATGAGGGCTATCAAATTTCAAGCATGGGAAGACCATTTCCAAACATGTGTAGAGTCTTTTAGGAAATCGGAAAATGAATGGATCTACAAAAGTATGTATTCTATTTTAGTGAATATAATTACTCTATGGATCACTCCTTCACTTGTTTCAGTAGTGGCAGTCACTACATGCATTTTTGTAGGAGAAAAACTTATAACAGGGAAGGTGTTCACTACAACATCTATTTTCAAATTTCTTCAAGAACCCATTAGGAACTTTCCTCAATATTTAATATCTATCTCACAAGCAATGATGCCCTTGGATCGACTTGATAGGTATATGACCAACAAGGATCTTGATCCTGAGGTAGTCAAAAGGTTACCGCTAGGCAAAGAGATTGTTGTTTTACTTTAAAATAGTACTTTCTTTTGGGATGAAGTGGAATCCAAATCCAATCTTCAAAATATCAACCTTGAGGTTCGAAGTGGATCTTTGGTGGCAATTTTTGGCACAGTTGGATCCGGGAAGTCCTCTTCACTTTCATCCATTATTGGGGAGATGCCAAAACTCTTTGGCGTGGTAAAACTACTATCCCTACTATCATATTTACTTGCATCTCCTTCTTCCTCTTTTAGTCTTCCACTACATTGAAAATATGTATTTATAACTAAGATAATGGTTACAAAATTTGTTATAGTTTCCTAGTCAAACTCTAGCAATTAGAGAAAACAAACCAAACTGACTTGCTAGCAAGTCAAACTTGCTTCTTGGCCAGTACAAAATTTCCATTATTTTTAGAAAAAATTAGCCTAGTTTTCCTGAGTTTTTCCCATGCTTGATCTGATCACTTACTCTCTAATCTCACCCAAGTTTTCATGGAGCCAAGTTTTGTAGCTATAAGAACCAAAACATGGGAAGGCTCCTCCTTCCAGAGAAATGTGAGACTACAATAGGTACAAACCAAGGACAAACATATATTGAAAATAAGAAACTTGTACCCATTAGAAGTTTTGATTTCGAAGGACTCATATGACTAGGTGTTCTTAGTATGCTAAACTTAATTTATTGCAAGATAACCAGATGAAAGAAACAATAGTCAAAAGTAGCATAAATAGTAGTTGATTTGAAAACTGTCACTTGAGAGGTATAATAGACTTGTTTGTTGTTAATTAATGATACATTGATTAATCAAACATGATTTGTTCTCTTATATTTCCTTCCCTCATTCACACTAAATAGGTCTACTAGATTGAACTCTAGTTCTCACCAATTTTGTCAGAAATCACTTAGATCTAGGATCTCTGTCTCTTTAATAGAAACAAAATAATTTTACTAGAGATACAACTTTTGCAATGAAATCCCTTACTACTTGTATGGAAGTTTTAAAACTGACTTTACATTTTGTTTGTGCACAATTTCAACTATTTTTTCATCTCTTCTCAGCATTCTTTTCCTTTTCCTGCCTCTTTTTCCTAACTAAAACTTTATTTTTTTGTACCTCTTACCTTGCGGTTCCTGAGATGCATTTCCTCCTTCTTGAAATCACAGTTGATGATGGTTTCTTCTGTCTTGTTTTGTGTCTTTCTTTCTTTACATTTATTTTTATTCCAATCAGAGTTGTCTTCCAAGTTCACTTCAATATTTGAAGGGGTTTTCCTTGATCCTTCACTTTCTTAGGTTTTCTTGCATAACCCATTCTCCTTTTCCCCTTCTCCTTGCATCTCAAAACCCTTGTTTCCTTTAGTAGGTAGGTTATGGAAAGGTAAATAGTAGGGATATATGCCATATTCATGGCAAGACCGACACTGAAGGGTAACCTTTTCATAATCTAAAACCTGTTTCTAGGTAAAAACATTGAATTTTAGAGCAAGGCCTATATCAAGATCCATTTTCAAAAATAATAGCACAAGACATGTGACCAACTATGGGAGGTTGCATTGTCAGGTACTTTCTTAGCAAATTTCCAATACTCTTCAAGGTTGATTCATACCAAAATTGTGTTAACAAATTTAGGAGTCAAACTCAAAATGACATAGTTTCAAATTTTTCTATGAAAGGATTGAAATTTGAAATTTGTATGCAATGGTTTCAACCGAGGTTTTCCTTCCACAATTAACATGGCCCGATTTTCATAAAAACTAGTTTTCTTTCTTTTAACTCAAAAATCACAATAGAGAAACCCTTACCATAATATTGTATATTCATAGAGCCAAGATTTTTAAACGCCAATCCAAAATAGTACTGAAATGAATTAACAAATGCAAAAATCTAGAGCTCTCGACAACTAAAAGCTTCTAAATCTACAGATCTGATATGTGCACAAAAGACAACAATGAGAGAACACTCACATAACAATAAAATGCAAGAGAAGAATTGTCGCAACTATACACATTGTACCCATGTAGTTTGAATCATCCAAGGCTCTTCTATTGAGTCTTGTGGAGTCTTCTCTGGCCCCCACACTCACTAAAAATCTCATTAACAAAATCACCACATTCTATGCTCACCATAAAATTGGATACTCATCGAGAATCATCATATTTTTGGGCACTGAATTTATTGTATTTTGAGGTTCATTTGTATTTGTTGAGTCTTTCCCAAGTCATTAAGTCATGTCAAGTCATCGAGTTTTTTTGAGTCCGAGGCTAGCTAAGCCTTTGTCAATTTTGAGTGTGACAACATTGCATTATGGTTAGGGTTCCACAACCACCTTAACTTCCATAGTTAGTGGAATAGGTTATTAATGTATTGAAAACCATCTTTATTAAATAATTCTCTACACAATAGTATAGTGTGAAATCAATAAATATAAGTGAACTTGTTAAAGAAGGTCCATTAGTTAGTGGTTGAGGCCTCATTAATGGAATTCCATTAGGTGGTTGCGGTTTTCATCAATTAGAAACTATATATAGTAGTAGAAGCTATGTAATGGGTTATCAAAAGAATATTGCAGTATTTGGAGCTCCTAATGTTGGAGATTCCCCCCTTATAAAAGGCAAGTGAACATTGCATTTAGTTTGGAATATCAATAAAGGATTGCTTAAAGTGTTAATTTCCAATTTTAGTTCTATTATGTTCTTTCCACAATTGTATTCCATCTATCCTATTTAATTTCTTACTGCATTTATATTATTCCCTTTTTTCTATAAATATTCTATTTCAGCTAACAAGAAACACCACAAATAAAAGTGGTCTTAGAACACTTTCTCATGCCAACACATGTTCCAATTTTAGAAAAACATTATTTAGGTTAGAGATGTATTTCAACATCTTTAAATAACACAAATATCTATCATTCAATGGGAAAGCCTATAACTGTGGAAGAATACATGTAGAAAATAATAGAGACATCACCTTGTTGAACACATTTGTAACATATGTTGGCACCCCTTTGAGTAGCATTGCATGAAATAACACCTACATATGGAATTATCTTCCATCTTCCTTTAGGTATATCAAAGTCCCTCTCGGTACACTTGAAACCAATCTTACATAACCCTATTAGTCATCTTATTTCCATGAGTATATGGAGAATAACACATGGGAGATAACTCTCACATACTAAGGAATTGGGTAGTATGACTGAGGGTATAATCTATTGCCATTAGCTGGTGTTGATGGGCCTCCAAATTATACATAAATTAAGGTCAATATGACCATCATTCAGCACATTAAACCTCTATTTTTGCATTAGATAAAATATTTTTAACTTTAACATGCTCATTAGGAAGGTTTATGGATAATTGCATATTTTTACCTAATATTATTTATTTTTGTGGAATATTGTGAGAATATTGGGCAAATTATGAAGATTTGGAGGAAGCGATAATTTAGGGACTTGCTCCCTACTATAGGAGGATCAATATTAAATAATAAATCAAGAAGATATTATGAAATTATTGCATAGATTCTGGAGCTCGAATGATTTAGAAAATCTAGGAATGTGTTCCCTGTCATTTAATGTAGATTCCTAGTATTGGGAACCAAATCCACTATTTGAGGGATTTTGGCAGGGAAAACTTCCTTCTTTCATGGGGAATGCTTCCTAATCATTTTTTTATAAGTAACAAGTCGAATTTTCCTCTAGGGGCGGATTTTTCTTAGTCTTCTTGTGGAGAGAAATCGTATTTTTGTAGCTCTGATGTCATTTTTTGCAGGGATGTAATTGTATTAATGGAAATAATGAAGATTGGTGCCATGTTAAACTTCTAAATCTTGGTATACTTCATAGGAATATGAGTTTCCTTAGGCTTGGCCATCCCCGGAGCCTTAGAGCCCTTTTGTATCAATTAATTTTCTTCTTTTCACTTCTTATTCACATGCACCTCTTGTTCTTGTCTTTATTCTATTTTTGCATTTAGTATTAATGATTTCTTGTTGTAGGATTAGGTTAAATGTTTGAAGTAAGGTATTTTGCAGGATCAAAAGAATAATTTCATCATCAAAACAAGTTTGTAAGGTCATCGTAATCATTGAGCTACTTGGATTAGTTGCTTATTCCCAAATCTAGATTTCTAGAAGTCCCGTGTGGCAAATAACAATAACTTTCTACTATTTTTAGAGCATGCTAATGAGATTCGATCGAGTTGATTCCAGTTCCATTAGATCACAAAAACATTCTAGTTAATAAAAAAATCTACCCCATTGCATTTGAACTTGATTAGTTTAGGAATTTGATAGGTTTACTAGCTCACTAGTTCTTGAATTTCTAGATTTTAGACTAGTAATTTTTTGCTATTTTTTAGGATCGAATGACCTAAGAAATCATAGTCAATAAAAACATTTTTCCCATACCATTTTTATTTGATTTTCTTGGTCATTCGATGAATTATAACTTCATGTAGAAAATCTGTAACATCCTGTAGTAGCTATAGGATCTCCTGTAGCAGCCTTCCAACATGTATATACTTGCCCAGATTCACTCAAGAAGCTTGGTTTTGGTCCCTTAGGGTTGAATCATGACCCCTAGGCTCTAAATCAATGGTTGAGGAAGAATAAACACCAATTAGGACATGCCTTTTTACAATGTAGATGAGGCCTATTTATTTGAATTCATGCTCTTAGGATTTCAATTACACTTTGTTGTTCTTACCTAGGATTAATTTCTTTTCCATTTCGAGCATTTCCATTTCTGCAATTAGTTTAGGATTTGATTTTATTACATTCACTCCATTACATCATGAAAACGAAGGAAGGACACATTGTATGTTGCACATATAGTGCCGATACCTCTTAAGTTTGTACGAACCCCGTGTTGATAATTAAAGTTAGTAGTCTTGGGAGTTGCAACATTATTGCTGCAATACTGAGGCTCATCACTTTTTGTGGTGTTTTTGGGGAGGTGTCAAAGTATGCATTGTTTTATTCCCTATTTGATTAATTTCTTTTACTTTCTGCATAAACAAAAAAATTTCATTAAGCATATTTGATTTCAAAAATAGAAAATTGAATTGCATTAGAATTCTTATTAAAAAAATAAAAAATAAAAAACACTTCTCCAACACCAACCCCCCGCCTATTCAATCATGTGGTGCAGTAAGAGCCACATCACCATTGATTTTTATAGGTAGAAGAAGAAGATGTGGAAGAGAAGGAAGAATAAATGGATGGAAATGATGACAATGAAGAAGATCCTATTGGATTTCCCATTTAAGATACTGATGTCAGTGTGCATATGAAGAAAATCCCTCTATCTTTTCTTCCAAACTTTCATAGTCTAAGGTCAGGGGATCTGGAAACCTTTCTATTTGAATTTGAAATCCTTTGTCGATCTTATGGTTACTAATTAAACACTCAAAAAATGAGATTGTTTCCAACAACATTGAAGGATAAAGCTCTTAAATGGTTCATGAGTTTAGGGACTAATTCAATAAGATCATGAAATGATATGAAAAAGATATTTCTAGAAAAATATAAACATCATGATCTTAAAGAAGAAATATTTAGAATGAATAAAAAATAAGATGATAGCCTTGAGGATATAATAGAGAGGTTCATGTATAATGTTAAGAGGGAAAAACTACATCATTTAGGATATGACACGCTAAAATCCCTCTTACTTAGAACAATTATGGATGAATGGATTGATCTCCTTGATATCATGAGTAGAGGTGATTTTTACCAGTTATCATATGAAGAAATTTGTGAAACATGCCAACACATATCAATAGGAAGGGAAGGAGTATAATCAACATCAAGATCGGCAAGTCAAGCTAAACTTGGAAATTTTCTTGATAACTTTAAAACATAACTTATTGGCAATCTGAGTGAACAAATAGAAATTTTAAGAGTACAAAATGAGCAAAACGAAATGCTAATATTTGTGTTGTCCATTTAGAATCACATGATGTTAAATATTTCCCCTCATTACCAAGGTTGAAGGAAATTTACCAAGAGGACAATGGAGCAAGTCAATTGCCAATGCAGCTATGTTATATAGCTCAAAAAGGACCATGCAACCTGATATGATGCAAGACCCTAATTCAAAATTTCATGCTTATGCACATCCATCTCAAAGCAATTGGAGCACACCCTTTCCTTGGCAACCTTGGCCATCTCAACCCCAAAACCAACTTTGGAAACAAGGTTGGAAAGGAACTTATGGGATCCATCCACAAAATCCTCAATATTTTCCTCAATATCCTCCATACCCAACTCCATGTTATCCCTAGCATTCACCTCCACCACAACCACAACCCCAACCACATCCATCTCAAATATCCACTCCCACTCAACTACCTATACCACCATTTCCAAACCCACACAATGAAGTAGCTCAACCCACTTATAAAGCTAAGGTACAACACTTCCAAACATATCCTCTTGATCTAGATGGTATTCATCTTAGCTCAGGAAGATTATCACAAAAAAGAGATTCTTTTGATATCATTGACGGACAACATGCAGAAAAACAAGATTCAAATGAGAAGACCAAAGAATCATGGGCTACACTTGACGAAGAGTAGACATCAGAATCAGAGATTGGGAAAGTGCCCTCATCTTTACCATCAGATCCTCTATGTGTTCAAGATAATAATAATAATAATAATAATAAAGATCTGAATTTCATGCAAGAAGAAGACATCCAAGATGATCCAAGTCAGTAAGTGGCCCAGGGGCATCACAAATATATTGAAATATGGTTACAGATAGTCACTAAGTTGCAACAATACTCTCTTCTTCAACTATGCTTGATATCATCAAAGTCAAAGAATTTGGTACCTTACATTCAAGTACATGTAAGAGAATATGTTTCAAGCCTACACGTTATTTTATTTGTCATCTAGCTATGCAAGTGGCTGCATTGGAAGTATTCCTACACTTGAAAATGATTTTGTTTTTTTCAAGTAGAGTAGGATAGGAAAAGAAATAAAAAATGAAAAAAAAAAGAGAAAAAATAAAATATCAGGTGAAAACCTCCTTTGAGGCACTTGAGATTGGCTCATTGATTGAAAACCTCCATGAGGCAGTCAATGAGTTCAAAAAAAAAGAGAAAAAAGAGAAAAAGAAAAGATCCTAGGTGAAAACCTCCTTTGAGGTGCCTAGGCAGACCTACTAGTTGAAAACCTCATTGAGGCGGCTAGTAGGCCTAGAAGAAAAAATAAAAATATTTGCTCCATGTATCTCTCTCTCATGAATGCAGGTGTTCTCCAACCTCTGCAAGCAACAAAAACAAGTTAGCCACCAAAAGAAAAGTTGATCAAAAGCCTAGTCAAAGGAAGTCAAACTTGGAATTTCTTCTCCTTTCCTGAGATGCTCCAGAAGGACCAATGACATGCCAATCCATCACCCTAATCTATTGCCACCATCCACTCATCATTCCCAATCTTTTACCTCTCATTTTCCTTGCTTTCCTAAAATGCTATAGGAAGATCCTATAGTTACTACATGAAACAAAAATACATAGAGCAGAAAATTATTTTTATCATATCTTGAAAACCATGAATCCATTTCCAAAGATGTTTTAGGGGGAGATGCATATGGATGATAGTAACATGCCCAAGAAATTTCAGCAAATATCAGTGCACACTTTTTGTGAAATTGAACTCCATCACGTACAATAATTTTTGAATTTTCTCAATATTAGTGCATCCATTTGCAACACTATTTCATGAGGATATGTATATGGATGATGCTAACATGCCCAAGAAATTTTAGAAAATTCTAGTGCACAGTTTTCGAGAAATCAACTTCCATCACTTACAACCATTTTTTATTTTTCTCTAGATTCGAGCATCCATTGGCCAATATTTTTTATGGGGACGTGAATAAGGATGATGTAAACATTATTAGAAACTTTTAGGTCAATCTAGTCTACCGTTTGAGAGATATGCATAAAACAATATTTCTACAAGATTTCCTATAGCTACTACAGGAAGATCCTATACTACTACAGGATGTCCTGAAATCCTATAGGAAAGGAGTTCCGATTGGAAAACAATGATGCAAGATTATTCTCGGTTGAAATAGAGGACCCTACACCTCACCATATATCACCCACATCCACTCATTTTTGTACCTACCCCTGTGTCCATCAATACAAAAAAACACAAGAAAATATGAAAAAATACAGGAAAATGGGATAATACAGGGCACATTTCATCATGGCCATCATCCATCCATCACTCGATCTCCTTCATCACCATTTCTCAACTCCTACACCTCCACCCAACCTCCCTCCAAGTGAAAAAGAAAAAAAAAATGAATGAAAGGAAGCTACAGGGTTTCCTATAGCAGCTACAAGATCCCTTGTAGCATCCTGCGTTATAACAACAACATACCATTTCTGCATTCTCTTTCACCACCCATGCAAATAGAGAGCTCCAACATCCCTGCAAACATTGTGACTCTTGTCGAGAGCTCCACCAGTAGCAGATTGGGCATTGTAAATAAAGTTGCGCACAACAACCTTATTAGTCAAAGAATCAACAAGCTATGAACACTTCTGAAAAAGCAACCAAAGAAAACTAGCATCTTGATGGAAGCATGGATCGATCATCAACTTAGGAGTAGGGTGCATGCCTATCCAACAACCATTAGGTAGGTATAGGTATGAAATATTCTTGACCTCTTCTCTTGAGAATATTATAGTTAGAAATTTGTTGTCAATGCATGAGAGGTGAGGTTTTATAAGCTAAGGATGGGTCAGTAGTCTTGACCACCTTCAACTAGTTAATGTAGAAAAATCCTTCACTCATGCAATGTGGAAAAGCCAAATTAGGAAGGGTGATGATTTTCAGGAATGGGGACAAAAGTTAAAAGAGGAAATGTGTGCAAAGGCCAAGTCACCAAAGTAGTACTCCAATCCCTCTATCCACTTCATATCCACTATATATCTATCATTCATCCATCCCATTTCATAAGAAAAAAATAACATTTTTCAAGAACAAACCCTACACTCTGTCTCACCCTGAAAATTTCTTGAAAGAAGCACACAAAGCACATCCTCTCTATTTTCACAAACCTACAGTACTCCCTTTGAGCCCTAGCATCGTCCTCCAAACCCTCTACATCATTCATCATCACTCTCATACAATTAGAAGACCCTGAAAGAGAAGGAATGGCTGCTATAGGAAAGCAAAATGCCACTACAAGAAGGAAGAATGAAACAAAATGTGTTAAAAACCAAAATGGCAGTGACTAAGGGAGACCTAATCACAACAAAGAACTCCAAAGCTCATTAGGCAATCATCTAGGCCACAAAAGAGAAGAAGAAGGCAACAAAATTCAAGAAGGAATTCACCATCAAAATAGAACTCAAATTGCAATGCTGAAAAGAGGCTTTCCATGGGGTCTCTGATCTCTTTCTAGCTTTTGTCCAAGGCCTAAAAGATGTTATAGAAAGGGGAGAAAGCATGGAAAAACTAGTCCAAAATGGCATTGAGGGGCATGGAAGTCAAGTTGAGGGCCTACCCTAGGCTCAGAGTATCATTTGTGCTCAAAACAGGTTTAAACTGACTACTACAGGGTTTCCTGTAGTTACTACATAAATTACTCCAGGATGTCCTAGTTTACTACAAGATCTCATCTAAGGGAATTTTGAGGGTTCTAGAGGTATCCAAATGGTGGAAAAAGATAGTAGGAGATTGGAAAATGATGCGGAAGACCTTACCAAACCAAAAAATATTAAAGAACCCATCTTGCATAAGGGGAAAAATGCAAGAATGCACAAATCAGGGAGTTTTCCAGGGCCATGAATGAGGCACAATGAGGTCACTAAGTTGCTCTGAGGATGAGAAACACCTTCAACAAGGGATTATGATGGGCCTCCAAATTAGACATAAATTAAGGCCCATATGATCATCAATTAGCACATTAAACCTCTCTTTTTGCATTAGATAATGTATTTTTAACTTTAATATGTTCATTAGGAAGGTCTATGGATAGCATATTTGTGCCTAATATTATTTATTTTTGTGGAATATTGTGAGAATATTAGGCAGATTATGAAGATTTGGAGGAGGAGATAACTTAGGGACTTGCTCCATACTACAGGAGGATTAATATTAAATAATAAATTAAGAAGATATTATGAAATTATTACACAGATTATGGAGCTCCAATGATTAAGAAAATCTAGGAATGTGTTCGATGTCATTTAATGCAGATTCCTAGTATTGGGAACCAGATCCACTATATTGAGGGATTTTTGTGGGCAAAGTGTCCTCCTTTCATGGGGAATGTTTCCTAATCATTTTGTATAAGTAACAAGTCGAATTTTAATCTAGGGGTGTATTTTCCGCAGTCTTCCTATGGAGAGAACTCGTATTTTTGTAGCTCCATTGTCATTTTTTGCAGGGATGTAACTGTATTGAGGGAAATAATGAAGATTTGTGCCATGTTAAGCTTCTAAATCTTGGTCTCCTTCATAGAACTCTGAGTTTCCTTGGGCTTGGCCATCCCAAGAGCTTCATATCCTTTTTGTATCATTTACTTTTCTTCTTTTCACTTCTTATTCACATGCATCTCTTGTTCTTGTCTTTTTTCTATTTCTGCATTTAGTATTAACGATTTATTTGTAGGTTTTAACCCTGTACAGAAATTACCTGCATACGAATTCTAAAACATGGAAAATAAACAATGCGAGAGCATAACACATAAAACACATATACACAGAGATTTTCCCCTGGATCCCAAAACCAGGACTACTAGCTTGATTTTTCATTTTTTTCCTTTCAATGTTACAATACATATTTATACATGCCGAAGCATCCAATACCATGGACCGAAAACCATCACGTTCAAAACCATGGACCGAAAACCATCGCGTCCAAAAAACATGTGCAAAAATCATGCACAAAACCATAGGTGGGTCTACCCAACCTAACATAGGGTCCAAACGCAAAATTTTCTGGGGCACTGCCCTGGACCCATAAAGTGGGGTTATGGGTACACCTCAAACCCCATGTGACACCCCCCCCCCCCACTAGACAATTGGCACAACGAAGGGGGTGCTCCGCCCCACCTCTAACCCCCCAGTTAACTACGTGGGCTAGTCGTGGAAAGAATATAAGACAACCCAACATTCTCCCACTTGTTGTTTTCTTTCCACAGGGGGCCACAATAGAGCTTAGTCATTTTTCCAACCTTGAAACACCCATTGTTTCTCTACACCAAGAGAACTTATCAGAGCTCACAGATTTTGTCAATGCATCTGCAGTATTCTTCAAAGTGTCCACCTTTACCAACAACACCGTTTTGTCTTCTATCATATCCCTCACAAAGTGATACTGAACATCAATGTGCTTTGTCTTTGAATGATATGCAAGGTTCTTTGCCAAGAAAATTGCACTTTGGCTGTCACAGTCTATCCTTATAGCTTCCTGTACTAACCCCATACTTGAACACAATCTCTGCAACCAAATTGCTTCCTTGCTTGCATGAGTGGTTGCCATGTATTCTGCCTCTATAGTTGATAGTGCCACTACAGATTGTTTCTTACTCATCCAACTGACTGCACCTCCAAATAGGTTAAACACATACCCACTCGTAGATCTTCTTTGATCCAGATCTCCAGCCTAGTCTGCATCAACAAAGCCATGAATATCCAATACTCTGTCCAATCGCGGTCTTCCTTGGTAGCACAAACCATAATCAGTGCCATGCAAATACCTGAAAGCCCACTTCACTATTGTCCAGTGCTCCTTTGTAAGCATATTTCATTATTGATATTAATGAAAGGAAGTGTTATTTTTGTTGCATATCTCTATTTATGGTTATATCTGTAATTTATTGTGTTCTTGTTCTAAATTTAGATCAGTGGTATCAGAGGGGCCTAATGTTTCTCTTTTATTCTTTGCATGTCCCCAACGAGGTCGGGATATAAGGAGTTAGGGATCAAACTGGTCGAACCTTTGCAATACCAGTCTCGTAAATCCTGATGGCATCCCATGGGGGAAGAAAAGAAAGACTAGGGAGCAAGAGATCCTATCAAAATATTTCCTGAGGAAGCCCTTGAGAAACAAAGGAACACGATGATGGATAACTTTTCCTAGATCCTTCAATGGTTTCCCACCGACAGTGCATCCACATCCAACAACCACTTTGGAGGCTCCACACCTTTTCAGGTACAAGTAAACTTTGACATTCCCATATTTGAGGGCCAAATAGATGCAGACGTCGTAGATAATTGGTTGAATCTGCTAGAAGGATATTTTTCTGTTCATGATTTTTCTAGCCAAGAAAAGATTACTTTTTCTCTTCTCAAAGCTGCCCCCCACGTCAAGGAATCGTGGGAAACCTATTGTGAGAAGAAGGATGAAAGTACGACGTCACTGTTTTCAGTTTCTCCCACTTTGAATTCATTTCGGGACGCCATCAATGAGAAGTACTACCCTATTGGGAGCTATGAGGAAAATACATAAAGTGGACCATGCTGCAGCAGGGAAGGGACGAAGATGTGCCAGACTTTACCAATGTTTTTCATACCCTTCGCACGAAGTTTGGTATCAAGGATTCTGAGAAAAATTTGGGACTCAAGTACCGTGGCTACCACCATAGATACAACCAGGACGAGATGGAGTTCCTCGACATCTCCTCTCTCAGCACAACATACCGATACACTGTCAAGATGAAGTAGAAGTTTAAACAAAAGAGGAATGAATTTGGATCTGTGAATCCAAAGCAAGGGAAAGGTGTCCCCAAACCGCAGAACAAAGGACAAAGCCAAGGTGGGATGACATAGGACAATCCGTCAAGGCCACAAGCAAAGGACAACACTATGAAGTCGAAGAATGACACGAGAAAGTGGTGTGAATTCCATAAGAGCTCCAACAACACAAGTCAGTGTCAGGCCAGGCAGTCACTGGTGGTCGAGCTAAAGGCTTCAAAATCAAATGCATGTTCTGAATCTGAGTCAGAACCCAACAAGGGGAATGACAAAGGGAATCATATTATTGATGCATAGCCCAATTCCACCATCGCCACCACCAAGATCCAGAGGACGAGGACCATCTCTTCCACTCCCAGATGTGGGTAAAGGGTTCCCCGCTACAGTTCATTGTCAACAGCGGGAGCCAAAAGAACCTCATTGCAACAGAGGTCATGAAGCAACTGGGCTTACCGACCAAAACACACCCACAACTGTACACCATTAGGTGGCTTCACCGAGGATGGGATCTGTGCGTGAGCCAACAATTCCACCTTTCATTCAACATCAAGCCCTTCACGGATGAGGTATTATGTGATGTTTCTCCCCTTGATGTTTGTGATGTATCATTATGCCAACCATACTTGTGGAAGTGACATGCTGTGTATGATTCAAGGCCTCACGTTGTTATTGTTACATTGGGAAATAAGTTGTACAGGATATCAAAGGTAGCACTACCTTCCACCATCTCTTTAGTTACTACAAAACAATGCAGTAAGCTGGTTTCAAAAACTGAGAAATTTGTTTTCCTAATGATTACGCCCTCAAGGAAAGAAGAAGACGATGGCCACGACCTCCAGACAAGGTCCCTCCACACGACAACAATAGATGGAAAAGGTCATGGAGGTGTACGAGGACATCTTCACCTCCCCCACAGGGTTGCCTCTGCACTGTCAGGTCAAGCAATCCATCGATCTAACCCCAGGTACGCCATTACCCAATGGACCAATCTATTGATGCTCCGTTCTGGAGAATAATGAAATCAAGAAGCAAATTCAGGAGTTGTTGCAAAAAGGTCACATTCGGCTGAGTTCATTGTCCTGTGGGAGCCCAATCATGTTGGTACAGAAGAAGGATGGGACTTGGAGACTCTATATTGACTATCAGGCAATGAACAAGATCACTGTCTGGAATAGGTACCTGATCCCATGGATTTATGACCTTCTAGACCAACTCAAGTGGGAAAAATATTTTATCAAGATCGTCTTGAAGTCCAGATATTAGCAGGTACCAATCGAACCCTCTAATGTGTGGAATACTACCTTCAAAGCCAAGGAGGGCCTTTTCGAATGGTTGGTTATGCCTTTCGGGTTGACGAATTCTCTTGTAACCTTCATGAGGCTGATGGATGAAATCTTGTGGCCATTCACCAACTCATTTGTAGTGGTATACTTGGATGACATCTTGATCTTTAGCCAGAGTTGGGAAGAGCACCTCCACCACATCGACATGTTATAGACATTTGTGTGCCTTACAGCATTGAGCATGAAATGTCCATAATCAAGGGATCCAAAGTCCCTAAACATGTTGTTCCTACCCCTAGAGGAACAAGGCAAGCTAACCACAGTAATTCACAGAAGTTCTCCACCTGAAAACACTCAAAAACAAGCCAATTCTGGATCATGTCAACTGCTCCACTGAGCATCTGCGCTGAATGTCAACTGCTCCACTGTCTACCTGCGTTGAATGTCAACTCCAACAAAGGCTACCTGCGCTGAGCGTAATTGGACAAGTGGCAGGCTCATTCCTCAATGTGTCAATGCCCAGGAAGCTTCCAAAATGACACTTGTATCAGGGAATTCGACTGGTGATGAGTAAGAGGTTCCAAATCTCCAAGTGGAAGCAAGAACCTCCAAGTGGACTCAAGAACTGACAGAGGGAGAGGACACTAGTCAGATCTCAAGCTGACTCATCCTCTCTCCAAACATCTATATATGGATCTCACCTCCATGAGATCTAGAGGCTGGAATTTTGTTATTGCAAAGAATTGTTGTTGGTTTGAGACTGGAAACATTGGGTGCTTAATGCTTTGAAGGGAGCTAAAGAAGGAATTACATTCTGCTGGGAAGGAGATGCTGGATTGGAGCCCTATGGGTTGTATCTCTTCCTGAACCCTGTTACTTATCAATAAAGCTATCTTGGTTTGCTCCTATATGCTGGTGTATTTGTATGATTGCATTAGTGTATTTGATTTACATCTAATCCTGAATCATTTATGAATATGTATATTTGCCTTTGTGTTGTGTTCTTCTCTTGTCGCAAGTAGTTGTTCTCTTGTCACAGGTAGCTGTTCTCTTGTGATCTCGTGGGAATCAAGTAGCTGTTCTCTTGAGCAAGCAAGGAGGCAAGTCGCTGTGAACACCCAAGGAGAAGAGGATCTAGATCGAGGGACAAGCGGAAGACAACGGTAAGTCTATCGATCTCCCCTCTTTCACATTTCATAAAGGAAGAAACCAGTATAGCTGTATTCGTTTGTTGCTAAGGCGCTGTCACACCTTAGGTGGATAGGATCATCCTGCATAGGCATTTTTCCCCACAACAAATTGGCGACTCCGCTGGGAAAGAATTTTTTTATTCATTTTATTTGTGTTTCTTTCATTTGTTTACTTCATAGACTCAACAGCAACAATCGAACTGCTTCTGCAAAGTAGACTGTTGCTGCCTTGATCCTTCACTGGATTTTGTCTATGATCGGAACAATGGACTCACAAATGACTTGATGATCCTTTGTGATAGTCTTTAGTACCCTCTCAAAGCATCCCTTTGTTTATACCTTGCTTGTGTTTCTGATTTGGCCTGAAACAATTGATTTTTGAGCATTTTATGACCCGAAACCCAAGAGAAACGAGAGTTTCTCCTTCAGCGCAGACACTGTGAAGGCAGTTTGCATTTCAACGCAGGTCCCGTGAAGGCTACCTGCGCTGAATGTCAAACTAACAGTGTTAGACTTGCGCTGAACCAGTGTGGCCTTGTGCAGCTGGGGTTCTTTGCTGTCTTTTGCCCTGTTTTGATCTCTGTTTTTGAAGCTTTTAACCAGCATAGGTACCAGTCTGATAACCCCTTTTCTTTGCTTGAATTCCGCCTCATTTTGTACAAAAAGACTGTAAATGTTTTTATGTGTTTGTGGCGTCATTTACAGTTTTCCTTTGCATGAGTGAAATAATCATCCTGTAGCCCTTGATTCAGATCTGATTGATTGTGATCTTAGGAGAGAGTTCATTGGCTGTTTACAATTGGTTATCATTTGCTTTTGCTTATTGGTTTGAGTTTGTCACTTTTAAGTGTTGAAACAAGTATTCATTTTGAAAATCGCAAAGTGATTGTAATCTCTTCTACCCTTGTTGATTTTGGAAAAAGTGAACTTGTTTATTTCAGTCATTTAAAAGCAAATTCAAAATTGTACAAAAAGCTTTCTTTGTAGGCATTTATACTAAGAAAGCGGAAAAAAACACCTGCATTGTGCATTTGCATTTTGATAAAGTTTGCATGATTGATTTAGGAAAGAGTGCATTAGAGTGTGCTGATTGCTCTTTGAGAAAAGATAGTCACTCTCTTTTCCCTTAGTAGCTAGGATTTTCAAAGTTGAAAAGATAATAAAGCTTGCTTTAATCTTAGACTGCATTTAGGAATTGTACCATACATCACGTGGTGATCCTGAAAGACAAACTTTAAAAAGATCAACCTAAAATAAACTGAATGAACCTAACAACGCTTTGTAACATAACGCACAACATAGAGGTCTAGGCTAGAGACGTGTTCCGGCGTCGTTAAACCTAGTGACTGTCGATCTCGGGGAAGGTGGGTGATTCCTCCTGAGGGACGATAGCACTAATACGGATTGTGCTCCCACGTACCGTCGAGTATATATTGGGAGACCCCTATAGGCATATATCCTTTATCCTTAGGAAGCCGTGTCGGCCGCCCTACTGATCGCAATGCAGTGAACACAGCATTCACGAAGATCGACCGCCCGTACCCTAAAAAGTATTCTGCGGTTTTGCGAAAAGTTTGGCACACCCTCTGCCTAGATCTCCAGAGCAGTTCCTTTTGGCCTTTTTCAGACTCTATAACAGAAAAAGTCCATCCGAGCATTTGTCACTTCGGGCTCGTTAAAACATCGAAGGAGACTAGAGTCATCTTTAGCTTTTTCTCGACTCTTTAAAAGTGAAAAAGCAAGTTGTGTCTAAAGCGTCGTTAACAATTTATTTTAAACGGAACAATCACCCTTTATTCCCGCATTGATCTTTAGGTTGAAAAGATGGAGCACACCAACCAAGGAATTCCTCTTGGTGGAAATCCTAGTCCCTTCTCCTCTTGGGGAGATGTTGGTGCGCCTCACATGGCCACATTGTCGCTTCCAGGACTGACAATTGGCCTACCAGTTTGGCTCTTTTCAACCAATGTCGCTCAGAATACCACCATTCCTGAACAGTCGAGTCAACAGTTAGATCAGACAAGAGTTGCCTCCCAGCCTTCCACTTCATCTTCCTCCCCTCCTTCCTCTTCGCTTGACGGAACTGGTCGAACAAAAAACCGGGTTCCTAAGGAGAAGAAGGAGAAGAAGAAGAAAGAAAAGAAGCAGAAGGAGCCTAAGGCGACTGGGGGCAAACAAGTGTCATCTATCAAAAATCCACACACCGCACTTGTAAGGCCTAAATCGCCATGCGTCATATGCAAGGGAGACCACTTCCATAGAGATTGTCCCTGTATCCCCCGGATACTAAGAGACTGGTCCCCCCGTTTGCACAATTCGGTAGCATCGACCTCTGATAGCCATGTCGACTGCTCACCGTCAACTAGTGGGAGTGAAGCCCCAAGACGGAACGGGAAAGCTAAATTTCCCTGCAGACTGTGTGAAGGCGATCACGCCATCCACCGTTGTCCTTTCTTAGACGAGGCAAAAAGAGTTCTGGAAGATCGCCCGATATTACGAGCGCATCTTCCTCCTGGATATCAAAGACTCCTGCCAAGTCCCTCGCTAGTTGAGAATCCGGTTGACCCGCCCAGGTGGTCAGCCGAAGCACCTGTCATTGAAGATGAACCGTTTGAATCCATACCAGACGAAAGTCTAAAGGTTGAAACGGCAGTTGACCTAGTTTTGCCTTCAGAGGCTCTATCTTCGAATGACGCCATCACAGAGGAGAATAAAGATGACACCGTCCAAGTTCTCTTCATCAACACTGACTCTGATGATCAAGGGGGAAATGCCCCCATTCCTTTATCGCAGGAAGGAATTTCATCAGAGCGCTATCCGGCCGTTTACTCGGTCCCACCACCAAGCAACCTGGTTGTGTCCTTTGACTGGAACCAATTAGGCAGACCCCGCTTACCAGCTAGCATACCATTCAGAATTATTGTCCAAATATACAGAATGGTAATGGCTGGTACAGTTAATTATGAAGGGGCATCTGTGAGTATCCTTTCCTCTATTTCTTGGAAAGCGCTTGGTTCGCTTGCGCTTTTGCCTGAAATGAGAAATCTATCAGGCTTTGATAAGGGAACCAGTCACCCTTTAGGGATCCTCCCCAATGTGGCAATAACATTGAAAGGGAAGACCGTTCAAATGAACGTGATGGTCGTTCAAGGACCCTTGGATTATAACCTACTCCTTGGACGAGACTATATATATTGCATGGGAGCCATCGTCTCCTCACTCTTTAGAGTAATGTGTTTTCCGCATGAAGGAAGAATGGTCAAGCTCGTGGACCAACTTTCGTTTCCCGGATCACACATCGCAAATAGTCATATACCATCCCTAAATGGTCTGTTCACGAAAGAAGTGTCTCAACCCATGGTCCGTCCTCCTGATGAGCGCGAGTAATCCGGGAGGATATGACTGGAACCCAGGGGGCATGCGTCCTGGTCTGCTTCGGCAGGGAAACTTTGGGTATAGAGTAGATTTCCGCGGGAGAATATGACTAGTTTGTACCCCGTCCGTAGATAGGAAGAGGGGTTATTCTAGAATAAGATTCTTTTGTTAAAGTTACGTGTTTGGCGCCAGAGTCATTCACCCTTGTCTATTTCGGTAGACATTGCCGAGGAAGTCTTTTGTTTGAAAGAGTAACGAGACAATCTTTGGGTAACCTGAAAGAGGTAAGCCTCTCTCTTTAAAACAATTGTTTTGAAGGAAAAGAAGTAGAGGTAACCTTGAAATCGTACTTTATACCTGGGGGCATGCAAACCTTTTGGAGTGCAAGCAAAGAGCGGTTATTTATCTGTTTTTTGGGTTAGCTGTTTCCTAACTTGCGTAAAGAAAGGATAAGGAGCAAAGCTTAGTGAGATGAAGCTCCATAAAAAATAGAATCTTGATGAGACACTCTTATCTTATGACTGGGAAATCGAGCAGTTTTAGCATAAAGTTCATGCTCGTTAAAAAATAAACGCAAAATCGAGCAGTTTTAACACGGAATTTATGCTCGTTAAAAAATAGAAAAGCGATATCGAGCAGTTTTAACGCGGAATTTATGCTCGTTAAAAAATAGAAAAGCGATATTGAGCAGTGTTTGGCGCATTCAAGCTCGTTAAAAAATGAACCCATCCGGTAAATAACCATTGTGTATGTAACCTGATCAACCATAAAAGCCTTGGTCGTGTTTGCACCGTCACCTCCACTTTTCATTTGGCCGATCGTTCACCTCCATATGATTGTTTACCCATTTTGAGGAACAGCTGCGAAGAGTGATTTCACCTAGCCATCCTCGTGACACTGCCGTGATTGGAAAATTCAAACCTGTAACTGGAATCAGCTGCTAACCCTGTTCATCACTCATTCCTCAAAAGACGAGTCTTCTTTAAGCTCTTTTCAATTGACTCGTAAAATATGAAAAGATTGCCGAGTTTTGGCCTTCCAGCTCGTTAAAGCGACCGGAAGTGCTATCCCTCCTCTAGATTTTAATCTTTTTGGACCTGAGGGATTATTGCACAAAAAGATCGAGCGCTTGTTTTGTTCGGCTCGTTAAAACTATCGAAAACTCATCCCTTCTGTATAGTTTTATACTTTTTCAGACTTAAGGGATTAGATGACGAAAAAGGAATTTTGGAGTTAACTTTATGTACCTTTTCAGACTCTCTAAAAATGAAAAGGACCGAGTTATCCTTGTCGTTAGACTCGTTAAAATCACTAAATAGCGACAAACTTGTCTTTAGACAAGAACGAGTTTCACTATCGCTAGGCTCGTTAAAATATAGCGATGGGCTTGCCCGAAGGGCAGGTTATAGAACAAGCATATGTTATCCTCCTCAAGCTTGACAAAAATAAAGAGGTACTGGTCAGCAATGACTGGGGAAAAATTGGGAGAAAATCGAGAAAACTTTGATGGTAGCAGGTCGCTCTTGAACATGACACTTTTCCTCCGTACCACAATCGGGTTGGGTTGTCTCATTCACCGGTCACATCACAATGGTCTCGCCATACCATCCATATTTGGGGTAATGCTACCGATCCATCGCATCAATGTCGCCATATGTTCAAGAGAAGTCATTCAGAAAGAGTCAACCGGGTCCCATCCACTGCCATACATTATCCTTCATCCATTCATGACCGCCACCCTGAATCATGTGTCACAGATCATTTTCACCTCCATTAAAATCATTAACTCTGTTGCGTGTCACTGATGTGGGATTCATTAAGGCCCTCCTTTGACGGATCGCTTCTTGTCGACATCAGCTCATTATCCAAGAAGTTGATCTAGGAACAACCCCTTCAGTACTTTGAAGCTTGCATGCCTCAATGGCAAGTTTCTCACTTCCGGCGACAGGTATACATCAATGACCTTCGACCAGAAGATTTTGCGTGGTGTTCGACGCCAAGTCCTTTATTCACACCACGTGAATTGTACTGCAGTACCTTGAGGGTCATTATCATTATCGGTGATTCCTCTCGCGCTTGTTAACGGTCTACATCATTGACCGGTAATCAAGTGATGTCTTTCCATGTTCGACTTCAGCGCAATTCTCACATGGATCGACTTGTACTTAGAGTGAAGATCGAACAAGTTTGAAGACCCCGGATCTAGTTTCATCCATCCGGGCTGCGATGTATATTCAGGAAAAATAAAGACATTTGACATGTACATCATTGCAGCAGATGATCATCCTACTCAAAGGATGATAATTTCGCCAAAATTATCAGTCTACCATCAGACGATCGTCTGTTCTATGTACAAAAAATGAATTTATAAAGCTGAGCATGGGAATGCCCGACTCAGCTAGATCATGAAAGCAGTATGAATCATAATGTATTGTATTGTATCTTATTACAGGTCTCCTCCCGGCAAATGGATGAACTTCGGACCCTCCTGGATAAAGCATTTCACCCGATAAATGGCCTCATACTTTAGGGGGCAACTGTTATAGACATTTTTGTGCCTTACAGCATTGAGCATGAAATGTCCATAATCAAGGGATCCAAAGTCCCTAAACATGTTTTTCCTACCCCTAGAGGAACAAGTCCAACTAACCACAGCAATTCACAGAAGTTCTCCACCTGAAAACACTCAAACAAGCCAATTCGGGATCATGTCAACTGCTCCACTGAGCATTTGCGCTGAATGTCAACTGCTCCACTGTCTACCTGCGTTGAATGTCAACTCCAACAAAGGCTACCTACGCTGAGAGTAATTGGACAAGTGGCAGGCTCATTCCTCAATGTGTCAATGCCCAGGAAGCTTCCAAAATGACACTTGTATCAGGGAATTCGACTGGTGATGAGTAAGAGGTTCCAAATCTCCAAGTGGAAGCAAGAAACTCCAAGTGGACTCAAGAAATGACAGAGGGAGAGGACACTAGTCAGATCTCAAGCTGACTCATCCTCTCTCCAAACATCTATACATGGATCTCACCTCCATGAGATCTAGAGGCTGGAATTTTGTTATTGCAAAGAATTGATGTTGGCTTGAGACTGGAAACATTGGGTGCTTAATGCTTTGAAGGGAGCTAAAGAAGGAATTCCATTCTGCTGGGAAGGAGATGCTGGATTGGAGCCCTATGGGTTGTATCTCTTCCTGAACCCTGTTACTTATCAATAAAGCTATCTTGGTTTGCTCCTATATGCTGGTGTATTTGTATGATTGCATTAGTGTATTTGATTTACATCTAATCCTGAATCATTTATGAATATGTATATTTGCCTTTGTGTTGTGTTCTTCTCTTGTCACAAGTAGCTGTTCTCTTGTCACAGGTAGTTGTTCTCTTGTGATCTCGTGGGAATCAAGTAGCTGTTCTCTTGAGCAAGCGAGGAGGCAAGTAGCTGTGAACACCCAAGGAGAAGAGGATCTAGATCGAGGGACAAACGGAAGACAACGGTAAGTCTATCGATCTCCCCTCTTTCACATTTCATAAAGGAAGAAACCAGTATAGCTGTATTCGTTTGTTGCTAAGGCGCTGTCACACCTTAGGTGGATAGGATCGTCCTGCATAGGCATTTTTCCCCACAACACGACAGGTTCTCTAAACACTACAACAACACAAGCTGTGTGCCAATTTGGAGAAATGCAGTTTTGGCATGACCCAGGTTCAGTATTTGGGATACATTATTAATGAGCGGGGTGTGCATGTGGATCCAACCAAGATCCAAGTCATTCATGATTGGCCAGCCCCGACCACTCTAACAAAGCTCCACAACTTTCTGGGTCTTGCCAATTTCTACCGCAGTTTCATGTTGGGGTTCTCTCATATCACTTGGCGTTAAGTCAAGTCACTAAAGGAGGAGCGAAATAAAAATTCTTTAGGTCTGAATCTCAATAGAAGGAATTCTTAAAGTTGAAACATCGCCTCTATTATGCACGAGTGCTCACATTACCAGACTTGCAACAACCATTTGAGATCGAGACAGATGCCTCTGGATATGCTATTGGGCAATCCTTACTCAACAGGGGCATCCAGTGGCATATCATAGTGAGATAGTTTCAGAAAAAGTCCGGAAGTATCCCACTTATGGCAAAGAGATTTATTCCATTATGTAGGCTTGCCAAAAATGGAAGCATTACATTTTGGGGAAGGAAACGGTCATCCACGCAGACCACCGACCCCTGCATTTCATATAGACATAAGGGAAGTTGTAGAATGATCACCATCATAAGTGGTCCACATACCTACAACAGTTCAATTTGAATATCAAGTACAAGAAGGGAAACACAAATAATGTTGCAGATGGCCTCAGCCGACCACCGATCATGACATTAACCACCGTGCTCAACTCTTGTGGGCACGAGACTTCTGATTGGCCACTTCTCTACAAAAGTGACAAATAATTCGGTCGCACATACCATACACTCTTGGAGGGTCAACGAGTTCCTGATTTTCACCTCTGGGATGCTCTATTATGCCACATGGGACACATTTGTGTTCCTTTAAGTGAGCGTGTGAAGATGATTTGGGAAGCGCACTATAGCCAGGCCGCTGGGCATTTCGGGGTTGAGAAAACGGTGGCAGTATTGGCCAAATCTTCAACAGGATGTTAGGAAGTACATCAGATCCTGCGTTACCTGTGTCATTGCCAAATTGACCATCAAGAAGCAAGGTCTCTATACTCCATTGCCTACCCCTAGTCAACCTTGGGAATCCATATTCATGGATTACATGTGAGGCCTTCCTTCTACTAAGCATGGCAACGATTGTGTTTTTGTGGTCGTAGAAAGATTCTAGCAAATGGGCATTATGGCGGCCTACAAGTATCACAACATAAGCCACTGCTGAACTCCTCTTTGAACGAGTGTGGGTACACTTTGGGATCCCACAATATATCATCTCAGATCAGGACAACAGATTCATCAATACATTTTGGTCCAGTCTTTGGTCGATGCTGGACACCATGCTCACTAAGTCCACAACTTTCCATCCCCAAGCATCACTTTCAATATATCTTTAAAGTTTTCTAATGAATATATTATTGATTTTGACTTCATTGTCATGTCCAACAAATGTTCTTACGATAAATAGCATCAACTAGTGCAAGAGAGTGTGTTGGAGCTTCCTCTAGAAGGCGTGCTATAGTGCTCTTAGGATACGCAAAAACAAGCGAAAGTGATGCAAGCAAGAGTGAAAGCAACACATGTGAAAACAAAATAAAACACAAGTGACACATGCAAGAATGAAAGCAAGCAAAAGCAACACGCGCAAAATATAGAGAAAGAAAAAACGACACATGTAAGGGAAAAAGAAAGAAAAAACGACATTTGTAAAAACAAAAGCAACAATTGAGAAACTCACTAGACAAAGGGGCATTTGCATCCATGAGTGAGAGAATGTGTCTTGTACTCCAAAAGTGCGTAGAGTCAAAAAGTGAAAGATGAATGTGAAAAATAAGTATGGACTAGAATCTTTATATAGGGAGAGCAGACATGCAACTAGTGTTAAGATTTTTGAGTGCACTTAGTGCATGTCGGGAAACTAGGAGTCGAGATTGAATTGGCTACCACTAAGAGGTGTGATGGTATTGACTTGAGGAAGTACATTCTCACTCTCAACAAAGAGTGCACGATCACTATCTACAAAGGATGCCCTTACACTGTCACTGGGAATTGTGCAGTCACTGTAAGCATGGGTTGTGCAGTGAATGAGAGAAAGGGTTGTGCAGTGACTGTGAGCAAGGGTTATGTAGTAACTGTGAGTAAGGGTTGCACAAAGACTACCATTGGAAACTGAACAATCAGTGTTGGCCAGGATTATAGAGTCACTGCCTCTAGGGACTGTTCAATCATTTTTCACAACAAGAGATGCACTATCTTTCCTACCTGGAAGAACTGTGCTTTTAAAGCCGTTAAGAGCTAGGCATGTGAAGGTAAGTAGTTTGGCACTTAATATTCCTAAAGGAATATTGGAAGACTTAAACAACATGACTAAGCATGACATTAATGGCTTGAAACAAAGGATGGGATGATCATAAGGAGGCTTCAAAATTTGAATGTAGGCAAAATTTGGAGGGTGTTGTAGCAACGACAACAGGTCTTTCACTTCTTGGTATACCAATAAGGTTAAAGCATCCACTATCTTTCATTCCTTCGACTTTATGTCAATGGAATCCATCCTTAGTTTTTCTCACCCACTCAACGATTTTATGGGGATAACTATTCTAGCATTCATTATTATTGATCATAGTTCCAAGTTTTATTTCCTTTGTAGTCTATACCTATTATCCTTTTATCCTATTTTGTTTAGAAGCTTGAGGTTGACTCCACTTCTCCTCATTGTTGTCTCTCAGTGTCCTTTGTCTCCTTCCTCTTTGTTGTTCACATTAATGCCTAGGCTTCATCTACCCTTTGGCCATGTTAGCCATTAAAGGGCCCAATCGTCTTCCTCTTTAAGAGTCCAACTTGTTGCTTAGTGTTATGCTGCAATTTACACAACTACCATATCTTTGAGAATTCGTAGAGAAATACACCAGGCTAAGGATGAGGCCCAAGTGGAAAGGAGGTTTATATTTAGTGTAGAGATATAGGAAGAAGTTAATAGTTGGATTCTTGAGACAAGTAACACTCGCACACAACAAACCCATTACTTGTAGATAATGGAATTATCTTAGCAATTAAGAACTATCATAGGGAAGGTTTTAGTGGAGAGGTCTGCTAAGAAAATTCTTTGAAAAATGGATGACAAAGTATCAAACCTTGCGAAGAATATAGCCAACCTAGAATTCTCCAATTCTAAAGAGGGCACTCAAGTTCCTACCACCATTCAAGTGGATTCCCTGTCAACCTAATATGTTTATCTTGTTAGTACACGTTTTCCATTTTAAAAGCAGAACGGATGGTCACAAACTAGCTAGGTTTCAATTTTCATGTTTTAGTTCAAACATTCCCTGAACATTTCTACACTTTAAGCGGCAAATATCATATTCCTTGCTAGTATGGACAAAAGTATTATTTTTTATTATTGGTCTAATTTCCCAAATGATAAGCCAATAACAAAAAGGATTCTATATCCCTTTTATTTAATTAAAATATAAAAATCTAGTGTCCGTGTATATATATATATATATATATATATATATATAAAATTTAAAATTATATTTTTATAAAATCAGTTTAATATTTATATATACTTTTAAGTGTTATATATTTCTTTATTATAGTTTCGATTTAAACTAATATGTTAGTATCCTTTCTATTCTAAATCTACTTCTTCTTTTTTTGAAGAGTGAGAAAACCTATCATAACTTAATTGTCAAACCAGCAGAGAGGACAATCATTGCTGATTGTTATCCATGAATGTAGGTTGGCTCATTACTATTATTCAAGGAAAACCACACCACCTAGAATTACCTTGTCAAAGGCTTGTCAAGGGGAAAACTTTCACTCTTGCGAGATGTCTCTCGGTTTTGGATCATTAACATATATCCATACAACAACAAAAAAACAAACTCTTAACTAAATAAAAACACTTCTAAAATATTTTCTAAATTTACTTTACTTAATATTTATTTAAATTTACTTTACTTAATATTTATGATGCTTTTATTTTACTTTCATTCAAATTTAAATTAACAATTTTTTTGTTTTTTGTTTTCTTAATAATTTTAGCTCAGCATTTCAATATTTAAAACCTTACTTCGACCGGATGCGGGTGTTTTCGAGGCTTAATCAATGCAGGTTCATGTCAAGCCGGCAACTGGACTTGCACCTGGCAATCCTGCACGGCCTTCAATCTCCTCCCGCAGATGAAATGAATCACTTTCAGTACTGGCAGTTCTTCAAGCATTCAGAATTGAATGCGCTCCCTGTTCGAGACTCTTTGCAGGTTGTTATTTTCATGGCTTCGTCTGTGGTTTCGACTGTCATTCTTATCGGGTCTCTCTTCATTAGTCTGTCCTTATTCCTGCATCCTTGTGTTGCTCTGGTAGCTTGGTGGCTTTTCCGTTGTAAGCTCCTTACCTAGGTTGCCCACCTTCGATCCTACTCTGTCTAGCCCTGTTCATCTCTTCCCCCGGGTCTCTTTGTTCCCCTGACGATGGTGCGTCACCGTGGTTGCTCTCGCCGTGGAGGCAGCGGTGGAAACCGCGGACGCTCTCAGCCTGCTCCCCAGAACATCATACCTTTGGCTTCGGCTTCCCCGTCCTCTGATCATGGTAAGCCCTTCCCGCATAATTCATTCCAAACCACCCGCTTTAAATTTCACAGTCGTCTCAATAGACGATTCTCTCAGCGAGCATTACTGTCATTTTGGCTGAGGAAGAAGACAGGCCCAGTGTCTCTGTCCATACCTCACCCTCGTAGTCTTAGGATGATAGTGTGCTCCAGGGAGATGAGGTAGGAACTGTGTTTAATCATGGTGACTTGCAGGTTGAGGGGAACGTTCCTGAGGTCCCTAAGCCTCCAGAAGATAATGCTCAGGACAGTTTAGCCGCGGTCGTTCCGACGCACCCTTCAGATTGCAATCTGTGCTTGGCAACTCCTCCAGGTGGCAGCGACACGGGCGCCGGGGACAATGTCGATGATATGTGGATGGGCTCTCCTTGCCGAGTGGAGAAGGATGCTCAGGGCCCTTTGCAAAATGCATGATGCCTCCAGAACCTCGCCTGATGTTGCAGTTTCCCTTCTGGTTCTTCTATCCTATGTGTTATGCTATTCTGGCTTTTGTCAACATGTTTTGTAAATCAACACTATTTAGTTGTATTTAAATAATTTGGGGATAATAAGGAATATAGGTTATTTAATAAATATAATGACCATTATATTAAAACAATAAATTTATTTTAACTTATAATAACGAATTATATGCTTCTATTAATAATAAAATTAGTGGTTTGACTTTGATCCTCTGGTCAAAATTAGCCGTTGCAATATAGCCGTTGGAGTCTCTGCACACCCTATTTAATTAGCTAAGCCAGATTAGTTCTTCAACTTGTCCTGACGATGAACCACACTGGTTGGTTCGAAACGCGTCGACAAAAGATTGATTATGTGATTTTGCCAAAGATTATCTAGACAACATGTTTTGTATCAGGTCTTGGCTCGGCATAGATATCAGCTCTCATGGTCATATGCTCTGTATCAGGTCTTGGCTTGGCAAGTTTATCAGGCCTTTGTTTTTGTTCAGTTTTGCATATGGTTATCAGGGCAGCACAGAAATTATCATGGCTATAGTTCTCATATGCCCTGTAATGTTGTTTACCATCTTGGCCAGCATTTTTTGTATGTACGGATTCTGGGAATTATGTATTGGGTCATCTCAATCCGGAAATTGGGTTATCGGGTTATCTGGTCTTATGTTCTCTGGGTCAGTGTTGTTGGATGGCTTTGGCTTCCTCTGAGGTCTTGACCTCCATGTAAATATTTTCTCTTTATTAATAAATTTAACCTTTACTTAGAAAAAAAATATTTAAAACCTTACTTCTCAACTTCGATATATTTTTAAAACTTTTCTTTTTAAAAGCTTATTTCTCTACGCTTTGAAAAATTATCCTGTAAATATAATATAAACATGACACGTGAGATTTCCATTTATGGGGAGAGAGCGAGGAAAATTTTCTCGCTCTCCCCACGAGCATGAAAGCTACTTAAATTGGATCTATTGACATAAGTGCAGATCACTTTCAAACGTTCAATCCTCGTGACTTTAGTGGGAAAAAAAATAATTGAGATGGTACATTTAATTTTCCCACGCGGTACCTATAAAGCAAATGTCTTTAATTGTACAAATAATATCTTCACAATATACTTTATTAGTGAGTTGTGTGTGACGTATAGAAAACGATATCTCCAACGTTTAACATATTTATTGATTCCCTACCTTAAATTATTTTAATTTTTTCACATGTTTTTATTTAAATATGTAAATTAAAATTATATATTTTTATTAAATAAAGTTGGAAAATTATATATTTTTATATAATTATTAATATTTATAAAATTATATTATTATTAATATAGGTTTTAGATTATTTCTAAAGGTGGTAGAAGTGATAAGGGTTATTCTATGTTTTAATGAATAAATAGAAAATCGATATGTTTGCAGTTGGGAATAACATTTAATAATCAAGTTTAATATTTCGTGTTTTGGTAGAGAATGAAAATTGTAATGGCAAAGAAAATTACCAAAATAATAATGTTTGGAGATTTAATGGTTATAATACGTTATATGTGGAAAACCAACAGATTGCAAAGCATAGCTTCTTCTCCTCTCATCCTACAGAGAATCATTTTGCAAATAATGCAATTTGAGCAAATCAAATTATTTCATGTGTATAGAAAACTAAGTACAATGGCATATTCATTGGCCAGTAAGGGAGTTACATTTTAGCAGGGGAAACTAGAATTGAATCATGAGATGTTTTACAACTCACCCATTCCATGACCATTGAAATCAATCATTATGGCTTATATAAAGAATATAAAGGCCCTCACAGCTAAATAAATAAACAAATATTCAAGGTGGATCTTGTACGCACACCTCTCTCATCAAACATTTGGTTAATAGCTCGAAAGTCGATGCAGATATGTAAGGATTGAGGGCATTCATTAATTTTATGGCCATGAAAATTGAAGAGAATGAACCCTTGTCCAAATCACATTAACATTTTGTGACCTGAGGCAACGAATTGGGAGAACAAGTGGCATAAGGTTTCAATGCAGCAAGGTTGGAAAACATTAACACTTGTGTGGGGAGCCTCGGCCCCGATTATGCAATCATTCCACCATAGACTGGACTTAACATTTCTATCCCTCTCCATCTCACAACTGGCATTCCACAGATGATAGACATTCAAGCATGGATTTGGTAATTCCACATTTCAATGATTCAGGGAGGCGTCTAAGGAGAAGGCATAGTTATATATGGCACTATGTTTTGCTCTAGTCCCACATACCGCTGCTACTAAGTGCTCATTGTTGTGAACAAAGGTGGCCTCCACCCTTTGAAGCTCGATACATGGAGTTTTACAATCTAGTAATGGTGAACTTGAGAGATCAATTCTAGGAAGATGAAAAGGTTAAAATCAACAAGCTACTGGAAAGGTTACTAGAGTTGAAGGGTTGTTGAATACCCCCCAACAGAAGAATATTGTGGCAAAGCAAGAACAAAAATCGTATCAACTGCTCATGGACACCATGTACGAATTATTGTAGGGAAAGTTGGAGCAATTTAAGGACGATATCCGAACTTAGTTGACAACCTTGGACATCAGGGTTGGAGCTCTATTTAACGCGGGAGTGGTTGGAACCAATGATGAACCTAAGAATAAAAAGAGACACACTCAGGAGACTGAAATAGCGAGATAGGATGGGGACTCAATTGCATGGTGAGACCAACATACGAAGAGTCTACTCTAATAGATAATAATGCAATTTTTTGAAACTTTTTGATGTTATGCAGATATAGTATGTCATTAGGAGTTTTTTTTTGAGTTGATAACCAACATCTATTTAGAATAGTAAGTAAATATTGTCATAAAAATAGATTCTTTATATTTTAGACCTCTAAAAATAGTGCCTTTATATAACATAAAGAAATATATAAAGGTCCTAGCCCAGAATTCAGTTTTTCCTTCTAATATAAATCAATACATGTTTTTGTGAAAAAAATAAATTTTAATATTATTAAATAATAAAAAATATTTTAGATAATTTATTTCAAAATATTTATATATTAATAAAATTATATAATAATTTTAATAAAATATTGATTTTTTAAAAATTGATATGAAGTAAATATTTTATAAATCTATATCAAGGAATCCGGGACTTATTATCACACGAAGGCATAAGATCTCTCTTTATAAAAGAAATTGAGATCTTAGAACTTGGTTCGATTAGAAAGTTTTATATATGCTACGAAAGTTGATCTTATATCTGTAAAATATTAATGACGAATATTTTGTATATTGTCAAATTTTTGAATTAAAATGGTACAACTATAAAAATAGTTTGAATATTATGCTTGGAACTTTATTTAGTATTAAAAAATTTAATCTAATTTTGACTAATTGAAAAGTGTAATGTTGAGTGAAAACAAATGTGAAATGAAAATGAGATTTTAGAACTTATTAGAAAGTTTGTGGGAAAGTTTTGACTTTTAATTGTGATCAGAAAGTTTGGTATATTGCGGAAGTTTCAAATTTTAATTGTATTAATATTAAAACATTTTTAATATTATTAATGGATATTTTGTTTTTTATTACAAAATATGAAGTCAATTTTAAATAATGGTGAAACATAGCGTTGAAGTAAAAATTGATATAACTAAATAGTCATTCAAAATTATTTCCTATTATTAAAATTAAAATTAATATATATATATATATATATATATATATATATATATAAAAGAGAGTAAAAGTAAAGGGTTTAATTTTATATATATAAATATATAAGTAAGGGGTTTATTATTTATGTGTACGTGAGTTAAGTAAATTTAAAATATGTGTGGATTTATTAATTGAGGTACAAGTTTTTTATTGTAAAAAACAAATCTATCCATTATCGAGTTATTTCTTGTAAAATTGGGGTAAAATTATAAAAAAATATTTATTATTTGCGCATACGTTTTCTAAAGCAAATCTAATACATATACATTATTGGAGTATTGAGAGATCAATTATCTAAGTATAAGTTTTTGGAATGGACCTAGATCATATCTATTATTGGGGCATACACAAATTTATTTTTTAGGTGAAATTTCTTTCTTCGAGATAGATCTAGAAATCCATTTAGCAAATCCATTATCTAACTATTTCTCTAAGGAAAAATGGAGACAAATCCATCATCTTTAGTTTTATGAAGTAAATCCAGGACATTTATTACATGGGCATAAATGTATGTACTTTGAGGTGGTTCTAATCAAACACACAAGTTCATTTTCCCAATCTTGATTATAATTTATTTGTCTTGTTTTTCTTTATCTCAATATGAACAAATTCACTACATTTACCAAAAACTCTCAAGGGAAGGCCCAACAAAGCAATCATAGTCAAACTTTCCAAATAACATACAATCATTAGATAAACACAATGAAGAAGGAGAAGTCAAACATCAAATAGAGTTATAGGTAATACTTTGTGACAACATTACATCATTTAAAGACAAATTTCAAAAATATATAGACAATAAAATATTAATATGGTTGGATAATAAATTGCAAAGAATGGAGGCAAGAAGGAGAGATCTATAATCTAGAAAATCTAATACTGAGATCAAGATTAAAGAGATATAATAAAATTTCAAAAAATTTCATGCTTAACAGTTTGGAAGGTAAATTAGATATCGAACCCATCAAACAGGAAATGGATAAGCTTATAGAGTTAGACGATGATCATAAGAAAAAGAGACTTCAACTTCATAATGTTTATTTCACGTAGGAGAAAGAAGGGAATGTATACTAAGTCAAGGAAGAGTTACAAAATCAATTACAAATTAAAACAACTTGTCTCGTAGAAGCAAAGAAGCTATTCAAAATAATCAAGAATGAAACTAGGTTAATTCATGTTAAGGGAGGCCCTAATGACCATAAATATGGTATATTCAATAGAACTCTAAGTCTAAAAGGGTCAAAAATATTTATAAATGAAGGCCATAAAGTGAGAAGATCAAGTTGAATCAAGGAAGGAAGTTCAAAAAGTCAAAAAGCCACGAAGGAAGCAAAATGAATGAAAAGTAGAAATAGAAAAATTATCATTAGGAATATAGATAAAAAAGATAACACTAACCAAATACTAGATTCTCTCACAAAACTACAAAATAAATTACAAATTGAAAGGACTTGCCTCATAAAAGAAAAAAACCAAGACATAATAATAAAACATGAAAATAGGTTATAATTTATGTTAAAGAAAACTCTAATGACCAAATTGTGTTATATTCAATAAAAATAAAAATAAAAATCTAGAAAGAATAAAAAATATTTATAAATGAAGATTTCAATTTAAAAAATCAAATCAAATTGAAGGAAAAAGTTCAAAAGTAAAAAATGAATAAAAAAAAGAAAATGAATATTAATTAAAAATAAAAATAAAAACTATTATTAAATATAGACATAAAAATAATAATAATAACTGAAAATTTGGAAGAGTAGATTTTACCTTAATATTATAATATTTTTTCATGAAAAAAAGATTGTATTTTAAATTAGATCGTCTCATCCCTTATAAAATAAATTATTATATCTATTTTTTATCCAATATTAAAAAAAACACTATTATAATGCATAATCAAAAAATAATTTTGTAAAAAAATACCATTCATAATATAAATTAATTTTAGATTTAAAACTTACATTTAAAATTATTATAACGGTAAAATCATATTAATTTACAAGCAAATGTTATGTTACCTTAAACTTACATATTTAAATATTATAATTATTAAGCAATTAAAGGGTTTTTTAAATTTAAAACTTGCCATTTAAAATTAATATAATGGTCAAATCATATTAATTTGCAAGTAAATATTATGTTACCTAAACTTACACATTTAATATTATATTATTAAACAATTAAAGGTTCCCCCACACACACATATATAAGCTAGTTATAATTTTAAACATAAAAAATAAAAAAATTATATAGTTTATAATTTATGTTAAAAATATTAGAGGAGAATGTCTACGAGTGGGAGTTTCTTCTTGCTTTGATATGATGTTAGTGCACCTAAAAGGGTTTGTGATTCCTACTATACTTGGCATATTGCATGTGCTCCCATCATTTTATTGATCATGACATGAGGCCAAAACAAGGCTAAACATCATTGGAATATTGCAAGCTGCATAGGGATGTAGAGGAGGACTCAACAATATAATTGTATCATATTGGTAGAATTAGAGGAAATTTTTGACAATATAGACCACAAATTGTCCATTTTAGCAAAGACATTAACCAACATCTCCTTCTCTACATATGAGGACAGTGACTAACCAACGTGAATGCCTAGATATTCTGCCCAATAATTATTATGACTTCAAGACTCAAATTTATGTGATTCATAATGATTGGTAAAAGCTCTTTCAAAATAATCACATAAAATAAACTAATAATAGTAATAATAATAAATAATAAAATATAAAATAAATTAATAAATAATACAAATAAAATAATATTAAAATAAAAAATCAAATTATAAAAATGATTTCACCGCACATTATCTAAATAAATGATTAAAATAATTTAATTGAATAGTAATATAAATTATAATAAGAAGGGATTATAATAAATTATAATAAAAAGGACCAAAGACAAATAATAATAATTAATTAATTAATGAAAAATAAATAAATAAGATAAAATAAATTACCATAGGTTGAAATGCCAACCATCTAATAAGTTCAAGGGAGTTAAATAAATAATAATAATAATAATAATAATAATAAAGAATCATAAATAAACAAATAAATACTAACAACAAGACTTTGAAAGAAGACTTAATAAGAACATAAGAATTTAGTAAGAAAATATTCTCTCAACAAAGAAAATATAAAAAAAAAATTTGAAATATATAATATATATTAAAAAAAGATCCAGAAGATAAGACATGGAAGAATAATAGCTGGGAAGAGGAAACTAGGACGGAGGGGTAGGAATCCAGTTGTTGCTTATCTTCCATGCCTCATCCTTTTTCAAATTGCTAGCATGTTTTTAAATTTATATAGCCTCCCTGAACTTCCTATGATGGAAGTGATCAATCTTCGCAATGACTTGAGACTCCTCAATACATATGTGATGTCTAAATTTTTCCGCATGCTCTGTTATGGTAGATGAGTGAGACCCACAATGCTTGATGTTTGTTGTGTGCTCTTGAATCCTCTACTTAATCGATCAACCTACTTCCCCATTGTAGGGCACCCCACAGGAGCAAGGGATTAAGTAAACACCCTTAGATTCTTTAGGGTCCAGATGGTCTTTCACATATTTCAGGGAACTCCTTATTTTTCTTAAGAATGCGAGCAATCCTATCAGTGGTGTCGAGAATCAAAGGAAGATGCGCACAATTAACCAAATCATTAGGATTCCTCTTAAGCCTAGGCCCTGTGCGAGCGTTTTGGAAAGCCTTGAGACCTAGTTGCCTGTTGTAGCAATTATTTTCAAAAACTCTAAGGAGATGGGATTTTTCTCCTTCAAAATGGCTCTCATTCGAGATCCTTAAAGCCCGAGTAGCTAATGTGTTGAGGACACCAAAATTTTGAGCACAATAATGATGAGAACTAGAATGGAGGTATTGCTTAGTGTGAGTTTTTTTTACGAAAAAACTGGTGAGCAAATGAACCATCCCCCTTCTTAGATATAAGAACATCAAGGAAAGGAAGGCAGACATTAACTTCCGTTTCCATAGTGAACTTGATGGAAACATAATTTATGTTAAGACGTAAAAGGAAGGAATCCAATCAATCCTGACCATGCAACTAATTAATGAGGGTATCATCAACAAACATTTTCCAGAGCTTAGGGCGAAGAGGAGAAAAAGCTAATGCTCTAGCTTTAAAGTCTTCCATGAATAGGTTTGCAACAACCAGAGAGAGTGGAGAACCCATGGCTACTCCACAAGTTTGTTCATAAAATTCCCCTTGGATTCTTGCCCTTCTATCTTAGTTCCTCTTCTTGGTTGTTATTCTTCTCTATCTTATCTTCTCCCCCCCCACACACATCTTTTCTTTGTTGCAGGATATTTTCTTAATATATTCTTATGTCTTTATGAGGTCTTCTTTTAAAGTCTTTTTGTTAATATTTATTCGTTAATTTATTATTATTTCTTTACTTTATTTTATTATTATTTTGTTTTATTTATTTATTTTTAATTAGTTAATTAATTATTATTATTTGTTTTTTTACTTTTTATTATAATTTATTTTAACATTCAATTATTATTTTTTTAATTATGTATTTAGATAATGTGTGGTGAAATGATTTTTATAATTTGATTTTTTTTCACTTTAATATTATTTTATTAGTAATTTTTATTGATTTATTTTATTAATTATTAATTATTATTAGTTTTTATCGTCTATATTGATTTTTATTAAGTTGGGATTTAGTTTTTTTATTATTTTGACTCTCCAATGTTTTAATTTTTTAATTATCTAGACCATCTCAACACTATTTATTTCTCATGTTAGAATAGGTCATCCATACCCGTCGTGATTATGAATCCCCCTAGAGGGTTCGAAACGTTGATATATGAAAATTTTTATGTGATTATTCCGAAAGAGCTATTACTAATTATTATGACTCACTGGTTTTTTTTCTTGCGGGACTAGTAGCCTTTTTTGTCTTCTCATGTTGATGTATGTCAAGGTCTAGCACAACCAACCTATTTTTATAAGTTTCTATTTACAAGATGCTCTAGTTAGACAAGAGGTTAGCAATCCCAAGACTGTAAACTTATGTTACTTGCTTGATTTCCCTTTACGCAAACTAGTAGTTTAAAATTTTTAGTCTATGTTATCCTCATTTGATGTAACGCAAAATGCCTAACTATATAGATATAAATTTAATTTAATATATATATATTTATTAAATTTGTTATTATTATATTTATAAATTAATAATTAATAATTTTTATATTTATCATATTATCAAATTAATATCTATATAAACAACTATGTTCCACGGCTTATCTAGAATCGCTCATAATGTTTTCCGATCACCGGATATAAACTTTTACAATTTGTGAGTCTTTAACGAATTAAAGGGAGTTCCTGGTTGTAAGTAGAGGTTTGAACGTAGCTCCTCTAAGATTTAAATATAAATATTAATTTACTAATATAATAAATATTAATGTATATAATAAATATTAATGTATGGTTTTAAATATCAAAATAAATATTTATAATTTATAATTTAATATAAAAACAAAGGTAATTTATATAAAAAAAATTAAATTGGTTTTAGTATTGATTTGGTCTCTCCCTTTGCACCTTGAAGCCAAGAAGAAAAATCATGGATGGCAAGATCTAAAAGGATCCAATGGTTCTAGGCCAAGAAGAAAAATTTTGGATGGCAAGATCTAAAAGGACCCAATGGTTCTAACTCCATTGTGGCTCACGAGTCAAGTCATTCTCAGAATCAAAAGACAACGAATGCAAGCACTGATCACGCAGACCCATCTCAAGTCATGACATGCCATCTCATCCATTAGGGGAGGAATCTCACCCATTAATTAGCACGGTACAAAATTCAACCATAATTTTTGCATCTGCAAAGAGTGGGGAAAAATGTACTCAGAAATCAAGACATTCAAATAGTGACAAGGATCCAACAAATATGTTGTAGCACTTGGAAATGGAAACATCTCAAGGAAAGGAATTGGTTGCCTTAAATAACCCCTCAGGTTATGTTACCCAACATTTTGTGGGTGATATCCCTAGTAGAATTTTTTTCCCCATGATGTCCTTAGCCAACAGCGAACAACTAGCAACTATCTCATTGTGCCATTTCTCTGCCACTTGAGCTAGCCATGCGGTCCCTCACCCATCTGTCATGATGGTATTTTTGAAGGTGGGTCAGCAAAACCTAAAGGTATGCCTTTTCATTTGGTAATTGAGTATTTTAGTTTACTTATCATGAAAACTCTTGGGCATGTAATAGTTGAGGGATTTGGCGGAAAGAGTGGACTAGGTTTGTGCTCTTTTCCCCTAGGTCCCTTTTGGGATGTTGACCTTGAACCCTAGTCCTGTGGGATCTCTTTTACTAGCCTTTGGGTTTCTGGGATGATATTACATAGGAAACCATGATTTTGGATGCATGTTCCCCCTCCCCAATTAACATATATCACCCCTCTTCTGCTCATTATAACCCCTTTCATCGCTTCTCCCACCTAGGTCGACATTCCTCTCCTGGGTCCACATAGGGTCAACCACCCCCTCCCCTTGCCCACATCTTGGGTCAGGCCTAGAAAAATACCACAGAGGTTGATTTAGCTAAAAAGAGAAGAAAAAGCATAATTGGCCACATTCAACAATAAATTGTACCACAAAATGCAAAATATGGTCAGGACAGACACATTTAGCATGTGGGAAAAATCCATTACATGAGCTCTACTCCTTCCATGACCATCACCCTGGTTCCTAGAGGCCCTAGATGAGTCTCCTTTATCATTTAGGAACTCATGATTGTCCCAACCCCTGGTGGGCGATGAACTACCCCACCTTAAAAGAGGGTATCCATTGTTATAATTTATACATCATGCTCTTTTTCCTTTGAGCCCTAAGCAGTTAACCAAAGAAAATCATAAAATGCAAATGTAATTTGAAGAAGGGTGGAAAAAGTAAAGTCAAGGTAACTCATGTACCACAATTTCTCCCTCCTACACATTATTTACCCAAGTGTGGGCTTCCCTTTTATTAGCTACCCTTGTGCCATGGAACGTGACATAAGTTGTTCCCTTCACCCCCTTCTTCATTCCATCATTGTATCACATGCCACCACCATTTGAAGGATGTACTATGAACACATCACCCCCTTTAGAAGCAAAACCCACCTAATAGGATGATTGGTTAACCCCCCTTGGAGCTTGGAGACATTAGCACATACCAAAAGCCCATTATGGAAGGGCATGTAATTATGAAGTGCCCACTTATTTTCCATGGTTTGTAAATTATTTTACTTGATTGCTTTAATGACTTGATATGGTGGAAGGTACGAGGACACATTGGATCTTATGTAGGATTACATATGGTCTCCATTTAGGGTTTGATCTCCCTATATGGTGTCCTAAACCTCTAGAAGGATACATTGGCATGTGTAGGGTGTTTCCAGAGAGCCACAGGGCTCCACAACAGGAGGTACCATTCCATGGATCTCCAGATTCATTCATAGATCACTTATGGTTCACCTATTAGACGAAGACAATGCACCTGGTTCACCATGCCCAGCCGGCCCCACAGTTATATTATGCACTTAACAGATGACCCAAGACTTGTATGATGACATGGCATCACTTATAATATCATTTGAACCCTTTCAAATGGTCTACATGCATATTCTATTTGTTTGGAGACCCATGAAAACACTTATGTGCCCCCACACCCACTTGGGAACACCACATGTTTAATACTTCAAGAACAAGGGGTCACCCCCTTGTCCAATGCTTTTGGGAGTCCTGTTTCACACTATGGCACCTATGGATTTCATTAGGCCTCCTCTAAGGCCCAACGACACATGTTGTTGATAATTCAACCATCTTGAGAGGCTTACTCCTTGTTATTGAGCTAGTTTGGTGGGCTTATCACGAAAAGTACTTGTTAGTTTGCACATTATTTTATTCTAGGGGCTAAAATAGGCCAAAATAAGCTAAATTGAATTCATTAGACGTTGTATAAATATATGATGAGTTGATTCATACTCTCATCATCACTCGAATGGATCATATTCTCTTGTGATATTTTATCTATTTTCTTTAGAGGACGAAATTGGATGGATGGATGAATTTTGATGTTTGGATATCTTCATTTTTGTCTTGGAGCTACTATATTGGCATATGATGATGATTGGATATATTTGTTCTCACATGTAAGTGTTCTTTTAATGCTATTGTTGGGCCTCCAAAATGTCATACCTTTTTACCCATATTTCCATCATTTTACCCTCATTCCGTAACTCTATAGCCCCATAACCTTACATTAAGTAGCCATTTTCATAATCATATGGGTTTATCATTCTTATTTTCCGAGTCATTGATTTTAAGTATTTTAAGAAAATTTGTGATTAAATATTAGGAAATTAATATGTTTTCATATATATATCTAAAAGTGTTATGAGTTTTGTGATATTGTAGGCCTACTTGGAGATTCTAGAAGGGTCCTACTTGGCCACCCAACCACAAATTCGAATTTCAAATTCCAATTCATGAAGATTTGTGGGATAATTGTAGAAGATGTCTATCATTAACTAAGCACATTCAAAGGAGAAGAATCATGGATATATCTTATCAAAACTAGGAGAAAATTTTGAGAGGATTTGTATCTTACATTTTTAGGTGATTGCTTGTAACCACAAGAGATAAATGTGAATTTAGGAAGAGATTTAAGGATCTATATTTATTGAATAGTTATCCTTAATTTTTGTATTAATAGGAGTGCACCCTTCATACAAAGGGTTGTTATTATTAGTGTTAGTTTCCAAGTTAAGAGGTAGCTAGTTGTTAGTTGCTAGTTGGAGGTTCCAAGTTCCATCCAAGATGTGATTTGTATATTCTTGTAATATCTTGTAACTCGTCTTATGAAATACATACTGCCACTTTGATCTCCAAGATGTGATAGTTGTTCAATGTGCTTGCCGAGGAATAGAGGGCCCCCATCAACCACAGTTTGCACATCTTTGTACATATTGGTAACATTGTGTAATTATGTTATTTCATTTATTTCCAGTAAGTGTGATTCAAATTCTGCAAGTGTGATTTTCATTTTCAAGCAAGTTCTTTATGCAAGTGTGATTTCAATTTCTTTATGTTTGGAATTGGATTGGATTGATTTAATTAGCTTTGTAATTAGTTTCAATTGCATTAGATTAATCTATCTTGATAAATAACCACCTAGTACATATAGCACAAGCATACCTCATTAGTTTACAAACCCTAGGTTGACAATTAATGACAAGGATTTAACTCACAATTAAATCACCCAACATTTTGGCGTTGTTGTTGTTGGTCCTCGATTTTGATCAATTTTTCTTATTAAAAATCCACTTAAATTTCATCATATTCCCCCTTGTATCATCCATATATGCCTTATTTTGACCTTATTATGCATATCCAGGTAAATAAATTATGTTTTTCCATTTTTATATATTTTTTCAAAAATTTGGTTTTAAGAGCATTTTTGGACAAAAATGGAAATTCCCGTAATAGCTCCGTTAAAGCGATATGTTTAGGACACCTGGGCTCAAGATGAATGCAGATTTGGAAAGCTTAGGAACCAAGGATGGATGAATAGTTATTGGCACAGTAAAAATGAGCAAATACAGGCATGTTCAACGTTGGTCAAACTTGACCCGTCACCGAGAAATTCCTATTAAAAAGGGATAGTTTTAGGATTTTTGGAATTTTTCCAGATTTCTTGTAACTAATGGATGGCTTTGACCCGATGAAGTGGGATAACATCAATGATGGTTGTTTCATACTTTTTAGCTTATTTGGTTGTCATTTTTCCTATTTAAAGAGAGACATTCACAGTTAGAACTATGTAGACAAACTTATTATTTTTTAGATAATTGAAGACAAAAATTTTTCTTCATGATTTCTTTGTGTTTGTTGGAGTGAATGAGTTTTAGTAGCTGAGTATTTTGGCAGTGTACCAGCAAGGTTGGAGGGCCCCCATTCAAGCTAAGTACACTTTATTGTATCATGTTTATATTTGTGCATATACTAGTTTGATTTCCCATGTTTATTATATTTATTTGCTATGAATATTTGTAGATATATTTAATGTGAATTTATTTTATGAAATGTGTTAAGTAAATATTGCTTCTTTTAGTGATTAGCTTGAATTTGGAAGGACAACCAGGTCTCCTTGAGGGAGCTTCTTCTCCGTCAGCTAGGACTAAGATTGAACAAGATTCACTTCTTTCAAGTTTTCTTAGATTAAGTTTTTATGCCTTCATTACATTATTTCATGCTTATTTAGATATTGGCAACGTTATTATAGAATTGTTGAGGGAGCACAACCAAGTCTCTTTGAGAGGGTCTCTTCCTTGTTTTTTTAAAATAGGCTAATTTCATTGAACAATAATGCATGATTTTATGGAATAGACTTAGATAGTTTTGCTTAAGTTGTGAGAAGTAATTTATAATATGTATTTCCATTCTTAGAATGATTTATATTTGTAATATGCACTTTTACTCTCATAACTACTTCCAATATTAGTTTTTATCCAGAAGTCCATAAATTGTGGTTTGCTTCTAAGATTACCAACTTGGATTGATAGTAAAATACATGTCTTAATTTACACAATAAATTGAGCTAACATTTTTGTCGTCGTTGTCAGGGAAGCATATTCTGGATATAACTAATTAGGAAGATTATTAAAAAAAACATAAAAGAAACAAAAACATACAAAAACATAGATAGGATTTTTCATTATGGTCATTTATGCCTAGGTATAGAGATGAAAAGGGTAGATATGTAAAACAATACCCCCCAATTACTAAACCATTAGTACAAGCATGCCTACCTCCATTTTAATTAACTACACCAATTTCTGGAAAACCAACTTGGGAAGAGTTAAAGGAAAAACAACGTTCAGGACAAAGGCTAACTCTTGTAGAAAGACAAACTTTGTTAGCCTATGAAGTGAAAAGAAGAAAAAAACAAACAGAAATACCTTCCATAGGAAAAAAAAGGAACAAGAAAACAAATGATCAACCCATTCTTAAAAAAATAGATCAACCTATTTTTGAAAACAAAGAACAAGTTGAATCTCAAATTTCTATTGAAACAATTGAAACTACTGAAAAATATATGGTAGAAGAAGGGCAAGGATCTACCATACTCATTCTTGAACAAAGGTTACAATATGAAAAACAAAAAAAAGAATGGAAAAGGATAAGAGAAGAAGAGGCCAGAAGAGAAGTAGAAAGGAAAAGAGAGGAAGATCTCAAAAGAGAATATGATCACACAAGAAGACAAGATGAAGAAAATGATGAAGAAGCTATTTTTGGATTTCCAATTATAGATACTAGAGCAATTCTAGGAGAAGAAGTAAAAATGAAGAATATTTCTCCTTTAGTTTTACCAAACTTCAATGGAGTGTCTACTGAAGATCCTGATTCTCTCATGTTCAAATTTTACATCTTATGTAGAACTTATGGTTACACTAATGATACACATAAGCTTCATATTTTTCTTGCTACTCTTAAGGGAGCTGCATTAAAATGGTTTATGGGATTACAAGAACACTCTATTACTTATTGGAAGAAATGAAGAAATTTTTTCTTAAGAAATATAAAGCTTATTGTAGGCCTAGAGATTCAAAAGAATATATTTTTAGAATGTCTCAACAAGAATATGAGAGTTTGGAGGAATATTTGGAATGATTCCTTTACAACCTGCAAAAATCCAAACAACATTCTCTAAATCCTGATACCGTTAGAACAATTTTTCTTAAAGGAATAAAAGATGAGTATGTTGATGTTCTGAATGTAATGGGTAAAGGAGATATTTCATACACACGATTTGATGAAATAGTTGAACTATGTCAAAAGTACTCTAGAGGTAGATCCAAAACAAGAAAAAGAAATGTAACTTCTAGAGCTTCCAAATCTACAGTAAGAGGAGCGACAAGAGAAGAAATAGGGAGTTTGTTAGAAAACTTTAAAAAAAATCTTTTGAGTACCTTAGGAACACAAGTTGATGTATTAAAAGCAAAAAAGAAACAACAACAATAACAATAAACAATGTCAATCTTTTGTCCTAAGTGTAGGAAGAAGTATCTTTTACAAGAATGTCCTTTGGATAATATACATGTTTGTGGACTATGTACAGAAAATCATGTTACAGACAATTTTCCAACATTAAAAGAGTCGCAAGCAAGTCAAATAGAAGAAACTCAAGGATTTGATTATATGGCACCAAGAAGAGCTTGGCAACCACGTTTTGCAGGTACATCTCAATAGTTTCCTCAACAAATTCCCCAAAATTTTCAATATCAGAATTTATGGAATACTCCTATGCCGTGGCAGTTTTGGCTTCCTTAGTAAAACCAAAACCAACCTTCACAAATTTGGCGAGGATATTCTTATGGATCCCAACCTCCTCAACGATTTTACCCTCAATAATATCAACCTTATCCATCATATCAACAGCCGTATCCTCAACAATCATTTCCATATCAACAATTCCAGCAACCCACTAAATCAAACCCATTTACACAACAATCAATTCCTACACTAACTCAACCTCAGCAGCTTCAGTTTCCTCTTAATTAGCCACCACCCAGACCAACTCAATTACCAGCCCAACCAGTAGCAAATTCGAGTAAGAGAGTGGAAAGGCCAACATATAATATGGAAGACACACCATTATTTCCTACATATTATATTCTTCCTATACAATATGTCCACTTAAGGTCCATGAAAGTATTACACAAAGATTCTCCACCAATTATTGAAGAGCAAATTGAAAAAGGAGAACAATTTGAAAAATCTCATCCAGGAAATCAAATTCAGAAAGGAAAATATATTATGACTCAAAAACCACCTTATCCAGAGAGGTTAGTAGAGAAGAAAATAAAAAAATCCAATTTTCTTTTCCTGAATTTGATATTGTATAAGAATTACAGAATTCTTATGTTAAAATTCCTTTGTTGCAAGCTATTAAGGAAATTCCAATTTATAGAAAAACAATAAAGGAATTATGCATTAAGCAAATTGGCAGAAAGAAAAGAGATCCACCTACAATTCAAGTCATTAGCAAATTAGCTAGTCTCATGTCTACAAAATCAACAATTGAAAAATATATTGATCTAAGGATACTTATGGTTACCATTTCAATCAATAATTTTTCAGTTCCTAAAACTTTAATTGATCTAGGGGCTGCTATAAATTTCATGACAATAAAAGCAATGAATTATTTAAAATTGCCAAACATTCGACCTACTACTACAATTTTAGAACTAGCAGATAGATCTAAAGCTATACTAGAAGGAATACTTGAGGACATTACTGCTTCTTTAGATTCCTGGGAATATCATGTAGACTTTTTGATCTTGCAACCAAAAACAAATTTAGGAGGCCATTGTTTAATCCTAGGCAGACCATGGTTAGCCACAACAGATACCTGCATTGGATGTAGATCAAGAAGCATGATCATAGCACATGGAGATGAAAGGAAACATATTACACTCTATCCTCCTTCTCAATCTCCTTCTTTACTATCATGGCTTGACAATGAACAAGAAAACACTCAGCCTATTTTAAGCATTAGTCAAGCCTTCAATTTTAGAGAAGAGGAAGAAGATGAGGATTTAATAGATATTTTTATCTCCGAACATGATATTTATAAACAGTTAAGAATAACACAATAGGAAACTACAAATCATCTTTTAAATCAATGTTTTTAGGAAAATTGTACTATTCAATCATTGCAGAATTAATTAGAAATCATTTTTCCTATTAATTCAATTACCAATTCTCAAAGCAAAACTGTTGAAATCAATCTAGGAAAGATACTAAATATTGGTAATAATATACAATCATCACAAGAACAATAGTTTATTGCAATATTACAGAAATATTCAAAAGATTTTTCCTGGGACTATACAGACATGCAAGGAATTCATCCAAAGACATGTATTCACCATATCTATACTGATTATCATATCAAACTATTGAGACAACCACAAATAAGAATGAATCATATGATGAAATAAATAGTGAAAGAGGAATTGCAAAAACTATTACAAGTAGGATTCATCTATCCTATTTCAGATAGTCAATGGGTTTCACCCTTAGTTGTGGTGCCAAATAAAAATGGAAAATGGAGAATATGTGTAGACTATAGGGAACTGAACAAGGCAACATTAAAAGATCACTTCCCATTACCATTCATTGACCAAGTACTAGATTCATTAGCTGGAAAGAAATTCTTTTCTTTTCTTGATGGGTTTAGTGGATACAATCAGATTAAGATAGCATTAGAGGACCAAGATAAAACCACATTTACTTGTCCATGGGGAACATATGCATACAATGTTTTTCCCTTTGGGTTATGTAATGCACCTGCTACTTTTCAAAGAGCAGTCCTTGCAATCTTTGTTGATCTAATTCATGAATGTGTAGAGGTTTACATGGATGATTTTATTGTATACAGAAATACATTTGATGATTGTTTGAATAATCTTGAATTTTTTTTAAAGAGATGCATAGAGATAAACCTATCCCTTAGCAATGAGAAAAGTTTTATGATGTTAACTGAAGGAACAATGTTGGGACACCACATTTCGTCTTTAGGAATCAAGGTAGACCCAACAAAAATACAAGTTATTGTAAACTTAATGCCACCAAAAACAAATACATAAGTAAGAAGTTTCTTGGGATATGAAGGCTACTATAGAAGATTTATTGAAAACTTCAATAAGATAGCTTTACCCTTGTTTAAACTTCTTGCAAAAGACATTGAGTTTCAATGGACTACAAATTGTCAAAATGCATTCGAAAAATTAAAAGAAAAATTGTCTATAGCACCCATTCTTAGAGGACCAAATTGGTCACTACTGTTCCATATATCTATTGATGCATTAGACACAGCAATAGGAGCATCTCTAGGACAAAAATAAAATTAGTTTAACTATGCCATCTATTTCATAATAAAAATTTTAACTCCGACAAAATTAAACTACACAGTAACAGAAAAACAAATTCTAGTTGTTGTCCATGCAATTAATAAAGTCAAGCATTATATAACAGGTTATCAAGTATTTGTCCATACATATCATTCAACCATTAAATATCTAATGAAAAAAACAATTACTAATGGCAGAATTACGAGATGACTGTTATTAATGCAAGAATTTAATATCATTGTTTTAGATAGACCAGGGAGAGAAAACCAAGTAGCAGACTTTCTATCAAGACTTCATTCTACTGATGATCTTATACCTATGTCAGATAACTTCCCTGATGGGCATTTATTTTCTATAACAAGTAAAACCCCATGGTTTATAGATATAGCAAATTATATATCATCTGGAATATTACCATCACATTTCACAAGCAAATAGAAAAATCAAATAATTAGAGACGGTGCAAGATACACTTGGTTTAATGAAGATCTCTTCTATACAAGACCTTATCTTATAATTAGAAAATGTATAAGAGAAGATGAAATCATTGATATTTTAAAAGCATGTCATGACGAACCATGTGGTGGTCAGTTTGTAGGGAAGAGGAAAACATACATGGTCTTAAATCAAGGATACTATTGGCTGTCGCTATTCAAGGATTCAAAGACTTATGCTAAAAGATGTGATAGCTGTCAAAGAATAGGTAAACCTGTAGTTTCAGATGAAATTCCATTGAATCCACAAGTACCGATAGATCCATTTGAACAATAGGCTCTTGACTTTGTGGGGCTTATCAACCCACCATCAAATGGTAAGAAGTACATCCTAGTATGTATTGATTATGTAACAAAATGGGTGGAGGCTAAAGCATTGAGCACAGTAACAGAAACTGCAGTAGTTACTTTTCTTTATCAAGAAATATTTGTAAGATATAGATTTGCAAGGCATATTGTCATAGCTCAAGGTACACAGTTCACCTCCAAACTTGTTCGAGACCTGACAAAGAAATACAATATTAAGCATAGAAAATCAACTCCATACCACCCATAGGAAAATGGAAAAGTTGAACAAAAAACAAGGTACTTGAGAAAATTATGATGAAGATAGTTAACATTCATAGAAAATAATGGCCAGAGAAGCTGAATGAAGAATTATGGGCTTATAGGATAACAAGGAAAAAAAATACTGGATTTAGCCCCTATTAGCTTGTTTATGGAAAAGAAGTCTTGTTGCCAATTGAATTTGAGATTCCTACATATGAACTTGTAGTATAATTTGGACTATACCTAACAGAAGCACAACATCAGAGGATCATGCAACTCAATGAACTAGATGAGATCAGAAAACAAGCTATGGAACATACATTTCTACCTCAACAGCAAAGGAAAAAATGGCATGATAAATTAATTAAAAACAAAATATTTCATATAGGAGACTGGGCACTACTTTTTTATTCTAAGTTCAAATATTTCAAGGAAACATTTACTACTCATTGGCTAGGGCCATATGAGATAGAAGAAATCGTTGACAACAAATCAGTAAGGATAAATGCAATATACGAAGTGACAAATTCTTTTTTGGTTAATGGCCATAAATTAAAAGTTTATCATAAGCCTATAAACAGAGAAGACTTTTTAAAAACAATTTCAGAAGAAAATGATATGGAAGTATTGGAAAAGCATAGCAATATGCCTTCCCTACCTCTAGAAAAAAAAAAAAAAAAAAAAAAAAAAAAAAAATGAAAGTTCAAAAATAATAAAAGAATTTGTTTGTGAAAACCCAGGAAACTGGCACAACACAAACTCAAATTCATATCCGAAAACCAACATGTTTGGCCAATATGGATTCTTTTTCATATTTTCTTTCCATTTGTGTTTTTACAGGATCACTCTCCAAAACTTAATAGACTTGAGGAAAAGTTTGAAGATAAGCAAGGGGAGAAGATTCACAATAAATCAACAAACCATGCAATGGTTTGATATCAAGAAGTTGTTTATTAGAAGGGACCTGAAATAAAACATCATCAACCAGCATCAGAAGGGACCTGTCATCATTCAAATATGTAGAAGGGACCTACATAAAATTAATGTCAAAGGGACCTAAAAAAACATTGCAAAAGGTACCTGAAACATTATTCAAAAGATCACTACAGAAGGGACCTGAAACATTATTCAAAAGATCACTGCAGAAGGGACCTCAGCAACATGAAAATTCATTAGAAGGGACCTGAATCAATATCATATGCAAAAACATGAAACAACATTAAAGGGATTACAAAAGCATATACAAGTGTCTACATTCTATCAACATCTATCTTTGAAGAATTATTATCATTCAATGAACATTAAGCTATTATGTGAAGAAGAAGTACTGTAAGTAAAAAGTGTGTTCTTAAAACCTTTGATTTTTCAAAAAAATTCTAGAATTGTTAGAACTAATTTAGCTTGGATATGCATCCGATTACATTTATCATCCTACATTTATCCTACCTATATTCCATTAACTTCATCCTACCCTCATCATAATCCTATTTATATCCATTACCCTACCATACATTCTAGATTAAAAATTTCATAATCCTACATTAACCCATATAATTTTCCTATAATAATTCCATATACATCACCTTATAAGCATTTTTTATCAAATATTAAGGACTCGATATTTTTTCCATAAGAATTTTTGTTTTCCTACAAAACCATAAAGAGTTAGTGTCATTATAAAAAATTTGATTTTAAAATGACCTATCCTATGGTCATTTCAAAAGAAAATTAAGAAATGAGAAAATAAAAAAATAACAAAGACTAATGTACAAAAATCAAAATGCAAAACTATATATGCAATATACAAAAGCAGAGAGGATGAAAAGACATATGTATTATTGCATATACAAACAATAGTGGGCATGCAACGAAATGAATGACATCATGAACGAAGGATGAAGACATATGTATCATTGCATTTACAAGCAAAAGTGGGCATGCAACGAAATGAATGCAGTCATGAACAAACAATGAACCTCACAAAACATGGGTAGTGCAGTTATGCAAACATTATGGTGATAGGATGGGAATTTAAAGTCATGAATGAAGAGCGTATGTGAAGGCAGAGGAATGTAGTCAAAATAGAGACACATGGGCAGCCATGGGTACGCAGGTCGTTGGAGTGGTAAAATGGTCAAAATGCATTGAAACAAACTCTGTGTAATGTTATTGCCTTCATTCACCATTCCAACACAAACCGAGCTCTGTGTTAAGCCTTTCTTCCACCATCATAGTTAGACTTAAGCTCATAAAGAAGAGGAGAATGTTGTGCACACATATAGCACCCTCGTAGAAGGAGGAAATAAGAAAGAAAAATGTAAATATTGAAGAGAGGGTTGCATACAACAGAGAAGAAGCCGCATAAGAAATAGGCAAAGAGATCAGAGAAGTTTGTGGAGAAATAAGGGAGGAATGCATCGGTTTTAACAAGAGAATTAAATTCGAGATCTCCTATTTGCCAAGTCGACTGAGTTTACCAACAAACTCCCGGAATTCCGCAGAGAAACAAGGTAAGAAATCATTTCTAGATTTCTATCAATAGTTGAACGGATTTCAGGGATAGATAAGCTTGAGATAGTGTTTGAAATGTGTCATTTTATAAGGAGTCAAACTTCAATTATGAAATCAAAATCTTGTCACCATTAACACCAAATTTGCCACCTTTGTAATGCGTAAATCCTGAGAGATGTTGGAGAAGAGTTCTAATCAAAATGACATTGTTAAACATAGGAACACAAGTCATTAACTCAAAGATATCTACAAGTTTTCTTCCAGATCAGGTAATCGAGCTCGAGTTACAATTTTCCTCATATATGGTTGTATATGAAAAACACAATCTCATTTTTATATACACAATGAAAATTTTCCTACACACAGTGAGAAAATTTTTCATATATGCGATGAAATTTTCATATATATAGTTAGTGATTTTATATACAGAGTGAGAAAAAATTTCCTATGCACAGTGAGCATTTTTTTCCCTCTATTTTCATATATATAGTGAGTAAATTTGTTCCATTCTCATATGCATAGTGAAAATTTTTAAAAACAGAGAGGGGATTTTCATAACAAAACTTTGGAAAATAGAGATTGAAGCATGGAGTTTAGAAGCAGTGAGACATTGTTAAGATATTTTTGATATCTTTTTACACATTGAACAATTTTTAAAGAACAATGGACTCCTTTTTGCAGCAGAACAAAGGAAATTGAGAAAGATTCAAGCAAGGGAATCATTTTGTTTTTTTCAAGGAACTTCAGAGATCAGGTAAGCCTATTTGCCATGATCCATAAATCAAAATTGCATGAATAAGAAAGTAGATATATATATATACATGTAATTTTGTTTATGATGAGGATGTTAACTATCCAAGGATACATTAATTGTTACACAGAACATATGGCAACCAGAACTGAGCCAAATGAATTCAAGATAGAGATTTGGGGGAAAGAAAGCATAGAAATACTGTATTAGGCAGGATTAAGAGGTTTTCTTCAAAAGTTTAATGGGCATAATAAGAATATTACCCAAGAATTCATAAATCATTATGAATAGGGACAAACAAAAGTGGGTGACCTCTCCATACCACTAAACCCAGAATTCCTTTCCCAAGCTCTAGATCTTCCCTTAACAAGAGAAGAATACCATAAAGGTTTACACTTCAAAGAGAAAGGTTGGACATTATGTTTAGAAAAGCAGAGAAAAGGATCCTTTGATAGGTCAAAAGGAATTCAAAGGGACTCGTTCAGGGAACCTTGGTCTGAATTAGTTTTAATCCTTCAAAGGTGCTTCACTTTTGACAGTAGGCATAGCCTATTTTATCTTTAGCACATTAGGCTATTGCAACACATAAAGGGAGAATCAAAGATTAATCTACCCTATTTCTTCTCGAAAAGATTGATTAAAATTATATAGAGTGTTAAAAATAAAATTGAAGTGAAAGAAGCACATGTTTATCATTAGGGGCTGATTAAAATACTAATAGAACATCAGGTGAGAAGCAAGGGATTGATTTGGAGAAAATTCTTTGTTCAACATCATATTGAGGAGAAAAAACCAAAAGAGAAATTTGAACAAATGCATGTTACTAGAAGCATAATGAACTCTCCTATGTATCCTAGGACCCGATCTAAAAAGAAATAGGATAGTGGCATGGTTGAAGAAAAATCTTTTATATATGTTCCTAGTAGGCCTAGGAAGAAAACCCAAGAAGAGCCAAGTGAGAAAGAAAAAGACGAAGAGGTACAAATTGTTTAACCTCAAACAATATCAAAGGAAGTTAATGAGATATCGCAAAGGATGGAAAGGGAAATTCAAGAAGAGCCTTTGGAAAAGGACTCTTACTTGAGCATGCATGGATAGGAGATACATCATCACATTCATTTTCCAAGGAAATTGGAAGAGAAGAAAAAGAGCTACAGCAAGAAGAACACCTTGTTGGCATAATGATACAGGTGTTGTCCTTGATGGAAACTCACTCACAGGTCAATTCAAAGGTAACATGGCATTGGTACAAAAGAACGAGAAGTTGGAACAAAGGTCTATTGATTAGAATCAAGAAGTTGAAGGAAAAGGATGTTTCAAGATATTTTAAGCTATATACGCAGGTTCACCTTGTCAAAGAAGCGTATACACATCGATTCATAGAACAAAAAGAACGTATACGTATGCACGCACTTTCACAAGAAGAAAAGTGCATATGGGTTGGAAAATCAAGGAAATTCAAGATTAAAGAATACAAAGGGTCAATACCATGGTATTAACCCACAGTATTGAGTGAAGTAATGAATATTTGATCCCATCCAAGAATACCATAGGTTCTGAATGTTATTTTTGTCCGAGGTATTGAGAAAGGCCAAAAACTATATAAGGAGGAGAAGATCAAAGGACCAGGTGTGCAAGTGAAAGGGTTTATCAGGAATACTTATATCTAAAGTACATTTTATGTTGCAGGGGCTATGATTATGATATAGTCTGAAATATTGTGTGCACCTTGAATTCAATGTTGGATCAGGATCATGAGACATGAAATGAATTATTATTGAATGATCTGATATTGGTTTGGCTAGATTTGATTTATTACACATGTTTTATTCTTTAAATGTTATGATATGAGTATGTCTAAAATCTAGAATAGCAGCGAAGTTGTAAGTTAGTATTTTTAGATATATAGGCTGGTTTGCCTTGGTGAAGGCACATATACATGTTGGTTCGAAGCTTCCAATTAGCGTATACAAAATAAAAGCATGTTATTCAGAAATGAATGATCTATCTGATTAGTGCTACTAGTTTATTGATGTATGTCAATCATGTCTTCTTAGATATGAAAGTAGAACTGAATGAATAAGGAGATTGAGTCTGATTGATTGATTGATTAAGTGAGAAAGGTGATCTTTACTGCTGACTGTCTACATCTCTATAATTTGATAGTACATGTTCAGAATATTACTGGTTGGTACAGATTTGATTTATAAGTTTTTATGATTCAGAAGTTTTGGAGGTATAAGTAGGTTTAGTTAAAGGAAGTATTGTATACACACAATTTGGGTTCATTAAAGTAGTGTATACATTTTGATGTATGATTTTGAGGTTGTAGCTAGTTCTGAATGATGATGTAGGTTTTTGGGTTCAACACAGTGTTCTGGTGACAATGATCCAACTATTTAGATTGAATTATTGTCGGTTGATGCAATTATTATTATAGAGTTTGAGCTTCAAATTTTCTGATGGGTCTAGTGTGAAAATTTGATGAAATGAGGCCTTCATATTGTGTTTTTGTGTACCAGGAGCATCTAGTCTGAAAATTTACGAAACGTGGTCCCTGGAGGAAGATAGAAGGTTGTAGCCTTTTGTAGGTCGACGCCTGCATACTAGTAAACATATCATCTAGTACAAGAGCTAGGGGGTTGTAGCTCCCTTCCAGTAGAAGCTAGAGAATGAGAGAAGGTTGTAGCCTTTTGCAGGTAGGTGCCTGCGCACTGGTATGAGTCTGCACCAATAAAAGATTGTAAGCAGATTTTCTTTATATTAAAAAGAAGATAGAGACAATAGTAGCAGGTGGTTTTTCTCCCGCATTGGGTTTCCACCTTAAATCTTGGTGTTCATGTGTGTTTCTTATGTGTGATAGTTTATTATGTTATTACTGCATATAGTTACTGTAGAATAAAATATTGATGCATTGATTAAAGATCAACACATGATGAATTTACTAAATCATAAGTTCTCTGGGTATACGCTGGTTTCTTTAATCAGAATTGTGTGCATGCGCAAGTTCACTTCACTGAAGTAGCATATATAAATCTGATTGGGAAATGAAAAATTGTTGAATTGTAAACACTGATTCACCCCCCTCAGTATTATTTCCAACAATTGGTATTAGAGCAAGTCCTTCAGAAGAAGCTTGATCGCTTGAAGGGAGATCTTTCAATATGAACAATCACGAAGGCATGGGATCTATCAGACCACCAATATTCAATGGGAACAACTTGGTATATTGGAAAATAAGAACCAGAGCCTATCTTCAGTCACTTGGAGCCAATGTTTGGGAAATTGTGGAAGGAGGATACCAAATTCTAGTAGCAATACCTACAGATACAACAGGTAAGAAGTTATACGAAACTAATGCCAAAGCAATCAATACTTTATTGGGAAGTTTGTCAGAATCAAAATTTATCAAAGTCATGTAGCTAAAGACAACCAAAGATATATGGGACAAAATCAATCAGAGCTACGAAGGAGACTCCTAGGTAAAACATGTTAAGCTCCAAACTCTCAGAATTCAGTATGAAACTCTTAAGATGCATAGTGGTGAAAGTATTTCTAGTTGCTTTTTACATGTATATGAGATTGTTAATTGTATGAAGAATCTGGGTGAAGAGATAAAGGAGGCTACTTTAGTAGAGAAAATTTTGAGATCTTTGTCTTCTAAATTTGAGTCAAACATATCTTCCATAGAAGAAAAGCATGATATTCAATCTATTACTGTTGTTCAAATTCATGGAATTCTAACTGCCTTTGAAATGAGGAAGGAGGTCCATCAGATATGAGAGAAGCTGCTTTCAAAGCTTCAACAAAGGGAAAATAAAAGGAAGAGCACAATGAATTAGGATATATTCAGAAGAAGAAGATGAGGTAAACTTTGTTAAGAAGCTTCAATGGGGTTCCGGAAGATTTAGAGGTAAGCTACCATTCAAATGCTTTGCTTGTGGTAGAGTTAGCCATTATGCTGCAAAATGTCCTCATAAAGATAATCATGAAAAAGGAAATGAATCTACAAAAGGAAATACAAAACATGTTGTTAATAGAAGTTACTATACTCATGAAGATAGTGATGGATTGTCTAATAGTGATGAAGATGAAACTGAATAAGATTATAAACTACTCATGGCTTATGACAATGATGATTTTTTGGATGCCTTAGAAGAGGAATACTTTCTTGAAGAAATCAATAAACTCAAAATCTGTGTGGAAGAAAACAATATGATCATAGACACGTTGACACAATGTTAACTCACTGAAAGAGAAAAGAAGAATGAAAAACTAGAATGTGAAGTTGTGGGTCTACGAAAATAACTTGAGAAGACAAAATATCTTAATCTTAGATTTGCTAAAGGATCAGAAACTTTAAATGAAATCATCAAGGTTCAACATTCTTTTCTTATAAATACCGGTCTTGGATATACTAAAGAATCATCCCAATCACAAAAGTCATCAGCCTCCACTAGAAGCTACCTTGATGCAACAAAGACCAGTGAGCAGTATGTCAATTGTTAGCAAAAGCCTAAAAGTAATCATCAAGTAAATCATGCTCAATTTACTCCAAGGATGAACATCCATAGAAGCATAGCCCAAAAGGTAAACAATAACAAAAGATTCTATGATCACAAAAACTTCTTTAATGGACAATGTTTTTCATGCCATAACTTTGGGCATAAGGTTGCTCAACACGTTGCTTACAAAACCATCATGACAAGAGAAGCATGAAATCAAACGAGCATAACAGGAATCAAGACAAGTTCTTATAATAACTTTTCTCCTCTTGAAGAAGAAATTGAATGTTCGTTTTGTAATAACTTTGGTCATGAAGAATCTGAATGCAGGAGCAAATTTCGGCCAACACCTCAAAAGGAGCAAACATCATCAAATTCCAAGGTATGAAGAAAAAAAAATTCAATTAGAAAGATGTGGCATAGCTCTGTTTGTAGAAGGACAAGAAAATCAATGGTACATTGACAATGGATGTTCTTAACACATGACAAGTGATAAAGAGAAACTTCTTTCATATAATGCTTTAGAAAAAGAAAAGAAAGTCTCCTTTGGAAATGACATACCAGCTGTCATTAAAGGTTAAGTTTTTTTTTATTTGAAAGAAAAGGTTAAACCTATAAATGTCATGTATGTTGATGGTTTAAAACATAACTTGTTGAGTGTCAGTCAAATGTGTGATCAAGGAAATGAATTTGTGTTTCGATCAAGTGGATGTGTGGTTCGTGAGCTTGATACAGGAAAGACCGTAATCAAAGGTACAAGAACTCCAAGAAATCTATACATACTGAAAGGAGGACAAAAATAATGCTATCTAAGGAAAACAGATGAAAATTGGCTATGGCACAGAAGGTTGGGGCATCTAAGCTTTTCTCAAATAAGAAAAGCATGCATGCTCAAGGCGGTTTGTGATCTTCCAGATATCAACATCTTAGAAAATTCCATTTGCAAACCATGTCAAGTCGGTAAGCAAACTAGAGTTCATTTCAATGAAAAATAAGGATCAGCAAGTAAGCCTATTTAACTCATCCATACTTATTTGTGTGGACCAACATGGAAAAAGTCACCTCATGGAGAAGAATGCTTTATTTTATTCATTGATGATTTTTCTAGAATGTGTTGGATAGGTCTACTAAAGCATAAAGATGAAGCATTTGAAAATTTTAAAGCCTTTAAAGCTTTAGCTGAAAATAAATCAGATCGAAAAATCAAATGTCTCATATATGATCGAGGGGGATAATTCATATCAGATGATTTATTTGATTTTTGCGAACAACATGGAATAAAAAGGCAGTTCTCTATTGCCAAAACTCCTCAACAAAATAGCATAGTGGAAATCATGAACATAATAGTTCAACAAATGGCTCGAGCTATGCTTGATGAATCTGGAACTCCTACCACCTTCTAGGGTGAAGTTGCATTTATTGTCATGACTATTCTCAACAAAACTAATGTTCAGGTAAATAGTGATCAAACTCCATATAAAATTTGGTATGGAAAGTCTCCTACTTTAAAACACTTTAGAGTTTTTGGAAGCAAATGTTTCATAAGAAAGACTAATGAAAAACTTGGTAAGTTTGAATCTAGAGAAGATGAAGGAATTATTCTTGGTTATTTATCTAGAAGTAAAGGATACAAATGTTATAACAAGAGACTTCGGAAAATTGTTGAATGCATTGATGTAGTAATTGATGAAGCATGTAGAAATCTGGAACAAATAAGGTCAACAATTGATGATGACAATGAGGAAGACAGTGAATTATTTCCTGTATCAAATCAAAATGATATAGAGGAAGAAACCAATGAATCATTAGAAGAATATACAACTGACAGGGAAAAGACTCCATCTAGGTATGTTCAAAAGAATCATCCAGAATCTCAAATTCTAGGAGAAAAAAGGTTTGGAGTACAAACAAGAAGAACTCTTGTAGGAACTTCCAGTTATCTAGTATTACTATCCTCCATAGAACCATAGAATGTTAATGAAGCTAGAAAATATGAATGGTGGGTTAAGGCAATGAATGAAGAACTTGACCAAATTGAAAATAATGATACTTGGGAACTAGTTCCTAGACATCTTAATAAAAATGTTATAGGAATAAAATGGATATTCAAGAATAAATTGAATGAAAATGGAGAGGTTATTAGAAACAAAGCAAGACTTGTCTGTATAGGGTATGCGCAACAAGAAGGTGTAGACTGTGAAGAAACATTTTTACCTGTTGCTATACTTGAAGCCATAAGAATGTTTCTTGCTCTTTCAAGTTTTCAAAAATTCAAAGTGTATCAAATGGATGTAAAATCTGCATTTCTTATTGGAGAGTTAGAAGAATTAGTTTATATTGAACAACCGGAAGGATTAATTCCAGGAAATGATGCAAAGCTTGTATGCAAGCTCAAAAAGGCTCTTTATTGATTGAAACAATCTCCAAGGGCTTGTATTATCGCCTTGACAAATATCTACAACAAAAGGGTTCACAAAAGGATCCGCAGACATCAACTTATACACCAAGATTGAGAATGATAAACTAATAATTATTGTTGTTTATGTTGACGATATCATCTTTGGAAACAATGAAGAATCTATGAGTCATATCTTTTCTTTGGTTATGCAGCAAGAATTTGAAATGTCCTTACTTGGTGAATTTACTTATTTTCTTGGCCTACAAGTACAACAAACAAAAGGTGGTATTTTTCTTTCACAAACTAAATACCTCAAGAAGATTATGAAGAAGTACAAAATGGAATATTCTAAACCAGTATGTACTCCAATCGTAATAGGATGTAGTATCAGTTCTAATGATCAATCACCTACAATGGATCAACCAGCATACAGATCTATGATTGGAAGTCTGCTCTATCTAAAAGGTACCAGACATGATATCATGCATGCAGTAGGAATTGTTGGAAGGTTTTAAGAAAATCCAAAGGAATCACATCTTCATGCTGTAAAAATAATATTCAAATATCTTCAAGGAACTCAAGACTTTGGTCTATGGTATCCTAAAGATACAGATCTTACTCCTCATGCATATACAGATGCAGATTGGGATGGAAATGTTGATGATTGAAAAATCACTAGTGGAGGTTCATTCTATATGGGATCACGGTTAGTATCTTGGTTCAGCAAGAAACAAAGTTTGATTGCCTTATCTACAGCTGAAGCGAAATATGTGGCTGTTGCATCTTGTTGCACACAACTACTCTGGATGATGCAAACATTGCAAGACATTCAAATCACATGTTCTCCACCCATCTCCATTCTATGTGATAATACAAGTGTCATCAATATTTCGAAAAATCCAATCATGAACTCCAAGACCAAGCACATACCCATTAAGTACCATTTTCCACGAGAACAAGTGCTTGAAAAAAAGGTTAAATTGGAGCATGTTCCCTCCAAAGAACAGGTTGTTGATATATTTACCAAACTGCTTCCCAGAGAAACATTTGAATATCTCAGAGAAAAACTGGGAGTAGTTTCTCCATCATCCTGTTGTTAAATCCATTTTTTAGAAGAAGGTTCCTTTATGCGGGTTTCATGAAGGATAGTCACGTATATACACAAGTTTATGTGGTTGCAGGAGTGTATATGTTTTTTTTGATATAAAAACAATGGGTCAGACTCTGACATGGGTGCTCAGTCTGATTTTGATGGTTACATTCTCTTGATATGCTTTGTTCATCGATTTTTATTTGACTGGTGAAGATGCCTTGATGAATGATTTGTTGACAATGCACAGGCAACACAGGTTCAGGGGGAGCATTAGCCTTCATAAACATTCTACATTGTTGGCATTATGGTTGTTGATCTTAGCTATAGTTTCAAATATTCATATCCATTGTTGCTTAGGTCATGTAAAGATCTAAGGTGTAATATGTCTCCTTCTGTCATATTCCATTTTGTGAATGAGTCCTATTGGACATATGATGTAATTTGTATCCCCAATATGCATTGTAAGGATGATGTAATAATTGCTATATTTCAGTCATGTATAAACAATTGGTATATCACCACTCGTTTGGGTGGATGAGTCAAATTTGGTGTATGCCCACTTGGTTGGGTGATTTATGTATGTATGATTCATTGGTGATAGGAAGGTCATACTCACATGGTTGAGTTATAGAGTCATGTTATTATTTAAAAAAAATATCTCTGCAGACTTTGCATGTACTCAGGGGGAGCATGGACAACGTAGTGTATCTCAAAGGGGGAGCATATCTTGGTCCGCCCTTTGCCCTTGATGTCAAAGGGGGAGAGTATTTTGGTGTTGCTTGATATCTCAAATAGGTTCTACAACTTGAAGTAATCAACACCAATATGGTTTCCATCAAGTCCAAAGGGGGAAATTGTTGCCATTATGATACATGTGTTGTCCTTGATGGAAACTCACTCACAGGTCAATTCAGAGGTAACAGGGCGTTGGTACAAAATAACAGGAAGTTGGAACAAAGGTCTATTGATTAGAATCAAGATTTTGAAGGAAAATGATGTTTTAAGATAGTTTAAGCTGTATATGCAGGTTCACCTTGTCAAAGAAGCATATATGCATAGGTTCACAAAACAAAAAGAGCGTATACATATGCATGCACTTTCACAAGAAGAAAAGCACGTATTGGTTGGAAAATCAAGGAAATTCAATATTAAAGAATACCAAAGGTCAATACCATGGTATTAGCCCACAATATTGAGTAGATTAATGACTATTTGATCTCTTCCAAGAATACCACAGGTTCTAGATGTTGTTTTGGTTTGAGGTATTGAGAAAGGCCAAAAACTATATAAGGAGGAGAAGATAAAAGGGGCCAGGTGTGCAAGTGAAAGGGCTTCTCAGGAATACTTCTATCTGAAGTACATTTTATGTTGCATGGGCTATGATTATGATATAATCTGAAATATTGTGTGCACTTTGGATTAGGATCATGAGACCTGAAATGACTTATCATTGAATGATCTGATATTGGTTGGGCTAGATTTGATTGCTTACACATGTTTTATTCTTCAAATGTCATGATCTGGGTATGTCTGAAATCCAGAATAGCAGTGAAGTTGTAAGTTAGTATTAGCAGATATATACGCTGGTTCACCTTGGTTAAGGCACGTGTACACGCTGGTTCAAAGATTCCAAGTAGCATATACAAAATAAAAGCATGTTATTCAGAAATGATTGATCTATCTTATAAGTGTTGCTGGTTTACTACTATCTGTCAATGATGTTTTCTTAGATCTGAAAGTAGAACTGAATGCATAAGGAGATTGAGTTTGATTGATTGATTGATTAAGTGAGAAAGGTGATCTTTACTGTTGACTATCTAGATCTCTGTAATTTGATAGTAGATGTTTAGAATATTACTGGTTGGTACAGATTTGATTTAGAAGTTTTTATGATTCAGAACTTTTGGAGGTATATGCAGGTTTGGTTAAAGGAAGTAGCATATACACGTAGGTTGGGTTCATTAAAGTAGCGTATGCATTCTGATGTATGATGTTTGAGGTTGCAACTGCTTCTGAATAATGATGCAGGTTTTTGATTTCAGCATAGTGTTCTGGTGACAGTGATCTGACTGTTCAGATTGACTGATTGTTGGTTGATGCAGTTATTATTATAGAGTTTGAGCTTCAAAGTTTCTGATGGGTCCAATGTGAAAATTTGATGAAACGAGGCCTTCATATTGTGTTGTTGTGTACCAGGAGCATCCAGTCTGAAAATTTATGAAACGTGGTCCCTGGAGGAAGAGAGAAGGTCGTAGCCTTCTGTAGGCTAGCGCCTACGTACTAGTAAACATATTAGCTAGTACAAGAGCTAGGGGGTTGTATCTCCCTTCCAGTAGAAGTTGGAGAACGAGAGAAGTTTGTAGCCTTCTACAGGTAGCTACATGTGCACTAGTATGAGTTAGCATCACTATAAGATTGTAATTTTTTTTTCTTTATATTAAAAAGAAGACAGAGACGACAGCAGCAGATGGTTTTTCTCCCGCATTAGGTTTCCACCTTAAATATTGGTGTTCATGTGTGTTGCTTATGTGTGATGGTTTATTATGTTATTACTACACATAGTTACTATAGAATAAAATATTGATGCACTGATTAAAGATCAACACATGATGAATTAACCAAAATCATAAGTTCTCTGGGTATATGCTAGTTTCTCTAATCACGGTTGCGTGCACATGCAAGTTCACTTCACTGAAGTAGTGTATATAAATCTGATTGGGAAATGAAAAATAGTTGAATTGTAAACACTGATTCACCCCCTTGAGTAATACTTCCAACACACCTCCAGAAAATAGAAGAGTTGACAAGGGATTTGGAAGTCAACAAGAATTTGGAAATAAATTTGAATAAAGATAATATGATATATAAAAAAAGCAACTAAAATCTCATCAAATGATCCGAGTTGACTCAACTCCCAGATTTAACCAAGATATTTTACTTTCATGATGTGATTAGGATTGCATTTAAAATAGGATAAAGAAACATAAATGCATGTTGTAAAGAAGAAGGAACATGACAATCCTCAGCAACATAAAAAAACAATACGTTGATAATGGAGTTCGTCCTAGAGGGACTACATCTCCGGGCCCCGGTGTCAAGATGGTTTAGGCCACTGCATTAAGTGTTTTCAATAGTGATGATGTACATGAGAGGTGATGTCGCTATCATACAAGGAAAATGCCCTCACACAAGAGTGGCTCGAAGAGATTTTCTGCTACGGGAACTCTCAGTCAAAAGGACTCCTATCAGTGTGACATAAACTCATGCATGATGATAATGAGCATCCCGCCAACATGGCATAAAAGGGATCTCAATGCAAACATACATGGTGAAACATGAGTATCCCATCAACCTAATGACAAAGGGATATCAAATAAAACATGACGAATCATGACAACAAGTACATCTCACAAATGATTCTGCATCACATCAAGCAAGAATCATGAAACAAGTAAGAAAACAAGTTCCCACATCAAACATCAAATGGGGATCTGTGTAGCACAATGTATCTCATAGCAAAAAGAAGTACATGAACATACTGTGTATACCTCACAACTTGGGGCCATCTGAAGAAAATGATTTCAAGCTACTGAAGTTGTTCGTACCATCGATCTCATAGCGTCGAATCACATGGAAATGACTGCTCACACATGAATGCTGACATTTGCACTCCACTTTGAAAAGTGGCCGAAAAATGAAATGATAAAATGGAAAATCTGAATGCACCATCGGATTTGTGCCATTGAATAGTGCCAAATCGACTATCAAATTTATGAATTATGACAAAGTGAGAATCTGGAGCTTAAGGAATATTTTAGATTCCCCCTAGGTTCCTCAAAGATTCCCTCCTCCGCGTCCTCTAAGAATCTGTTGCCCAAATCAAGAAATTGACCGTGCCATCAGGTTCGTGTCACTAAGAGGTGTAAGATTGACATAAAATTTGTCCAATTTGGACACTGAGAAATTTCACCCTCCTGAGAATTTCACCCAATCATGGTTCCACCTACCCTTTTTCAGGATCATGGTTCCACCTGCAAAAATTAATTAAAAAATTCATGCCTCGATTTCTATGTGCGCTCTTGGCTCCTCCATCCTAGTGCACTGACAAAAGATGGGTTTTTATATAAATGATTGCCGGAGTTGTCAACAAAAGGGCCATTTGTGTGATGGTTAAGAGCAGAGTAATTAAGGCAGTAGGTCAGTGGATCAAGTCCCATTTGCACCATATATAACATAAAAATGTTTTTATAACTTACCAAATTGGTGCGATTTTTATGTTTTTGAGTATGGGCATTAAATGGTTGGTACGTTGTGTTTTAAACAGTGCAGAGGTTTGAGTTAAATGGGGGGGTGTTGGTTGTTGTACACACCATATGGGGCCGCCCGGTGGGGCTGGCCCATGTGGGCCGGGCGGGTTCAATCTCCACCGGCCTCATATTTAAGGCATGTGTGAATAGTGTGGTGGAGAGGTTTTGGGGGCGATCGAGTTGACATCCCACACCCCCACTTATGTTGAACAGTGCTGTTGAGGGAGCTCCGGGGGTGGTGGGGTCATGGCCACCCACTCCTTATTCAAAATCTTTGCTTACGGTGGTTGAGGGAGGGTTGGCAGGGGTCATGGCCCATCGGTCCATAATTAATTATTTTTCTATACATTGGATATTGAGGGGGTGGTGGGGTTGTGTGAAGTAGGAAAGTGTTCCCTCTGCGGACAGAGGCAACTCGTCTAGCCCTAGAGTGGGTCTAGTCACAGCAAAGACAAAACAACAATTGATTCCCTTAAATAGTCATCGTTGGAGGCCTACCTCAAACCGGTGGTTGATGAAGTTCCGTTGCGCTGCTCCAGCTTCCGTTTCTTTCTCCTCAATGAGCAATCAACCTGAAACACCACAAGAAAATAATAGAGCATGTAACCGAGAACAACAATGATCTATTTACTTATAAGGTCAAGAAATCATAAGCTATCAAGTAAATTGTACACAAGATATAGGAAATCATCATTGATTGTATTAAAATGAATCAAGAGCAAAGCTTACAACCAAGTCTTGACGTCACAAGCCTTCTCAGAGGGTCCAGCTAGTATGTTTCTTCAAGCATTCACTCTCAAGAATGGGTCTCCCAAATGGATGGTATCTCTCTCTTACTCACAAGCTCTGATACAAGGTTAAGGTATTCCACAACCTCTTATCAAACTATTAGCAATCCCACACTTGTCACACTTACACCAAAGCTATCTAAAAACTCAAAAGAACTAGCCAAGACTGCCCAACTAAAGAACTAGCAGATCATAGCAATGGTGAGTGATTTTATAGGAGAAGAAGTCTCCATGAAATGAGGGAGAGGGAGCTTATCCTTAAGGGAGGTTGCACAAGAGGTGGAACCACCATCCCAGAGGAGGAAAAGTGACCCAAACTGACCCAACAACCAGCTCTAGAAACACCCAAAAGGCCGACTGTTTGAACAAATTTGCCAATTCTGGATCGTCGCAAGTCATGAACTAAGTCTCAGTGACGGCATCGTATGGAGGCAATGCATTCAGACCGATCGTTGCAACAAATAGCTAGGGGCCTTGTGCTGAGCCTAAAATTCGACCGTCACGAGAAACATATGTACACCTGCGATGGTGTCATGACCAGACTGTTCATGACAAGGGATCGTCATGCCTTTTAATGTCTTACTAGCGATGATGCATAAACTTAGGAAAAAGGGTCAGTTCTTCAGCATCAGAGAGCATTGTTTAATCTTTTTGCATAAGAGGGAAGATATGAACATGTTTATTTGATACATGACACAGCAGAGGGACTGAAATGAGGATAGTGACAAATTAATGTGTAACAGATGCCCCCTAAAGCATGAAGCCCAAGAGAGTGGGAGGGGTGAAATGCTTTATGAAACCATGACCGAACTGGAACACCACCTTGAAGAACCTGCAGGTGCAAGTACAACTGATATCTCTGATAGTAAAATACATGTAGTCTAGGCATGGGCGCAGCCATCCATAAGACATATGAAACTTGGTCTGTGGTATGGACGTAACCACCCAGTTGATAAGACCACATATAATGACAAAGGTGTGGTCACAACCATCCATGAAGACTCAGGTATGGTTGTAGCCATCCAATCAAAGAGTCATGTATGTAATCACGAACCAATCCACGCAGCCTGAACATATGTAATTTTAGTTTGGGGTCTTGAAACCCTAATTGATCTTAGTACAAATTCTAGCATGTGAACATATGTGCTAAGGTCGAGCATGACAGAAAGTCGCTTGATTACTGGTCAATAATGAAAACTGTTAACAAGCATGAGAGAAACAACCAATAATGCCAATGGCTCTCAAGGTACTGCCAGTACAATCCACGAAGTGTGAAGAATGAACTGAAGTCGAACACTCGTGGAATCACCCAATCGAAAACCAATGTTGATCACTCTGTTCTGGAAGAGCATCTTGATTATACTGCTCATGTTCTTCTCATCTCATCAGATTCTCCAGAGTCTGAGAACAACCCTTCTATCCCATCTGATTTAGAGAGTCCTTCTTCGGTTCCCATAGAGCATGGGGGAAATCATATGATACCTTCACCAAGTAGTTCGGTCATTTCCTTCAATTGGAGTCACTTGACTGCTTTCCGCCTTCCATCCTATGTGCCTTTCCAGATTATAGTACATGCCTATGATAAGGCAGTACCCGGCACTGTCTTGGATGAGGGTGCGTCGGTTTTCCTCATGCCTTTCACTACTTGGCAAGCTTTGGGTTCCCCACAGCTTGTGCCCGCCATGTAGAATCTATTGGCGTTTGACAGAGGAACCAGTCAACCTTTAGGGATCCTTCCATAGTTTCCTGTTACTTTGGGAGGCAAAACCGTCTATATAGACATCATGGTTGTTCAAGGTGCTTTAGATTTCAGTCTTCTCCTTGGTTGTGACTCTATTTATGCCATGGGGGCCCTTGTCTCCACACGACAGAAGAATGGTGACCATAGATCAATTATTGTTCTTTAGTCCCCTGGTGCCTCTTGTGCAGCCGTCATCCCCTATCGGTTCTTGCTCGTAAGTAGTCCCTTCCCAGCCGCAAGTCCATTATGTGGCTACCCGTTCCATCTCTGCCTCTGCTAATGATCATGCAGATGGTCTCGTACACCATGTACTGGGGGCATTGGAACCCGATCTGTCATTGGAACAGCATGTGTTTCTCTCGGATCATGTTTCTTCCATCCCACGAAGACCTCTTGGGAGCCATGTTCTCATATGGCCCATGAATAGGAGTGACGAGGATAATTTGTTCCTGTGTCAACCTCGTTAAAAAAATGAAACAAGGAGTCACGAGCATAGTCCCCAATGTTGTGTTAAGCTCATTAAAAAAATGAAACAAGGTGTCTAAGGATGGTTTGATCTTGTTTCAACCTCGTTAAACTATGAAACAAGTTGTTTGAGGATAGTTCTTCCCTTGTGTCAACCTCGTTAAAACAATGAAACAATTTTTTCCTCTCGAGCCTTTTTGGATCTCGTCTTTTCAAGCTTTCTTACATCCATCTTATTGAATGCAATAAAGCTTGGGGGCATGTACCTCGATCGGATTATATGTCGGGGGCATGTTTATTTTATTCAAGCATAGTTCTCCATGGTTCAAGCTTGCGTAAAAATGAACCCTTGCGCTGTTGTACCTCTTATGGTTTGGTGCGTTAGATGATTTCTTGTTTATTGTGTTCTTTGTCTTTGATGCAAGTGTTATGAATATTAACTGATATATTAGAAAAACATATTGGTGGACATTTGCACAATCATAAATCATAGACAAGCTATTATACATAACAAACAGAAATCATAAACCATAGATAGCATATATAAATATATATATTGTGTGGCACATCGAGGCGCTAAAAAATAAGTGTGCATGTCAAAACATAGAGTCTGTGTTCACAATACATCTAAGACACATGTCTCTCAAAAGTAGCAGAAAGTAAAGCCTAGGTATCTACAATGGTGGGTTCTGCTCCCTATAGCAGACCACCGCTTGCACTACTCATCTCAAGAGCCTATGTATCCTAGGTGTCATGCCGACAGTATGTCTCTGATACTCCACTGGGACCTCCTCGATCCCCCTATAATCTGGGATCCCATTAGTCAAGCCCTCGAGGTTCTGGGCAATATCCTCCTCCGCATTACTGCTCGGGTGAGCTAGAGCCAACTCTTTGTTGCCCTCCCTCCGTGCCTCAGGAGCTAGTCCCACGGGTCTCTCCGGTCCCACGTCTGCAAATAACATAGAAACGACAATTAAGACATATGCATGTGAAAATCCAAAAACATTATAAAAAACAAAACACATAAATAGTGTGGTGTTTGACCAAGTGTTTTACCTCCCTCGTCCCACTGTGTGCTAGGTGGGAGCAGCATGTCAGGATCTCCTCGAAAGTTTGTGCCCTCGTAAGGCCAATCCTCGACGATGATCTTCTGATGATCTAGCCACTCCCGAAACAGTGTTCCCCATGATACTGGCCGACCACCACCTCCTTGTGGCATCACATGTGCCCATTAGGTGATGCGAGTCTCTCACGGTCCCGACACATACAGGTCCATATCCTGTAGCTGAAGTGATGGCACCCGCTCCAGCATGAGCGGTATCAGAATGGATCCATATCCAAACTGTTTGGTCTCCCCTCGTCGGCACTTAGTAAGTTGCCTCTTCATGTTAATAGACACTATGTTGGCCCAGTTATACATGGTCGGAGTGAGGCAATCAAGGGCCAACCGTAGTTGGGTCTTCATTGCCTCATGCTGTGCTTGAGAGCCCACTGCTCTCATAACCATAAACAATACTGAGCGAAGGGTCAAATCCCCCACTGTCGGGATCTGCAGTTTCCCGCTAGTGGATGATTTGCGCACCCTTGGGCACACCCGCGCTATCAGCATATCAAGAGTCTCGCTGGCAACCCGTACACCCTCCATGATTGGTCTCTCACCGCGACGAGACAAACTAGTCAAGAAATATATGTCCGTCGCGTCAAACTCAATGTCCTTACCATGGATGACGAACTTGCCCTCTGTCGAGTTCCAGGAGCGGATCAGCAGCTCAAGCAAGTCTGGCTGTGCCCGAAGGTGTGGTGTAAGGAAAAATTTCAATAATCCACAGTCACGTAGGGCTCTTCTGCACTCAGGGTTGTTAAATGCCTGTTCGTCATTGTCATCGTGGGTTCTCTCTTGCCATATGAATGCCATTATTGCTCTGCATTGAAGAAAAAATGAAATTAGAATCGTTTTTATGGACCAAAATGTGCAAATTATAAAAAATTCAAACTTTACGGCGCCGTCGTGACTGTTTTTCAAACAATAGCGACGGCTCAAAATCAAAGTTCATTTTTTCCTCGATCATCGCAACAGTACACCTGTCTCTAGCGACGACCCTGACGGTGGTGTGTGTTAGCATGCTCGGTCATCGCTAACCCGTGAGGGATTTCCACGACAACCGAGAAGCAGATTTGAAACAAAAATCCACCGAAAACCACCTATGAAACATGAAATTGACCGTAAAAACAATGAAAATGCAGCGCCGAGGATGGTGTACTTACTTGGTAGGAGTCTCGGACAGGATGGTTGATCACTGGTGCCGGAATCGAGATGTCACGATCGCACAGGTTTGCACTCAAAATTTACCAAAGGTAAAAGCTCAAAATGACAATGTAAAAATGAATTACCATGAACCCCTTTTTATAGTGATTTTTCCAAAATTTTTGTTTTTTTAACTATATGGTTTGGGGTTTTTGTTATATTTCAGGGTTTTTCCTATGGTTTTAAATTTTTTTAACCTAATTTTAAAATATATAGTGCATTTTTTATCGAATGGATCTTATACTATGGTTTTTTCTGTGTAGGAACAGGGACAGTAGATGCGTTTAATGATTAATCTATGCTTGGTCTATGTTTTCTACAAGTCTTCTTTAAGCCCTTTTCCAACTTGCAAAAGATGAAAAGATTACCGAGTTTTCCCTTTTAACTCATTAAACGGAATAAAAGGCGGTCCACTTTCAGCGCTTTTCTGACCGTATAAACATGAAAACATCGCCGGACTTTTGTCGTTGCGAGTTCGATACTGGTTATGAAACGACGTGTCTTCGATTGCTTTTTTACTTTTTCGGATCGGGGCCACTAATTATGAAAAGTACTCCTTGATCGTAATGGTCAAGTGGTTCTCTCAGGTATTATTTTCTACTTTTTTGGGCTCGAGGGACACAAATTTACAAAAAAGGACCCCCCCTAGAGTTTTATTTTCCGTGTCTTTTTCAAACTCTCTAAACATGAAAAAGACTCTGAGTTTTACCTGTGTCGGACTCGTTAAACCTTGACGACATTGGACTCGTCACCATGACGGGACTCGAGCTTCTCCTCCCTAAGGCTCGTTAAACTATTACTAGGTTGGATTTTTCCGAAGGTCGAACTTATATCACAAGCATATGCTATCCCCTTCAAGATTTTTTTTCAAAAATAATTCGGGTACTCGCCAGCAATGGTGGGGGAAAATTTGGAAGTCGTCATTGGTTACCTACAACAACTAGTCGCTCTTGAACATTGATACTTTTGCTTCTTGTTGGGTTGGGATATCCTCACATCATCATTGGCCTTCCAGGGTTTTGGGTTGTTATTTTACCTCCTTCCATCTAATCCATGTTGTCTCCGTCAGACCTCCAATCCCTTGGTACCAAAAATGCTGTCGCATTCCGGAGTCGTGTTGTCGATATGTTCAAGAGTATAATCCTTCTATAGTTCACACCCTTACCTCCTCCTCTGATGCTCTATTTCAACCTATACCACTTGTTCCTTATCTCGCATCATTGATGGGGGAAACATTATGGCCCTCCTGCGACGGATCGTCTCCTGTCGACACCAATTCGTTATTCAGGAGATTGGTATAGAGGTCCCTTTTAGTACCTTGGAGCTTGAATGCCTCAATGGCAAGTTCTTTGCGCCTAATGAAAAACTTTCATCATTGGTCTTTGATTGGGCGATTCCACGAGTGTTCAACTTCAGTTCATTCTTCACACTTCGTGGATTGTATTGGTAGTACCTTGAGAGCCATTGGCATTATTGGTGGTTTCTCTCGCGCTTATTAACGGTTTTCATTATTGACCGATAATCAAGCGACTTTCTATCATGCTCAACTTTAGCACATCTGTTCGCATGCTAGAATTTGTACTATGATCGGTTAGAGTTTCAAGACCCCGAACTAAGATTACATATGTTCGGGCTGCGTGGATTGGTTCATGATTACATATATGACTCTTTGATTGGATGGCTGCGACCATACCTGAGTCTTCATGGGTGGTTGCGACCATGCCTTTATCATTATATATGGTCTTATCAACTGGGTGGCTGCGTCCATACCACAGACCAAGTTTCATATGTCTTTTGGATGGCTGCGCCCATGCCTAGACTACATGTATTTCACTATCAGAGATATCAGTTGTACTTGCACATGCAGGTTCTTCAAGGTGTTGCCTAGTTCAGTCATGGTTTCATAAAGCATTTCACCCTCCCACTCTCTCAGGCATCATGCTTTAGGGGGCATCATTCCCAAATTGACCCAGGTAACCCAAAAAACTGATGGTTTAACCCCAAAATTCAAGAGACACTAAATCAAAATCACACAAAAGCAAACAAGAGAAAAAACATACAAAGGACTCCCCAGCAAAGTCACCAACTTGTGAAGTAGGAAAGTGTTCCTTCTGCAGACAGAGATAACCCCTGTAGCCCTAGAGTGGGTCTAGTCACAGCAAAGACAAAACAAAAATTGATTCCCTTAAATAGTCATCGTTGGAGGCCTACCTCAAACTGGTGGTTGATGAAGTTCCGTTGTGCTGCTCTAGCTTCCGTTTCTTTCTCCTCAATGAGCAATCAACCTGAAACACCACAAGAAAATAACATAGCACGTAATCAAGAACAACAATGATCTATTTACTTATAAGGTCAAGAAATCCTAAGCTATCAAGTAAATTGTACACAAGATGTAGGAAATCATCATTGAATGTATTAAAATGAATCAAGAGCAAAGCTTACAACCAAGTCTTGACGTCACAAGCCTTCTCAGAAGGTCCAGCTAGTATGTTTCTTCAATCATTCACTCTCAATAATGGGTCTCCCAAATGGATGGTATCTCTCTCTCACTCACAAGCTCTAATACAAGGTGAAGGCATTCCACAACCTCTTACCAAACTATTAGCAATCCCACACTTGTCACACTCACACCAAAGCTATCTACAAACTCAAAAGAACTAGCCAGCACTGCCCAACTAAAAAACTAGCAAATCATAGCAATGGTGAGTGATTTTATAGGAGAAGGAGTCTCCATGAAATGAGGGAGAGGGAGCTTATCCTTAAGGGAGGTTGCACAAGAGGTGGAACCACCATCCCAGAGGAGGAAAAGCGACCCAAACTGACCCAACAACCAGCGATAGAAACACCCAGAAGGCTGACTGTTTGAACAAATTTGCCACTTCTGGATTGTCGCAAGTCATGAACTAAGTCTCAGCAACGACATCACAAGGATGCAATGCATTTAGACCAATCGTCACAACAAATAGCTGGCGGCCTCATGCCGAGCCTAAAATTTAATCGTCATGGGAAACACGTGTATACCTACGACAGTGTCACAACTGGAATTTTCATGACAAGGGATCATCGCGCCTTTTAATGTCTTACTAGCGATGATGCAGAAACTTAGGAAAAAGGGTCAGTTCTTTAGCATCAGAGAGCATTGTTTAATCTTTTTGCATAAGTGGGAAGATATGAACATGTTTATTTAATACATGACACAATAGAGGGACTGAGATGAGGACAGTGAAAAATTACTGTGTAACAGGTTGGTGGCCCACCACCCCAAATTTTTTTTTTTTGTTATTTAAAAACAAATAGCCATTTTTGAAAATTTGAAAAATGACCAAAGGAGACAAATTAATCAGGCCACAAATTCACCCAAAATCTGGCCCAGGCTGGTTGGAATCTAGTGGTTGGATTTTGTCCAAATTTTTGCCTCCTTAAGCCTGCCCAGTCACCCAAGTCAACATGAACTTTGACTGCTCCTAACTTTCTCATACGAACTTGGTTTGACGAACCTTTCACACTACTGCCATCAACACGATGATATCTACAGTCTAGTCCTAGTTCGAAAGCATTCTGATCACTTTGGTTTTTGAGCTTCCATGAGCCCTCTTTGTCTTGTGTGTGTTTCTGGAGCCACCTGGATCAATTCTCCCCACTGAGGAGCTTTTGGTCCTCCAAAAGCATGAAAAATAATCTGAAATTCCTCTGTACCTTGTCTGCATCACAAGTGTCCTCAAAAGGTCTCGCTTCCATCTCCTTCACCTTTGTTCTTCGGAGCCTTAAGTGATGACCTAACACCTGCAACCTCTGCAACATGTGGTACATTGTTTTTGTAAATTACATGCTTGATTTTCATGACCAACTAATGACCCAAGCATCCCACACTTGCCATGAGTTTATAACACATACTCGATGGTCAAGTTTACATCAAAAATGGAAACAATACCCCAACTACGACAACAAGGCTGAAATATCATTGTTGCTCCAACAAGTGATGGAGAAAACATCATCACTGCAACACATGATTTACAAAGATAAGGCCAAAACTATTTTTTCTTTGACAAGTGATGGACACACAACATCACTTTCAGAGTGTAAAATGAAACTCAAAATAAGACACGACATCATTGTTGCTTAACAAGTGATGGAAAACACATCATTACTTTTACATTTTAAAATGCAATAAATGATTTACAAAAGCATGACCATGACAAGCTAACATATCTAGAAACCATTTTTCACTTATCAATGTAAATGGGTAACCTCCTTGTGGCACACTCACTGGTCAAACAACTGTTTCATCTGGTTCATGCATCAACACTTTGTCTTTCAGGCGTTGCTCTGGATGGAGCCTCCAACATGTGGCTCTTTGATGGCCACCTTTGTTGCAATGGCTGCAATACATATTCTTCCTCCATATTTGTTTAACATGCTTCTTTGTTTGTTGTTGAGACATTATTTCACGCCTCATCTTGTTGTGTGCTGCTATTCTTTTCCAACATTTAGAAAATGTATGGTTATGTAATCCACAAAAGGTACATGTCTTTCAATTCCATGATTTATGTCCATCATTAACAACATGATTATAATTTAAATGAACATTCGAATGTCAAGAGTGGTTATACCTTCCCTTGTTGTCTCTGGTGTAAGTATGGCAATGAGAGCTTGCCTCAGCTCCTTCCTTGCAATGGGCACACCCATGGGATGATGGGGATGTTTTCCCATCATTCTCTTTCCTCGACGATTTCGACGATGTCTCGAAATAATCTGACACCTTCGAGAATTCTCCTTGGTGTATCCAAAGCCTGCAAATTAAGGTCTTTTCATAACCTCCAATGGTTGAGTTATGCCTTGGTTATTAACACCAAGTTCTTTTTCCTCCTCGTACCTCATCCTGGTAAGGATCCTCATGTTTGTCCATGTAATTGGTATCTCCACATCTCCATCAGAAATCATACTATGTGAAGATGAAACTAAAAGGGAATCAACATATTTTACCTCCTCTGTCGATTTGGAAAGAACTGATGAGGGCTTCTCATCATCTGTTGTTGGTGGTTTTCTAGCTGTCTTGGTGCATTCCCCTACTTCCTTTCAGACATACCCAAGTCCTGTCTGACAGGGTAATTATTCTACTTTGATGGGGTTGACAATGCCTTAGCCATTAATTCCCAAGCCTTTTCCTTCATATCCCATTCTCTTCAACAGTTTGGAACCAATTCCTATGGTATGATTTTCAAAAATAGTGAAATCATCATCAGGACACATACATGAATTCAGAGAATTACATTTTATCTTACATGGGTCACGCTGCAGCTTTTCAAAGGCCTCATCCTTTGCTTGCAGTTGTCGTAGAAAACTATGTTTCTCCTCTTTCTCTTCATGTAGAAGCATCTTCAATTCAACTTTCTTTGTTTCAAGGTTTTGGTTATTGTGCTTCAGTTCGTCTAGGGCCTCTTCCATGGCTCGCAACTGAAGTTGCAATCACTCATTTTCCTCTGTCTCTTTTTGTAGAGCTTCATACATTATTTCCACCCTTTGGGAAATTTTGAGCATGGTCTCATATATCTCTTTTTCATCCTCAGTCGCTGCACGTTCCATTGTTCACGCTTGTAATTCACATCCATGCAAATATCGCTCTAATACCAAACTTGATCCGAGTTTACTCAACTCCTGGATTTAACGAAGATCTTTTACTTTCGTGATGTGATTAGGATTGCATTTAAAATAGCATAAAGGAACATAAATGCATGTTGAAAAGAAGAAGGAACATGACAATCCTCAGCAACATAAAAACACAATACGTTGATAAAGGAGTTTGTCTAGGAGGGACTACCTCTCCGGGCCCGGTGTCAAGATGGTCTAGGCCACTGCATTAAGTGTTGTCAATAGTGACGATGTACATGAGAGGTGATGTCGCTATCATACAAGGAAAATTCCATCACACAAGAGGGGCTCCAAGAGATATTCCGCTACAAGAACTCTCAGTCAAAAGGACTCCTATCAGTATGACATAAACTCATGCATGATGATAATGAGCATCCTGCCAACACGGAATAAAGGAGATCTCAATGAAAACATACATGGTGACACATGAGTATCCCATCAACATAACGACAAAGGGATCTCAAATAAAACATGACTAATCATGACAACAGGTACATCTCACAAATGATTCCACATCACATCAAGCAGGAATCATGAAACAAGTAGGAAAACAAGATCCCACATCAAACATAAAACAGGGATCTGTACAGCACAATGCATCTCATAGAAAAAAGAAGTACATGAACATACTGCATATACCTCACATCCTGGGGCCATCTGAAGAAAAGGATGTCAAGCTGCTGAAGCTATTCGTACCATCGATCTCATGGCGTTGAATCGCATGGAAATGACTACTCGCACATGAATGCTGACACATGCACTCCACTTTGAAAAGTGGCTGAAAAAATAAATGATCAAATGGAAAATCTGAACACACCATCAGATTTGTGGCATCAAATAGTGCCAAATTGACTGTCAAATTTCTGAATTCTGACACAGTGAGAATCTAGGGCTTAAGGAATCTTTTAGATTCCCCCTATTCCTCAAAGGTTCCCTCCTTTGGGTACTCTGAGAATCTACTACTCATATTAGGAAATTGACTATGCCATTAGGTTCGTGTCACTAAGAGGTGTAAAATTGACATAAAATTTGTCGAATTTGGACACTACAAAAATTTCACCCTCTTGAGAATTTCGCCCAATCATTGTTCCGCCTACCCTTTTTCAGGATCATGATTCCACCTGCAAAAATTAATTAAAAAATTCATGCCTCAATTTTTGTGCATGCTCTTGACTCCTCCATCCTGGTGCACTAACAAAAGATAGGTTTTTATATAAATCATTGGCGGAGTTTTCAACAAAAGGGTCATTGGCCTAATGGTTAAGAGCAGAGTAATTAAGGCGGCAGGTTGGGGGATCAAATCCCCCCTGCGCCATATATAACATAAAACTATTTTTATAACTTACAAAAATGGCATGGTTTTTATTGTTTTTGAGTATGGGAATTAAATGGTTGCTACGTTGTGTTTTAAATAGCGCGAAGGTTTGAGTTAAATGGGGGACATTGGTTGGTATACACACCATATAGGGTTGCCGGTGGGGGCCGGTCCACGTGGGCCAGGCGGATTCAATCCCCGCCAGCCTCACATTTAAGGCATGTGCAAATAGTATGGTGGAGAGGTTCCGAGGGTAGCGGGGTTGACAACCTGCGCCCCCACTTATGTTGAACGGTGTTGTTGAGGGAGCTCCGGGGATGGCAGGGTCATGGCCACCCACCCCTTATTCAAAATCTTTCGTTACATTGGCTAAGGGAGGGCTGACAGGGGTCATGACCCATTGGCCCATAATTAATTATTTTTTTATACATTGGATATTGAGGGGGTGGCGGGGTTGGTGGCCCGCCACCCCAAAAATATGTTTTTTTTGTTATTTGAAAACAACTAGCCATTTTTGAAAATTCGAAAAATGACCGAAGGAGACAAATTAATCAGGCCACAAATTTGCCCGAAATCTGGCCTAGGTTGGCCAGAATCCGGTGGCTGGATTTTATCCACATTGCTGCCTCCTTCAGCCTGCCTAGTCACCCAAGTGAACCTGAACTTTGACTACTCATAACTTTCGCATACGGACTCAGTTTGATGAACCGTTCACGCTGCCATGATTAGGATGATGAGGTCTATGCTCTGGTCCTAGTTTGAAAGTGTTATGATCACTTTGATTTTTGAGCTTCCATGAGCTCTCTTTGTCTTGTGTGTGTCTCTAGAGCCACTTGGATCATTAAAGAAAACGAAAAACTGAACAAGAAAATTAATAATTTTGAAACAAAGAACATTTTGATCTCTAAACAAGCTTACAAGTGGCTCTCAATGAAAAGAACACATGGAAATACAATTATGAGAGAAAGAAGGTGATGGCTACTATCTACAAGGAAAGGAAATATGAAGGTATTAATTGTCTTCTATAGGTAGCATAGCAAGACGTTGCAGGATCAGGGACAGTAGGTACATCAGCATGAGGACATGCTTGGAGATCAACAAAGGGGAGATGTTGTTCCTCAATTTTGATCAATTTTTCTTATTAAAAATCCACTTAAATTTCATCATATTCCATCTTATATCATCCATATACGCCTTATTTTGACCTTATTATGCATATTCAAGTAAATATCTTATGTTTTTCAATTTTTAGATATTTTTGCAAAAAATTGGTTTTAAGAGCATTTTTGGACAGCACTGGAAATTCCCATAATAGATTTGTTAAAGTGATATATGCAGGACACCCGGTCTTGAGTTGAATACATATTTGGAAATCTTAGGAACCAAGGATGGATGAACAACTATTGGCTCGGTCAAAATGGGCAAATACAGGCCTAGTCAAAACTGCTCAAACTTGACCCGTCACCTAGAAATCCTTATTAAAAAGGGGCAGTTTTAGAAGTTTTTGGAAATTTTCCAGATTTCTTGTAACTAATGGATGGTTTCGACCTAATGAAGTGGGATATCATTAATGATGGTTGTTTCATACTTTTTATCTTATTTGGTTGTCATTTTTCCTATTTAAAAAGAGGCATTCATAGTTAGAACTATGTAGACAAATTTATTATTTTTGAGATAAGTGGAGACAAAAGTTTTGCTTCATGATTTCTTTTTGTTTTCTGGAGTGAATGAGTTGTTGTAGCTAAGTATTTTAGTAGTGTACCAGAAAGGTTGGAGGGCCCCCATCCAAGCTAACTACACTTTATTGTATCATGTTTGTATTTGTGCATATATTGGTTTGATTTCCCATGTTTATTATATTTATTTATTGTGATTATTTGTAGATATCTTTAATGTGAATTTATTTTATGAAATGTGTTAAGTAAATATTGCTTCTTTTAGTGATTAGCTTGAATGTGGAAGGACAGCCAAGATTCCTTGAGGGAGCCTCTTCTCCATGAGCCAGGACTAAGATTGAACAAGATTCACTTCTTTCAAGTTTTCTTAGATTAAGTTTTTATGCCTTCATTGCATTCTTTAATGCTTATTTAGATATTTGAAATGTTATTATAGAATTGTTGAGGGAGGACAACCAGGTCTCTTTGAGAGGGCCTCTTCCTTGTTTCTCTAAAATAGCCTAATTTCAATGATCAATAATGCATGCTTTTATGGAATAGACTTAGATAGTTTTGCTTAAGTTGTGAGAAGTAATTTATAATGTGTATCTCCATTATTAGAATGATTTATATTTGTAACATTCACTTCTGTTCTCATAAATACTTCATATATTAGTGTTTATCCAAAAGTCCATAAATTGTGGTTTGCTTCTAAGATTACCAATCTGGATTGATAGTAAAATACATGTCTTAATTTACACAATAAATTGAGCTAACAGTTGTCGAGGAGGTATACATAAGTGTTTATTTTGAAATTTTAGACAACTACTTATAGTTGCATTCATTCTTAGATGAATGGTTAAAGCATATTAAAATCATTTATGATGCATATTATATTTCAATAATTTTTCAAAACTTTGTACTAATATGTGTGCACGATAGGAATTATCAACCAGTTGGAGTAATTCACAAAGAAATAAGAATTTGAAGAATATTCTTCCAATAAATTTCTCAAATGTTAGCAACAACTGAGATATCTGCCTCTCAGGAAGAGTATATTTTAACTGCACGCATAAACTTGTCTATCTCTCCACCTCCACAAGAAGATATTCAAGCCTCTTTTGATTCCTCTTGTCAATTTGTTGAAGAGACTAAAGAATCATGCAATAATTTTAATGGGGAGAAACCACTAGAATATAATATTAAGGAATGCATAATAAAGGAGGATATTCAATGTGATCTAAACCAAGAAAGGAATTAGGAATTTCATGGCCTTATTGAAAGATGGTTCCAACAAGGATCAAGTCACATCACTCTTCCATTATTCCTTACTTCTTGATTGTACTATAAAAAAAAATGGTATTTCATGCTTTGATATGTCTTAATGCATATTTTTCAGAACTAAGCATGAATATATTTTACTCTTGTTACGCACATGGTTACACTGGAAATATGCATACACTTGAATAAATTTTTAGATTTCCAGTAGAGTAGAGTAGGATAGAATCAATGAATAAAACCAAGTTTGTTGATGTGTTTTATTTTTTTACTTTTTAAGTTAGATTTCATTTAATTTACAATTTTATTTATTGGTGGTGCAGTAAGAGCCACCCAGCTTAGTAATCATTTGTAGGAAGATGTAGAAAGAGAAGGAATATTTGAGAAGAAGGAGAACAGATAGATCTTTGAGAGCCACAATTTGAAGTTAGATATCAAATCCTTTCATTCTATATTTTAAATTTCACATTCCAAATGAATGAAGAGTTTCAATGTTTCTGAGTATGTTGTCTTCTTGCACTCTTTTCCACCTGGAAGATCAAAAAATAAAATTGAACAAAGCTAGTTTTAAAATTTTGCAATAAAAATTGGATAAGAGATATAGATTCATACTCAAAAGTATAATTATAGGTTTTTAAAAATATCAAATAGAAAAAATAATGTCTCCATGGATCCAAAATTATCAAAAACCCCTATTTTGACTCTTTTTGCACCTCATTTGGCCAAAAATTGAGTAAAATATCACTGTTTCAAGTTTGTGCCCAATTTTGTTGTTAATAAACCTACAATTCGACTAAAATGGTTTGTGTGCCCCGAACACGGAAACTGCATGCAAACCTGACCTACATTCCCGATCGGCGGTCGAATTTGTAGGATGGTTAAAATCCACATTTAGCCCCTATATCTGAATATCACAATCACGTGGCACCATACGACCATGTTAAGCACCAAATGTCAAGGGCTTGAGGGCTAACAACCTTTATTCTATCGATGTGGTCATATGCAGGATATACAACCAGGAGCTGGCCCCATTCCTCTTTCGTGCCCATGGTCATATGAAAGGGTTAACTTGCATAGAATATGGCCGTGGGCTGGGCTAAGGCATAGCCCTTGGCGGCCCCCTATGTTTCTATGGAATTGGAGGGCCAAGGGCTAGGCATTAGTTCGACCCCTCTCTCCAAATGCGGGACCATTCAACTTTAAGTATAAGTCAGGGAGTATAATTAATAAGAAACACACAGTAGATGGATTGGTAAGGAGTTTTGTTGGTAGACGAGAGGTCATGATTTCGATTCTTCTAGAGGTTGTTCGCCCTCACACAAAAATTTTGATCCTCCACGAGGATGCCATGTGGAAACCAATGGTTGGACCACATGGCACTCCCTCGTTGAATCACCACAAAAAATCGTAACCAATGAAAAATAACCCCATGTCAATGAATCAAATAGTGCCAAGTGTCAACCACTCATTAGCTAATGAAGGACCAGTGAAAACTTGCCAAGTCATGACATAGTTAGCATACAGACTGCTGACTGGGCAATCCTGCAAATCAAAATTCATTTCCCAAAACGAACAAAACATGATTCTATAAACATCCGAAGTCAGATTTTAGTGAAATGAATTATGTTGGATTCAGGGCAATGATATCTACGCTTTGATCCATGAATTTTGAATTTTGAGCATTTTCTTGATCCATGGGAGTGCTAGAGAAAAAAAACAAATGCAGTTACAAACTTATACTTTCATAAAAACCTATAAATATTAAAAAACCAACTGCAAAAATTGACAAACCACCATCCATGTCTAATTACAAGTTGTAAAGCAGCAAGGCAATGCAACGATCTGTGTTTTTGTTAGTTGTAGAATCAACATAATTCAATATCTTATGCAAATTTGGATTATAACCTATTGATAAAGAATTAAGTGTATGGAGAAGAGGTTTAAAGCTCAAAATTGGTTCGAAACACAATGAATAAGTCACCAATGAAACAATAACAGGTGATCCATGGTATTGCTTTCCAATCAGATAAAAGTGCATTTAATTTTTCATCCCTGAATTTGTTTTATTAGTACTATTTCTGAGTTTTTTGTGTATATATCAAATGAGAGAGACTAATCATCTCTCTCTTGATAGTCTTACATTTTATTGCAGAAAATTGCTAAGTTTTTGCAGGTTCGAGGACGATGAAACAAGATCACTATATGCACGAGTAATTTTTTTAAAGACCAAGTTTTCAGAAGAGCATGATCATTCCATGTAAAATTAGATCCATTACACCATTACTACTAAAAATATACCAATGTTACCATTGTTACTCATTCTAAGCCTACACTTGATCCATAAAATTTCCATCTCCCAACAACCAAAAACTCATTTCCCTTTGCAATCTTCATACTTTCTTGCCTCATTTTCACTCACTCTTAACCCAAAAATAAAGTCATTCGACTCCCTTACAAAGTTGAGTCACCCCATTTTTTCTTTTAGTTTCTGTCAAATAAAACTGGCTTCAATGAGAATTTTCCATCTATAGTCCTTCAAATTATTATTTTATACTCGCGTTAGATGATGGAGGATTCATTAAGGCCTCCCTTCTAACAATTCTTCACCCATCCACTCTAACACACCATCTGGGATCAATACTAGAGATCTTTCAAGTACCTTGAGGCTTGCATGCCTTAATGGCAAGCTCTCCCGCCAATAAATAGTGGGAATACATCAATTTCCCATGTTTGTCGAACCTTCTAGGTGACTTGACTATGACACATCTATTCGTACCTAGTAAGATGTACTGAGGCATCTTGACTCTCATTGACATCAATGGTGTGTAGTCTCGTGTTAGTTAATGGCATTCGTTAATGGCCAGTAATCCAACAATTTCTTTTCTATGTTCAACATCAAGACATTTATTCACATAGATAATAATTATTCCACTAAGTGGGAATGAATGAAGACTATATGATTTCAGCAGCTTGAACGAAGACTCGATTCAACACCCATAGCAATAAATATTCCAATTCCATCCTTTATTCATACAACCAAGAGAAAGAAAAGCAGAACATATTCTTTTACTTCACGTTCCATGATCCAACAATAGTAGCCACACTCTTCAATATACATAGCTTGTCCATTTTCAGGTTGGTGAAGGTATGTTGTTTTCTAACATTTAATCATCTAATTCCTTAAATGCTAAAATTTTGATTTTGGAAAATCCCTCACCTCATTTATATTCCCTTTCTCATTTGCCAAAAACTGAAAAACACCTTAACTTGGCAGGAAGGGATATTCACATTTCATTTCATCATAACCAACATATTTCTCCCAAATAAACTATTATCGCATTTTGATTCCAAAAGTTTATATGTTTTGCAATGATCAATTGATGAACACATTAAATGGATGGCATTCACTATGGGACTTAAAAAGGAATTCTCAATGTTTTCAAGTATTTTGATGCAACACAAATAACAAAAGTATTGTTACACAAGAACCAATACTCATAAATTTTTGGTTGTCACACAAGAACCAACCATAAAAAATATATGTTGCAATGAAATGTATTTCAAAGTACACTTTGCAAAAAGAATAAAATTATTAAATGATATGATTACACAAAGTTAAAAGAGAATCAATACAAAGCCAAAGCTCATATAGCTAAGCAAAACATTTCAAAAAGATCAACTTATGATTAAGGGAATCAATGTAATAGTTGCATATGGACATGAAACATCTTCAGTTGGGGGGTATATCGGGCCTCCAATATGTCATCCAATTTTACCCATATTTCCATCATTTTATCCTCATTATGTAACTCTATAGCCCCATAACCTTACATTAAGTAACCATTTTCATAATCACAAGGGTTTATCATTATCATTTTCCAAGTCATTGATTTTAAGTATTTTAAGAGAATTTGTTATTAAATATTAAGAATTCAACATGTTTTCATATATATCTAAAAGAGTTATGAGTTTTGTGATATTGTAGGCCAACTTGGAGATTCTAGAAGGGTCCTACTTGGCCACCCAACCACAAATTCGAATTTCAAATTCTAACTCATGAAGATTTGTGGAATAATTGTAGAAGATGTGGATCATTAACTAATAACATTCAAAGGAGAAGAATCATGGATGCCTCTTATCAAAACTAAGAGAGAATTTTGAGAGGATTTGTATCTTACATTTTTAGGTGATTGCTTGTAACCATAAGACATAAATGTGTATTTAGGAAGAAATTTAAGGATCTATATTTATTGAATAGTTATCCTTAATTTTTGTATAAATAGGATTGCACCCTTCATACAAAGGGTTGTTAGTGTTAATGTTAGTTTCCAAGTTAAGAGGTATCTAGTTGTTAGTTGCTAGTTGGAGGTTCCAAGTTCCATCCAAGATGTGGTTTGTAAAGTGAGGATAGAGAATTCTTGTAATATCTTGTAACTCATTTTATGAAATACATATTGCCACTTTTATCTCCAACATGTGATAGTTTTTTAGTGTTCTTGCTAAGGGATGGAGGGACCCCATCAACCATAGTTTGTGCATATTTGTACATATTGGTAACATTATGTAATTATTTTATTTCATTTATTTCTGGCAAGTGTGATTTCAATTCTGCAAGTGTAATTTCATTTATGCAAGTGTGGTGTGATTTCAATTCTGCAAGTGTGATTTAATTTATGCAAGTGTGGTGTGACTTCAATTCTACAAGTGTGATTTCATTTATGCAAATGTGGTGTGATTTCATTTATGCAAGTGTGATTTTCATTTTCAAGCAAGTGTGATTTCGTTTATGCAGGTGTCATTTCAATTTCTTTATGTTTGGAATTGGATTGGATTGATTTAATTAGCTTTGTAATTAATTTCAATTGCATTAGATTAATATATCATGATAAATAACCACCTAGTACATATAGTACAGGTATACCTCATTAGTTTACAAACCCTGGGTTGACAAATCATGAGATGGATTTAACTAACAATTAAATCAACCAACAACTATTTTGTCATTTTTTCTATGTCACATAAATGATGTTGGGATTTTTTCTATACTAGGCCGAAATTTTGTAGTTTTTCTTGGATGAAAGGGTATAAATTTGTCTTCTATTAGCATTGTATCATGTTATGGGCCATGTTTTAATAAATGAATATTCCTAAGAACATTTTTATCTTGATAATTCATCACATATTGCACATCGAAGTATAAAGACCTTGAAGCAATTATCACATGCACTAATTGCCATGCGAAATTGTTCTAAAGGCCTCCTTGACGAAGTGAAACCATCCCAAACATTGGAATCATCTTGAATCCATTTCTCCTAAAGGATTAGGCACTGGTCCTCCATAGGTGATCACCCGAAACCATATTTTTATTGCCATTATCTCTTTCTTTCTAGGTCTAGCCTGCATGGGTCACATATGGCATCAATTATCTCACAATATGGCCATCCAAACACTTCTATTATTGGTCCACAACTGCGTTGGATTTTTCTCTAAAGGCCCTCCAAATTTGAACCAAATCTGACTGTGGGATATCAAGATATTAGAAGCCCTATCTCTGCGATTGTTTCCTTCCCTAGGTTTCCCATGGCTAGTGACCTCAAATGGATCATTGCATTACTTTTCATTGAAAATTATTTCTTTGATCCCCTTCTCCTCTCTAATTAGTTCAAGCACATCATTGGTTTCTCAATCCTATCCCATTGACCTAACTTGGGTCCACTTGGTCCTGTGTGGTCCCATAACTTTTGGAAGATAATTCTTCAAAGAAAATTTTGAAACTAAGTAATCATAAGGGTTTTTAGGAATAGGTCCCTCCTTAAGGAGTTTCATTCCCAAAACATAGCCCCTAAGACCCTCTTGGCCCTTCTTATAGAGCCTTCCGTCTTGCCTCTTAGGCAATAAAACCATATATTGAGCCTCTCTTTTGAATAGGCTTCTGCAGGAATCACTCTTTACCCTTTATTGACCCATTTATCTAGGTGATTCCCTTCATACTAGATCTCCTCCCATCAGTGAAATTTCATAAAGAGTAGGGAGCTTTAGCTGAGGTGAAAGTGGGCTATTGCTAAATTGTTTCCCTTGACCTAGCAGTTGCCCCTCTAGGATCCCCTTCTAGCACCCCTGCTAGTTTGTGTGATAACATTTTGGGTCATTGTCGAGAACATGAGATGTTTGTTTATTCCCCATACGGCATACTGACATATCATTATTGGCGACTCCATTGGAAGAACGTAGGCCTTGATCTTCATTGAACTTTAAGGTCGATTACGGTAGGGTAAGCAAACATTTTCTATGCATCTTTAAATTCACCTTGGCGACTCCGACATAATTTACATGTATATCTCAAACAAGTTTTCTTTACTTAATGATTTTACCTCTTTAGACATCACTAACATCCCTGTCAACCTTAATCATGTCACGGGAAGGATGGTATGTGGGGTGCCCATTTTTGATGATGATCCACTCTCCGCAATTGACCATGTAGAAAGATTTAATGTACATGCTTCAAAAGAGAAAGTGGTTCACTAGGATATGCTTATGTTTTTATTTATTAGATCTCTTGATGGTCATAGCTCATGGTTGCTTGATCATGAACCTGAAAGCATCTCATCTATTGAGGAGTTTGTTTATGGATTTCTTAGATACTTTTAAGTATACCCTACATTAACCATCCAAGAGGAAGCCTTCATTGATCATCATCAAAACATTGAGAATATAAGTAATGAGTAGGAAGATGAGTCACCATTGGGTCCACATAATGAAAAAGATGATTCTAATAACATGTCTGTAGGAAATAATGAGTCTATGGAAAGTGAAGTTGAGATTAACCTTACCTTTCTCAAGGATAGTACTCATGATGATTCTCCTTTTGAGAACCTTGAGGAAGGTGATCCCATTAGCCCCTTAGAAAATGACATTGGATATTATTTCCGTATTGAAAACAAGAAATGGGAAATTGTTGGTCCTCAATTTTACTTTTTTCCCATTTAAGAGACTGAAAAGGAGGATGGGGTTGAGAGTGGTCTGCCCTTTCTCCCAGCCATTGTTTATGATGACATATCCATCGATACCCTTGGGAAGGAGAATTATCATTTTCCCTTACATGAAAGGGAGAAATTGGACATAATTGATTCTCATTTTTTGGAAGCCCCTATCTTTGATACAAAAAATGATAGTATTGATGAGGTCCCTACTTATACCTACCTTCTCTATGATTCGAGGAGTATATTCAAATCGTTTGAGCCTCTATAGTTGGAATTTTAGGAAAAGGATCTCATTGAGACTTCACATTCCCATTTTCCCTTTTCTATTGTTCATCATCTCAAGTCTTCATCAAGTGATTCCCTCACCCCATGTCATATGATCTCAAGTGACCATGAGCCCTTTCCCCTTTCTGAATGTAGTGTTGAGAAAGAGGCCCTCATTAATTATACTTTACCTCCTTGGACACACCCTCAGGGTTTTGATCACTCCCTGACCTCCCCTCTCTAATGTGACCATCACCTTGAGCAACCTATTTTTTTCACTCCTTATTTCCCTCATTCTTCGTTCCCCTCTCATCACAAACTTATGGCAACTACAAAACACAATATTATGAGTAATGATTGTGATAAGAAGTTCTTAAGGATAATCATTCATTCCACCATTGTGCACTTAGAGGGAAGGCTTCTCATTTCTAGATTGACTTGTGTTCCTTCTCTTAGGGATCCTTCTTACCTCACATGGAAACCATATTTTCCCACCTCCAACCTACAACATCCTCCATGTGTTTGGGTTTTCATTCACTATGGGATTTGTTTCATGAGTAATCATACTGGTAGGCATGTGTATATTGATATGATGATATGTTGGCTACACTAGATTTATGATTACACTTAGTATTAGCTTCATCATATGCATGTTAGGGTAGGATGAATTGCATACTAATTTTCTCATTATAAATAACATCATATGACATTACTCATGATATATTAACTGCATTTAGATTAAATTTGCATAATTTTACTTTTATGTTGATTTTAAGGCCTAACACTAAGCATGGCTGATCATAAGACACCATAGAAACATGTTGCCCCGTGCATTTAGTCTTTGATATGTGTAGGTAACAGGTCTATAGTAACCAAGACATTATTGGTGTTCTCATGACCTCCCGTTCAGGGAGCTTTGCCCACTTGTCCGAGAACTCATGTCTTAGTTGGAGCCAGATGTTACCCACCATTTTGTGGGTGATATCCCTAGGAGGAAAATTTCTCCATGATGGTCCTCATTTGGTAGTCAGAAACCCCTTGTGGCCACCAACTAGCTCATTGTACCATTTCTCTACCACCAGAGTGATTTGAAAATGAGATCTTAAACAATTATTAAGGTATTATAGACTCATGTGCATGGATTCTCCTATGTTACTTTATGCAATGGATCGATAAAATTGTGAAATACATAGACAATGAAGCAGTTAAAGAACATAAAAGAAAACACACATAAACACAACAAGTTTAATAAGGAGTTCACCCAACACTCCTGGGCTACGTCTCCTAGTCGAGCCTTCAGTGGTGACATCTCTATTATGTCTTCAAAAATAGAGTTTTAGAATAGTGAGCTCAATTTGAGCCTCACACAACAGATACAAAACAATAAGGCTTTACTTGGATCCCCCAAGTCTGTTTTGAGTACACAGACTCTCCTCATTGACTCTCTGTCTCTGTTGATCTATCTCAGCACTACCTGTTCCTGTTTTCTCTCTGTCTGTGGCTTTAAAGCTAATCTGTGTTGTCTGTTCATTTCTTCTTCTCGGGCTTTCTGTTTCCTGGTCCCTGTCCATTCGAATCCCCCTTCTGAGTGTTAAATAATCATTGCCAACGCCTTTAGGGGAGGTGGCCACTTGTTCCGCAATGAAAGAGTGCATCGAGCCTTTGAAATCCTTGAAATGACCATTCTCTGTTTACATAAGGAAATGCGTTCAAACACAGGAAAACCGCCAAAAAACTGTTCATCCGGACTTCAAATATTCATAAATGTGTCCTATTCTTCTATCGGGTCCACCTATAAGTCGCTATCACATGTCGCAATGCTCCTCTCTGTGGCTTCCCTTTGTATTTTGAAAATATGTAAAAACACTAAAAATCCCGTAAAAATGGCTTTGGATAGATTTGCAATATTATTCCCTTTCGTTCCCAAACCCCTTTGGGTCTGGGTTTCATCGCATCGACGCTTCCCTTCGCATTTCGAAACATGCGAAAATACATTAAAAATGACAATTGACGGATCTCAAATCTTATGAAATAACGTTTATATTTCCATCGGGTGCAACTAATTGCATCGCATATATATATGTGCATATAGCCCCAATCCATTTTGTTTGCCGATTGTGATATCGCAATGTGATTGATCGCAATCACATATTGCGATAACCCTGGGCCATTTGGTGAGCTCCCTATTCGTATTTGTCGATTGTGATTCTACGATGCAATGTGGGCCGTCGATCTGTGCACTTGATCAACAGTCCTCGTTGACTCCACCGATATCCATCGCAAGTTTTATGTGGTGTGCTCCGATTTCCTCCGTCTGTCACCACCGATTTGAGATTTGCTGATCGCATTTGGACCATTGATCGGCCAGATCTGACGGCTCCTGTGCATTCACTATTCAAGCTTCTGATAAGCCTATTTTCCACTATTTCTTGGTGTTTTTGGTTGCCGATAGTGTTTTCTAATGTTTCTAATGGTTCTTCCCATGCAATTGTTTTGATCTTTTGAATGATTTTTAAAGACTTTAGAGAGTATTCTAGGATCCATGTGGATCATGCCTTCTCACTGAAAAGGCTTTTGGACCACCAAAAGTTGGTTTTTAAGCACCAATCAAGTGAGGATACAGCTTCCTCACTTGTCCAACCTCTATCCATCTTGCATTGTGTGGTTTTGAACCTTTGAGTCCAATTCTGAGGTACTCAACATCCCCTTTACACGTAGTTCTCACCTTCCTATCCAGAACTATATTCTCCTACAACTCATTGAGATATTCAGGAAATAGATCATCAACAGAAGGCAACTGAATTTGCTCTTCGGGATCGTCAATATGTTGGAAATAATACTGAGAGGGGGGGTGAATCAGTATTATCAAGTCAATTATTTTTCATTTCACAAACAGATTTGTATACACTACTTCAGCTAGTAAATACCGCGTATGTACGCAACTTCAGTTAAGGAAACAAGCGTATATGAGTAGACTTGTAATTTAAATTATTCTTCAGATGTTGATCATTAATCTGTGCATCAAACCATATGAACAGTAACCAGGAACAGTAAAACAGAACAGGCAATCACACATAAGAACACAAGATATAAGGTGGAAACCCAATGTGGGTGAAAACCACCTACTGCAATTTGTCTCTATCTTCTTTCAATTAGAAACTTCTTTTTACAATGTTTCTATACTGGTGCAGTCTTATACCAGTACGCAGGCTGCTACTAGTAGAAGGTTACAACCTTCTCTCGTTCTCCAACTTCTCTTGGAAGGGAGCTACAACCCCCTTAGCTCTTGTACTAGCTGAGGTACTAGTACGTAGGTGTTGACCTACAGAAGGCTACAACCTTATCTTTTCTTCCAGGGACCTTGTTTCATAAATTTTCAGACTGGATCCATGTATATCAATCAAACATCAAGTATATCTGCATTAACCAATCTCCTTTGTACAAATAAATACTGAATCAACCAATAACTTCTCAGAATGTTGTAACCAGAAAACAATACTAGTAACCAAACACCAATCCTGAACCGAGAATACTGCAGCAATAAACAGAAGCAGCTAAAACATATTTCATGAGATATACACTACTTCAATATATGGAACCTATGTGCATACACTTTTGTATCAAGTCCATCCAGCGTATACGCTGTTTTACATTAGCGAACCAGCGTGTATACGCGCCTCTGCTGCGCTGAACCTGTGTACAAATCTATAAAAGATAATTTATCTTTTTACTTATTCAAACATTAGTTATATCTAGATTATCTTATTTATAGATCACGTCATGCGTCAAATATAATAGATCAAATATTTCACAAAGATACTTCTCTTCAAACCGCCTTAATATCTTGACCCATCAATAGAACTTATCCTTCTCCTTGCGCTCAGGTTCCTCCTTGATTCAGATCTAGTTATGCACCATAACCCAATGATAGTATTCTCGATCTTTCTCTTCACAAGATATTCAATGCATCAGTTCCTCCCTTGCCAAATGATCTCTTTCCCTTTTATAGACTTAGGCCTTACTCACACCATGGTCCAAAACCATAGAGATCCAATACTAGGGACTCAATACCTGGGTTCAACACTTTGGATGCAATACAAAGGACCAAAACCATAGGTTCAAATATGACAGACTAAATACCATGGACCAACCATAATTTTTCCCACATGTACACACTTTTCTTTGCATGAAAGTGCGTGCATACATATACGCTCCTTTTAATCGGTACCCCCGCGTGTATACACGATTTTGTTAAGATGAACCTGCGTATACCTCATTTTCTTTCATTCTGAGAGCCTGAACTATGATCTGCCCTTTGAGTGAGTTGCCATCAAGGACAACACCTGTGCCATAGTGCCAAACCTGTGCCATAATGCCAACACAATCAATGAAGGTTCAAATAGTCTCAAGTTCTCTGCATTAACTACTGAATAAATATGCGTGTAAGTTGGCAAATCAAGGCGGAAATCATTCTCACCAATTTTCTCAAGTATCTTGAAAGGCCCATACCTTATTGGATTCATCTTCTTATCTTCACCTTTCATTCTGTGTTTGATGATGTACAACTAGACTTGATCACCAACTTGGAAGATATGCTCAATTCGATGCTTATCATGCCTTGCCTTGTACTTGGCCTGGCTCTTTTCTAGTTGTTCTTGCATTGCCTAGTGAATTTCTTGGATTTGATCAATGAACTTGGTTGCTTTGTCCACATCACTATGTCCATCAACTACTATGCCTTTACTAAAGACAAAATCCAAGGGAGACCTCGGTGTAACACCAAAACAAGTCTCAAAAGGAGATCTCTGTGTAGAAGAATGTTTAGCACAATTGTAAGCATGTTGCACATAACACAAATGTTCATCCCAAAGTTTGAGATCCTTGCTGCAATAGCCCCTGAGCAACTGGATCACTGTCCTGTTGACCACCTCTGTTTGGCCATCTATTTGTGGAAGAAATGTTGTGCTCTTCTTCAGGTGTCCATCAATTCCCACAAACTTAACCAAAATTTCCCAACAAATCGGGAATCTCGATTAGATACTATGGAAGTGGGTAACCCAAATGCACCCAGACATGCTGAAAGAACAACTTCATTGTTTGTTCAACTATAATCTATTTGTTACAAGGTATTAAAATACACATTTTGTTGAACCTATCCACAATAACATATAAATAGTCATGACCTTTTCTAGATTTTGGCAATCCCGTAACAAAATCCATGGAAACACTTTCCCAAGGACGAGATGGAACTGGAAGTGGAGTGTACAAGCCTAATTTTCTATTTCTTGGCTTGCTTTTAGCACACATGGTACACTCTTTAATATATCTAGAAACGGTTTCATGCGTTCTTGGTCAATAGCAGAATCTTTGTAGCTGTGCAACTATTTTACTTACACCAAAATGACCTAATATCATAGAAGTATGTGCTTCCCGAATTATGTTAACTCTTTCAGTTTGTGGAATGCATAGATTTCCCAAATGATACAAGAGTTGGTCCTTAACATAATAATCCAATTATTCTACTTTTTTGCCATGACATAAAGTTGCATATACATCTTTAAAATCTATATCTTGAGCATATTGTTCAATGTAGCTTTCATGCAATATTGAATTATGCTCAAGTATAGTTGATGCATTTATAATTGGTCTGGATAACATATCTGCGACCTTATTGTGTATGCCTTTCTTATATCTGATGACAAGATGAAACTGTTGTAGAAAACCCATCCACCTATAGTGCCTTGATTGCTGCAATTTAGTCTGTGAGTGTAAATATTGAAGTGGTTGATGATCAGTATGTATAACTGTTTCTTTGCCCAATAGGTAATGTTTCCACATTTTCACACTCTGTACCAATGCATACAATTCTTTATCATATGTGGGATAATTAACTACTGTAGAATTAAAAGTCTCAGAGTGATAACATATGGGTTTACCATGTTGCATCAATACTGCTCCCATGGCATAGTCACTGGCATCTGTTTCAATCTCAAATGGTCTTTGAAGATCTGGCAATGCTAGTACTGGTGTCGTACTAATTTTTTCTTTCAAGGTGTCAAAGGCTTTCTGCTATTTGCCTCCCCACTGAAACACCTTGTTCAATCCTATTAAAGTATGTAAGGGAGTTGCAATCAAGGAAAAGTTAGCAATAAACTTTCTCCAATATTGTGCTGCTCCTAGGAAGCTCCTAACTTTTGTAGCAGATTTGGGTTTAGGCCAGTTCACAATGACTTCAACCTTAGAGGGATCTATCTTCAATTCACCACCCCCTACAATATGACTCAAATAATTCAAAGATGTTTTACCAAATTCACATTTTGATAATTTAACATAGAAATTTTATTTTTTGAAAACGTCTAGAGTCTGCTTTACATGCTTCAAATGTTCTTCCCATGTTTTACTGAAAACAAGAATGTCATCTAAATATACAATTACAAAATCATCAATAAAATGCCTGAGTACATCATTCGTTACTCTCATGAAAGTGCCAGGAGCATTAGTTAAGCCAAAAGGCATAACTAGCCATTCATACAACCCTTGCTTTGTTTTGAAACCAGTCTTCCATGCATCTTGTTCTGCAACTCTGACCTGATGGTAGCCACTATGCAAGTCCAACTTAGAAAAGTAAACAACTTCTTTCAACTAATCTAATAGATCATCTATGCGAGGAAGAGGATAATGATTCTTGATCATTAATTTATTCAGTGCTCTATAGTCAATGCACATCCTCCACGAACCATCTTTCTTTCTCACCAATACGATTGGAGATTCGCATGGTGATGCACTTGGACTTATGAACCCTTTGTCGAGTAGCTCCTATACCTAGTTCTTGATATCTACATTCTCTAAAGTGGATAACCTGTACATTCCAATGTTAGGAAATGGGGCATCTTGCTGCAAATGAATATCATGTACAATTTCCCTTTTGGGTGGTAGAGCTTTAGGTTCTTGAAATAGGATATCATATTCTGAAACAAATTTTTCTAAATTAGCTTTCTGTTTAGCATCACAACCCTCAAATACATTGGTTTTATCAGGTTTCTTTTCCTTTACAACCATCAGTAAAAATTGCTTGCATGAATTTACAATTCTTTTCATCTACCTTGAGTTTATGAGAGTTTAGTTATTTTTGAGTTTATGAGTTCTTACAATATATTCTATTCCATCCTTGATGAGTTGATACTTATTTTCAGCTCTATATAAAATGGCTTTTCTATCATACAAGTAAGGACTTCCTAAAACAATGCCACATATATCCAAGGGAATTACATCTAACTCAACCTCATCTACAAATGCTGACCCAATAGCAAACCTAAGTTTACATTGTCTAGTCACTTGTAGCTTTGCTTTATCACACACCCAACCTAATGGATATGGCTTCTTGTGAGGTGTGGTTAGTAATCCCAGCTTCTTTACAATTGCTTCAGAAATCCTCTCATTTTCTTCATTATAAATAGATTGTGCAGAATTACTAATAGATGCTTCAAAAATTTTACCTTTTATACCTATAGCTGTGATTGTTGTTTCATCACCTGAGTCTAACCCCAAATCCTTCTGTATAGTAGCAACAATCTTCTTCTTCTTGCCATCGAACTTCTCAGGTTTCAATTCCGGATTTAAAGACCAACAATGTTCATCATCATGTCCATCCTTCTTGCAGTAAGTGCATGAAGGTTTGGTTTTCTGTACAACATTTGTCTTCCTCTCTTTCCATTTTTGCTTCCTCTTTTCCTTGTTCTTTCTTGCAGTGGGTTTTGATGATCCTCCAGTCTTTGGGTTCACATTCTTGCCTCTAGCCTCTATATGTGTAGCCTGAACAGATACCTCAGCTATGCTAGTAGGGTTAAACATGAGAATGGTGTGCCTCAAATAGTTGTGTAGACCACCTATATACTTCAACAAAGTTTTAGGTGAGTCTAGAGAAATTCCTAGAATTAAAGCTCTTTTTCTAAATTCCTGGGTATATCGTTGTACACTTTTCCCCTTTAATTTGCAAAGAGTTTTCCAACTCATCATGGCTTGTTGCATATAAGCTAGTGGATAGAATTGTTTTTTAATGGTAGAAACAAATTCACTCTAGGTAGAAAGAATTTTACCATGCTTCTTCAAATTAGCTTGTGCCCTGCCTTCCCACCACACCAAGACAATTCCTCCAAGGTGTAGGCTAGCCAACTGAATTTTACTCCTGTCTGAATCAATGTTTTGCACCCTGCAATACACATCAATCTGTCTAATCCAACTATCTAGCTTTTCTGCATTTAATTCTCCATCATATATTAGCAGATCAAATTTTACATCTAATTTAATCAAAGGGCTAGAAGGAGGTGTTTTTAGAGGAAGCTTTTCTCCCTTCCCTTTGCCTTCAGAATGGCCATCTAAAATAGGTTCCTTTGTTCCTTTCTCTTGTTTGAAGGTTCAAGTATCTTCACCTCGACATTTCTTAAATTCTCGATACATCTCTTATACCATGGCTCTCATGGTCATGAAATTATCCATGAACTAAGAACTTGATTCTGAGGGAATTTCTTCTACCATTTTCCTCCTAGGATAGACTCTTCCAATTTCTGGGTTAGTCTCAACCAGTTCACCTTCTCCTAATTTGAGCTTTGACCTAGTTAGCGTTCAACAATCCAGCACAAGCTTGTATAACCTTAGCAAACCTAAAGCTCTGATACCACTTGATCTGAAAATGAGATCTTAAACAATTATTAAGGTATTACATTCTCATGTGCATGGATTTTCCTATGTTACTTTATGTTATGAAACCAGCTCACAAAAAGATAGAAAAGATAGATCAACGCCTTAGAATTCAGCCTCTTCGAGGGGGCAACCTCCTTTACATTACACAAATGAATGATTCTTTGATGATTCAAATGACAAAACCTCCTTTCTATATAGGAGTCTAAGGAGTCACAATATAACCCAACTAACCTAACAATAATAATATAAAGGCACAAAAATAACAATAGAGGGATTCTATGGGGCACAATAATAACAATATGGGGACAATAGGGGCACAACAATATTAATAAGGGATATAAATACAATAGTAATAGGGTAATCACTAGTATTATAGGGACCTAACATGCCCCTTTGCTTCAAAAAAGTGTTGTCCTCAATGCTTGAGTAGTTCTGGATGCTTCTGTATAAAATTCTCATCCTCCCATGTGGAATTTTCAGCGGATAAGTTCTTCCACTTGATGAGATACTCTGAAATTGATCGATTTCATAGCTGTCGAGTTCTTGTTTCTATGACTACTTCCAGCTCCAATATAATTTTCCTTCCTCGTCAAGTTCTGGCAATATTGTTTGAACTGGGAGCTTGTCGCCTATAACCTTCTTTAAACATGAAACATGGAAAACTAGGTGCACACGAGAAGCTATAGGAAGCTCCAATTTGTATGCCATAGTACCAATCTTTTGCAACACCTTTTACGGACCGTAATACTTTGGTGATAATTTATTATCCTTCTTAGCTTGCTTGAGGGACATTTGTTTATATGGTTGTAGCCATAGGAATACCCAATCACCTACATCAAAACTTCTTTCGCTGCGATGTTGATCTGCTTGTTGTTTCAATCTATTCTGTGCCAACACGAGGTTATCCTTTAAGAGTTGGAGGACTTGTTGATGCTCGATGTGATGTTCCACTGCTTGAACCTTAGAATTTTCTCTTAAATATGATGTGATGGATGGTCACTGATATCCATAAAGTGCCATAAATGGGGTCATTTTTGTTGTTGTATGGAAGGAAGTGTTATACCATCATTTAGCTAGAGGCAACCATTTGACCCATTGTGTTTGTTTATCAGATACAAAGCAACAAAGATATCCTTCCAAACATGTGTTTACTATCTCAGTTTGCCCATCAGATTGAGGATGATAAGATGAGCTATGAGCTAACTGAGTACCGAGACAAGAAAATAATTCTGTCCAAAAATTTCCAGTGAAAATGTGATCTCTGTCACTTACAATAATCTTTGGGTTTCCATGTAGCTTTTGAATTGTTTCCATAAATGTAGTAGAAACTGTACTGGCTTTAAATGGATGTGATAATGCACAAAAGTGTGCATACTTGGTAAGTCTGTCAACTACCACCATGTTGACACTCTTTCCCTCAGACTTGGGTAAACCTGTGATAAAATCCATTGAAACCTCCTCCCAACGTTGGCTTGGAATGGATAAACGTTGTAATAGACCTGAGGTCTTAATTGTTTCAACTTTATTTTGTTGGCAAACCAAACATTCTGCCACAAACTTTTGAATATCCGATTTAAGGCCATCCCAAAAAAACTCCTTCTTAACCCTGTGGTAAATTTTTAAAAATCCTGAGTGCCCTCCTAAGGGAGAAGTGTGCAATTCCATAAGAATATTTTGTTTGAGTTGGTAATTATTATAGAGGTATAAGCAATCTTTTTACCATAACGAATCATTTTTCCAGCTAAATGTATCAGATGTACTGGAATCTTGTTGTAACTTTTGAATAAGTGCCCACACTTCTTCATCATTCTTCCATTCCTCCCTTGCTTTGTTTATCCAATCTGGTTGGATAATAGAAATGGCGCACAACAATGCTTCCACATCCTCATCCTTTCTTGAGAGTGCATCTACCACCACATTTTGCTTCCCTTTTTTGTAGATGATTTCAAAGTCATAACCCAACATCTTTGTGGCCCACTTTTGTTGCTCTTCAGAGGATAATCTTTGTTCTAAAAAGTATTTAAGGCTATCATGATCCGTTTTTACCTTGAAGTGTCTTCCCATTAAGTAGGGTCGCCATTTCTTAAGTGCATGTAGTATTGCCAACATTTCCTTCTCATAAATGGCATTGTGTAAAACCTTTCCCTTGATTGGACGACTTTCAAAAGCAATGGGTCTTTCATATTGCATTAAAACAAAACCAATTCAATTTCCTGAAGCATCACATTCCACAATAAAGGTTTTGTGAACTCCGGTGTAGCTAAGACTGGTGCTTGGCACATTGCCTCTTTAAGATGTTCGAAGGCCTTTGTTGCTTCTGGAGTCCATGAAAATGCATCTTTCTTCAATAATGTTGTTAGAGGTGCTGTTATTCTCCCATAATTTTTAACAAACTTGCGATGATACCCTATCAACCCGAGAAATCCTTGCAGATGCTTTATGGATGTGGGGATTTTCCATTCCTTAATGGCTTTAATTTTGCTAGGGTCTACCTTAACTCCTTCATGAGATACAATATGACCCAGATATTCCACCTCTTGTACTCCAAAGAAACATTTGGATCTTTTTGCATATAATTGTTTCTCCTCCAATAGTTGTAGCACCCTGTCAACATGTTCAACATGATCCTTCCAAGACTTGTTGTAGATTAGTATATCATAAAAAAATACTAACACAAATTTTCTAAGGAAGGGTTTGAAAATGGAATTCTTCAAACCTTGAAATGTAGAGGGTGCATTGGTAAGGCCAAAAGGCATGACCAAAAATTCATAATGACCCTCATGAGTTCTAAATGCTATTTTCGGAATGTCTTTAGTCTTCATTCTGATTTGATGATATCCTGAACAAAGATCCAACTTTGTGAAGTAAATTGATCCATGTAGTTCATCCAGTAATTCATCAATGACAGGAATGGGAAACTTATCTTTAATAGTGAGCTTGTTGAGGTCCCTATAATCCGAACACATGCGCCATGATCCATCCTTCTTGTGCACCAATACTACTGGAGCAGAGAAAGAACTTTGACTAGGTTTAATTATACCTGCCTCTAGCATTTCTGCAACCATACGTTCAATTTCACTCTTTTGGGCATGGGGATATTTGTACGGCCTGATGTTTGGAGGAACACTTCCTGGAATTAGATGAATAGCATGATCATGATCACGAATAGGTGGGAGACCTTTGGGAGTCTCAAATACCTTGGAATGATTGTCCAAGACTTTTTGGAGATATGGAGAAATAGATGATTTCGATGTGGAAACATCTAGCGAACATAATTGTGCAATTACCCCTCTTTGTTCCTCTTTTAGAAGCTTTGTCATACTGTTAGAGCTGATTATCTTTCCCGGTTTCCCTGCAATACCCCTTAATTCAACTTCCTTTCCTTTTGCAAAAAATTTCATGAAAAGTTCTTGAAAATTAAAAGCTATTGTACCCAAGGATTGTAGCCATTGGACTCCTAGTACAACATCAACACCTCCCATTGGAATGGAAAGCATTGGGCTAGTCAATACATATTCTCCCATGGATAGCTTGATATTATGGCACTTTCCAGAGCAATTTATTTTTCCTCCATTTGCAACTATCACTTGACACTCTGGTGCTGGATATATGAAGCAATTCAATTCTTTTGCTACCTTACAATTGTGGGTACTTCCTGAATCAATCAACACTATTACCTTTTTCTTCTTGATTTGTCCTTCTATCTTGATGGTTTGAGGAGTGGTAATTCTCGCCAATGCATTACAAGATATGGTTGGATTCATTTCTTCTTTATCTAGGCTTTGTTCGTGGAGTATATCCTCTTCTTTTGACCTTTCTTGCTCCTTTTCTTCTTCCTCTTCACAATCTATGTAGAATAATTTCTTCTCAGCACACTTATGACCTTTAGTGTATTTGCTATCACAACTGTAACAAAGCCATTTTGCTTTTTTTTCTTCCAATTGTTGTGGTGTCAACCTTATAGGTTGTGGAAGATTAGGGGCAACAACACTTCCATCTTTATAGTAGTGAGTGGTATGCTTCCTAGTTGCCATAATTTTTCTTGCTAACCTAAATGCCTTCTCTAATGAATCAAGTTCCTAAAGGCGAACATCATGTTGGATATTATCCTTTAAACTCCCTATGAACACATCCTATGCTCGTCTGGAATATTTTCTACCCTTATGTTCAATTTTTGGAACTCTTCAATGTGCTCCATTATTGAACCCTTTTGTTTGAGACTTATCAATTGGCTAAAAAAAGTGTTGCTTTTTGTATCCTCATAATGTGTTGTCAATTCTTTCATAAAAATTTCCAAGTGATAATTTGTTTACGAGAGCAAAGCCATTGATACCATACAAACTGATTTGGTTCCAAATATAAAGTTGCAATACGTACCTTTTGTGTGTTTTTCACATTATTGAGATCCAAAAATTGCTCCATCTGTAATATCCATGTTGTGGGATCCTTGCCATCAAACTTCCTCATATCAATTTTTGGAATATGGTGGGTCTTCGATCCAACATTAGAGTTTATGAAGTCATGATTAACATTTCTTTTGTTCGCATCATGAGTTTCCTTTACAACCCTTTCACCATTTGTAAGTATTTCTTGTAGAAAATTTGTCAAATCTGTCTTCAAATCTGCCATGTTTGTCTTCAAATCCGTCTTCAAATCTGCCATGTCTCTCTTCAATCTATCTTCAAATCATCCATCTTAGCTTCCACGACCTTTATCTTAGATTCCACGCCATTTATCTTAGCTTCTGTTAGCTTTTGTGAGAGTGACATTTGATGCACTTGGTCTTGTAATTTTGATATATCATGTAGCATTTCTTCCTCTTCTTTATGAGTCATGCTAGAGCTTTTAGGTTGCTTACTAGGTGTTTGAATTTTCTTTCCTCGGGGCATCAGTTACCGATAATAATGCTCTACTATGCCCTTTGAATTCCTTCAAAATAATTTTTCAAACCAAGCTTAAGCAAAAATTTAAAAAAATCTACACATATTTTTTTCACTTTGTAGGAGCTCAATATTGCCTCTAATGTATCTCTGTAATTTCGGATCATCCAGTTCTAAAATTGTGACCTACATTAGCCCTCTGTGTCCTATTTCCAATGCTACCAGTCAGATCCAAATTGGATTCTCCAAGGAAGAGTTATGCCGAATCTCCCACAGTGACCTGATTATAGACTAGTTCAGTAGAGAAAACTTGTATGACATGCCACGTGTCCCTGTTTTGACCTATGGCTCTAAAAATATATATACAAGAAACTAAAGTCAATCCTATTTCTGTAATTTCTTACGAAACTTCAATACGATGCTCAGAGAGAAAGTTATGATGATTTTCCCCAGGTCACCTATTTGGAATGTAATTCAGGAGTCTGCAAAAAGACTAACTTCCTCAGATCATATCTCTGCAAATATAGCGCTAAAAGCTCTGGAATTGGCACCCAAGGTTTAGTGCAATTTTGTCTCAAATGGGTTATTTTTTTGCTTCTAAAATGTCGTAGAAAAAAAGTTATAGAGAAAATTCCATGAAGACCTATTTGGAGTAGCAAAACCCTAGAATCCAAAGCTCTGATACCAAATGTTATGAAACCAGCTCACAAAAAGATAGAAAAGATAGATCAATGCCTTAGAATTCAGCCTCTTCGAGGGGAAACCTCCTTTACATTACACAAATGAATGATTATTTGATGATTCGAATGACAAAACCTCCTTTCTATATATAGGAGTCTAAGGAGTCACAATATAACCCAACCAACCTAACAATAATAATATAAAGGCACAAAAATAACAATAGAGGGATTCTATGGGGCATAGTAATAACAATATGGGGACAATAGGGGCGCAACAATATTAATAAGGGATATAACTACAATAGTAATGGGGTAATCACTAGTATTATAGGGACCTAACACTTTATTCAATGGATAGATAAGATTGTGAAATACATAGACAATGAATCAGTTAAAGAACATAATAGACAACACACAAAAACACAACAAGTTTAATAAGGAGTTCACCCAACACTCCTGGGCTACATCTCCTGGTCGAGCCTTTAGTGGTGACATCTCTATTATGTCTTCAAAAATAGAGTTTTAGAATAGTGAGCTCAATTTGAGCCTCACACAACAGAAACAAAACAATAAGGCTTTACTTGGATTCCCCAAGTCTCTTCTGAGTACACAGACTCTCCTCACAGACTCTCTGTCTCTGTTGCTCTATCTTAGCATTTCCTATTCCTATTTTCTCTCTATATGTGGCTTTAAAGCCAATCTGCGCTTTCTGTTCATTTCTTCTTCTCGGGCTTTCTGTCTCCCAACCCTTGTCCATTCGAATCCCCCTTCTGAGCATTAAATAATCATTTCTAACACCTTTAGGGGAGGTGGCCACCTGTTCCACAATGGAAGAGTGCATTGGGCCTTTGATATCCTTGAAACGACCATTCTTTGTTTACACAGGGAAATGCGTTCAAACATAGGAAAACCACCAAAAAACTGTTCATCCAGACTTCAAATATTCATAAATGTGTCCTATTCTCGTATCGGGTCTGCCTATAAGTCGCTATCGCATGTTGCAATGCCCCTCTTCGTGGCTTCCCTTTGTATCTTGAAAATACGTAAAAACACTAAAAATCCTGTAAAAATTGATTTGGGCAGATTTGAAATATTATTCCCTTTCATTCCCAAACCCTATTGGGTCCGGGTTTCATCACATTGGTGCTTCCCTTCACATTTCGAAACATGCGAAAATACATTAAAAATGACAATTGGCGGATCTCAAATCTTATGAAATAGCATTTATATTTCCATCGGGTCAGACTAATTGCATCACATATATATATATATATATATATATATATATATATATATATATATATATATATATATGTGCATATAGCCCCGCTCCATTGTGTTTTCTGATTGCGATATCACGATGCGATTGATCACAATCGCATATCGCGATAATCCCGGGCCGTTTGGTGAGCGCTCTATTCGTATTTGCTAGCTGCGATTCTGTGATGAAACATGGGCCATCGATCTGCACACTTAATTGACGGTCCTCATTTACTCTTCCAATCGCCATCGCAAGTTTTATGTGGTGTTCTCCGATTTCCTCCTCTTGTCACTGTCGATTTGCGATTCGCCAATTGGATCTGGACTGTTGATCGGCCAGATCCAATGGCTCTTGTGCATTCACTATTCAAGCCTCCAATAAGCTTGTTTTCCATTGTTTCTTGGTGTTTTTGGCTGCCGATAGTGTTTTCCGATGTTTCTAAGGGTTCTTCCCATGCGATTGTTTTGATCTTTTGAATGATTTTTAAAGACTTTAGAGAGTATTCTAGGATCCATTTGGATCACTAAGCTAGCCATGTGGTCCCTCACCCATCTATCATGATTGCATGTTTGAAGGTGGGCCTCCAAAGCCTAAAGGTATGCCTTGTCATTTGGTAATTGAGTATTTTAGTTTACTTATCATTGAAACTCTTGGTCATGGAATAGTGGGAGGATTCAGCGGAAAGAGTGGACTAGGTCTGTCCTCTTATCCCCTAGGTCTCTTTAGGGATACTAACATTGAACCATAGTCCCATGGGATATCTTTTACTAGCCTTTGGATTTCTAGGATGGTATTTCATGGGAAATCTTTATTTTGGATATGTGGTCCTGCTCCCCAATTCACATATATCACCCCCCTTCCACTCATTATAACTCATTTCATCATTATCCCACCTGGGTCGACATTCGTCTATTGGGTCCACATAGGGTCAACCACTCCCTTCCCTCGCCCACATCTTGGGTCAGGCCTGGAATGATGCCTCGGAGGTTGATGCAACTAAAAAGAAAATAAAAAGCATAATTGGCCACATTCAATAGGAAACTGGACCACAAAATGAAAAATATGGTCAGGATGGATACATTTGGCACATGGGAAAAAGCCATTACATGAGCTCTACCCCTTCCATGTCCATCACCCTGGTTCCTAGAGGCCCTAGATGAGTCTTCTTTATCATTCCAGAACCCATGATTGTCCCAAACATTGGTGGGCAACGAACTACCCCAAGTTAAAAGGGGGTATCCACTCCTATAATTTGTACATCATGCTCTCATTCCTTTGAGCCCTGGGTAGTTAACTGAATAAAATCATAAAAGGAAAAAGGCATTAGAATAAGGGTAGAAAAAGAAAGGTCGAGGTAACTAATGTACCACAATTTCTCCCTCTTACACATTATTTACCCAAGTGTGGGCTTCCCTTTTATTATCTACCCACGTGTCATGGCATGTGACCCAAGTTGTTCCCCTTCACCCCCTTCCCTGTTCCATCATTGTATCACATACCACCACCATATGAAGGATGTACCGTGAGCATATCACCCCATTTAGAAGTTGAAACCACCTAATAGGATGATTAGTTAACCCCCCTTGGAGCTTGGAAACATTAGCACATAACAAATCCCATTATGGAAGGGAATGCCATTATGAAGTGCCCACTTGTTGTCCATGGTTTGTAAATTCTTTTACTTGATTTCTTTAATGACTTGATATGTTGGAAGGTACGAGGACACATTAGATCTTATGAAGGATTGCAAATGATTTCCATTTAGGTTTATGTCTCCCTATATGGGGTCCTAACCCTCCAGAGGCCTACATTGGCACATGTAGAGTGTGTGTCGAGAGCCAAGGGCCTCCACAGAAGTAGGTACCATTCCAAGGATCCCCATATTCATTCATAGATTACTTATGGTTACACCTATTGGACGAGAAGATGCACTTGGTTCACCATGCCTAGCCAACCCCATTGTTATATTATGCACTTAGCAGATGACCCGAGACTTGTATGATGATGTGGCATCATTTATAATATCATCCGAGCCCTTGTAGATGGTCTACAGTCATAATTGATTTTTTTGGAGACCCATGAGGACACTTGTGTGCCCCCCCACCCACTTGGGAGCACCACAGGTTTACTACTTGCAAAACAAGGGGCCACCCCCTTTTCCACTACTTTTGGGAGTCCTGATTCACATTATGACACCTATGTACTTCATTAGGCCTCCTCTAAGAGAAAAAGGCACATGTTATTGATCATTCAATCCTCTTGAGAGGCTTACTCCTTTGTTATTGAGCTAGTTTGGTGGGCTTGTCACCAAAAGTACTTGTTACTTTATACATTATTTTATTTTAGGGGTTAAATTAGGCCAAAATAAGCTAAATTGAATTCATTAGAGATTATGTAAATAGATGATTAGTTGATTCATTCTCTCAGCATCACTAGGATGGATAATATTCTCTTGTGATATTTTTGCTATTCTCTTTGGAGGACGAAAGTGGATGGATGGATGAATTTTGATGTCTGGATATCTTCATTTTTGTCTTGGAGCTTATATATTGGCATATGATGACGGTTGGATATACTTGTTCTCACATGTAAGTTCTATTTTAATGTTTTTTTGTCATTCTTTTCTATGCCACATAAATGATGCTAGGATTTTCGCTATACTAGGCTGAAATTTTGTTGATTTCTTGGATGGAAGGGGACTCTAAATTTGTCTTTTATTAGCGTTGCATCATGTTATGGACCATGTTTGAATAATAGAATATTCATAAGGATATTTGTATCTTTATAATTCATCACATATCAGACATCGAATTATAAATACCTTGAAGCAATTGTCCCATGCACTAATTGCCATGTGAAATTGTTCTAAAGGCATCCATGATGATGTGAAACCATCCCAAACATTAGAATCATATTGAGTCCACTTCTCCCAAAGGATTAGGCACTAGTCCTCCATAGGTGATCACCCTAAAGCATATTTTTATCACCTTTCTCTCTTTCTTCCTAGGTCTATCCTAGATAGGTCACCCAGGGCATCAATTATCTCACAATCTAGTCATCCAAAAAATTCAATTTTTGGTACACAATTGCGTCGGGTTTTTCTTTAAAGGCCCTCCAAATTTGAAGCAAATACGATGGTGGGATATCGAGATATTGCAATCCCTATATCGACGATTGTTTCTTTCCCTAGGTTTCCCTTAGCTAGTGACTTCATTGGGATCATTGCATTACATTTCATTGAAAATTATTTCTTTGATCCCCTTATCCTCCCCAATTAGGTCAATTACATCATTGGTTTCTCAATCCTATCCCCTTGACCTAACGTGGGGTCCACTTGGTCCCCTGGGGTCACATAACTTTTGGAGGGTAATTCTTAAAAGACCATTTGGAAACCAGGTCTTCATAAGTATTTTTAAGACTAGGCTCCTCCTTAGGAAGTCTCATTCCCAAAAACTATCCCCTAAGACCCTCTTGGACCTTCTTAGAGAGCCTTTCATATTGCCTCTTGGGAAAGAAAGTCATATATTGAGCCTCTCTTGTGAATAGGATTCTTCATAAATCACTCTTTTCCCTTTATTGACTCATTTATCTAGGTGATTCCCTTCATACTGAGTCTCCTCCCATCGGTGAAATTCTGTAAAGAGTAGGAAGCTTTAGCTAATGTGACAGTGGGCTATTGCTCCATTTTTTCAATTGACTTAGCAATTTCCCCTCTAGGATCCCCTTCTTGGACCCCTGCTAGTTTGAGTAGTGATAGGTTGGATAAACATTTGGAAGAGGTAAGGCAAGAAATACAAACTAATGTATAATCCTAGAGCCTAAATCTAGGAAGGAAAAATGTAATGTTGGGTAGTGTAATTAGAGGAAGATAGATGTATTGTGATATGATGTAATTCATTTTCGATGGATCAATAGAATTGTTAGATTTACAAATTTTTTTTTATTAATTTATGAGTTAAAATTTTACATAGAATAATTTGGTTGTCATTTGGGAAATCAAACTAAGAACACAACAACCTTAGGTCATATGAAAAGTTTGAACAAAATTAAAAAATCAAATAAAAAATCATCATTCTGATTTATGCTTGAGGTTCGAAAGCCTCCTATGAAAAAATATATGAAAAAACTAATATTGATAGCTAACGTCATAAATATAAAAATATAAACTAGATAGTTGGGGAATCCACCTTAAACATATGAAATGGTTTTAGGTATACCCTCTTCATATTCATAACCAACAAACTCTATAGTTGCTAGCTTCTTAGCTCGCATAGATACCTTCTTATCCAACAATTTGAGTTGCCCCTATATGTCATCCACTTGAAGTAAAATCTATTGTTTCTTCTCTTACTCCTTGACTAGGAGTCTACTCATGATAATCTTCATTTGCTAGTATATGTTCCCAATATTCATATACTTGGTTTGTCTTGTCCTAGTGTAACCTATATGTGGGATCTAATGTCCAATTTGTTCCTCAAACTTGATGTCTGCGATGAAACAACAATTAATCCTAGCACCTTGTTTATCCTCTTCAATCTCCCATTTGACATGAGCAGGAGTATTCCTATAATAAATTTCAACATATTGTTCTGCTACTACCTAAGCACAAGATGTTGGGGGGAGTTTGGAGTTGTGCCTACTCCTTCCTCTTGAACCATGCCTTCAAGGCATGATTATAATAAAACTAACTGAAGTATACCCCAAGGATAAAGAGATCACTTCCAATTTGATGTATTGAGTCTTGGTAGGGTCTACAAGAAGGGAATGACAAAAGACTAGATACGAACACATAGAGGAAGGGAATTTACCTCTTTTGGACCACCAAAAAATCTCCCAAAATAGAGAAAGGGACAATACTAAGGCACATGAAGTGCGGGGACAGAGAAATAAAACGCTAGGATAACAATTGAGGGAAGCTTTAAATTCCAACTAGGATAAAATGGAGTAAACAATATAGGAAAGGGGACTTTAGGAAGAGAAAAAAACCAACTATTAGAGGAAACCCAAAAGAAAATTTCGAGCTGAAAAAAAGGAGACTCTAAACTCATATGAACTCGAGTGACAAATACTATGACATTCACAAGATGCTCCTTGAGCTATAACACTGACAACACAAAGAATGAATCCATGAAAACAAAAAGATCATGGAGGGGGAGTTACCTCACCCACAACTACGATCACACTTAACAAATAACTAAGAAAAGAAAATCTATGCCATGGTAGGTTTGTGTTTTCCCTCAATTAAAGTAAATATTGAACGAGTACCAAAGGAAAATCACAGGTACATTACTGAGGATAGACCTTGAGGCAATGGCTTTCTTGCTAGAAACTGAAATAACAAGAAACCAACATACAAACTTTATATAAAAATACATCCTTAATGCTAAAGGCCTAAAAAAGCATGACCACCAAAAAAATGATTTCAGAGAAAGAGAATTGTATCAACCAACCATTTCCTTTGCATACTCATCAAACACTTAAAAGTGCCTACATTCTTTATGACCATAGATCTATCAAATCTATCACATACTTGAATTCCCATTATATTGAAATACAATAGATATATCATCCATACAACAATGACCATAAAACCTTAAAACCATAAATACCCATTAATACTTATATGTTTTCCTTTGTTATATTGGCACTTGTTAGGAAATCCCCGATCCCCTTACCCTTATTAATCACCATCATAATTATACATGAAAAAGTTATGATTTACCCACTATAAAAAATAAATTATAAATATAATAATGACATATTTATATATAAATAAATAATTAAAAATAAAATAAATATTAATATTAATAATATATTTATACGATAATAATTACCAAAATTAGAATTAGTAATACTCATCCATATCATATTAATAGCACTTTTTTGAGAAATTATAATATTATAAAATATATGATTTTCTTTTTTTGATATATATATATAAAAGCTTAGATTATTTACTATTTATAATATTAAAATATATGAATTCACACTAATATGATTTTTAGTTTAAAATTAACCTCAGTGGATCATTATACGAATTTTTAACAATACATTTTTTTTTTGTTCATATTAATTTACATTATGGAGTATATTGTCTTCATAAAATTATTTTTAGTGATGAATCTTTAATTAGGCCGAAATATTGGATTTGAAATGGACGTAATAATTTTAAATGATATCATTTTAAAAGTCTAAATTGTCATATATATTTTTTAAATTATATAATGATATTATTCACAAAAGTTTGAGGTTTAGAATTGATGTTATATTGTTCGTTGAAATTTGGGAGGATAAATAATTTAATGTATCTAAAAATAGAAGGATTGTTTGGTGGCAGCTATGTATGATCATATTTTAGAAGGATTGAAGGTATAGCTTGTTATATATAGAAAAACATTATTATTTATTGAGGATTTACAAGAAAGTTTTTTTAATTACTATATATATAGGTAAAAATTTTATATGTTAATATAAAAAAAAATTATATGGCAATGTGTTATTTTGGGTTTATTAGTTCTACTTTTCATAAGAAAAACAATATAGAGAAAATTGTCCTTATATTATCTTTGAGAAGATATTCACAAGTTCATAAATTAGGGTAGTACCTCTTACTATGATACTTTAATGTTAGAAAATGAACTAACCAAATCATTATTTTAACTAATGATTATAACTCTAATCCTCTATGGTTAGATGAGGACCTTATTTCAACTTATTTTTATTATAGGCTATTAATTCCAATTATGCTACTTACTCAATGAGATCTAGTACACTTTGTTCTCCCAATGTTATGAAACCAGCTCACAAAAAGATAGAAAAGATAGATCAACGCCTTAGAATTCAGCCTCTTCGAGGGGGCAACCTCCTTTACATTACACAAATGAATGATTCTTTGATGATTCAAATGACAAAACCTCCTTTCTATATATAGGAGTCTAAGGAGTCACAATATAACCCAGCCGACCTAACAAGAATAATATAAAGCCACAAAAATAACAATAGAGGGATTCTATGGGGCACAGTAATAACAATATGGGGACAATAGGGGCACAACAATATTAATAAGGGATACAACTACAATAGTAATGGGGCAATCACTAGTATTATAGGGACCTAACATGCCCCTCTCCTTCAAAAAAAGTGTTGTCCTCAACGCTTGAGTAGTTCTGGATGCTTTTGTATAAAATTCTCATCCTCCCATGTGGAATCTTCAGCGGATAAGTTCTTCCACTTGATGAGATACTCCAAAATTGATCGATTTCGTAGCTGTCGAGTTCTTGTTTCAATGACTGCTTCTGGTTCCAATATAATTTTTCCTTTCTCATCAAGTTCTGGCAATATTGTTTGAGCTGGGAGCTTGTCGCCTATAACCTTCTTTAAACATGAAACATGGAAAACTGGGTGCACTCGAGAAGCTGCAGGAAGCTCCAATTTGTATGCCATTGTACCAATATTTTGCAACAATTTGTACGGACCATAATACTTTGGTGATAATTTATTATCCTTCTTAGCTTGCTTGAGGGACATTTGTTTATATGGTTGTAGCCATAGGAATACCCAATCACCTACATCAAAACTTCTTTCACTGCGATGCTGATCTGCTTGTTGTTTCATTCTATTCTGTGCCAACACGAGGTTATCTTTTAAGAGTTGGAGGACTTCTTGTTGATGTTCGATGTGATGTTCTACTGCTTGAACCTTAGAATTTTCTCTTAAATATGATGTGATGGATGGTGGCTGATATCCATAAAGTGCCATAAATGGGGTAATTTTTGTTGCTGTATGGAAGGAAGTGTTATACCACCATTCAGCTAGAGGCAACCATTTCACCCATTATGTCTGTTTATCAGATACAAAGCAACAATATCCTTCCAAACATTTGTTTACTATCTCAGTTTGCCCATCAGATTGAGGATGATAAGATGAACTATGAGCTAACTGAGTACCAAGACAAGAAAATAATTCTGTCCAAAAATTTCCAGTGAAAATGGGATGTCTGTCACTTACAATAATCTTTGGATTTCCATGTAGCTTTTGAATTGTTTCCATAAATGCAGTAGAAACTGTAATAGCTTTAAATGGATGTGATAATGCACAAAAGTGTGCATACTTGGTAAGTCTGTCAACTACCACCATGATGACACTCTTTCCCTCAGACTTGGGTAAACCTATGATAAAATCCATCGAGACCTCCTCCCAACGTTGGCTTGGAATGGATAAAGGTTGTAATAGACATGGGGTCTTAATTGTTTCAACTTTATTTTATTGGTAAACCAAACATTCTGCCACAAACTTTTGAATATCCGATTTAAGGCCATCCCAAAAAAATTCCTTCTTAACCCTGTGGTAAGTTTTTAAAAATCCTGAGTGCCCTCCTAAGGGAGAAGTGTGCAATTCCATAAGAATCTTTTGTTTGAGTTGGGAATTCTTATAGAGGTATAAGTGATCTTTGTACCATAATGAATCATTTTTCTAGCTAAATGTATCAGATGTACTGAAATCTTGTTGTAACTTTCGAATAAGTTCCCACACTTCTTCATCATTCTTCCATTCCTCCCTTGCTTCGTTTATCCAATCTGGTTGGATAATAGAAATGGCGCACAACAATGCTTCCACATCCTCATCATTTATTGAGAGTGCATCTGCCACCACATTTTTCTTCCCTTTTTTGTAGATGATTTCAAAGTCATAACCCAACATCTTTGTGACCCACTTTTGTTGCTCTTCAGAGGATAATCTTTGTTCTAAAAAGTATTTAAGGCTATCATGATCCGTTTTTACCTTGAAGTGTCTCCCCATTAGGTAGGGTCACCATTTCTTAAGTGCATATAGTATTGCCAACATTTCCTTCTCATAAATAGCTTTGTGTAAAAACTTTCCCTTGATTGGACGAATTTCAAAAGCAATGGGTCTTTCATCTTGTATTAAAACAGCACCAATTCCATTTCCTGAAGCATCACATTCCACAATAAAGGTTTTTGTGAACTCCGGTGTAGCTAAGATCGGTGCTTGGCACATTGCTTCTTTAAGATGTTCGAAGGCCTTTGTTGCTTCTGGAGTCCATGAAAATGCATCTTTCTTCAATAATGTTGTTAGAGGTGCTGTTATTCTCCCATAATTCTTAACAAATTTGTGATAATAACCTGTCAACCCGAGAAATCCTCGCAGATGCTTTATGGATGTGGGGATTTTCCATTCCTTAATGGCTTTAATTTTGCTAGGGTCTAGCTTAATTCCTTCATGAGATACAATATGACCCAAATATTCCACCTCTCTTACTCCAAAGAAACATTTGGATCTTTTTGCATATAATTGTTTCTACTCCAATAGTTGTAGCACCCTGTCAACATGTTCAACATGATCCTTCCAAGACTTGCTGTAGATTAGTATATCATCAAAAAATAATAACACAAATTTTCTAAGGAAGGGTTTGAAAATGGAATTCATCAAACCTTGAAATGTAGAAGATGCATTGGTAAGGCCAAAAGGCATGACCAAAAATTCATAATGACCCTCATGAGTTCTAAATGATGTTTTCGGAATGTCTTCAGTCTTCATTCTGATTTGATGATATCCTGAACGAAGGTCCAACTTGGTGAAGTAAATTGATCCATGCAATTCATCCAGTAATTCATCAATGACAGGAATGGGAAACTTATCTTTAATAGTGAGCTTGTTAAGCTCTCTATAATCTGGACACATGCGCCATGATCCATCCTTCTTGTGCACCAATACTACTGGAGCAGAGAAAGAACTTTGACTAGGTTGAATTATACCAGCCTCTAGCATTTCTGCAACCATACGTTCAATTTCACTCTTTTGGGCATAGGGATATCTGTATGGCCTGATGTTTGGAGGAACACTTCCTTGAATCAGATGAATAGCATGATCATGATCACGAATAGGTGGGAGACCTTTGGGAGTCTCAAATACTTTGGAATGATTGTCCAAGACTTTTTGGAGATCTGGAGAAATAGATGATTCCGATGTGGAAACATCTAGCGAACATAATTGTGTAATTACACCTCTTTGTTCCTTTCTTAGAAGCTTTGTCATACTGTTAGAGTTTATTATCTTTCCTGGTTTCCCTGCAATACCCCTTAATTCAACTTCCTTTCCTTCTGTAGAAAATTCATGAAAAGTTCTTGAAAATTAAAAGCTATTGTACCCAAGGATTGTAGCCATTGGACTCCTAGTACAACATCAGCACCTCCCATTGGAATGGAAAGCATTGGGCTAGTCAATACATATTCTCCCATGGATAGCTTGATATTATGGCACTTTCCAAAGCAATTTATCATTCCTCCATTTGCAATCATCACTTGACACTCTGGTGCTGGATATAGGAAGCAATTCAATTCTTTTGCTACCTTACAATGAATAAAATTGTGGGTACTTCCTGAATCAATCAACACTATTACCTTTTTCTTCTTGATTTGTCCTTCTATCTTGATGGTTTGAGGAGTGGTAATTCCAGCCAAAGCATTACAAGATATGGTTGGATTCATTTCTTCTTTATCTAGGATTTGTTCCTGGAGTATATCCTCTTATTTTGACCTTTCTTGCTCCTTTTCTTCTTCCTCTTCACAATCTATGTAGAATAGTTTCTTCTCAGCACACTTATGACCTTTAGTGTATTTGCTATCACAATTGTAACAAAGCCCTTTTGCTCTTTTTTCTTCTAATTGTTGTGGTGTCAACCTTATAGGCTGTGGAATACTAGGGGAAACAACACTTCCATCTTTATAGTTGTGAGTGGTATGCTTCCTGGTTGCCATAATTTTGCTTTCCATTTTTCTTGCTAACCTGAATGCCTTCTCTAATGAATCAGGTTCCCAAAGGCGAACATCATGTTGGATATTATCCTTTAAAGTCCCTATGAACACATCAATCCTATGCTCCTCTGGAATGTTTTTTACCCTTATGTTCAATTTTTAGAACTCCTCAATGTGCTCCATTATTGAACCCTTTTGTTTGAGACTTATCAATTGGCTAAAAAAAGTGTTGCTTTTTGTATCCTCATAATGTGCTGTCAATTCTTCTGTAAAAATTGCCCAAGTGATAATTTGTTTACGAGAGCAAAGCCATTGATACCATACAAACTGATTTGGTTCCAAATATAAAGTTGCAATACGTACCTTTTGTGTGTTTTTCACATTATTGAGATCCAAAAATTGCTCCATCTGTAATATCCATGTTGCGGGATCCTTGCCATCAAACTTCCTCATATCGATTTTTGGAATATGGTGAGTCTTTGACCCAACATTAGAGTCTATGAAATCATGATTAACATTTCTTTTGTTCTCATCATGAGTTTCCTTTACTACCCTTTCACCATTAGTAAGCATTTCTTGTAGAAACTTTGTTAAATCTGTCTTCAAATCTTCCATGTCTGTCTTCAAGTCATCCATCTTAGCTTCCACGTCATTCATCTTAGTTTCTATGCCTTTCTTTAAACAATCCATCTTAGCTTCTACGCCTTTCTTTAAACCATCCATCTTAGCTTCTACATCTTTCTTTAAACCATCCATCTTAGATTATGTTTCTTTTTGTGCAAGTGACACTTGTTGCACTTGGTCTCGTAATTTTGATATATCATGTTGCATTTCTTCCTCTTCTTCATGAGTCATGCTAGAGATTTCAGGTTGCTTACTAGGTGTTTGCATTTTCTTTCCTCGGGTCATCAATTACTGATAATAATTCTTTGCTATGCCCTTTCAATTCCTTCAAACTAATTTTTCAAACCACGCTTATTAAAAAAATTTGAAAAAAATTGCACACCTTTTTTCACTTTGTAGGAGCTAGATATTGAATCTGATGTATCTCTATAATTTCGAATCATCCAGTTCTGAAATTGCAACCTGCGGTAGCCCTCTATGTCCTCTTTCCAATTCCACCAATCTGATCCAAATTGGATTCTCCAGGGAAGAGTTATGCCAAATCTCCCACAGTGACCTAATTATAGACTAGTTCAGTTGAGTGAACTTGTACGACGTGCCATGAGTCACTGTTTTAACCTTTGGCTCTGAAAAATATATGCAAGAAACTAAAGTCTATTCTCTTTCTGTACCTTCTTACGAAATTTCAATCCGATGATCAGAGAGAAAGTTATGACGATTTTCCCCAGGTCACCTGTTTGGAATGTAATTCAGGAGTCTGCAAAAAGACCAACTTCCTCAGATCATATCTCCGCAAATATAGTGCAAAAAGCTCTGAAATTTGGACCGGAGGTTCAGCACGATGTCTCCTCAAATGGGTTATTTTTTTAGCTTCTGAAACGTCGCAGAAAAAACGTTATAGCAAAAATTCCACGATTACTTATTTGGAGCAGCGAAACCCTAGAATCTAAAGCTCTGATACCAAATGTTATGAAACCAGCTCACAAAAAGATAGAAAAGATAGATCAACGCCTTAGAATTCAGCCTCTTCGAGGGGGCAACCTCCTTTACATTACACAAATGAATGATTCCTTGATGATTCAAATGACAAAACCTCCTTTCTATATATAAGAGTCTAAGGAGTCACAATATAACCCAGCCGACCTAACAATAATAATATAAAGCCACAAAAATAACAATAGAGGGATTCTATGGGGCACAGTAATAACAATATGGGGACAATAGGGGCATAACAATATTAATAAGGGATACAACTACAATAGTAATGGGGAAATCACTAGTATTATAGGGACCTAACACCCAAGCATAAGGAATTCTCCAAGCTAATAGATGTAGCCTACTTGTTCCAACTTGGTATCCTTATCATTGATTTATTTAAGAATAACTAAGTCTTCCATGATCAATTCAATGAAGCTACCAAAAGGTGACCTCGTATGTGATTATTGTTGTGCAAGTTTATTGATTCATCTATACGTTGATGTCTATTATTATCTTCCTTTTATTTTGTAAGATATTCCTTTTCCATTTTTTATTTTCTCTCCTATTCTAATTTTCTTGCTTCTAATTTCTTATCTAGTTTAGTTTTTGCTACCTCTCTTTCTCCTTTCTCTTCAAGCTCACTTTTTAAAATTATTGTTTGAGTCTTTGTTCTTACGCTTACCTTGAATTCCTAGCATCTACTTTGATCCTTTGTTCCTATGCTTGTCTCATATTTTCCTCTGCTTTAACTATAACTTATTTTTCCTTCTTCATTATTCCTTATGCTTCAAGATTTTTTTGTTTAATTTCTCCAACAGTTCATAAAAAATCATGTCATTTAAAAAGGCCGAATCTTTTTATTTTAGTTTCTAAATCATTTCCTCCCATGTATATGCAGTTTCATCAGGCGCTTCATGATCCTAACTCTCATGGAAATAAGGTTATGTGATAGAAACACAAACACCATGTTTTACAAGTAATCCTTGAGGGTTGTGCCTCCTAAACTACCCTTGAGGAAAACTATACTCCAACATAGAAATTAATTATTAGGTAGTTTTCTTGAAATTTATGAGTCTATAATGACCAATATTCATGTTATATAGAATGAATATTCTTTTTCTAGAAACTTTCACTAATTAAGTGTTAAATTTTTGAAGAAATGTTCGATACACAATTTATCCAAGTACTACTCTATTGGGTACATGGTTAGGTAGAAAGTGAGGGGAAGTCGTAACCTTGTAAATTCTTCTGTATGACCTTTCTATAGGTACCAAATACCAATACTTCTTAATAAACTCATTGCCTCCTTACTTAAATTGAGACACCCTTTCTAGAAAATTAGCTTAATAGTGAATGAAAGAGGAAAGCATGGAGTTGTGCATAATTCCTCTTGTATTTGTTTTCCCACAAAACCTAGTAGTGAAGGCGAAATGGATTGTTTTCTATATTCCAACTCCAATTTATTTTTGCAAAATGGTTTCTTACATAGATGATAACAAATAAATAATAAGCCATATAAAATGTAGAAAATGTCTTAGGATTGGATTTTCTCTCTTTCAATTGCTTTATTTAAGGAATCAGATAGAATAGTTACCTAATTGAAGATTGAATTGGCAGTGATGACATTGTGAACCATAGGGATGATGCATCTTTGAAGTGGATGTATTTAAGTTCTCCATAATCTACAAATTAATTCCACAACATAAATACATGGATGCCTTAAATTAATTATTGTGTAGATCCATCATTCTTTCCAAAAAAGATTTTCACTCCCACCTACCATCCTACTATAATATTTTCAATTTCCTTACCTTGATGAATATTTTCAACAAAATGAGTAATCATGCAATTTTTAGGCTAGTGAAGTTTGTAATACTTTTCTAGCTCTAAGTATTGATAGAAATCTTTGCATCTCCCTTCATAATTTAAAACAATTCTACTCTCAACAACTATGTTTTTTATTTTCCTTTCAACAACATCAAATCATATCTTGACAGGGGTTCTAGCAATTATGGTGTGCAAAAGTGACCTTATTAAGTTAGAAATATTATATTATCCAATATTGTAATTTAAAACAAAGTAAAAAATAATGTTATATATGTATGTATGTATTCAACGTATGTATGCACATAGATGAGAGAAAGGAGAAAAAAAACACAAGTAGTCGGAGACAAAAAAATAAGCACTTTACATATATCATAACCCTTACAACAATTCCTCCAATATCTACTCTCTTTGTTACATCAATAGACTGTTTATATTAGTTCTTTTGGTTAAAAGGTAGATATAACTAACTAACTACCTTGGATGGTTGGCCCGACTTGTGTGGTCGACTAACTTATATCTAACTTGGTTAGTTAATCCAACTTGTGTGGTCAACTTAATTACATTATGATTTGATAGTCAAGGAGGTTTGACTATTAGGTTTACTTTATTCAGTTGACTAGCCCTTCAAACATCCCCCTCCAACTCAATTCCCTGTTCGTCCCAAGAAAGTGCGAGATTTGAATTACAATGAGATTTTTTTATAGAGAGTTTAATAAAAAAAAAATTAATAATTCCCATGCATGTGGTTGCTATGATTCTTGAGTAATTGTCTATTCTTTAGAAGTTGATGTTGGTGTTGTTGAAGTTTATGCCAATACTTCTAATGTTTGTAGAGATGCAGTTTATACTTCTTCAAAAATACTCTAAAGTCATGTATAGAGGGGTACATCTCATCCAAGTGGTTTGACCCGTTTTTTCTACTTTCATCACTAAACTCCCTTTACTTATGCATTTGTAAATTTTGACTGAACTTATAGTTGGAAAATTAAACTCTAAATTTGTGGGTGAAAAAAATTGAAATGATGGTCAGACAAGTGAAGTCAAATTATATTGTTGTTGTGACATTGATGCTTGGGGCGATATTGTTCTTGTCATAAGGATGTGTGGCTCACATCTCTAGAACTGTTGTCAAATGTGGACTATTCATCGATAATATTGAGTTCGCACCCTTGTAGAAGTCATATTTTCCAAGTATTCCAATTTTTGTGTTAAGGAAACTTCTTATACCTCCTACAAGTCAAGGTTGCACTGATTTTCTAGTCATTGTACATGATCCATGGATTTATTAAAATGTTTAAGGGCATTTTTAGCTTCCATCTATGACCACTTCCCTTCTTCAAACCATTACCTTTCCTCTTTGATCAATGCTCATTTTCCCTCCCTTTCTACAACAATTTTGTGTCGACAGGGCTTTCCTCACTCTAAATTCCATTGTCATTTGTTCCTTGTCAATTAAGTCCTTGATAAAGCTCTATTGTACTTTGAGTCAATTGAAATTTGAGTTAACTACAAGTTTGATGTGGTCATGTTTTCTCTTAGTCTATGTGTTATGACTCTATACCCTATGTTTTATTTCCTTGCTCCATTTTCTTCCAATATGTCTACCCTAGCTCTAACTATGGAGCCTTAGTTTTCTCTTCTATTGTGCTAGAATTTACCTAAGTTGATTGTTCGAGCTTACTTAATTCATATAATATGGTTAGCTCTAAGTAAGTTGGTTAATTTTTTACCACACACACAGATGAGAGAAAGGAGAGGAAAACACAAGTAGTGGGAGACTAATAAATAAACACTTTATTTATATATCACAACTCTTACAACAATTCCATCTAATATCTATTATCTTTATAACATCAATAAACTATTTATATAAGACATGTTTTAGTTACAAGGTATTTTTAATTATCTAGCTACCCTGGTCAGTTGACCCAAGTTGAATGGTCAATCGACTTACATTCTGACTTAGTTAGTTGATCCAAATTTCAGGATCGAACGACTTGCATTCTAATTTCACAATTGATAGCTTTGATTATTAGGTCTAGTACAGTGAGTTGACCATCACTCCCAACATAATTCTTTATTCATCCCGAGCAAATGGGTGATGTGAATTACATTGAGAAATTTTTTGTGAGAGAGGATATAGAAAAGAATATTTTTAAATTTAATAAGTCTCATGATTGAGGTTGTTGTGAATCTTAAGTACTTAGCCATTCTTTGGAATTTAATGTTGGTTTTGATGAAGTTGATTCCAATATTGCTAATGCTGGTGGAGATGCAAAGTTGTAGTTTTTCAGAAATAGCCTCAAGCCATTTATAGATGTGTAAATATCTACAATATGGTTTGACCCCTTTTTGCTACTTTTTTGGCATTGTCCACTAAAATTCTTCTACTTGTATATCCATAGATTATAAGTATTGAATTGTAGCTAGAAAATTAGACACTAAAATTTTGGTTGCAAAGAATCTAAACCTTGGTCGAACAAGTGAAGTTGGAGTATACTTTGGTTGCGCCATTGGTTCTTTGGTTCATATGTTGTTGTCTTATATATGTGTGGATCAAGTACCTGTTAGTGTTGGTCAAATTTGGACCACTCATCGATGATATATTAAAATTGCACCCTTGTAGAAGTTGGCTTGGCCAAGTATTCCAATTTTTATGTTAAGGCAACTTCTTGTGCCTCCTACAAGTCAAGATTGCACTAATTTTCTAGTCAGTGTACTTGATATAAGGCTTTATTAAAATGTTTAAGGGAATTTTTTGCTTCCATCTGTGATTGTTTCCCTTCTCTGGACCAATATATTTACTCCTGGATCAATGCTCCCTTGACCTCCTTTTCTACGCAATTTTTGATGACAATGCTTGCCTCGTTCTAAATTCCAATGTCATTTGTTCCATGTTGTTGTTGGGAAAAGTATCTATTTAGAACGCCCCTATCCCACTCTAAGGTGTGATAGTGCCTTAGCAACAAACAAGGAAAACTACTTGAGTATTCTTCTTTATGAAATGCAAATGAAGAGGAAGGATGTAACTAACCTGTGTCTTTCGCTAGTTTGTTGATCCAATCGCTCCTCTCTTCAATAGCTCCCAACTCCCTGCTCCCTTACCGGCCCAGCTTCACCGAATTCCTACAAGATCACAGAAGAGAGAAACTACATGAAGATATAGATATACATTCATAAAAAGCTCAGGATCAGATTAAGCTAAACATGCAAATATAACAAAGCATCATTGATACACAGCATGTAGGAGAAACTCAAATAATTTTATTGATATGATAAGAAAGTCCAAGAGGAGATACAACCAAGTGAGTCCCGATCCAGCATCTACCTCCCAGCAAAGGAATCCCTTCCTCTCCTCCAACAAAGCATAAATCACCCAATGTACTACTCTCAATCTCAAACCAAAAACAATTCTCTGCAAAGTACAAAATTCCAGCCTCTGGATCTCTGGGATGAGGGATCCATATATAGATGTAATCAGAGAGGATGAGTCAGCTTATGTTTTGACTTGTGGCTTCTCTCTGTCAGTTCTTGCTTCCACTTGGAGACTGAGAGCCTCTTACTCATCACTGGTCCTCTTACTCATCACTGGTCGAATTCAGTGAGGCAAGTGTCATTGAAGAAGATTCTAGAAGCTTCCATTGTCTCTCCACCTCGTTGAATGACTTTGCCACTTGTCATTTCCCGCTTAATGCACCTGGGTAGTGCATTCAAGTGCGTTTCAATGCACCTAGCCAGTGTATTTGGGTGCTTTGCAATGCAGGCAGCTAGTGGAGCTTCTGAATTGATCCTGATTTGACTAGTTTTGAGCAGTTTCTGGTGGAGAACTTCTGGGAGAAGTTGTCATTGGTTGACCTTGTTCCTTTGGGAGTTGTAACAACATCTTTAGGGACTTAGGATCCCTTGATTTATGGACATTTCATGCTTATAGCTATAAGGCACAAAAATGTCTATAACAGTTGCCCCCTAAAGTATGAGGCCGTTTATCGGGTGAAATGCTTTATTAGGAGGATCCGAAGTTCTTTCAATGCTGGGAGGAGACCTGTAATAAGATACAATACAATACATTATTTTTCATATTGTTTTCATGATCTAGATGAGGCGGGCATTCCCATGCTCAGATTTATAAATTCATTTTTATGTACATAGGACAGACAATCGTTTGATGGTAGACCGATGATTCTGATGAAATCATCATCCTTTTGGTAGGATGATTATCTGTTCTGCAATGCTGTACATGTCAATGTCTTTATTTTTCCTGAATATATATCGTAGCCCGGATGGATGAAACTAGATCCGGGGTCTTCAATCTCGTCCGATCTTCACTCAAAGTACAAGTCAATCCATGTGAGAAATGTTTTGGAGTCGAACATGGAAAGACATCGCTTGATTACCAGTCAATGATGTAAACTGTTAACAAGCGCGAGAGGAATCACCGATAATGATAATGACCCTCAAGGTACTACAGTACAATTCACGTGGTGTGAATAAAGGACTTGGCGTCGAACACCACGCAAAATCTTTCGGTCGAAGGTCATTGATGTATACCTGTCGCCGGAAGTGAGAAACTTGTCATTGAGGCATTCAAGCTTCAAAGTACTGAATGGGGTGTTCCTAGATCAACTTCTTGGATAATGAGCTGATGTCGAAAAGAAGCGATCCATCAAAGGAGGGCCTTAATGTATCCCACATCAGTGACACGGAACGGAGAAAATGATTTTGATGGAGGTGAAAACGATCTGATGATATATGGTTCAGGGTGGCGGTCATGAAAGAATGAAGTATAATTTATGGTAGTGGATGGGACACGGGTGACTTCTCTGGATGACTTCTCTTGAACATGTCGGCGAAACTTATGTGATGGATTGGTAGCATTTACCCCAAAGGTGGATGGTATGGCGAGACCATGGTGATGTGACCGGTGAATGAAACAACCCAACCCGACTCAGGCACGGAGTGGAAGTGTCATGTTCAAGAGCGACTTGCTACCAATAAAGGTTCTTTGAGTTTCTTCCCAATTTTTCCCCAGTCATTGCTGACCAGTACCTCTTTATTTTTGTCAAGCTTGAGGAGGATAACATATGCTTGTTCTATAATTTGCCCTTCGGGCAAACCCATAGCTATGTTTTAACGAGCCTAGCGATAATGAAACTCGTTCTCGTCTAAAGACAAGTTTGTCGCTATTAATCTTTTTAACGAGTCTAACGACAAAGATAACTCGATCCTTTTCATTTTTAGAGAGTCTGAAAAGGTACGTAAAGTTAACTCCGGATTTCCTTTTTCGTCATCTAATCCCTTAAGTCCGAAAAAGTATAAAACAATACAGAAGGGATGAATTTTCGATAGTTTTAACGAGCCGGACAAAACAAGCGCTCGATATTTTTGTGCAATAATCCCTCAGGTCCAAAAAGATTAAAATCTAGAGGAGGGATAACACTTCCTGTCGCTTTAACGAGCTGGAAGGCCAAAACTCGGCAATCTTTTCATATTTTACGAATCAAATGAAAAGAGCTTAAATAGAAGACTCGTCTTTTGAGGAACGAGTGATAAAATGGGTAGCAGCTGATTCCAGGTAAGGGTTGGAATTTTCCAAGCACGGCAGTGTCACAAGGATGGCTAGTGAAATCACTCTTCGCAGCTGTTCCTCAAAATGGGTAAACAATCAAATGGAGGTGAATGGTCGGCCAATGGAAAAGTGGAGGTGATGGTGCAAACACGACCAAGGCTTTAATGGTTGATAATGTTACATTCACGGTGGTTATTTACCGGAGGATAGTTCATTTTTTAACGAGCTTAAACGCGGGTTGAAACACTTGCTCGATCTTATGTTTATTTTTTAACGAGCATGAACTATGTGCTAAAACTGCTCGATAATCCAGTCATATGATAAGAATGTCTCATATAAAATGGCAACATTTAGATTTTTGCCCCACTTCCTTTCTTTATGCAAGTTAGGAAACGACTAATCCAAAAAACAGATAAATAATCGCTCTTTGCTTGCACTCCAAAAGGTTTGCATGCCCCCAGGTATAAAACAGAGTTTCAAGGTTACCTCTACTTCACTTCCGCCAAAACAATTGTTTTACCGAGAGAGGCCTACCTCTTACAGGTCACCCAAAGATTGTTCCATTAATCTTTCAAACAAAGCACTTCTTCGGCGATGTCTACCGAGATAAACAAAGGTGAGCGACGATGCCCGCCAACTCACATAACTTTGACAAAAGAATCTTATTCTAGAATAACCCCTATCTCAATCACGGACGGGGTACAGACTAGTCATATTCTCCCGCGGAAACCTACCCTATACCCGAAGTTTTCCTGCTGAAGCAGACCAGGACACATGCCCCCTGGGTTCCAGTCATATCCCTCCGAATTACTCGCGCTCATCGGGAGGACGGACCGTAGGTTGAGACATTTCTTGCGTGAAGAGACTATTTAGGGATGGTATATGACTATTTGCGATGCATGATCCGGGAAATGAAAGCTGGTCCACGAGCTTGACCACTCTTCCTTCGTGTGGAAAACACATTACTCTAAAGAGTGAGGAGACGATGGCTCCCATGCAATATATATAGTCTCGTCCAAGGAGTAGGTTATAATCCAAGGGTCCTTGAATGACCATCACGTTCATTTGAACGGTCTTCCCTTTCAATGTTATGGGCACATTGGGGAGGATCCCTAAAGGTCAACTGGTTCCTTTATCAAAACCTGTCAGATTTCTCATCTCAGGCAAAAGCGATGGTGAACCAAGCGCTTTCCAAGCAATAGAGGAAAGGATACTCACAGAAGCCCCCTCATCTATGATGGTACTAGCCATGACCATTCTATATATTTGGACAATAATTCTGAATGGTATGCTTGCTGGTAAACAGGGTCTGCCTAGTTGATTCCAGTCGAAGGAGACAACTAGGTTGCTTGGAGGTGGGACCGAGTAGACGGCCAGATACGGCTCTGACGAACTTCCTTCTTGCGATAAAGGAATGGGTGGGTTGCCCCCGTGTTCGTTGGAGTTTGTGTTGATGAAGAGAATTTGGATGGTGTCATCCTTGTTCTCTTCAGTGACTGTGTCATTCGAAGATAAATCCTCTGAAGGCAAGACCGGGTCAACTGCCGCCTCGACCTTTTGACTTTCGTCGGGTATGGATTCAGCTGGTTCATCTTCAATGACCGGCGCTTCAGCTGACCACTTGAGCGGGGCAGCTGGATTTTCAACTAACGAAGGACTCGGCAAGAGTTTTTTATATCCAGGAGGAAGTCGTAACGGTGAAACCGGACGATCATCCAAAACTCTTTTAGCTTCGTCTAAGAAGGGACAACAGTGGATGGCGTGGTTGCCTTCGCACAGTTTACAGGGAGATCTAGCTCTCCCTTTTTGTCCTGGGACTTCACTTTCGCTAGTTGACGGTGTGCTTTCAACATGGCTATCAGAGGTTGATGCCACCGGATTGTGAAAACAGGAGACCAGTCCCTTAGTATCCGAGGGATGCAGGGACAATCTCTGTGAAAGTGGTCTCCCTTGCAAATGACACATGGTGATTTAGGCCTGGTCAGTGCAGTGTGTGGATTTTCGTTAGATGACACTCGTTTTCCCCCAGTCGCTTTTGGCTCCTTCTTCTTCTTTTCCTTCTTCTCCTTAGGAACTTGACTTTTGGCTTTGCCAGCCCCATCAAGCGAAGAGGGAGGAGAGGAAGAATTAGAGGAAGTAGAAGGCTGGTGGGTAACTCTGGACTGGTCTAACTGCTAATTCGACTGTTCAGGAATAGTGGTGTTCTGAACGACATTGGTTGAGAAGAGCCAGACCGGCAAGCCAATTGTCAGTCCTGGAAGCGACAATGTGGCCATATGGGGCGCACCAACATCTCCCCAAGAGGAGAAGGGACTAGGATTTCCACCAAGGGGAATTCCTTGGTTGGTAGGCTCCATTTTCTCAACCTAAAGATCAACGTAGGAAAAAGGGTATGAATATTCCGTTTAAAATAAATTTTAACGACGCTTGGACACAACTTGCTTTTTCAATTTTAAAGAGTCGAGAAAAAGCAAAAGATGACTCTAGTCTCCTTCGATTTTTAATGAGCCTGAAGTGACAAGTGCTCAGATGGACCTTTTCCGTTAAGGAGTCTGAAAAGGAACGAAAGAGACTGCTCTGGAGTTCTAGGTAGAGGGTGTGCCAAACCAATCGCAAAACTGCAGAATACTTTTTAAGGTACGGGCGGTCAATCTTCCTGAATGTTGTGTTCAGTGCATTGCGATCAGTAGGGCGGTCGACACGGCTTCCTATGGATAAAGGTTTTATGCCTATAGGGGTCTCCCAATATATACTCAACGGTACGTGGGAGCACAATCCGTACTGGCACTTATCGTCTCTCAGGAGGAATCACCCAACCATCAGTGAGGCCGACAGTCACCAGGTTTTACGACGCCGGAACACGTCTTTAGCCTAGACCTCTATGTTGTGCGTTAAGTTACAAAGCGTTGTTAAGTTCATTCAATTTATTTTAGGTTGATCTTTCATAGAAGTTTGCCTTGTTGGATCACCACGAGATGTAGATACAATTCCTAAATGCAGTCTAAAGATGATAAGCAAGCTTTTATCTCTTTTCAACAATGAAAATCCTAGCTACAAAGGGGAAAAGAAAGACACAATCTTTTCTCAAAGAGCATAGATCACACTGTAAATGCACTTTTCCTAAATCAAACCATACAAACTATCAATATGCAAATGCACAAATGCATGTATTTTTTTTCACTTTCTTAATATTGATGCCTAAAAAGAAAGTTGTTGTACAAATTTGAATTCGATTTCAAGTGAAAACACAAACAAGTTTCTTTTTGAAATCAAAAAGACGATTACGACACTTTATGATTTTGAAGTAAACACTTGTTTTGACACTAGAAATTCATAAATTCAAACCAAAAGACAAAAGTAAAGGCGTAATCAACTGTCAACAGCAAATAAACTTTCTCCTAAGATCAAAACGACACTTACGACAGGTCTAGATCTAAGGGCGACAGTATGACTAGTTTACTTTTGTAATGGGAAACTGCAAATGATGTAACAAATACACAAAAAAAAATACAGTTTCTTTTATACAACTGAGGCGGAATTAAGGCAAAGAAAAGGAGTTTTCAGATAGGTACACACACTGATAACAGGCTGCAAAAATCAGAGATAAAACTGAACAAAATGAAGCAAAGAACCACAGCTGCACAGGGCAAAGGCTGATCAGCGCACCTGTTGCACAGAGAAACTGAATTGCAGCGCAGGTAGCCCTCTCGGGACCTGCATTGAAATGCAGAACCTCTTCACAGAGCCTGCGCTGAAGCAGAAACGAGAATTTTCTCTGGGTTCTGGGTCACGGTTTGCAGTTTAATCTATGGTTTTTGGCCAGATAAAAGCTATCAATAAGGTACAATTAGAAGGATGATTTAAAGGAGGACTAAGAGCTATCACAAAGGGCAGTTAGAGCATTTGTGGATCAGCTTGTTCAGATCATAAACAGGCCCAGTGAGTGGACTAGAGTGGCAGATCTCTACTTTGCATTTGTAAATGGCAAATGCAGTTCGATTCGCCACTCCTAAGTTTATGAGAAGAACAACAATAGAAACACAAATAAACTAACTAGATACGTTCCCTAGCGGAGTCGCCAATTTGTTGTTGGGAAAAGTATCTATTCAGAACGCCCCTGTCCCACTCTAAGGTGTGATAGTTCCTTAGCAACAAACAAGGAAAACTACTTGAGTATTCTTCTTTATGAAATGCAAATGAAGAGGAAGGATGTAACTAACCTGTGTCTTTCGCTAGTTTGTTGATCCAATTGATCCTCTCTTCAATAGCTCCCAGCTCCCTGCTCCCTTACCGGCCCAGCTTCACCGAATTCCTGCAAGATCACAGAAGAGAGAAACTACATGAAGATATAGATATACATTCATAAAAAGCTCAGGATCAGATTAAGCTAAACATGCAAATATAACAAAGCATCATTGATACACATCATGTAGGAGAAACTCAAATAATTTTATTGATATGATAAGAAAGTCCAAGAGGAGATACAACCAAGTGAGTCCCGATCCAGCATCTACCTCCCAGCAAAAGAATCCCTTCCTCTCCTCCAACAAAGCATAAATCACCCAATGTACTAATCTCAATCTCAAACCAACAACAATTCTCTGCAAAGTACAAAATTCCAGCCTCTGGATCTCTGGGATGAGGGATCCATATATAGATGTAAGCAGAGAGGATGAGTCAGCTTATGTTTTGACTTGTGGCTTCTCTCTGTCAGTTCTTGCTTCCACTTGGAGACTAAGGCCTCTTACTCATCACTGGTCGAATTCAGTGAGGCAATTGTCATTGGAGAAGATTCTGGAAGCTTCCATTGTCTCTCCACCTCGTTGAATGACTCTGCCACTTGTCATTTCCCGCTCAACGCACCTGGGTAGTGCATTCAAGTGCGTTGCAACGCACCTAGCCAGTGTATTTGGGTGCTTTGCAACGCAGGAAGCTAGTGGAGCTTCTGAATTGATCCTGATTTGACTAGTTTTGAGCAGTTTCTGGTGGAGAACTTCTAGGAGAAGTTGTCATTTGTTGACCTTGTTCCTTTAGGAGCTGTAACAACATCTTTAGGGACTTAGGATCCCTTGATTTATGGACATTTCATGCTTATAGCTGTAAGGCACAAAAATGTCTATAACACATGTCAGTTAAGTCCTTTATTAATATCAATTTCAATTTGAGTTGGACAAGAGTCGTGGAAAAATCACCTAGCAAATTGTTCAAAACTTTCAACATAAATGTCACGTAATTTGCCCAAAATTTTCCTTATTTGTTTAAATTTATTAAATGTTTCTTTTAATGTGACATATTTTTGGAATACTTGTTCTTGTTGACTTTGTTATTGCACTTGTTACTAATATTCTCTTAAATTAAGATTCATGTCAAATTGTTAATGGAATAGACATCGTAGAGAATATAGTTGATTTATTTGTATGGTCAATGGTCATATTTGTAATTTCTCCTGGTCTAATTCGATGCATTCTTTCCATATTTTATTTTCCTCTTTTTTTCCCAACTATTGTTGGACCTGGTTGCCTTAATTTATTTCTCCATCTCAATTTTGCTTCTTTATTAATTTCCTTGTATGATTGAAAATTTTCGTTATTAAAAAATTTACATAGGTCAAATGTGACCTTGAATGTTTATGTTGGTTCCTCAGTAGGTAGAAATGTGATATATACTTTGGGGGGAACACAATACTTATTATTCTTTTTTTCCTTTGTTGAAGTCCCTATTTCATGCATTATTTTCTTTTTTCTTCAGGGAGTGACTTTGTATGCTCAATCATTTATATTGTAGGCTATGTGGTAGTCAGCTACTGGGTGAACTTCTAACCTAACACTATTGAGGAAAAATATTTGTTTCTTCAACCTATTATTATAATTACCTTTGTAAAGATTATTTTGTTGGCATGGGATCTATTTTTATTGCAACACCTCTTGATGACACTTGCTCTATATGATCTGCTTATGTATTTTCTTACTCTATGTATTATGTTTCTATCTTCATATGTTGTCTTTCTGTTGTAGCAGCTACAACCACCCTCCAAATTTTTCCCTTAGCTTCATTTTGGAGCCTCCCTACCAACCATTCACAACACCTTGTCTTGCTTCGTGAAGGACACAATCTTCAATGTTTTCCTTGCACAAAGTCAGCTTGTCGATCACAACTCGATTCATTCCCCTCACAAGTTGTTCATCCAGATTTGGTCCAACTACAAGTTGAGTAGCTCCCCCAAGAAATTGTGCATTTATGGAGGGAAACCAACCTTCCCTCCTGAAATTGTGCAATTCTATCTGGTAGCCTACTATGCTCTAGAATTGCGCAATTATGCCAGTCAACTCTCACGGTGGAAATTATGCAATTTTCCCCAGCAGGGCTGCTCAACCCAAAATTTGTGAAAATTTGGGTAGCATTCATCTGCTCTGCCCAGAAATTGCGTAAATCTCCTGGGCAGCTAGCCCAGCTCCCAGCTAGAAATGTGCATTTCCTTCAAGCAATTGAGCAGCTGCATGCATGAGCAGTTTGGTTGACCAGTTCCACCGGGGACCAAGGAAACTTGACTTGCATGCATGGCTTGCTCTTTCCCATAAAAGCAAAAGGAAACATGCAAAAGGAATCGCTTAATTCAGGGAGCTATTTTTAGCAGTTGGAGGTTACATGCAAAGTTGGTTTAGAAACTTTCGTCCAAGTGTCACTTTTTCCTAGATTTGTGGCATGCACGTCATAAGCTAGAAACTTATTTATTCGATGCATCAGAGCTCATTCTTTCACATCGATCTTGGTGCTATGACATGCCACAACACATCCAGGACTCTTTGACACATCCAACTCAAATATTCACGTGTAAGTGGCCTCAACTTGTCTTTTCCAACATTTATGTCACTTTTTGTGTGTTCACTTGTGTGAGTGTTGTTTGCTTGATTAGTTTGAACGCTTGTTGTAATTTACATGTATACTAGCTTTTCCTAGCTCTATTTTAGTTTTTTTTGGTATCTCACTGCTGTCACATGCATGAAACTATTTTGCACGAATGGTCACCGATTTGGTGACTCGCTTCACCCACATGCATGTTGATCTATTTACTGAATCTTTCATTCATGTTTGCATGCACTGTCAATCACTTATGCTTTCACTTAGTGTCGCAATGCATTCACTGTCTTATTTGCTTTCAGTTTCCCATCGGTGAGTTGGGCCAACCTTGGCTGGGACTCTGTCTTCATTAACACAACATTACACAATCTGGGGAAGGAAGGCTCTACCTTCCTCTCCAGAAATGCACATTTCTGCCCAACACTTTATTCCAGGACTGTTTTGCCCATTTCTGAGGGACAGTGACTGCTGGCCCAGAAAATCGCATAATGCAGTCCCTAAGCTTGCAGTCACTCCCAGCTGGAATTACACATTATGCAATCCCGGCAGCCAACAGCCAATCTCGGTTGCGCATGGTGCAAATCTAGAAACCAGTCTTGCCTCCCAGACAACCTGTACTACTTTTTGTACAGTTCTGGCAACCAGTCACCTAGCCTCCTAGCAGAAAGTGTGCAATATTTCCCATTAGTCTCCAAGGTATGTGTTGTGCCATTCCCTGAATTTGCTTTGGTTTTCATTGAAAGATTTCTTGCCATGCATGTTGCTTGTCTCCAGATCTTTCAGGTGTTCATCTATCTCTTAGCAGTACTGAATAAATGGCCTCCAAGAGAGCAGGATCATAGGAAACTGATGGAAATGCAGCTAGAGCAGGAGTTGAGCGAATGTCCTCTAGTGTAGTGATATATCAAGATACAAAGTTGTATCTAGATAGGGACACCAAACTGAAGAGAGGTCAATGAAGAATTTGCAGACACTTTTGATTGAGGCCTCAAAGACCGTTCGGTGTATGTGAACATTCACTAGTCCTACTTGTACCAGATTGCATGCAGATACCTTGCGTTCCCATGCAAGGACATGATACATTGGATCGTCTCTTACATTGATCCTGAGATGATGACCTTGAGCAATGTGAGTGGGACGAAGATTACAACTTTCTGGGCACAATATTATGATGAGACGTATGAGATGTCAGAGCCTGTGACTGTCATGAAGACTCGATTCATCTTACCCAATAGCAATGTTAACTCTAGAGACATTCTGAAGAACTGGGTAAAGGAGCCAGCTCGATTCAAGTTGACACCCAACCAAATCTACAAGATGAAGATACCGAGGAAGGTGTACCAACACTTGGCCATATTTGCATGTCGACTGTATGGCCAAGCAAGCAGGGAAACCTTCCCACAGAGTTGGGTGATTGCATTGGACCTACTGGCTAGAGAAGGAAAACCATGTAATTGGTTTGGCATATTGTCTTATCAGCTGAAGGAAACCAAGGCTTGATAGTCACCCGAAGGTATGCATGTAGAGATTTACATGTCTGATTAATCCTAGATGCAGTCTATTCCCGATAGGAGTTCTCGGGTTTGGAGTGGGCATGGTTACCGACAGAGATTGCTGTGAACACATATTTCAATTTGTTGTCCAAATGCAGCTTTAGAGGAGTAATCACATGATTGTCCAATCATTTTTTCACCTCAGTGTACAAGATGATATTTGAATAGGATCCACCCTACATTTCAAAGGAAGCGATGAAGGCATTGATAAGCATTGCAGATTGGTATGCCTCACCATCCAGCACCTTCATATGAATGTTCAGTGCAGAGAATCCTCCTCATGTTCTACCGAAGTTTTCCTTGGACATACTTGTCATGCAGGAAGTAGCATATCACAATTTTGACAGGATTGATAACTAGATTGCACCAGAAGAAGAAGGCACCTTCTCCCACTCTTCCATTGCGGATTGGGTTATATGAGATACAAAGTATTAAGCAAGTGGATTTCAAAGTAGAATAGATGAAGAAGTACCCACCTGAGCTTTGAAGCTACAATCCATACGACCCACATTACATTATGAAAGATCACTACATGAGAGTTCAGTTCAACTGGATCCATGGGGCATTTTATTGGGCCAAGGAGGACCCATGGAGATATTTCTACTATTTCTCCAAACCCAATGAACAGGTTAGATTCACTTTGGAGTGGTTAGCGAAGCAGCGTCATGGAGAGCACCAGTAGCAGTAGTAGCAGTGGCAACAGACGCAATCATACCAGTGCGTGACAAAGGTAAGAGGAAGATTGTCAATCGCATGGAGGAGGAGAAAAGATGTAAGTTTCGAGTAGATCCATTGGTAGAGAAAGCAGCTATGGATATAGAGGCAAAGAGGCACCAACGCGACATGCGAATCGCACAAAGGCAGAGGGATAAGAGAAGAATGGAAGAAGTAGAGAAGGAGTTGCATGAGCTGAGGGAGCAACTCCGAAAAGAAAAAGAGTTGCATAAACATGAGAGGGAAGTGCAGCAGCAGTAGATACAATAAGGGGCGCAACATGCACAAGCAGATGAAAAATCGCCCATACAAGTAGCTGATTCATCATAACAGTTGGCATCAGGAAAATAGGTTGAACCATCGTAGGAGCAAGACTTCACTCATGAGATGGTACAAGCACTTCAGCAGTTAGATGCAAACATGGAGCAACGAAAGTTGGAACTGGACACCAACCTCATGCCTCACCACAAAGAGGTTGACTCACCCACTTCAATGCATCCAGATGATGAGCAAGTCTCGAATGACCAAGGAGGCACTGAGATCCTTGGTGATCAGCTAGAAGGAGAGATGCAAAACATCTCATTCAACGAATCTCAACATAGAGTTGTGCAGTCTCATAGAGTATCAGCTCCGGAGCATCATACATCTCCCATGCAAGTTTAAGAATGAGTGATCATGACTGATGTGCGCAAACATCCAACTACCTTGTCCAATTCAACTAGAGTGTATATGGAAGCCACTAGCTCAATTTTTCGCTTTATTATAACTGAGAATGAGCGAATGGCAAAGGACCTAGAAACGACCAAGAAAGAATGAGACTTGGTAACAATGTCCGCCTAAACTGAACTGAAGAAGGCACTACTAGATGAATTATAGTCCCTTGACATAGTTAGGGAGAATTTTACTCCATGGTTGGTATCGTGCATAAGGCAGTCATCCATCTCAACGAATGGCAGCAGTGATGTGCTAGAAGAGCACGTATCTTGACAAAATTGCATGCTATTGTTGATGACATGAAAACATGGATGATGAAATACAAGGGAGCCCCACTTCACTTGCCCAAGATGATGAGGGTCAATGTAGTCGAGCTTAAAGCATGTATCCAGAGTTAGATTTGGAACTATGAAGAGCTCTTGTAGTTCATCACTAGCATACAGGCTTCCCATGCATGAGTATTCAAGAGTATGGATCTTTTGGTGTGCACACATGTGATCCCATCAATTAAGACTCTCACCCAGGTGAAGACAAAGAAATAGGTCCTACTAAAGCTTGAATCGTACTTTGATGATTTGGTGTGCATTGCCACCAGCCATACTTGCCAATCAGTGCAGACATCATGCACAAGTATGTTGTTGGTCCGGCCACATTGAAGACAATGATGTGCATACTTTCAGACGAGTTGGACAGAGGAGCCCAAGCAGTGTACCTAGATGCTATGGAGGCAAGAGTCAGGTTTCAAAAAGATGTCGCCGTGGAGCACACGGACACCATCAAGGACTATCGATCTTGGCATCATTATGTTACTATCGATTAGCATGAGGATGTTGAGGAGTGATTAGTTAGAGTGATGTCTAGCTTGGCTTGCTCAAGCCATTTTGGTTCACATGGGTACATCTGCATTGTAATGTAAAGTCATGTCAAGTGTATGCCAAGTGTCAATAGTTGGATGTAACAGTCATAGAGTAGGTGAAGAGTCATGAGGGTAGTTGAACCGTCACAAAGGGGAATGTCAAGGGTCACCCCACCCTTTCCTATAAAGAGTCCCTCATAACTCATTGTAAAGGCCTTTGGTTAGCAAAACTTATGATAAGACTATATTGGAGAGATCTTGGAGATTATTGTAACACACCTTGGATTCTCCACTTCATAGAGCTTGTACATCTCTTTGGAGGAGTAGGCACATGCAGTTGTAACATTCCACTATTGGGACTAGTGGTTGGACATGGATGTATTGTATGACTAGAACTTACAGTTCTTCATATAATAAGAGCCAACACGTTTCATGAATATGTCATATTTCATTCCAACTATCTTATTTACTCTAAATGGTATATGTATCTGTTTGCTTACACATGCATGTGTGGACTATTCTATATAAGTATGTATGAATCTTACTGAAATGTGTTGATTGATTTAACCATCACTTTGGATTGTTAGATAACTAGCTTTCCAGCTTGTGATGTATCTTCGCTCATGTGTTCCCTTCCCATCCAAGTACTATTATAGGTTTACAAGGGGCACACTCATCTCAACCCACATGTGTTAGAACCTCTCATGCACCTTCCTTGACTCACTGCAGCTGTCACACCCTTGCTACCAACAAACTTATCTTACTTGCCTCTGTGTGAAATTGTGGTCAAGGCATAACTGTATGACCCACTACTCAGGCTCCTACACCAAACAGTCTGAGGTCTAATTAGGACTTCTTATAGGGGAGATCCCCTTGACATGCAAGTGGGTCTAGCACTATCAACATCTCTAGCGCTAGAAGTAGGGCCAGATGACAGGCTGTGTCCTCTCATCTAGTTTTGAACCTTTTCATATCTTTCATGGATTATTGAACTCTTCTCCCTCTGCGATGTTTTTCGAATCATGAAGATGTCACCACCACGAGGGAGTTTTTCGATCACTTGTCCACTTACCCATATGATGGTGAAGGAGAAGTTGCCTGGCTTCAGTACTTACATGAATTTCTTTCCATGCTCCATGAGAAAGATGGGTGTTATGAAGAACAAGCTAGCTTGTTGCTTGCATACACACTTCGTGAATCTCCACTTCGATGGCTGTGCAGCCTACTGGCTCACAGCGTGCACTCACTTGAGCACTTATGTGATCTCATTGAAGACACTTTCTATCATTTTGAACCAGACTATCTTGACCAAAAACTATTACAGCAACGAAAGGCTCCGCATGAATTGATCATGGATTTTTGGAAGCGCTTCCGTGACTTTCAATTTGAAGCTTCGAGGAGCCAGATGAAATTTTCCTATCTTTGGGACTGATTCGAGTATTTCCTTAAGAAATCTGCTCGTCCCAAGAAGATGCTTGAAATCAAGCCTCGCTCAACATTCTTCATTGATGGAGCTGCGTAATCTCATGTGGATGTGGTCACTATCTCGACTGAATTTCCACCATCCCCTCATTCAACAGCTCCACCACTGCCGAGTGATGTTGAGGATCATGCTTACACACTTGTTCAGCCTTCACATCCTCCCAACATCACTTCACTTAATTTTCACACAATGTTGGTTGTGATTCCTTCGAGTTATCATATGCATTCTGTTCTGCAACATCCATCTTTGCACTCGGCTATTCCTCTGGATGATGTTGTCCTGTGTTCTTCCATTCCAGACTCTTCACTTATTTTGAATGAGGAACAAGCCACTAACAGAGTTGGTGTTGCACAACCAACATGTGTTGTCATTCATGAAGAGTATGAGTGGGAACTTGAGCATCAACACTTGGTGAAGGATGAATCCCTTCCATCTGAGCCCCCTCCATTCTTTCCTAGCATATTTGGTGAACCTGCCATCCATGATTTTGCATGTGTGTCTTCATCCATGGATGCACCCATTATTAATCACTCGTAGGACTCACCGGATGTTGGTCCATCATTCGACAATGGAGAGGATAAGTTATTCAATGAAAATCCACTTGATCTTTCATCTATCTTTTCCAGAAACAGAGAGGATGAGTTTGTTCATTTTTCATCTACCCCTATGTTTGATTCATCTGATCATGAGGATGTCGATGAAATTGTTGATTTTTTTGATCGTGGTTGTCGTGATCCATTCACTTCCATATTTTATCATGATCATGACTCTATCGTAGTTGATCTTTTGAAGCCACTGGTTTATGATGATCTATCTAATGACGAAGTTAAAACACCCAAGACTATCGAGGCACTTCAGCCCAAGCTAATCGTTATGTCAGGTCCTTGCTCTCTTGGGGTTAGTCTCACTTCTAATCATGAAACTGTTCAATCACCCACGGCTTCTAATCACTCATATATATGCATTGAAGATCAATCTCACACACAGATCATACTTCCTCCACTCGAGCTGCACGACCCCATCACTCATGCATTGGAGGAATATTACATGACAAGCACTTTTGCACAACGCAAGATGTCTTTGTTTCTTTTGTTTGATTTCATGTCATAGTTAAGAGTGTGCTTATGATTCAAAGTTGCACGCATTATCACACAACACTATGATAAGTCCACGGACTGCTCTTCATGCACTTGTACTCACTTATGTCCTGTGGGCACTTTGAAACACGAAGTGTGGTTGTCTTCATTGTTATATCTTTCTTGCTTGCTGTTTCACACAACTGGGTTGCTCGCGGACCAAGACTTCACCAACATCGGTCAAAAATGCGTCAGTGGATGCATTGGAAATATCACTTCACATGATTAGGCCCATGCACCCTTAGTGTAGGAGTAGGATTAGTGTTTGCTTTCAGTCGGTTTGCTTGCATGCTTATTTACTTACTTGCTTTGTTTGCTTGCTTGTTTTCTTACTTGCTTTGCTTTCGCTTTTTGCTTCTGCTCTTGCTTTACTTTGTTGTTTGTTAGTTCACTTATGTCATTCATAGGTTAGTTTCGCATGAAACCATGTATGACTCTTGAAACGAGCTGGGTGAAGTACAAGAGGGCTTGTAGAACTATCACTACTTGGTTATCTATCATCTTGTCTCTGTATGAAGAACTTGTTACTTTTATTCCCTGATACGTCGAAGGAAAATACTTACTGTTTGAAGTGAACCTTGGTGAAAACACAACACTTGCATGCTAACTAGTGTTACCTTCTCTAGTCAATAATTTTTGTGTTAACCCTTGTCAGCTCAATCAAGTAGAGTAAGGTGAGGGGGAAAACCTTAACAGACACATCATAGATACCATAAACTACTTCTCTGCTAGAACAACCTTTTCTGATCTCAATAAGTTGGGATCCCTCTTTCGTCTTTGAAATGAATAAGTGTTATGCATAGTTAAAGAAAATGATAAATGAAAAATAAAATTCCAAAAATTAAAAAATGAAAATGAATAAGGTGAAAGAAGAGAAATGCTTCCTGCACAGGGATGTGATGCAAGTAACTCCACCAGGGTACTGACTAGGCTCACTGGCAGTGGAGCCATGCTTATGTTCCTATGTGACTCAGCCGGGGTACTATCCAGGCTTGTTGGAAACGGAACAACACCAGAGATGAACTAAGACTCTAACAAATACATTGCTTGTGCACCAATATACCCCTCAACCCTAATCGAAACAATTGTGTTTCCTTGGCTTGGAATGTGTGTCAATCAACCAAGAGCTTGGTAGATGCTACATCTTACAATCAAGCTAGTGTGAAACCAAGAAGAGTTGAGAACTGAGCAATACTTCTGGAGGTGTTAGAATTGCTTTTCACGAACAAGGTCCATTCAGAGAGCTAGAGTTATACCAGTGTGTCGCAAAGTGTTGTAGCGGCTACAAACACCCTCCAAAAATTTTCCTTAGCTTCGTTTTAGAGCCTCCCTTCCAACTTCATCGAGTACACAAACTTTAGTGTTTTCCTTGCACAAAGTCAGCCTGTCGATTATAGCTTGAAGCATTCCCCTCATAGGTTGTTCATCTGGACTTGGTCCAGCTACAGGCTGAGCAGATCCTCCAAGAAATTGCGCATTTCTGGAGGGAAACCAACCTTCCCTCCATAAAATGTGCAATCTTGTTTGACAACCTACTAGGCTCCATAATTGCACAATTCTGCCAGTTAACACTCACAGTGGAAATTGCGTAATTTTCCCCAGCAGGGCTACCCAGCCTAGAATTTGCACAAATCTGGGTAGCAGTCAGTTGCTCTGCCCAGAAATTGCACAAATCTCCTAGGCAACCAGCCCATCTCCCAGCTAGAAATGTGCATTTCCTTCAAGCAGTTGAGCAGCTACATGCATGAGCATTTTGGTTGACCAGTGCCACCCGGGACCAAGGAAACTTGACTTGCATGCATGGCTTGCTTTTTCCCGGAATATCAAAAGGAAACATGCAAAAGGAATCCCTTGACTCAGGGAGCTATTTTTAGTAGTTGGAGGCTACATGCAAATTTGTTTTAGAAACTTTCCTCCAAGTCTCACTTTTTCCTAGATTTGTGGCATGCGCATCATAAGCTCAAAAATTATTTATTCGATGCATCAGAGGTCATTCTTTCACATCGATCTTGGAGCTCTGACATCCCATAGTAGATCCAAGACTCTTCGACACATCCAGATTGGCTATTCACTGGTAAGCGGCCTCAAGTTGTCTTTTTCAACATTTCTATCGCTTTTTGTGTATTCACTTGTGTGAGTGATGTTTGCTTGATTTCTTTGAACGCTTGTTTTCGTTTACATGTATACTAGCTTGTCCAAACTTTGTTGTAGTTTTCTTTGCTATCTCACTGTTGTCGCATGCATGAAACTGTTTTTGCACGAATGATCGTCGATTCGGCGACTTGCTTCACCCACATGCATGTTGATCTGTTTACTGAAAATTTCATTCATGTTTGCATGCATTTTCAGTCACTTCTACTTTCACTTAGTGTCGCCATGAATTCATTGTCTTATTTCCTTTCAACTTCCAGTCGGCAAGTCGAGCCAACCTTGACCCAGACTTTGCCTTCACTGAGATAGCATTGCGCAATCTAGGGAAGGAAGGCCCTACATTCCTCTCCATAAATGTGCATTTTTGTCCAACACTTTCCTCCAGGACTGTTTTGCACATTTTAGAGGGACAGTGGCTGCTGGCCCAAAAATTGCACAATGCAGTCCCTAAGCCTGTAGTCACTCCCAGCTCGAAATGCGCATTGCGCAATCCCAATAGCCAGCTGTTAGAAAATTATATATTACAGAGCAATGGAACACATAAAATATATTGCAGAAATATAAACATAGAAACACATAAAAACAAGAGAGACACAGATATACATGGTTCACCCAATTTGGGCTACGTCCACGAAGAAAAAGCCAGTCCTTCCTTTTATATTATCCAATAAATGGAAGAGATACAACCTACAACCGATCCGTTGTAATTCCCTCTTCACTCTCACATCAATCTCCTCTCTCTTTCTCACTCAGAATACATATCTACATAGATGCAATACAATTCCCTCATATATAGCGAGGGGTTGACTTCTAAGGCAAAAAACCCTAAATTAAACATAACTTCTATCATCAAATCTCGGCCTAATGAATGACCCAGATTGACTACGAAATTACAACATTTTACAAGGCAATTTTACATATATTGTTATCTATCGCCCCCCCTAGACCCCCCTGGCAGCAAACATTTTACGAGTAGCATTACCGCCACATTATGAAGTGGGGTCCAAAGTGGCGATACCTCTAAATAAAGAAGATAATCAGGCTCCACACCTAACAGCGGCAGCTAGTCTGGATTGCGCATTGTGTAAATCCAGAAGCCAGTCTCACCTCCCAGACAACCCAGACTACCTTTTGCATAGTTCTGGCAACCAGTCACCCAGCCTCCCCACAGAAATTGTGCAATCATGCCCATCAGTCTCCCAGGTATGTGTTGTGTCATTCCCCGAATTTTCTTTGGTTTTCACTGACATATTTCTTTCCATGCATTGTGCTTGTTTCCATATTTTTCAGGTGTTCATCTGTCTCTTAGAACTACCAGATAGCAGTACCGTATCAATGGCCTCCAAGAGAGTAGGATCACAAGACACTGATGGAAATGCAGTCAGAGCAGCATTTGAGCGAATGTCCTCTAGTCTAGCAATTTATGAAGATACAAAGTTGTATCTAGACAGGGACATCAAACTAAAGTGGCAAGAGGTCAATGAAGCATTTACAAGCACTTTTGATGAAAGCCTCGAATACCGTCAGGTGTACGTGAACATTCACAAGTCTGGCTTGTATCGAATTGCATGCAGATGCCCCGCGTTCCCATGCGCGGACATGATACACTAGATCATCTCTTACACTAATCTCGAGATGATGACCTTGAGCAGTGTAAGTGGGATGAGGCTTGCAACCTTCTGGGCATGAGATTATGATGAGATGTATCAGATGTCAGAGCCCGTGACTGTCATGAAAACTCCATTCATCTTAGCCAACAACAATGCTAACTCCAGAGACATTTTGAAGAACTGGGTAAAGGAGCCAACTCAATTTAGGTTGACACCCAACCGGATCTACAAGACGAAGATACTGAGGAAGGCGTACCAATACTTGGTCATATTTGCATGTCGACTGTATGACCAAGCAAGCACGGAAACCTTCCCACAGAGTTGGGTGATCACACTGGACCTAATGGCTAGATAAGGAAAACCATGTAACTGGTCTGACATATTGGTTCATTATTTGAAGGAACAAATAACGAAGGCTCGACAATCACCTGGAGGTATGCATGCAAATATTTACATGTCTACCTACATCCTAGATGTAGTCTATGCCCAACAAGAGTTCTCCGGTTTGGAGTGGGCATGGTCACCAGGGGAAAATGGTGTGAACACATATTTCAATTTGTTGACTGAATGCAGCTTCAGAGGAGTAATCACACGACTTTCCGATCATTTTTTCACCCCAGTGTAAAAGATGATATTTGAAAAGGATCCACCCTGCATGTGAAAGGAAGCAATGGAGGAATTGATAGGCATTGTAGATTGGTATGCCTCACCGTCTGGCACCTTCATCCAAATGTTTAGTGCGGAGAAGCCTCTACATGTTCTACCGAAGTTTTCCTTGGACATGCTTGTAATGCAAGAAGTGACATATCACATCTCAGCAGGATTGAAAACTAGACTACACTAGAAAAAGAAGGCACCTTGGCCCGCTTTTCCATTACAGATTGGGTTATATGAGATCCAGAGTATCAAGCAAGCAGATGTCTAAGCAGAACATATGAAGAAGTAGCCACTTGACGTCCGAAGCTAAAATCCATATGACCCACATTGCATTGTGAAATATCACTGCACGATAGTTTAGCTCAACTTGATCCATAGGGCATTTCATTGGGCCAAGGAGGACCCATGGAGATATTGCTATAGCTTCTCCAGACCCAATGAACAGGTTGGATTCACTGTGGAGTGGTTAGCAAAGCAACATGAAGCAGCGTCATGGAGAGCACCAACAACAGCACCACCAGCAGTAGCAGCAGAGGCAAGCATACCAGTGCAAGACAAAGGTAAGGGGAAGATTGTCGATTGCATGGAGGAGGAGCAAAGCTGCAAGTTTTGAGAAGATACATTGGTAGAGAAAGTAGCTATGGATATAGAAGAAAAAAGCACCGACGTGACATGCGAATCACACAAAGGTAGAGGGATAAGAGAACAATGGAAGAAGTAAAGAAGGAGTTGCATGTGTTCAGGGATCAACTTTGAAAAGAACAAGAGCTGCGCAAATAGGAGAGGGAAGCGCAATAGCAGTAGATATAGCAGGGGGCGCAACATGAGCAAATAGATGAAGCAATTCCCATACAATTAGTTGATTCATCAGAACAACTGGAATCAGGCGAACAGGGTGAACCATCGCAGGAGCAAGACTTTGCTCATGAGATAGAACAAGCACTTCAGCAGTTGGATGCAGACATGGGGAAATGAGAGTTGGAATAGGACATCGACCTCATGCCTCACCACAAAGCAGTTGACTCACCCGCTTCAATGCATCCAGATGATGAGAAAGTCTCGATTGAGCAAGGAGGTATTGTGATGTAGGGTTACCCTAGCTTACACCCACAGTATGCATGTAAAATGCATAAGCACATTTGTCCCAGGAATTTTAACTCTCTAAGGAGTCAAATATTCATTTAGAGTATGGTTAGGGCCCCTTTCTTAATCTCTGTAGAATAATTTATAGGCTAACCAAATCTAACCCTTAATCCATCCTTTCCTTTCTATTGGAACTCATTCACCCTCATAAACCTTCATTAACCCTTAGTCACATATGTATATAACCTTCCCACTCTTAACTTTGGTTATGTGTAAACTTAACCAATAAACCTTATCCATGCATTATTTCTATTATACCCCTTTTTAATAGAAATACATATAAACTTACCTTTAACCCGGGACTTCAACTCTATCGGAATACACCGGAAAAACCTGACCGAGCACTTAAACTGGACTTCAAAAAACATTCACCCACAACTATAATTATCATCGGGTCCGCACTCCCAAGCCATTTCCGCAGCGCTGCTCCTTCCTTTCTCCTATCTCTGATCAAATAAGGACTGTTGATCTGGCACTCGATCCGACGGTTGTTGCTTAACCTGATCAATCAAACTTGCCTGAAAATCCTCCACCGTCGATCAACTCCTTTTGATCTGATGGTTGACATTGATTTCGGGTAGACAATAAGCACAAAGAATACCCACCTGAAAACGCAGTTTTCTCTCTCTCCTCTGCCGCTACGTGTTGCTTGGTTAGTGGAATCGGGTGACCACTCCTTTTTACCACTTATGGTTTCTACCTCGCCCGAAATACCACTTCCGCTTATAAACCCGCCTTTCTTCTTGGTTAACGTCCGGACTTTTTCGCGCCTAATGACCGTAGATCTTCAACCATCGATGACTGCGATGGCACCCCCAGATTCCTCTTCCACTAGCGTTTCTAGTTAATCTCCACCATTCATTCCTTGATTCAAATCTACGCAATTTAATCTTGGTCACTTATCATCTGACAACCTCGTTCGTTGATCTCCGAGATCCAACGGTTCCTGTGTACTGACACCTCACTTCTTCATTCGTCCCTTTTCTTAACTTCGCTATTTCTTCAATGTTTTCTCGTGGTTTTGGGTTTCTTCATGGTTTCATTCTTTCGCTCTTCTGCTGCTCAACTCTCTCTGAGCTTAACTCTGTGAATTCTCTCTTTTCTACCTCTCCAAAGCTTCACTTTGATCCTTCAATTGGATTCAATGATCCATTATGATTCCTTCGAATCATTCTTCTCCTCTGCGTAGTTCTACAGAACTTTGCCTGCAACCTCTGTTACAGAATACACAACTTTCACGTAATTCAATCATTCAATATTCATTTCACACATCTATATAGTTCTGTAATAAACCTATGTATATATAAGTATAAACAACTGATTACATATCGAGACTCTCTGTCTCTCAGGCCTAATCTTCAATATCAATGGCCTCCTCATTTTACAGTCTGCCTGTAGACTTATATTTATACTAGAAAGGTTCTTTTGAATTAATTTTGGTTCAGATCCTTAATGTACTGAAATGACTTCTAAATGTCCTCTAAGTCCACTTCTAACTCCAGTTAATCCCTAAGAATCCTCTCTAGTTCCTCGAATCATGAAACTACCTTAAGAGTTATAATTGACTTCTAACTCTCTCGTCATTATTAACCACTCATGTTCTCCTTCATTCGAGAGAATTTACAAAATATCTCACATTATCTAATTAATTCCTATCCTACTCACTCAAAAGCCTAAATATTACATTAATTCAACACTTAGGAATCCAACTTCCTTAAAACACATGACCCCCCTATGTCTACTAAAATACAATGATTTCTCTTAGGTTGAATGCTCCTGCATCAGACTCCCAAAGTAGAAAATATTCATGATCTCCTGATCATGTGTCTTCATAAGTTGATAGAAAACCTCTAGGGTCCCAAAATTTAGTTTGTAGCTGCCCAAATGCCTTGCATCTTTGTTTCTGTTGTATGTCTATTGTATTCTGTTTCATATTCCTCTCCTTGTCAATTAGGTTCAAGTTCTGATTGATCATACTTCCTACTGCTATCAATTTCCTCCACATGGACGGTTTCATCATCAACTGCCATAATTATTCAATCTCTGTCTCCAGTTCATCCTTGGACGGGTCCATATTCTACCTCTTACTTCTTCCTCTTTCTCTTTGCTTTAGGTTGTTGCTACTGTCCACTAACTCTTCAAACTGTTGTAGGATACTCCCCCTTTGTAGTTGTTGGTTTACTTTTTCTTCTATTTTTTCTCTTGCTACCATTGTAGACATTTCTCGTACTCTTGCTCCAACTTTTTCTTTGACTCCTACACTTACTGCCTCCCTTTCATCCTTACCCTCTTTCATGATTATTTTTGTCTGCACTGAATCATGACTTTCTAGCATTCTCTCTAGCAATTTAGCATCTCTGTTCCATGGATTAAATTATTCCACAAAATCTTCTTCTTTCATCTTTATTTGGCTGCTCATCTGTGCCAAATTTCCTCTAGCATCTACAACTAAACCTACACTCACAAAACACTTGTTAAAATAAAAAACATAAGGCTTCTGTGCCTTTTCTTCCTTTGGCAACAATTCAGTTTGTTGCTCTGTTTCTTTCTCCTTTGTCAACAAATCAGTATGTTGTTTTGAATTTTTAAAAGAATTCATGAGACTGTCAACTAGTCTCTCCTCCACACCATCTTCTCTAATGATATCTTTCTATCCTTGTTCACTGTAGTGAACTTCTTCCTCTACAATCACATTGTCATACTCTAAATTTCCCAACAAATACTCCAGCAATGCAATTTCTCTGTGACACTTCGCAAGTACTTCATCATCACTTATAATCCCTAAATTTATAAACGAATTGTCAGTTTGAAAATTACAAGGCTCAACAGTTTCAACTGTTGTTTCAAATATAAGTTCTTCAAACTGGACTTCATCTCTTTTCCCACAAGAAATCGTCCCTATGTGGTAACAGTTTCATTACTAAGTTCTTTCTGCTGCAATAAGTCACTGCCTTCCTCATTCAAGAGATATTCTCCCTTATCCTTTACTCCAGAGTATTCATCTTCTGAAAGATACTTTTCCATACTTTTGATAGCTTCAAAATATTGCTCATCCTTTGCAAAACCCTCTTTTGTTAGTGACCAATCATCAGATGTCCTTTCTCTCAAGGTTAAATCCTTTTCATAGGTTTCTTCCTTCTTAACATCTTTCAGTAGATGTCCTTCTTTTTTTCTATCTATCTCAACAACTTCCATGGTTATTTCCACTGTGCCTATCATCATGATGGGCTCATGATCCTTTACTATGTTTTCAACTAACATAGTCTCTTCTTCAAGTTTTCCTTTAATCTCTTGTTGTTTACCTTCTCCAAGAGCTATCCTTGTCTCACCATCTGCATTAATATTCTCCTACATTTGTTCTGCATCCATAGACAAACTATCAGTCTTAAAAACATAAGACCCTGTGGTCCCACTTGATGTTTCAGCCATCATATCTCCTTGTTGTTCCAAGTTCTCTTTATGACTCAGAAATTCTTCGATGGTCTCCTCTTCAATCTCCTCAAGCCTTTCACTTGGTTGCTTGATATCTTTCCCCAACTGTATATGAGACCTATCTATCTCATCTTCTTCCATAACATAATTTAGATTCTTCTTTTCTTCTTCCTCCTTTGTGACAATATCAACAAATTGTTCTTATTTACATGTTGCACCTGCAAATATACAAAAATTGTCAGATTTAAAACCATGTAACCTTTTGGCCTCACTTGAACTTTCAGTCTTCAAGTTTTCATTTCCACATAGAACTTCACCCTGTTCTGCTTCACAAATGGACACTTCCATTTTCATTTCCAACTCACCTTCTTTGATTTTTCCCATTAGCCACCTTACTTGCCTCTGTTGTAGCCTTCTCTACAGCTTATGCCACTTCACTAGCTTCTTCCTCAAGACCCAACCTAGTCTTTGGTTTTCCTCAAGTATCCTCCTTAATACATTGAGCTGTTCTTTTAACTCTACAATTTCCTTGTCAATTTTCTCTTGACTCATCCTCTTTCCATTTGCCTTGGCATCCTCTTTCTTCATATTTCTTCTGCTATGGTCTTCCTCAGAACCTCTGCTATGACTATCAATAGCCATCTTCTTCTTCTCTATCTTCATGAGCTCCTTACTCACTTACTATGAGCTTCATTAAAGCCTCTGCAACAACAAGTCCTCCTTGTTGCAACTTACCTCACCCAGCTTTCCTTTGTACTTGGTATTTTGGCAAGCACTTGGTTCTCTATCTCTGGAACCTCCTTTTGAGCACTTCTCTCTACTCCTTCTAGGATTCAACTCTTCTACACTTCTCAAGAACGTAATTGTCCTCTTGTATTTCAATCACAATGAAATACTTAGTTCTAACCACCTCTTATTTCACTTAGAAAGTCTTACTAACTTCTTCATCCCTCAGAATTTCTACCCACATCCTTTGTGGAATTGCCTTTGTGAGCTGCAACACTACCTTCATAGTAACAAGTATCCTTCTTGCTATATATGCCTCATTAAGCTTCTCTCCTCTTCTGAGCTCAGTCTCTTAACATTTCTCTGGTTCTTTCCTCTGGAACCAATTCAGGCACTCCTTGCTCTAGATGTTGCAACCTTCTCACCTTCTTTTGTTGTTATCTGTGCATCAATGTACAAACACACATTCTCCAATCAAATCAAAACAGAACATATCACCTCTCTGTGCCTACTTTCTGTCAAATTATAATTTGATCCTTCCTTGCTTTCATAAACATCTTTGACACATAGCTTTCTTCTCAATTCCTTCACATAGCATTTCTTTTTTCTGTTTTAACACCAATTGTTTCAATTACAACCTCGCTCTGATACCAAATGATAGCAGGTTTACCCCAGCTTACACCCACAATATGCATGTAAAATGCATAAGCACATTTGTCCCAGGAATTTTAACTCTCTAAGGAGTCAAATCTTCATTTAGAATATGGTTAAGGCCCATTTCTTACTCTCTGCAGAATAATTTATAGACTAACCAAGTCTAACCCTTAATCCATCCTTTACTTTCTATCGAGACTCATTCACCCTCATAAACCTTCATTAACCCTTAGCCACATATGTATATAACCTTCCCACTCTTAACTTTGGTTATGTGTAAACTTAACCCATAAACCTTATCCACACATTATTTCTATTATACCCCTTTTTAATAGAAATACATATAAACTTACCTTTAACCCGGGACTTCAACTCTATCGGAATACACAAGAAAAACCTGATCGAGCACTTAAAACGGACTTCAAAAAAAATTCACCCGCAACTATAATTATCGTCGGGTCCGCATTCCCAAGCCATTTCCACAGAGTTGCTCCTTTCTTTCTCCGATCTCCGATCAAATCAGGACCGTTGATCTGGCACTCGATCCGACGGTTGTATACAACAAGCACGGAGAATACCCACCTGAAAAAGTGGTTTTCTCTCTCTCCTTCGCCACAATGTGTCGCTCGGTTAGTGGAATCAGGTGACCACTCCTTTTTACCACTTATGGTTTCTACCTCCCCCGAAATACCACTTCTGCTTGTAAACCCACGTTTCTTCTTGGTTAACGTCTGGACTTGTTCGTTCCTGATGACCGTAGATCTTCAACCATCGACAGTTGCGACGGCTCCTCCAGATTCCTCTCCCACCAGCATTTCTGGTTAATCTCCACCATTCATTCCTTGATTCAAATCTACACAATTTAATCTTGCCGCTTATCATCTGACAACATTGTCCGTTGATCTCTGAGATCCAATGGTTCCTTTGTATTGACACCTCACTTCTCCATTCGTCCCTTTTCTTGACTTCGCTATTTATTCAAAGTTTTCCTGTGGTTTTGGGTTTCTTCAGGGTTTCATTCTTTCACTCTTCCACTACTCAAATCTCTTTGAGCTTAACTCTGTGAATTCTCACTTCACTACCTCTCCAAAGCTTCACTTTGATCCTTCAATTGGATTCGATGATCCATTATGATTCCTCTGAATCATTCTTCTCCTCTGCGTAGTTCTACAGAACTCTGCCTGCAACCTCTGTTACAGAATACACAACTTTCACATAATTCAATCATTCAATATTCATTTCACACATCTATACAGTTCTAGAATAAACCTCTGTATATATAAATATAAACAACTGATTACATATCGAGACTCTCTGTCTCTCAGGCCTGATCTTCAATATCAGTGGCCTCCTCTTTTTACAGTCTGCCTGTAGGCTTATATTTATACCAGAAAGGTTCTGTTGAACTAATTCTAGTTCAAATCCTTAATCTACTGAACTGACTCCTAAATGTCCTCTAAGTCCACTTCTAACTCCATTTAATCCCTAAGAATCCTCTCTAGTTCCTCGAATCATGAAACTACCTTAAGAGTTATAATTGACTTCTAACTCTCTCGTCATTATTAACCACTCATGTTCTCCTTCATTCAAGAGCATTTACAAAATATCTCACATTATCTAATTAATTCCTTTCCTACTCACTCAAAAGCCTAAATATTACATTAATTCAACACTTAGGAATCCAACTTCCTTAAAACACATGACCCCCCTATGTATACTAAAATACAATGTTTTTCTATTTGGTTGAATGCTCCTGCATCATATTGAGATCCTTGGTGATCAGCTGGAAGGAGAGATGCACAACATCTCATTTGACGAATCTCAACATAGAGTTGTGTAGTCTCACAGAGTATCAACTCCGGAGGATCATGCATCTCCTGCACAATTTTAAGAATGAGTGATCATGACTGATGTGCGCAAACATCCAGCTGCCTTGGCCGATGCAACCAGAGTGTATGCCGAAGCCACTAGCTCAAGTGTTCACTCTCTGATAGCTAAGAATGAGCGAATGGCAAAGGAACTATAGACAAAAAATCAAGGAGGAGACTTGGTGACAATGTCCGCCCGAGCTGAACTGAAGAAGGCAATACTAGATGAAGTATTGTCCCTTGACACAGTTATGTGAGCATTGTACTCCAAGTTTGGTACCGTGCATAAGGCAGTTGTCCATCTCAATGGATGGTAGTAGCGATGTGCTAGAAGATCATGTATCTTGACAAACTTGCATGTTGTTGCTAATGACATGCAAACATGGACAATGAAATACAAGGGAGCCTCGCTTCACTTGCCCAAGATGATGAGGGTCAATGCAGTCGAGCTGAAAGAATGTATCCAAAGTCAGATCTGGAACTATGAAGAGCTCCCGTAGTTCATCACTAGCATACATGCTTCCCATGTACGATTATTCAAGAGTATGGATGTTGTGGTGCGCACACATGCAATCCCATCAATTGGGACTCTCACCGAGGTGAAGACAAAGAAACAGGGCCGACTAGAGCTTGACTCATACTTCAACGAGTTGATGTGTATAGCCACCAGCCCAGACTTTCCCATCGGTGCAGACATCATGCACAAGTAGGTTGTTGGTCCAACCACATTGAAGACAATGATGTGCATGCTTTCAAACAAGTTGGATAGAGGATCCCGAGCAATGTACCCAGTGCTATAGAGGCAAGAGTCAGTTTCAAAAAGATGTCACCATGGAGCACACAGACACCATCAAGGACTACTGATCTTAGCATCAGTATGTTATTGTCGATCAGCATGAGGATGTTGAGGAGTTGGAATTCCATGGTTTTCTAATTTAGAGTGATGTCTAGCTTGGCTTGCTCAAGCCATTTTGTTTCACATGGGTACATGTGCATTGTAATGTAAAGTCATGTCAAGTGTAAGTAGAGTGTCAATAGTTGGATGCAACAGTCATAGAGTAGGTGAAGATTCATGAGGGTAGTTGAACTGTCACAAAGGGGAATGTCAAGGGTCACCCCACCCTTTCCTATGAAGATTCCCTAATAACTCATTGTAAAGGTTTTTGGTTAGCCAAGCTTCCAATAAGACTATCTTGGAGAGAGCTTGGACAATATTATAACGTGCCTTGGCTTCTTCACTACACGGAGCTAATACATCTCTTTAGAGGAGCGGACAGATGTGGCTATAACGTTCCACTATTGGGACTAGTGGTTCGACATGGATGTATTGTATGACTGCAACTTAAAATTATTTATATAATAAGAGCCAACACGTTTCATGCATATGTCATATTGTATTCCAGCTATCTTGTTTACTCTAAATGGTATATGTATCTATTTTCTTACGCATGCATGTTTGGACTATTATGTATAAGTATGTATGAATCTTACTAGAATGTGTTGATTGGTTTAACCATCACTTTGGATTGTTAGCTAACTAGCTTTCCATCTAGTGATGTATTTTCACTTGTGTGTTCCCTTCCCATCCAAGTACTATTACAAGTTTCCAAGGGGTGCACTCATCTCAACCCACGTGTTAGAACCTCTCATGCACCTTCCTTGACTCACTGCAGTTGTCACACCCTTGCTACCAACAAAGTTATCTTACTTGCCTCTGTGTGAAATCGCGGTCAAGGCATTACCATACGACCCACTGTTGGGACTTCTACACCAAATGGTCTGAGGTCTAATTGGGAATTCTTACCGAGGAGATCCCTTTGACATGTTGGCAGGTCCAGCACCGTCAACACTTTCCTTTCTCTATTTTCTCCTGTTATGTCTACCCTAGCTCTATCTACCAATCCTCAGTTTTCTCTTGTATTATTGTCGACTTTGGCTCAGTTGATTGTTCTGGATAAGTAAGTTCATATAGTATGGTCAATTCTAGGTGAGTTGGTTAAGTTTCTTACACACACAAAGATAAGAGAAAAGGAGAGAAAAAAAAAGTAGTGGGATACCAACAAATAAGAACTTTATTTATATATCATAGTTATTATAACAATTCCCTCTAATATATACTCTCTTTGTAACGTCAATAGACTGTTTATATTATATGTTTTAGTCACAAGGTTGTCGTAATTACCTAGCTACTTTGTCAAGTCGACCTAACTTGTGTGATCAATCCAATCACATTCTAACTTGGTCAATAAATCCAACTTGCATGGTTGACTTACATTCTGATTTGATAGTCATTAAGGTTTGACTATTGGACCTAGTCTTTTGAGTTGACTATCCCTTCCAACATCTCCGTCCGACTACATTTCTTTGCTCATACTGAGCAAGTAGGAGATATGAAGTACAATGAGAAAATGATTGTGAGAGAGGATAATATATAAAATATATTTTTTAATTTAACAAGTATTATGATTTTGGTTGTTGTGATTCTTGAGTACTTGGATATTATTTAGAATTTGATTTTAGTGTTGGTAAAGCTAATAGAGGTATTATTAATACTTGTGAGGATGTAGTTTTACTTCTTCAAAATAGTCGTGGGTCATGTATAGAGTGGTACATATCTACCAAGTGGTTCACCCAAATGGAGACATTTTCGATTAGACCTTCAAAGTAATCCACTAGTTCTTCCTCTATACCAAATTTCCACCATGTTATTGCAGGACCAACCACTAGTTTCTTATGCCGAATAATACCCTAGATACAAGTTGATATGGGAACAAGGAGCCCACCTCAAAGTCTTGTAGAGTATGAAGCGAACTAGGACCACCTAGAGAAACTGCCCAAGTAGGTCACACAGTTAACCTCCGTGAATAAAACCCTATCCCACCTCCTGCGATGGGTTTAGACATGACAATGTTAACTACAGAGCCATCCTAAGATTTTTCATTAAACATTGATTTCCAAAAATATATTTGATGCGTTAGAAATTGTTCTATTATTCCCATACCCTGATTGAACATATTTTTTCCTATTCTTGTTAGTTAGATACAACATTTTTTGAGTCAGGAGCCATTGACCACCTTTCTGACAATTTCCCTATTAGTGTCTTCAATTGAACTGCACCAGGTTTTGCGATTTCATCCACAATAATGGGCCTAGCCACATATTTTCTAATTTTCAAGGCTTTCCTTATGTTCTACTATCATATAGAAATACCAAATCTCATTTCTTTATGTCTTTATTTTTAATATGTCAATCATGTCATGCCTTTTGTTGTCATTTTTTAATCTCTTAATGATGCAATGTAATATGTCTTTCTTCCTATAATAGATTTAGGTGGTGGAGCCTCTTCCACTAAGCCCTATTGGTATTATATTTTAGGAAAAGATACTTTTGGAGCGTTAATCCTAAATGAAGTGGAACTACTACTTCTTGGCCATGCACTAACTTGAAGGGTGTATATCTAGTTGATCTATTATATATAGTTCTATATGCCAACAATATTTCTTGTACTTTCTCATTTTAGTCAACTTGGTCAATCCCAAAAATATTCATTAATCCTTTGTGCAAAGTTTTATTAAACTTATCAACCAATCCATTTGCTTGTGGATAATGGGTGGAACTCTTTCTCTGACCAATTAATAACTTGCCTAAGTAATACTTTGATTCTCCCATTTACATAAATATATTCCTTTATCAATAATTATGGTTAATGGAAAACCAAATATTATGACTATATTTTTATAAATAAATTTTGCAACAATTTCTTTTGTGCATGATTCAATTATTTTTTCTTATTTCCATTTCAAGAGGTATTTGACAACAATGATAATATACTTTTCTCCACTTATTTTTATTAATTATGGGAATGGGATGATAAAGTTAAATAGCCAAATTTCAAATGGTAAACATGGTTTTACCAAATTTAGAAACATCTCATATTTCCATAATGGTCAACCCATTAGATAACAAATATCACATTTCTTTACATAGTTTCAACAATCATAATGTAATGTCATTTACCAAAGAATGGTATAAATAATATTATATGCCATCATATCCATTTGATAGTGTCCTTCTACTATCCTTGTATGTGCTTTATTGATTATCCATTCTCTAATGTTATATAGTGCATTAATGAAGGACATTGTTTGGTCCCCACTTTTATAAATACCCATTCATTACTCTGAATGATGCAATTTTCATTAGTAGGAATTTCTTATTCTTTTTTAGAAGTTCTTCGAGATCTTTCCCTTCTAAAATTTTATGAAATTTATGCTAAGTCATCCATATTGCCATGATTTAGTGAGCGTTAAGTAAATTTTCGTTGATTCCAGTCATCTATTCTCTCGTTTCAAGTTGAAACATGTGGCTTGATCTAACATACATCTTACCTAGTGTTATAGACATTTTTGTGCCTTACAACTCCAAGCATGAAATGTCCATAAACCAAGGGCTCCTAAGTCCCTAAAAGTGTTGTTCTAACCCCTAAAGGAACAAGGTCAACAAATTACAGCTTCTCCCAGAAGTTCTCCACCAAAAACTGCTCAGAATAAGTCAAAACAGGATCATTTCAGCTGCTCCACTGGCTAGGTGCATTGCATTGCACCTAAACACACTGGCTAGGTGCGTTGCAATGCACCTAAATGCACTATGAGGGTGCGTTGGGTGAGAAATGACAAATGGCAGTGTCATTCCGCGAGGTGGAGAGACAATGGAAGCTTCCAGAATCTTCTCCTATGACACTTGCCTCACTGAATTCGACCAAGGATGAGTAAGAGGCCTTCAGTCTCCAAGTGGAAGCAAGAACTGACAGAGAGAAGACACTAATCAAATCATAAGCTGACTCATCCTCCTTACACATATCTATATATGGATCCCTCATCCTAGAGATTCGGAGGCTGGAATTTTGCACATTGTAAGGAATTGTTGTTGGTTTTGAGACAAACATCAGAGTATTGGGTGATCTATGCTTTGTTGGAGGTGAAGAGGGGCTTCTTTGCTGGGAGGTTGATGCTGGGTTAGGAACCATCGGTTGTAAATCCTCCTGGATCTTTTCTTATTTATCAATAAAAACTATTTGAGTTTTTCCTCCATGCTTTTGTATCATTGATGCTTGTTACATTTGTATGGTTAACTTAAATCAGATCCTAAGTTGTTTATGAATATAGATCCATGTCTTTGTATAGTGTTCTTCTTCTGTGATCTTACAGGTACTTGGTGAAGCTGGGCAAGTAAGGGAGCAGGTAGCTGGAAGCTGTCAAAGAAGAGAGGGATTGGATCAAAGGATTAGCGCAAGACACAGGTTGGTTCTTTCCATTCCTCTCCATCTATAGTTCATTAAGGAAATACAAAAGTAGTTTTTCTCTGTTTGTTTCTAAGGCAGCTGTCACACCTTAGTGGGATAGAGTAGTTCTAAATAGACACTTTTCCCGGTAACAAAATGACGACTCCGCTGGGGAGAATGTCTAATTAGTTTGTTTGTGTATCTCTTTGTTGTTTGTTTCATAAACTTATAAGTAGAATTCGAACTGCATTTGCCATAACAAATGCAAAGTAGACATCTGCTGCTTCAATCCATTCACTGGATCTGTTTATGATTTGAACAACTGATTCACAAACTATCTGATTGCCCTTGTGATAGCTCTTAGACCCTCCTTAGATCTACCCCTGATTGTGCATTACTGATTGCTTTTACTCGGCAAAAAACCAAAGACTAAACTGCAAACTGTGACCCAGAACCCGGACAGATTCTCGTTTCTGGCCCAGCGCAAGTACTGTTAAGAGATCCTGCATTTCAACGCACTTCCCGAAAGGGCAACCTGCGCTGCAATGCAGTTTCTCTGTGTTACAGGTGCGCTGATCAGACTAGCCCTGTGCAGCTGAGGTTCTTGTGCTTCATTCTCTCCAGTTCTATCTCTGAATTTTGCTGCCTGTGATCAGTATATGTCTGTTTAAAACCCCTTTTCCTTGTTGTTATTCCGCCTCCTTTGTACAAAAGAACTGTAGATGTTTTTGTGTGTTTGTTGAGTCGTTTACAGTTTTCCATTGCAAAAGTAGAATAGTCGTACTGTCGTCCTTTGATTTAGATCTATCGCAAGTGTCGATTTCAATCATAGGAGAAAGTTTGATTGCTGTTGATGGTCAATTATACTTTTACTATTGCCTTTGGTCTAAATTGGTGATTTTCTAGTGTCAAAAATGAGTATTCATTTCAAAATCGTAAAGTGTCATAATCATCTCTATCTTTTGATTTCGAAAAGAAGCTTGTTTGTGTTTGTCGCTTGAAAGCAAATTCAGATTTGTACATCAACTTTCTTTTTAGCATCAATACTAAGAAAGTCGAAAACAAATACATGCATGTGCATTTGCATATAGACAGTATGTTTGGCTTGATTTAGGAAAGTGCATTTACAGTGTGCTCTTTGCTCTTTGTGAAAAGATTGTGTCTTTCTTTTCCTCTAGTAGCTAGGATTTTCATTGCACAAAAGAGATAAAAGTTTGTTTATCATCTTTAGATTGCATTTTAGGAATTACATCTACATCTCGTGGTGAACCCAAAAGGAAAACTTCATAAGCAAGATCAACTTAAAATAAATTCAATGAATCTAACAACGCTTTGGAACTTAACACACAACATTTAGAGGTCTAGGCTAGAGACGTATTCTGGCGTCGTAAAGCCTGGTAACTGTTGTCCTCACTGATGGTTGGGTGATTCCTCCACTTTGAGACGATCAGTTCCAGTACGGACTTGTGCTCCCACGTACTTTCGAGTATATTTTGGGAGACCCCTATAGGCTTAAATCCTTTATCCTTAGGAAGCCGTGTCTGCCGCCCTATCGATCTCAATGCACTGAACACAGCATTTGGGAAGATTGACTACCGTACCGTAAAAAGTATTCTGCAGTTTTGCGATTGGTTTGGTACTCCCTCTACCTAGACCTCCAGAGCAGTCCCTTTCATTCCTTTTCAGACTCCTTAACGGAAAAGGTCCATCTGAGCACTTGTCACTTTAGGCTCATTAAAAATCGAAGGAGACTAGAGTCATCTTTTGTTTTTTCTCGACTCTTAAAAACTGAAAAAACAAGTTGTGTCAAAGCGTATAAAATTTATTTTAAACGGAATATTCATTACCCTTTCCTACGTTGATCTTGGGTTGAGAAAATGGAGTCTACCAACCAAGGAATTCCCCTTGGAGGAAATCCTAGTCCCTTCTCCTCTTAGGGAGATGTTGGTGCGCCCCGTATGGCTACATTGTTGCTTCCAGGGCTGACAATTGGTTTGCCTGTATGGCTCTTCTCAACCTCTGTCGTTCAAAACACCACTATTCCTGAACAATCGAATCAGCAATTAGACGAATCCAGAGTTTCCCACCAGCCTTCTACTTCCTCTAATTCTTCCTCTCCTCCTTCCTCTTCGCTTGATGGGGCTGGTAAAGCCAAAATTCAAGTTCCTAAGGAGAAGAAAGAAAAGAAGAAGAAAGAGAAGAAGAAGAAGGAGCCAAAGGCGAATGGGGGAAAACGAGTGTTGTCTAATGAAAATCCACACACTGCACCGACCAGGCCTAAATCGCCATGTGTCATTTGCAAAGGAGACCACTTTCACAGAGATTGTCCTTGCATCCCTCAGATATTAAGGGACTGGTCTCCTCGTTTGCACAACCCGATGTCGTCAACGTCTGATGATCATGTTGAAAGCACACCATCAACTAGTGAAAGTGAAGCCCCAGGACAAAAAGGGAAATGTAGATTTCCTTGTAAACTGTGCAAAGGCGATCATGCCGTCCATCGTTGTCCCTTCTTAGATGAAGCTAAAAGAGTTTTGGATGATCGTCCGGTTTCACCATTACGACTTCCTCCTGGATATAAAAAACTCTTGCCAAGTCCATCACTAGTTGAAAATCCGGCTGGCCCGCTCACGTGGTCGGCTGAAGCACCTATCATTGAAGATAAACCATCTGGATCCATACCAGACGAAAGTCAAAAGGTTGAGGTGGCAGTTGACCCGGTCTTGCCTTCAGAGGTTTCATCTTCAGATGATACAATCACTAAAGAGAACAAGGATGACACCGTCCAAATTATTTTCATAAGCACAGACTCCAGCGAACATGGGGGCAATTTACCCGTTCCTTTACCGCAGGAAGGAAATTCGCCAGAGTCGTACCCGGCCATCTATTCGGTCCCTCCTGTGATCCGAGCAACCTAGTTGTCTCCTTCGACTGGAATCAACTAGGCAGACCCCGTTTACCAACAAGCGTACCATTCCGAATTATCGTTCAAATATATAGAATGGTTATGGCTGGTACCATCATAGATGAGGGGGCTTCTGTGAGTATCCTTTCCTCAACTGCTTGGAAAGCGCTTGGTTCACCATCGCTTTTGCCTGAGATGAGAAATCTGACAGGCTTTGATAAAGGAACCAGTCGACCTTTGGGATCCTCCCCGATGTGCCCATAACATTGAGAAGGAAAACAGTTTGCATGAACGTAATGGTAGTTCGAGGACCCCTAGATTACAATCTACTCCTTGGACGAGACTATATTTATTGCATGGGAGCAATTGTCTCCTCACTCTTTAGAGTAATGTGTTTTCCGCACGAAGAAAGAGTGGTCAAGCTCGTGGACCAGCTTTCATTCCTCGGATCATACAGAGCAAATAGTCATATACCATCCCTGAATGGTATTTTCACGCAAGAAATGTCTCAATCCCCAGTCCATCCTCCCGATGAGCGTGAGTAATTCAGAGAGATATGACTGAAACCCAGGGGGCATGCACCCTGGTCTGCTTCGGCAGGAAAACTTCGGGTATAGGGTAGGTTTCCGCGGGAGAATATGACTAGTCTGTACCCCCGTCCGTGATTGGAAGAGGGGGTTATTCTAGAACAAGATTCTCTTGTCAAAGTTATGTGAGTTGGCGAGCGCCGCCACTCACCTTTGTTTATCTCGGTAGACATTTCCGAAGAAGTGTTTTGTTTGCGCTGTGAATAGAACAATCTTTGGGTAATCTGTAAGAGGTAGGCCTCTCTCGGTAAAACAAATGTTTTGGCGGAGAGAAGTAGAGGTAACCTTGAAACTCTGTTTTATACCTGGGGGCATGCAAACCTTTTGGGAATGCAAGCAAAGAGCGATTATTTATCTGTTTTTTGGATTAGTCGTTTCCTAACTTGCATAAAGAAAGGATGTGGGGCAAAACTCTAAAAATTGCCGTTTTTATATGAGACATTCTTATCATACGACTGGATTAATCGAGCAGTGTTACCGCAAGGTTCAAGCTCGTTAAAAAATAAACCCGCATCGAGCAAATGTTTCCACCCGCGTTTAAGCTCGTTAAAAAATGAACTATTCCCCCGGTAAATAACCACCGTGAATGTAGCACTTCAGCCATTAAAGCCTTGGTCGTGTTTGCACTGTCACCTCCACTTTTTCATTGGCCGATCATTCACCTCCACTTGATTGTTTACCCATTTTGAGGAACAGATGCGAAGAGTGATTTCACTAGCCATCCTTGTGACACTGCCGTGATTGGAAAATTCCAAACCTTACTTGGAATCAGCTGCTACCCGTTTTATCACTCGTTCCTCAAAAGACGAGTCTTCTTTAAGCTCTTTTCAACTGACTCGTAAAATATGAAAAGATTGCTGAGTCCTTGGCCTTCCAGCTCGTTAAAGGGACAGGAAGTGCTATCCCTCCTCTAGATTTTAATATTTTTGGACCTGAGGGATTATTACACAAAAAGATCGAGCGCTTGTTTTGTTCGGCTCGTTAAAACTATCGAAAATTCATCCCTTCTGTATTGTTTTATACTTTTTTGGACTTAAGGGATTAGATGACGAAAAATGAATTTTGGAGTTACCTTTACGTACCTTTTTAGACTCTCTAAAATTGAAAAGGACTGAGTTATCTTTGTCGTTAAACTCGTTAAAAAGATTAATAGCGACAAACTTGTCTTTAGACGAGAACGAGTTTCACTATTGCTAGGCTCGTTAAAACATAGCGATGGGTTTGCCCGAAGGGAAAATTATAGAACAGCATATGTTATCCTCCTCAAGCTTGACAAAAATAAAGAGGTACTGGTCAGCAATGACTGGGGAAAAATTGGGAAGAAAACTCAAAGAATCTTTATTGGTAGCAAGTCGCTCTTGAACATGACACTTCTACTCCGTGCCCGAGTCGGGTTGGGTTGTTTCATTCACTGGTCACATCGCCATGGTCACACCATACCATCCACATTTGGGGTTAATGCTACCAATCCATCACATCAGTGTCGCCGACATGTTCAAGAGAAGTCATCCAGAGAAGCCACCTGTGTCCCACCCACTACCATACATTATACTCCATTTTTTCATGACCGCCACCCTGAACCATATGTCATCAGATCGTTTTCACCTCCATCAAAATCATTTGCTCCATTCCGTGTCATTGATGTGGGATTAATTAAGGCCCTCCTGTGACGGATCACTTCTTGTCGACATCAGCTAATTATCCAAGAAGTTGGTCTAGGAACACCCCATTCAGTACTTTGAAGCTTGCATGCCTCAATGGCAAGTTTCTCACTTCCGGCGACAGGTTTACATCAATGACCTTCGACCGAAATATTTTGCGTGGTGTTCGATGCCAAGTTCTTTATTCACACCACGTGAATTGTACTGTAGTACCTTGAGGATCATTATCATTATCGGTGATTCCTCTCGCGCTTGTTAACAATTTACATCATTGACTGGTAATCAAGCGATGTCTTTCCATGTTCGACTTCAGAACATTTCTCACATGGATCGACTTGTACTTCGAGTGAAGATCGGACGAGATTGAAGACCCCGGATCGAGTTTCATCCATCTGGGCTGCGATATATATTCAGGGAAATAAAGACATTAAATGTACAACATTGCAGCACAGATAATCATCCTACCAAAAGGATGATGGCTCTATCAGAATCATCAGTCTACAATCAGACGAGTGTCTGTCCTATGTACATAAAAATGAATTTATAAAGCTGAGCATGGGAATGCCCGCCTCAGCTAGATCATGAAAAACAGTATGAAGATAATGTATTGTATTGTATCTTATTACAGGTCTCCTCCCAGCATTGAAAGAACTTCGGATCCTCATAATAAAGCATTTCACCCGACACCAAAAGGTTAACGGCGTCATACTTTAGGGGGCAATTGTTATAGACATGTTTGTGCCTTACAACTCCAAGCATGAAATGTCCATAAACCAAGGGCTCCTAAGTCCCTAAAAGTGTTGTTCTAACCCCTAAAGGAACAAGGTCAACAAATTACAGCTTCTCCCAGAAGTTCTCCACCAGAAACTGCTCAGAATAAGTCAAAACAGGATCATTGCAGCTGCTCCACTGGCTAGGTGCGTTGCATTGCACCTAAACACACTGGCTAGGTGTGTTGCAACGCACCTAAATGCACTATGAAGGTGCGTTGGACGAGAAATGACAAATGGCAGTGTCATTCCGCGAGGTGGAGAGACAATGGAAGCTTCCAGAATCTTCTCCTATGACACTTGCCTCACTGAATTCGACCAAGGATGAGTAAGAGGCCTTCAGTCTCCAAGTGGAAGCAAGAACTGACAGAGAGAAGACACTAATCAAATCATAAGTTGACTCATCCTCCTTACACATATCTATATATGGATCCCTCATCCCAGAGATCCGGAGACTGGAATTTTGCACATTGTAAGGAATTGTTGTTGGTTTTGAGACAAACATCAGAGTATTGGGTGATCTATGCTTTTTTGGAGGTGAAGAGGGGCTTCTTTGCTGGGAGGTTGATGCCGGGTCAGGAACCATCGGTTGTAACTCCTCCTGGATCTTTTCTTGTTTATCAATAAAAACTATTTGAGTTTTTCCTCCATGCTTTTGTATCATTGATGCTTGTTACATTTGTATGGTTAACTTAAATCTGATCCTAAGTTGTTTATGAATATAGATCCATGTCTTTGTATAGTGTTCTTCTTCTGTGATCTTACAGGTACTTGGTGAAGCTGGGTAAGTAAGGGAGCAGGTAGCTGGAAGCTGTCAAAGAAGAGAGGGATTGGATCAAAGGATTAGCGCAAGACACAGGTTGGTTCTTTCCATTCCTCTCCATCTATAGTTCATAAAGGAAATACAAAAGTAGTTTTTCTCTGTTTGTTTCTAAGGTAGCTATCACACCTTAGTGGGATAGAGCAGTTCTAAATAGACACTTTTCCCGGTAACACCTAGTAGAATAATAACATTGAATTTCAATTCTTGAAAGAGAAACAACCACCCGCAAATTATTCCTTGGTGAACTACTTTATTCAACAAGTATTTGAAGGCCTACTAATTTGTAAAAAATGTAAATGGATTTTCCGACAAATAGTGTCGAAATTTTCGTGGAGCGAAGATCATTGCCAAGATTTATCTCTTAGTCATAGAATAATTTTGTTCAGTTTTATTATTTTTTTCACTAGCATAGGCATATGGATGATTGATTGTCTCATCAATTGGTTGATTTAAAATCAATTCAACTGCGACACTGAAGGCATTGGCATGATCATGGAACTTCTTTGTACAATTGGGAAGTGTTAATATTGCCACTTTCAGTAGTTTTTGTATAAGTTATTCAAATGATATGTTGCATTTATCAGTCCATATAAACTTGACATCTTTGTGAAGAAATTCATTGAGGGAAAGGTGATGTCAAATTAGTGACAAATAAATATTATATAATCTGAGTATGCCTCATAATTTTTTTTATATATTTCTAATTTACCAAGGGCTTAATATAAAGAAAGAATTTTATTTTGGCTATATCCACTTTGATGACATCCTTACATAAAACATGTCCACTCAGTATAATAATAGGTGTTGTGAAAATACATTTTTTAAATATTGATGGAAATTTGCATTTGTCTACGTATTTCTAACATCATTCTAAGCCAATGTATGTGTTCTTTTAAGAAGTTATATATTGTCCAATCATCAAAGTATAAAACCATGGTTTTGTAAGTATATTCTTGAAAAGAATTGATAATTATCCTTGAAAGGACTATTGGAGAATATTTTAGTACAAATGGCATTACTCTATTTAAAAAAAGTCAAACTTCTAATATGAAATTTTCTTTATCTTGATCTTTTGCAGCAATTGGTACTTAGTCATAGCCTATAAAACTATTAGTAAATTAATAAAGATCATGTCCCATGACCTTATTTATGATATCATCGGAAAAAGGAATTGGGAATCAATTGGTTACCATTATTTTGTTCAAGCATTAGAATTAAAAGCAATTTTTGAGTTTTTTTGGGTTATGTTTCTTTGGTTGGACAACTACGCCCATTTTGATTTATCAATGGTGCATGATATCCCAATCGATAACACCCCTTTAACTTATTTTTAAATAATGGGTTTGTACTTATGTGATAGCTTATATCGTCATTTTTTAGTTGGATTAGCACCAAGGATGTGGTCAAATTTCACCTCTTCCATTCCTTTACTACTAGTATTTTTTTGTACTAGAGTTATTGACCACTAAGTTGAGCTTGTACTCACGTAATCTGGGGTCAATATTGACTAAAACCCCTATAACCCATAGTTATAACCACCATGCCCTCAAGGGTAACAACACGAGCTTGGAAGTTGAGGGATTTGAACATGGGACCTTCATCCCTCACATAATTTTACATACCATGATATTTCCAAGAGAGCTACCCTTGGGGAGTTGCTTTACTAGTCCTTTTAAATCTTTATAATCTTGTCCAAAAACATCATAGTATTCTTAGAGTAAGTCAAATATTTCCATTAATTACCTTCCCAGCGAATTGTTGCCTATCCAAGCCATCTACAGTTAGTCATCTATGGAAATATTATATTCTTTTGTTTTTAAATCGGTACTCATCCATTATAGTAGTTTTGATTCTTTTATTTCTCTTTTTCCTTCAACAATTGATTATATGTCGATTGGAAGTCAAGTTTTTCATCTTTATCATTGTCTTTGTGGGATATGTTTAACACCATTCTTATGTTTTTATTCATCTCTAGATTATCTTTCCTCCATTTAATAATTGTAGTGAAAAACTTACATTTTCCATATCAATCCAATGAGCAATTGATTTGTCATGGCATTTGACTAGATTACAAGTCGAAGTCGAGCCCATGTCGAATTTCAACTTTCCTATTTTAAATATTTCTTCTAAGTCTTATTGGAAACCTTGAGAACTACTAAGAGGGGTGGGGTGAATTTGTAATGTGATCTATCTACAATTTTTACCAATTTTAACTTCTCAACTAAATTAGACATATTATTGCAACACCTCACAATATGTTAGCATCCAAAGCATATGAATAAAAAATAAGCATGTAACCATGTAAGTAGCTGAACCAAAACAAACATGAGAGCAATAATGAATACCACATCAAAGCACAAACACAACATCACACATGAGACACTAGATATCTAGTTGAAATATTTCAGGGAGAAAACCACCCTTGTTGTTGTTGTGCTGCTCTAAAACCATATTATGCCAAGAAATGGTCTTTTACATAGATTTTCTCCCATAATTTATGAGAGTCGACCTCATATACTTTGTCCAAAACCCATCAACCAAGATACTTGATTCTACTAAGCAGCGCAAAAGGCTATGCCCTGACATGTATCTATGGACAACCATCTGCTAAAATCCACCACGATTAATGATCCTCATCCAACTCTGATTGGATTATCCAACTACCATTGGATGGAGAAACTAATCATTTCACCAATGCTATAGAATCATTGATCCACTCTAAAGAAGTCAGTTCTCCTCTACACTATGTGGACCTTGTTTCATATATTTTCAAACTAGATGCCAAGACTCTCTTCTCAACATTATTCAACTTTACAATACAATAACAAAACACAATCATCAAAACAAATAAAGACACCACAACATATTATCTCTACTCAAGCAAAATAGTGGCCACATTGAAACCATCAAATCTGCAACAATACAATCATCCAATGACATAAACATATCTCACACTAAGCCATAACATCAAATTCTCACTTCAAAATATAATTTATGCATAATGAAATATCCAATATAACACAATGACTATCTACCAAATGCACCACCAACACCTACAAAACAAACGTGAGAGTCACAAATATATGAGACACTCTATACTCTCTCTCATTTATGCTATAAAACTCTGGTCCATATACTAAAAAATAATCTTTGCTACAACAACCTCAAATATGATATGAACATTAATGCATTGCTTTAGCAATTTGCTCCATTCTTTCCCATTTTCACTCATACACTGAAGACTACTTCTCACAACTTAGTTTGAAGCATTCCTCTTCTATGCAGCCTTCTCTCACTCACACAATCACTAAACCAACCATCAAACAACTCCAAATTCAATTATATAAAACATATAGGGTGAATTGCACTTTTGGACTAGGATCAAGAGTGAAAAAAGTTGATGAAATCAAGCCATTATCACCACTACTTGTGCACTTAAGGTGTTCACATTCATTGGAGAAATTTCTCAAACCATCTCTAAACTTTTGCAATTAGTATAGAAGCTTCCATGTATTTCCAGGTTGAAATACATCTGTTATGCAAGAGGAATCTGGAGGAAAAACCCTTCAAAATAGAGTAACACTCCCTATGATTTGCCGAAATGTGTTATAACTATATTTTCCAAGACATTTCCAATGTTAGTAATGCTCTGTGGCTCACTGCTAACTTGCATTACCCCTCATTAGGTCTCCTTCCTCAAGGTCTTTTCTAGCGAAATTTCAGAAGGATGTCTAGGACATCTTTCTCTTCTCCCAAAAGAAATTTTTCAGCATGACACTGGGCATAAGCCCCTAAACAAGGGAATCAAACTAATAAACCTCATCTCCTACAATAGACGACCTCCATCTAATATTACAACTCTTTTATATCTTTTTCAACATCTGCATCACCTGTAGGACAACCTACACAAGTTGCAACTCCTTTGAACAACCCTTAAGCACATCTCCATCATCTCCATCATCATCATAAGGCTATAATAATTAATCCTCTAGTTCCTGCACTATGTCATGAATACAAACATAACCATCACTATAACATGAGAAACCATCAACCACATCACTATCATCATCCTACATCAAGGTTGGCATCAAATTCCAATTCAATCAGCTCAATGGAATCACAACCAACTGCAACCATACTATAAGGACGGCATCGATACACCAAATAGGCTATAGAGGTTTGAGATCAATGCCAACATGATCTATATTCCATCATGAAGCCAATGCCAACATCATCTAGCTACAAACAAGAGCACCATAGTTCCAACAACCTCCTCTTTTGGAATTGATGAAAACCACACACAAAGTCCAGACTAGTCTACTCTATCACCCCCCCTTTGACATCAATGGCAAAGGGTCAACTCCATCTGATAAGGCAACAAAAAAATGAAGCATAAACTCTGGAGCAACTAATTTCTACATGGCTGAAAAATAATGGATATCAACTGACATCCATGCCTCTCTCATATTAGTAGCAAGCATCACATTTAACCTACCAACATTCAAAGCAGCATGTGCAACCAACAAACCCTAGCAGCAACAACAATATGAACCAACAACCACACAACCATCAATATGCAACATCACATGAATAACAATATTCAAAATATGCACATCAAGCATCAATCAACACTCTTCAATCCATATAGAAACAACATCAGTGGCCATCATCAACCTCTGTACTTATATAACAAGGTTAAAAACCTCAACAATCAAAGCATAGCAATAGGCACATCATGAACACATCCAAGTGGACCATATTTCCAAAAATGAATGGTTGAAGTAAATAGGAACATACAATGCTCCCCCTGAACATATGCCATTTCCAAAATCAGCTCCAACCCGCAATGAATCACTTCCACTGCAAACATTGCTTCCTTGCTAAGAAATAAGCACCATATGGGTATAAACTCCATATGACCATGACTGAATAACATATACATTGATAAACATATGTCTGTAGTAGCGACATAAGAAACCTCATACACGACTCTCATATAACCAGAATATGACCTCATAACTCATGACTAGATGACCCAATGTTACATACAATAAAAATACATGGCTTCATGAGCATTTTATATGGATATGTTAATGAATACATGAATGCTATGATCATCTCCTAGGATCAATTATTAAAATACATAACATATCATGATATTTACATCGAAATTAGCCCATACATGTGGTTGTGTAATGACTCATGATATTCTCCATAATATGCCTAGAACCAAGATGACTCAACTCATTAATGACTCGAGTCACAACCAACATAAAATGATGAATCCATAAGAAAGACATGGTTGTAATGATCATCATATAACAACTCATACATGGTTGGTCCATGTCTCCTATCATCTCTATGCATTATGTATCAAGATCTCATTCTATGCATGGTTATAAAAAAATTCAACAAACTATCAGTAAAGACCAAAGACATATATGTGGTTGAAAAATATACTCTTTCTACAAAGATAAACATATGTAAAAAATTTGCAAATAAATGAGTGAAAAATAATGAAGAACATGCCAAATAATCCAACAAAGTATCATAAATTCATAGCTCTCCCTAAGCTCAATATACCTACAATAGACAGGTTGATCATGTGGACTAGGACGTGCATGAGGCCCAAAAGAACTCATCATATGTTGTTGCAACAACTTGTACTCATCAAACTATCACACTACTACCGTACACTCACCCTGAGGTTATGCACCTCACATGAAATCTGTAGTCATTTATAAATATGCAAGAAATAATTATGGACTGTAGGGGGGGCTTCTATTCACTACTTGAAAAGTTGTTTCTCCTTATTTCTCCACATGGTCTTTAGCTACTTCTTTTCTTCCTTCACTAATTTTCAGCTACCTCTACTCTGTTTTTGTTGCTCTTTCCAGTTTTTCCTTGAGTAACGAGAAGCATGTAGTCTCTTGCAATATGACCAAAATTATGGCATGTATAGCACTCCACATGGATAAGATATGAAGCAAGAGGGTCAAATATCCTGTTGTAAATGCCAGATCTACACCTTGAATGCAATTTGCTTCTCCTCCATTGGTTAGATCTGAAATCTATTGTCTTGTGGCTAAACATGTTACATGAGTAACAATAAACATAAAAAGTATTATTATACCTATTGGCCAATCTACTTGGCTATGGATACTGCTACAAACTATGTTGATTAGATCTATACAATTTTCTCAAGTAGTTAGTTGCAACGTGCCCAAATTTGTGATGTATGTAACAATCTATCTTATGCACAAAAGGAACAAAAGGAATTTGATTCATTCGAAATTTTATAGGTTTTTCATGACCTTCTCTTGGAAAAAAATATGTTCCAAATGTAGGTAGTCCTTGATTTTTTTTTTTTTTTGGTTCCTTTCTTTGCTACCGTTGTTGTTGGCATTGTTCGCTACAAGTTCTTTTGTGTAACAACCTTGCTAAAAATTTCATGTAATAAAAGTTAATAAAGGAAAAATGAGACCATGGGTAAGGGACACTTATTCCAAGCTAAATGTTGGGAAAGATATCCTAGTGGGCATCACTGGATGTGTGTTTTTGGCTAAATAAATTGGAAAATGAATTTTTTGCACATTTATTTATGAAAATAAATAAAATTAGGAGAAAAGTAAGGTGAAAGATGGTAGGTTGCATGTGAGGAGGAAAATGAAGGAAAATAATGGAAAATGAAGAAATTAGAGGCCTCATTCATAAAAATGCTTCTAAGGATGAGTTGGCAGACTTAGTTAGTGAAGCTTGGTCAGTGTAACCTTTTGTCAGTTCAAGTTTGGAGCTCTCTCATTATCTCTCTCTCTCTCTCTCTCTCTCTCTCTCTCTCTCTCTCTCTCTCTCACTCTTGGTCACTTAGAGTTTTCTTGGAGCACTCTAGCTTTGGATCAAGGAAGGAAAAGTAAGAAAAGGGAAAGGAAGGAAAAGCAAGGATCAAGGAAAGGAAGGAAGGATCAAGCAGCCTCAATAGGAATACTTGCAGGTAACCTCTTGCATGTGTGCCTTCCTATCTGGTTTTTACATGCATGGCTTTGCATGTTGGTGTATGGTTCTCTAGTTGTCGGTGGCATGGTTTTTTCAGGTTATGACAGTGGTTTTCAGTCTAGCCTTGCCTTTTTGTAGATGCCATGGTATGTTGGGATGTTTATCTTGGTTTTGAGCTTTGGTTTGCCAGATGGATTTCATAATCCAGGGCGGAGGTGGTCTCAGGGTTCATTCCCAAAGGCCTAGGAATCCCTTGACTAGTTTTGGCGGGATACATAGTAAAGTTCGAGGAAGGAGTCTCAGTGTAGGGCCTAGTGATATGGGTTTGGATACGGTAAAGCCTAAGTGACTGGTCTCAGTTTAGGATCTAGTGATTCGGAATTGAATTGCAGTAAAGCCTGAGAGACAAGGAGATGAAAAATTCCTAAAGGATAGTGATGGATTTTGGATGGCATTCCAAGTTCGGTTCAGTTGTGATCGAAGCACCATTTTTGGTGTGATCATGGTTTGGTGAGGGTAGAGGTGGTTTAACCTTTGGATTCCCTTGGTTGTTCTATGAGATCCCACATTCATTCTTAGAATATGGCACAGGGGGGACTGGATGAAAGAGAGATTTGGTTCACCCATGTCTATGGTCGGGTGGTACGTGGAAGTCCTGAACCTGGTTGGATTTGCCTATCATTAAGAAAAGCTAAGTTATCTTACTTTCTCACTAGTTTATATGTGGATTTAATGGTTTTCATATCTCTAATATTTATATCGTTTTATGCTCATTATAAGCATGGTTAAATGATTGGTTCATGTCATGGTTATTTCATGTATTTACTTGTAATTGTTAAATGGATGGATGCAAGAACTAATTGATGATATCATAGTTCAATGGAGAAGGAGGTGATCCTTCTGGTTATGTTTCATAAGTTCGTTTAGTCTTTTATGCTCTGTCTTGTATCCTAGACCTATAGGTTGCATTGATGCCAATTGTTTTACAGAATGTCAGTCTTGGTTGGGGATGCTCAGGCATTTTTTGATTTGTTTATATTTTCATCATGTCTTTGATGGATTATGAAGGTTATAACAAGTTCTGGGTAGAGGTCGAGATTCTGGGCTAGAAAAGTGGCTAAGATCTCAAGTTCGCTAGTACAGTTTGCTGAGAAAAGTCCATATTCGCTAGCACATAGGCCTATGAGAGTGACCTTGGTTTGTTGGATGTTGTCATGCCTAAAGCATGACAATGAATTTGAGTTAAAAGGCTTAAAACATTAGTGAGACCCAAGGGAAGGATGTCTGAGTGGCTGACATGTCTCCTGGGGTGTTGTTGTTGATGTGAATGGGTTGTTTGATGTGTTTTGTTGATTCCATTTCCTTAATGTTACCAAGGAGATTGAATCCCTTATAATGACCTCTCTCATCACATGTTTGCCCTGGTTGGTTGGTTTCTTGGGTGGACTTGGGAGGAGGGGGTGTTACAGATTGGTATTCAGGTGTGGTTGTGCTCTCCCTGGGTAAACGTGCTTGGTCATGCATACATGTCAGTTGCATGTGTGTCTTGTACATTTGCATTACATGTGCAAGCTATTGAAAGAAACATGCTTGGTATTAGCATGACAAGGTAATAGTTCATATGTTTATATAACTAACAATTAGGTGATGTGACAACGCATAGTAAGCCTCAATTGCAACAAGGAAAAAAGGTAAAAGAAAGGAATTGGGAAATAATTTCTTTGGCTATGTTTGGAAACCCTGATTCCAAACGAATGAGTGCTTTGCATACAGGAAGCCTTCTTAAACTTGGTTATGCTTGAAATTATGTGGAGATGTTCTAGATTCATGAACATGCACCCAACAGGTGTATTAGCTAGTCTCTAGTTACAGGTGATCTGTAAAGGGGATTGGAGTCACTTGATAGATGACGTGGATGTGCCCAGTTTCAAGAAACATGATTAGCACAACAAGGTAAGGTAACTAGTGTATTTTTATGTTTATTTATGCACTAACATTATGTGTTTATGGCAATACGATGCATGGAGTTGCATGGAAAGAGAGATTACCATGAATTTTGAAGAATGCTCTGGTTGAGTTTTCCTTGGGAACCATGGGGATTGATTCATGGTGTCTCTTGTTAGTTTGGTGCTTTTTGTCTTTTGCTTTTTTTGCACTTTATTTGTGATTTTGGGTGTGTCTGGTGCATAGCTATACAACTTTATTGCTGTGTCGTGTTGTTGTTTGTTTTCATGGTTCTCTTCTTGGTTGCTTCTTGGTATTGCCTTTTATGTTTTGAGTCTTGGGAATTGTTTGGGAAAGAGGAAAGTTAATGGAGCTCGGAGAGAGATGTGTGGTACCCAACAAGTAATGTAAGATCTACATGAATCTTGATTCATGAGTAAGTGCATCGGAAGGTAAGACTATGAAAGTTGATTGGACTGGTTGGGTCCATTGTGGCAAATAGACGGTGGCAATAGAGACATGAGAAGGGTAACCAAAAAAGGTAAAGTAAATGGACCTGAGGTGTCAAATGGTGTGACTAAGTTGGAATGGTGGATCTCAATGTTGTACATGTTGTACACAAATAAAGGAAGTTCTCTTAACCTATACCTTATGTTATCTGGTAATTATTTTATGATCATGATTATGTTGATGTTTATATATGTATACATGTATGTATGTATGTCGTTGTCTGACAAGATGATGATTTTTTTATGCTAATGATTTTATATGTATGTATCTATGTACCTATGTCACTGTCTGACACAGTTGTCAGGGATAGTTCTTGTGGAGGAGTGATTTCTTATGCAAGTGAATGGCATGAAGAGATTCTTGGTTCATGATAAATCAAGTGGGAAGAGTAGTCACGACAAATATACGATGTCAATATCATGTGGATATGAATTGATATTGTATTATGCCTATGTTTATGTTATGACAGGTAATGTGAAAGAATACATCTGTGAAATGAAGAAGTGTGGTTTGCGGCATGTTGGGACAAGCATGGATAAGACACTAGAAGAAAGGTTTCTTGGTAGAGACAATGTGATTTTGGATGTGAGGTACTACTGTTTTGCATGTGTTGTATATGTTGTACATGTTGCATATAAGGTGTTGTGCGCATGCAGTGTTGTGTACACATAGCGTGTGTACATGTTGTTTATGCAATGTTATGTACAGGATGGTGCAGATAGTGTTGTGTGAATATTACATATGTAGTGTTGGGTAAAGATGGTGCTATGTACATGATGGATATGTGGTGTTGTGTGCACATGGTGTTGTGCACATGTTGGATATGCAGTGATGTATGCAGATGACGCTATGTAAATGTTGGATACACAATGCTATGTAGATATGGTGTTATATGCATGTTGTACATATGGTGTTTCATGCATGATTGTACAAGTGGTGTTATGAGCATGTGGTCTCGTGTACATGTTGTACATGTGGTGTTATGTACATCTTGTGCATGTGATGCTATGTACATGTGGTGTTGTGCACATGTTGTGCATGTGATGCTATGTACACATGGTATTGTGTACATGCTGTGGTGCAGTGTACATGTGGCGTTGTGTACACGTTGTGCAGGTGGTGTCGTCTATATGTGATGTTGTGCACATGTTGTGTAGATGCCATGGTGTATAGGATTGTGTACATGTTGTACATATGGCACTGATGTAAACATAGTATTATTTGCATGTTGTACATGATGTGTTGCGGGCATGTGGCACTATGTGTATGTGCACATGGTTTAGGAGAAGGCACCGGGTTTTTGTTTGGATTGGCACCTGATCCAGATTGCGTACGGAATAAAGAGAAAGATAGAAGCTAAGGATTGATGAAAGGATAAGTATCAACATTTTACTATCTATTTTATTATGCATGTGATTTATGACTATGGTATATGATGATTATCTATGATCTATGATTATGGCTTATGATGGTCACATGTGATTTATGATGTCGATCTATGGTGGTTGTGTTTTGAGCTAACCAAATGTGATATGTTTATACATGATGTTTTGATCAAACAGTTAGTTTGACTTGTTGTGACAGGAAAAAAACATGATTGCAAGTATACCTTATTGACGAACTACCAATGAGGTATCATTTGAAGTTATCTCAATTTATTTGAATCTAATGGAAGTTATGTTCTTGGTACAAGAAGCATGGAAATGCTTGGTTGAGTGGCTGAAATTGACTGCAAGTATCAACAGCAATAGTGAAAAGAACTAGAACATGCAAGAATATGATGTTAGAGTACTTGAGGAGCAGGGCAATTGTGTGACACTAGTACCCACTAGTGTCCATTGATTACCATGAGCATGTAATGATCAGTACGATGGTTTTGAGGTAGGTATATCCCTTTTTTTTGTATCTTCCGATGTGAGGAAGCCTTGTCAAGGGATGGATCACCCGTGATAGGGGATGTTGGGGAACTTGGAAGGTGAGTGACTGCACGAAAGGGTGTGACCGAATTTCCTAAGGGACTGTGTAGCAGAGAAGGGAAGGTCATGACTATATGGGTTTTGGTAATTGGAATTTCCAGATGGAATTAGATGCACATTGGGGTTCCACGCCTGGAACAATGAGTCAGTAATTATTCACTGAGAGGACAAGTAGCATAGGATTGTAGCGCTGGACATTGGATTCAACTTTGACTATGACAGTGGATTGTGGACTTCATGGGAAAGAGGTGAATCCTGGTATTACTTTTGAGGGTGGAGGTGTGATCCTCTGGATTCCCTTGTTGATTCATACAGGCATCATATCCTTTTATTTGTTGGTTTAGACAATGTGCATATGTGTATATGCAGTTATTGTAAGTACCCTAATGAGTTGTGTTATAAAGCTCCAGTATGCGGTATGGTTGTTATTTGGTCATGTTTTCATGTTGTTTTACTTTTGAGCACATGTTTCATTATAAATACTGCAACGAGCTAAGTTATAAAGCTCCATGGGAAATATTTTTTCTTTTCAGTAGTTTTGTTGAGGTCTTGGTGTGGCCTAAGACTAAGGATGGCGTTCCCCAAGGGTGAGGGTTCTGTAACAACCCAGGTGAAAAGTCCATGTATTAAAAGTTAATAAAGGCAAAAAAAGACCACGGGTAAGGGAAACTTATTCGAAGATTAATGTTGGGAAATATATATCCTAGTGGGCATCATTAGATGTGTGATTTTGGCTAAGGAAATTGGCAAAGACAAAGGTAAATGAAAAGGCATTAAAAGGAAAAAAAAGCATTTTTAGCACATTTATCTACGAAAATAAAGGAAATTAGGAGAAAATTAAGTTGAAAGGTCATAGGTTGCATGTGAGAAGGAAAATGAAGGAAAATAATGGAAAATGAAGAAATTAGAGGCCTCGTTCATAAAAGGGATTATGAGGATCAGTTGGAAAGCTTAGTTAGTGAAGCTCGGTTAGTGTAACCTTTTGTCAGTTCAAGTTTGGAGATCTCTTATGATTCTCTCTCTCTCTCTCTCTCACACACACACACACACACACACACACACACACACTCTTGGTCACTTCTATTTTTCTTGGAGCACTCTAGCTATGGATCAAGGAAGGAAAATCAAGCAAAGGGAATGGAATGAAAAGAAAGGACCAATGAAAGGAAAGCAGAATCAAGTAGCTTTAGCAGGAATACTTGCAGGTAACCTTTTGCATTTGTGCCTTCCTAGCTGGTTTAAACATGCATGGATTTCCATGTCAGCGTATGGTTCTCTTCCTATCAGTAGCATGGTTTTCCCGGGTTATGAAAGTGGTTTTTAGCCTCACCATACTTTCTTCTAGATGACATTGTATGTTGGGATGTTTATCTTAGTTTTGAGCTTTTGTTTGCCAGATGGATTTCATAATCCGGGGCGTTGGTGGTCTCAAGGTTCATTCCCAAAGGCCTATGAATCCCTTGACTAGTTTTGGTGGGATACATGTTAAAGCCTGAGGGAGGAGTCTTAGTTTAGGGCCTAGTGATCCAGGTTTGGATTGTCGTAAAGCCTGAGAGACTAGTTTCAGTTTAGGGCCTAATGATCTAAGATTGGATTGCACTAAATCCTGATAGACAAGGAGATGGAAAATTCCTCAAGGATAGTGATGGATTCCAGATGGCATTCCAAGTTCGGTTCGGTTGTGATCGGAGCACAAGTTTTGGTGTGACCATGGTTTGGTAATTGTTATAGACATTTTTGGGCACTGTAACCCCAATCATACATGTCCATAAACCAAGGGCTCCTAAGTCCCTAAAAGTGTTGTTCCATACCCTAAAAGAACAAGGTCAACTGATTACATCATCTCCCAGAAGTTCTCCACAGGAAACTGGTCAAAACTAGTCAAAACTGGACCATACAGGTTGCTCAATGCTAAGGGTGCAATGCATCCCACCTACCCAATGTAAAGGGTGTGATGCATACTGAAAATCCCTTTTGTAGGGTGCGATGGGCGAGAGTGGACAAATGGCAGAGATAGTTTGCGAGGTGGATGATCATAGAATCTTCTAGAAACTTCTCCTATGACACTTGCCACTCTAAATTCGCCCAGGGATGAGTAGGAGATCATCAATCTCCAAGTGGAATCAAGAACTATCAGAGAGAGGACACTAATCAAAATACCAGAAGCTGACTCACCCCCCTACAATCAGCTATATATGGATCGCTCATCCAAGAGATCTAGAGCCTGGAATTTTATATCTTGTAAGGAAGTGCTATTGGTTTCTTGGTGGAATATCATAGTGTTTGGTGATCTAAGCTTTTCATGAGGTGAAAGAAGGGCTTTCATGCTGGAGGATGACACTGGGTCAAAAAAATTGGTTGTAATCCTCTTTGCTATTCTTGATATTAATAAAGCTATTCAAGTTTTCCTCCACATTCTTGTATGTTTGATGATATATGCATTTGTGTGGTCGATATATATCTGGCCCTATATTGTTTATGATTGTAGATCTCTGTTCTTCGATAGTATTATGCTACTTTGATTCCATACGTTCTCTTTGAAGCTAGGTAGATGAAGGAGAAGCGGTAAGGATCTATCAGAAGGGAGAGGAATCGAGCAAGGAACCAAGCGCAAGACTAAAGTTGGTGTCCTTCATTCCCCTCTTATCTACTTCTCATAAAGGAAAACGAAAGTAGTTTTAGTTTGTTTTTTTCTAAGATAGCTACCATTCTTAGTGGGAGTAGCAGCTCTGAGTGGACACTAGATTTCCTGATAACAAAATGGCGACTCCACTGGGGAGCGAATAGATTGTTTTCTTGTCTATATTTGTTTGTTTTATAAACTTATAGACGGAGCCTGAAGTCAAGCCAACTAGCCTTCAAACTGCATTTGCTATGCAAGTGCAAAGTAGATCAATGCTGCTTCAGTCTATCTCCAGGTTTTTTTATAAACACAACAATCGATTTGCAAACCTTCTAATTTCCCTAGTGGTGGCTCTATTTACTTTACATCACTTGCTCAGCCTGAATCCCTGAACTGAGCTGCAAAATGTGACCCAGAACCCAGTTGAAGTCTCTTCCCTGGACCATCGCACCTTCTCTTCTTGGGAATCTGGATGCACCGCACCTCCCGTGTGCAGTAGGTGCGCTGCATCGCACTTTCCCTGTGTTACAGGTGCGCTGATCAGACAAGACCTTTTCTGATCTCAGATTTTGGTTTCTATGTTCACTCTCTCTAGCTTTATTTAGGAGTTTTTCTATCTGTGATCAGTATACCACTGTGGAAACTCCCTTCCTTTCCATCATTCCACCTCCATTGTGCAAAGAAATGTGATTGTTTTTATGTATTGTGTGCCATTTTCAGTTCTCTTTTACAAAGAAGTAGCATAATCGAACTGTCGTCTTCTGATTTGAAAGTGTTGCAAGTGTTTCAGTCAAAGAAAATAATTCTATTGTTCTCGACAATCGATTATACGGTTACTCTTGTATTTGATTTGAATTAGTAATTTTTCAAGTGTCGAAAGCAGTTTTCAATTCAAATAGCAAAGGGTCGTCATTATCTTCCTTTCGTTTCTGAAAAGAAATTTGTTAGTACTGTCGCTTTGAAAAGATAATTCATTTTTGTACTTAGCATTCTTCTTGTCATTCACACATTAAGAAAGTTGAAAACAAATACATGCATGTGCATTTGCATTGAGACTGCTTGTTGGTTTGATTTAGGACAGTGCATCTAGTGTGTGCTCTCTGCTCTATGTTGAAACAATATCATCTCTCTTTCTTTAGTAGCTAAGATTTTCATTTCAAAAAGAAGATTAAATGATTTTTTGTCACCTTAGATTTCATTTTAGGAATTATATCTACATCACACAGTGAACCTGAAAGGCAAATTTCTTAAGAAAGATCAACTGTAAAATAAATTCAATGAACATAAAAGGGCTTTGGAACCTGTTAGTGTCAGTCTTTCCAGCCTTCCTCCAGTGATCAAATATGCTCTTACAAAGTGATCTCAGAGTGTCAAGGTCAAATTTTGTCATTTCAAAGAGTTTTCAAGCAAAATTTGGTCACTAGGCATTAGGTCTAGGGTTTGCTTTCACTCCTTCTAAAGTTGTCCAAATGTTGGTCCATGTCACCATTCAGCTGAGTTTATCATCATTCATAGGGTTTTCATTATCATGTCAGTGTCTAATGAGTCATTTTACATCTTGTTCATGCTTCAGTTGTGCCTTGGCAAGGTCATTTCCCTCTCCTAGGTTTTGAAAGCCAATTTCTCTTGGACGGTCAAGTCATCGGCAAAACTTGTATCAAGATGTTCATACACCTTCCCCTATCCTTAAAATACCCTATCAAATGCTTCCCATCCCTGAGATCCCCCAAATTCCTCATTTTTGCACAAACCCTAGTTTCTAGCTACAACCTGGCAATTTTCTAGGTTTGGCCTGTGTTTTTCCCTTTTGGACCCCTTCCCCTCGCTTAATCTCTGAGATTCCACTTTCCCCTACTTCCTAACATCCCTCCCCACTCCCAAAAATTTCTCCAAGAATTTAGAAGCCCCCTATCCCCTTCATTTCGCTCCATTTCGACACCATTCCTTGTTTCACACATTGGGACAAGTCGCACTCAAATGATGTTCCAGAGCAATAAAAAATTAATTTTGGAAAACTGAGAGAGGTTTTTGTCCATAACATGCCAAAGAAGAAAAACCTCCTTCAATTTTTGCACAGGTGTCATGGTTTTAGAGAAATGTCAAAATTGCAATCGCCGGATCCAAGGCGGTTGGCCAAGGCACAAAAAAGGAGAAAGAGGCCCGATCCCCTCCATATCTTGGCCGAGGCCTCACTGAAGGACCAAGGCACTAAATAGCCTATCCACAGCACAAATCCCAAGAAATTTTGAGCATTTTTGGTAAATTTTGGTTTTTTCAGGCAATTTACAGGTTTTGTCCATTAACGGGTCTCACCCCCCGCGCGATCCTTCATCCTGGCAACTCCATTTTGCAAAAACTCAGCATTTCCAGATTTTTCATGAGAATTTACATATTCTCATCAATGGACTTGAGATTTTATGAAGTTTTGGGCCTCCAGAAAGTCAAAAAAGGAGCAAAAAATGACTTTCTGCCACATTTTTGAGACACAAAAAGCAGTCTTGGGAGATTGCAATTTTGGAGAAGAAAATGACCACCAAATTCAAAAATTCCAGTTGGGTTGGAAAGTGGACTCACAGACCTTTCCAACAAGCCTACTCTTGCCCAATTTGGACACCTAGAAGAGCCCCAAAAGTGATCCCAAAGGCGCGCGACCCGTCAGGCAGAGGCGCGCGACCCGTCAGGCAAATTTCTCCAAATTTCAGTGTACAGCTCAGAAAAACGCAGTTTGACCCTGTTTGACTTTTTGGGGTAGATTATTATGCTCTTTGATTTAATTAATGTACTTTTATGACACTTTTACACTTATGTACCTCTTCTAGAAGATTCATTCATGAAAAAGGTAAAAATTAAATGAATGAATTGATTTCCTAGCTTATAGAGGCAAGTTGTTTTCACTGCCTAGTTTTCAGTGCTTAGTTTAGAAGTGGTTGAAACAGCTCCTAGGATAGTGAGCTCGACCCATGGAGGCAGGGAAAGAGGTTATATGATCTATATTATGTACTTTCTTGCTCATTTTCATGGTTGGACTCTTGAGGGATAGGCTATCATTGTATTATTCACTGTATCTCTGCAATTTTTGGCTAAGGAAGACCAGGGTTCTGCAGTCTTTTTTGGGATTCTTGTGGTTACATGTATTGATGGTGTGTTTCTCTATGTACCTGTAAGTGTGTTATGTGAATCATTTCCTTTCTTTTCCTTCTGCACATTAAGCAAACGAAGTGTTAAAGTAAGAATTCATTACTATCATGCTCTGCTTTTAAGTTTGTTTAATTTCAATGTTTTCTACTGTTTAAGGAGAATTCAAAGTTATTGTTTGCTCTCCTTAGCTCCTCACCTGTCATTCCTGACCATCCACCTCAATCAAAGGCATCAATATTGTCTCCTACCTCGCCCCAAAGAACCCCCTGCAGAAACTGTGTCCAATCCCCGCACCCAAAATTGCCATCCCCTCAATTTGCCACCAAAAACCCTAAAAACCCAAAATCAACCTTTCTGATCAGTTTACTAGCCTAAAATCAGTGTTACCCTATTGGTCATCTCATCCATTGAAGATTTCACCGAGATAGACCGGAGAGAGCCCTCTCCAGCCCCGTAGGGCTAGCTACGAGGCTAAGTGGTTTGACGTTGCCTTGAGGTTTACCTTTCTCAGCCTGAGGTGAAATTTCAAGCGCTAACAGAACCTAACACACAACATCTAGAAGTCTAGGCTAGAGATGTATTCCGGCGTTGTAAAGCCTGGTAATTGTCACTTTCACTGTTGGTTGGGTGATTCCTCCTCTTTGAGACGACAAGTGCTAGTACGGACTTGTGCTCCCACGTACCGTCGAGTATATATTGGGAGACCAAAATAGGCTATATCCTTTATCCATTGGAAGCTGTGTCTGTCACCCTGTCAATCGCAATGCACTAAACACAACATTCGGGAAGATTGACTGCCATACATAAAAAGTATTCTGCAGTTTTGCAATTGGTTTGGTAATCCCTCTGTCTAGATTTCCAGAGTAGTCTCTTTCATTCCTTTTCAGACTCCTTAAAGGAAAAGGTCCATCTGAGCACTTGTCACTTCAGGCTCATTAAAAATCGAAGGTGACTAGAGTCATCTTTTGTTTTTTCTCGACTCTTAAAAATTGAAAAAACAAGTTGTGTCAAAGCATCTAAAAATTTATTTTAATTAGAATAATATCACCATTCCCGCATTGGTCTTAGGTTGAGAAAAATGGAGTCCACTAACCAAGGGTTTCCCCTCGGAGGGAATCCTAGTCCTTTCTCCTCTTGGGGAGATGTTGGTGCACCTCATATGGCCACATTGTCACTTCTAGGATTGACTATTGGCTTGCCAATATGGCTCTTCTCGACCTTCGTTGTTTAGAACACCGTAATTCTTGAACAATCGATTCGGAAAATAGATGATACTAAAGTTACCCCCCAACCTTCTACTTCATCCGATTCTCCCTCTCCTCCTTCCTCTTTGCTTGATGAAGCTGGTAAAGCCAAAAATCAAGTAACTAAGAAGGAGAAGAAAGGGAAGGAGAAGAAAGAGAAGAAGAAGAAGGAGCCAAAGGTGAAGAGGGGTAACCAGGCATCGTCTAGTGAAAATCCACACACTTCACCATCCAAGCCTAAATCTCCATGTGTCATTTGCAAAGGAGACCACTATCATCGAGATTGTCCTTGCATCCCTCGGATCTTAAGGAACTGGTCTCCTCGTTTGCACAACCCGGTGTCATCATACACCATCAACTAGTGAAAGCGAAGCATTTGGACAAAAAAGGAAATGTAAATTTCCTTGTAAACTGTGTGAAGGTGATCACTTTGTTGTTGGCATTATGATGCATGTGTTGTACTTGATGGCAACCCTCTCATAGAAGAACATCTCACTTGTATACATTCAGATGAATCCACAGAAGAGATATCAGATATGACAGAATGCATGGATGTAGGACAGTTCAAAGGGATCAGATGACAATTCACAAGTAAGCTTTGCCATCAAGTCCAAAGGGGGAGATTGTTGGCATTATGGCTAAAGTGTTGTGCTTGATGGCAACCCATACAGGTGATAGATCACAGTACTTCAGGTCAGTAGCAGAGATTGATGATCAGCTCTCAAATATTGAAGAAAATAAGGGGTACGCAGGTACACCGTACAAAAGGTGCGGACACGCAGGCATGTCTTAGATAAAGTGCGTACATACACACAGGTATCCTGTGTAAAAGGTGCGGACCCTAGTTCACGCACTTTCATGCAGTGAAAAAGTATTCTCACGTGGGAATCCAATGGTGGACCATAGTATTTAGCCCGACGTATTTGATCCTATGGTTTGGTCAGTGGTATTGTTTTATATTATTATTATTATTATTATTGAGCCCCATGTTTTTGGGCCCCTTGTATTGGTTATCTATGGTATTGATCCATGATTTTAGGAAGACCCTGCCTATATAAAGCAAAGGAGATCATTTGGCTAGACACTTGTGAAATTAGAAGATCTTAAGAGAAGCTAGATCTGAAATTCTTGTAATCAGTTTGTGAGAGAGAGTTGAATCAATATCAAGGAGAAACATGAGAATTACAAGTTGGATCTACTAATGGGTTGATATCTCCTGGGCGCATGTTCAGATTTGTAGATCTGACAGTTTGGGTTATTCTTGAAGTCTTGAAATTATCTATACCTGTAGGTACGCAAGTATAGTGAAAGAAAAGTGCGGAGATACGCAGGCGCAGAAGTGCTGCAGGTGCGCAGATACGCAGGACCATAAGCGCTGCAGATGCAGAGGTGCGCAGACAGTTCATTGGACACAGAGAGCAGGTACGCAGGAAGTTTGTGAGGCACAGTGCGTGGGTACGCATGAACGCAGTTGGAGACAGTGCTTACTTCTACACAGGGGTTATATGGGTGAAGCTGCGTACTTCTCATGAAATCTATTTAGCTGCCCCTGTTTATTGTTGTGTTCTGGGTTTTGAAGTGATGTTTGGTTTCTGGTATTAAGTTCTAATAACAACAGTGATTGATTAAATGTTTATACATTGATGGATGAATGGATCAGGTTCTTATTGCCTCATTTTATGTGATCTGATGGACTAGATTTGATTGATGACTCACTTGTATATGTATTGATCTAGTGCTTGGGTAATTCAGAAGGTTGTTTGATTATGAGCTTCAATGTTGGATGAAATGTGGACTTTCAGATTATGTGTTGTGCTTCAGTGTCTCCAGTCTGAAAATTGATGAAACGTGGTACCTGGAGGAAAGAATATTGTAGGTCATCACCTACGTACTAGTATCTAAGCTAGTACAAGAGCTAAAGGAAATCTTTGGAGCATTGTAGCAGGTAGTAGCCTGCGTACTAGTAAATGGATCGGCTAGTACAAGAGCAAAGGGGGTTGTAGCTCCCGTACTGGTATAAGACTGTACCAGTACAAAATATTGTAAAAGGATTTTCTTATTAAGAAGAAGATTGAGATGACTTGCAGCAGGTGGTTTTCTCCCGCATTGGGTTTCCACCTTATATCGTGGTGTTCATGTGCGTGCCTTATGTGTGATGATCTACTCTATGTTACTGCATCTATTAACTGATAATATGGTTGATAATGTTCTAATGAACTCATTGAAGATCAGTTAACTTAATCATAAGAAGTTGTGGAAGTAGAATATATGAACCAAAGTTTGGAAATGAAAAAGTTTTATTGACTTGATAATACTGATTCACCCCCCCCTCTCAGTATTATTTCCAACAATTGGTATCAGAGCAGGTCCTTTGGTAGAAGCTTGATCGCTTGAAGGAGATCCGTGGAACAATGGGAAAGAAGCTTAAGAAGAAAGCACCTAAGAAAAAGAAGTCATCTCAGAAGAACTATGACAGTGGGAGAATCGATTGGGGATTAGGTATAAGAAGCTCTTCAGATTCAGAATCATTATCAGGTATGAATATATTATCCTCTGATGTTCCAGCTATCTTTCCTTTTGGAAGAGATGAAAGTGATAGCGAAACTACTGAATTTGCTCTTATGGGTGAACAAGAAAGATATCAAATAGAGGCAGAATTTAAAAGGCTGAAAGACAAAATTAGAGATCAATAAGATCTATTGAACAAAATGGAATGTGACTTCAAAGAAGAAGCTACCAAACTAAAGGCCCAACTAGAAGAATGAAACAAGGTAAGAAAACTTCTCAAGGACAAGGAAGACCAATGTCAAAAATTGTAGCATGAAGTGACATCATTAAGAAAAGAAGTCAACGAAAGAAGCACAACTATCAAGAAACTCAAAGATAGATCCAGCTACTATGAAAATCTTGAAGCTACAATCCTCTCTCTAAAAGGAGATCTTGAAGAATCAAAGAAGCAGAATGAAGATCTACATCAAGCAATTGAAAAACAAGACAACAAAGTCATCAGCTTAAAATCCCAGCTGGAATGTGCCTTCAGAGTTCGTCAAATGCAGCAGGATCTGAATGAAGAACAAGAAAAGGAGATACTCAAACTAAGGAAACAAATGGAAGAAGGAAGAAAAGCTGAAGAAGACATGAAGAAGTAATGTCTAGAAAAAGAAGAACAACTTCAGGTTGAGGTAAATATCTTGAAAGGTAAATTAGAAGAAAAGGATAAGCTTTTACGATTTCAAGATAGTTCTAAAGTCTTGGATGATAGTCTTAGTAGTCAAAGGTCTCCTGCTATAAAGACTGGTCTTAGTTTCCATGAATCTATTGAAGGTGAATCTAGTTCACAAGGTGAGGCAAGAAACTCTAAAGAGAAATCTAAAGTGATCAACGAAGAAATGAAAGATCAATCTCATCATCAACCAAGGAAAGAGATTCTTCAAAGAAAATCTTTTACTCCTCCTATGAATAATGTTGAATGTTATGTATGTCATAATCTTGGACATGTTGCAGCCAGATGTAGAAGAAGAAGGGTTCAAGACCATCATGCAGAAAGATCATCTCATTCAAGGTACTTTAATGGATATTGCTTTTCTTGCAATATGTATGGTCACAAAGCTGCTGATTGCTACAAAAGGAATATGAAACATGTAAGATGTTATGCATGTAACAAGCTTGGACATATAGCAAAGGAATGTAGGAACAAAGCACAGACATCACACCAAAAGAAGAAAGCATCATCACGCTTGAAGATATGGAGGAAAAAGGAAGTACAGTCAGAAAAAGGCGGCACAACACAACATACAGACATACCAGAGGGAGTTGAAAGTACAAAACTTCAGTGTCCTGAATCTCATATGCAAACTCCATAAAGGGAAGTTGCGTATATACGCGAGTTGGATACTGCACAATCGCGTATATGATTGTTTGAAGAAAGGCAGTAGGGAAAGTGAAGTTGGAAGTGAATCTATGAAGTGTGATCTCTCGAGCACAAGATCAGATCTGGGAATCTGACTGTCAGTAGCACAGAGGAGGACTGTTAGTTGGTTTCTAATCAGAGGTACACAGACCATTCACTGTGAAAGTGCGAGGGTACGTAGTGCAACAATGGTCCTGGTGCGGAGGTACGCGGCAACATAGGAGGTCGAGCTGCGAAGGTACAGTATAAGTGCGCGGCGTAACAAAAAGGCACATGCGGACGGACGCGGCGAGACATAAGAAGCAGTGCGGAGCAAGATCGGAGGTACGCGGCGCAATAGCATCTGAGGTTGCGTGGCCACAGTAGAGGTACGCGGCACAATTGACGGCGCAGGTGCGTGGGTACGCGCTGTAATAGAAGGCTCTCTGCGGGTATACGCAGAAACACAGAAAGTCAGGTGCGAGGATACGCAGAGGAGCGGAAGGTGAAGTGCGGAGCCACGCAGGCCATATAATGAGAAACTGCGGATCTGTCTTGAGGCATTTATTGGCTGACTTTTCTTACTGATAAGATCTGACAGATGGCACAAGTTTAGGGGGAGCATATGCTTTTAATGTATTGTCGGCATTATGGTTAATAGTCCTTGGTGATGATGCTTATATTGATAAATGATTCATCTTGCTATGAGTTGTTCACATGGTTCTTGGATCAGATTTGTGGTTGATTCTCTAATGGTGCTTACATGGGATGATTTGGAGACATGATGATGATAGGATTGTTTCATACATATGATGATTAATGCAGATTGTTGATACTTAGTTCATGGTGGCTATGGTGTTTCTCACATAGAATGTGAAATTCTGTTGATGCGGACATACCTTGATGATTCATGCACTAATGCAAGTTGCTGATCTAGTTGCTGTTGACAGATACTATGGAGCAGATCATACAGTGTTGTTGCTGATGTTTATCTTAGGTGATTGGTCTCTGTTATAAATGTCATATCACGACTCATGATGTAATAGTATGTCTCTATCTATTGTAGTCATCTCTTCAGGTCATGTAATGACCTATGTTGGTTTCCCCACTATGCCTGGGATGAAGATGTAATGTATTTAGTTCTTGATGTATCCCCACTTGGTTGGGTGATGGATATATGTATTGAGTCTTTTGGTGATAGGAAGGTCATTTATGATATATAGAGTCATGTTATTCTTGTAGAACATCTTTTTGCAGACCTTGCTTACAGTCAGGGGGAGCTTGAGCATGAACAACACTATATAGCAGAGCAGATATTTCAGAAAGAGCATTATCAGATTGGTGCACCATGGCATATACAAAGGGGGAGCTCATTCAGAGACTTTAGCAGATCTGGTTTATAGTCAAGGGGAGCATGTTCTTAGGGGGAGCAAAACCCTTTTCCCTTGATGTCAAAGGGGGAGAGTGATTTGGTGTTGTTGCCATCAAGTCCAAAGGGGGAGATTGTTGGCATTATGATGCATGTGTTGTACTTGATGGCAACCCTCTCATAGAAGAACATCTCACTTGTATACATTCAGATGAATCCACAGAAGAGATATCAGATATGACAGAATGCATGGATGTAGGACAGTTCAAAGGGATCAGATGACAATTCACAAGTAAGCTTTGCCATCAAGTCCAAAGGGGGAGATTGTTGGCATTATGGCTAAAGTGTTGTCCTTGATGGCAACCCATACAGGTGATAGATCACAGTACTTCAGGTCAGTAGCAGAGATTGATGATCAGCTCTCAAATATTGAAGAAAATAAGGGGTACGCAGGTACACCATACAAAAGGTGCGGACACGCAGGCATGTCTTAGATAAAGTGCGTACATACACGCAGGTATCCCGTGTAAAAGATGAGGACCCTAGTTCACACACTTTCATGCAGTGAAAAAGTATTCTCACGTGGGAATCCAATGGTGGACCGTAGTATTTAGCCCGATGTATTTGATCCTATGGTTTGGTCAGTGGTATTGTTTTATATTATTAATATTATTATTGAGCCCCATGTTTTTGGGCCCCTTGTATTGGTTATCTATGGTATTGATCCATGATTTTAGGAAGAGCCTGCCTATATAAAGCAAAGGAGATCATTTGGCTGGACACTTGTGAAATTAGAAGATCTTAAGAGAAGCTAGATCTGAAATTCTTGTAATCGGTTTGTGAGAGAGAGTTGAATCAATATCAAGGAGAAACATGAGAATTACAAGTCGGATCTACTAATGGGTTGATATCTCCTCGACGCATGTTCAGATCTGTAGATCTGACAGTCTGGGTTATTCTTGAAGTCTTGAAATTATCTATACCTGCAGGTACGCAAGTACAGTGAAAGAAAAGTGCAGAGATACGCAGGCGCAGAAGTGCTGCAGGTGCGCAGATACGCAGGCCCAGAAGCGCTGCAGATGCAGAGGTGCGCAGACAGTTCATTGGACACAGAGCGCAAGTACGCAAGAAGTCTATGAGGCACAGTGTGTGGGTACGCAGGAACGTAGTTGGAGACAGTGCGTACTTCTACGCAGGTGTTATATGGGTGAAGTTGCGTACTTCTCATGAAATCTATTTAGCTGCCCCTGTTTATTGTTGTGTTCTGGGTTTTGAAGTGATGTCTGGTTTCTGGTATTAAGTTCTGATAACAGCAGTGATTGATTAAATGTTTATACATTGATGGATGAATGGATCAGGTTCTTATTGACTCATTTTATGTGATCTGATGGACTAGATCTGATTGATGACTCACTTGTATATGTATTGATCTAGTGCTTGGGTAATTCAGAAGGTTGTTTGATTATGAGCTTCAATGTTGGATGAAATGTGGACTTTCAGATTATGTGTTGTGCTTCAGTGTATCCAGTCTGAAAATTGATGAAACGTGGTACCTGGAGGAGAGAAGATTGTAGGTCAGCACCTACGTACTAGTATCTAAGCTAGTACAAGAGCTAAAGGAAATCTTTGGAGCATTGTAGCAGGTAGTAGCCTGCGTACTAGTAAATGGATCGGCTAGTACAAGAGCAAAGGGGGTTGTAGCTCCCGTACTGGTATAAGACTGCACCAGTACAAAATATTGTAAAAGGATTTTCTTATTAAGAAGAAGATTGAGATGACTTGCAGCAGGTGGTTTTCTCCCGCATTGGGTTTCCACCTTATATCATGGTGTTCATGTGTGTGCCTTATGTGTGATGATCTACTCTATGTTACTGCATCTGTTAACTGATAATATGGTTGATAATGTTCTAATGCACTCATTGAAGATCAATTAACTTAATCATAAGAAGTTGTGGAAGTAGAATATATGAACCAGAGTTTGGAAATGAAAAAGTTTTATTGACTTGATAATACTGATTCACCCCCCCCTCTCAGTATTATTTCCAACAGTCGTCCACCGTTGTCCCTTCCTAGACGAAGCTAAAAGAGTTTTGGATAACCGTCCGGCTTCACCGCTACGGCTTCCTCATGGATACAAGAAACTCTTGCCGAGTCCATTGCTAGTTGAAAATCCAACTGACACACCATTGTGGTCGGTCGAAGCATCTGTCATTGAAGATAAACCTTCTGAATCCATACTAGACAAAAGTCAAAAAGTTGAGGTGGCAGTCGACCCGATCTTGTCTTCAGAAGGTCCATCTTCAAATCATACAAACACCGAAGAGAATGAGAATGACACCATTCAAATTCTTTTCGTAAACACAGAATCCAATGAACATGGGGGCAATCTACCCGTTCCTTTACCGCAGGAAGGAAGTTCGTCATAATCATATCCGGCTGTCTATTCGGTCCCACCTCCAAGCAACCTAGTCGTTTCCTTCGATTGGAATCTACTAGGCAGACCTCGTGTACCGGCTAATGTACCATTCCAAATCATTGTACAAGTTTACAAAATGATCATGGTCGGTACCATCATAGATGAAGGGGCTTCTGTGAGTATCCTTTCCTCAACTGCTTGGGAATGCTTGGTTCGCCATCGCTTCTGCCTGAAATGAGAAATCTGACAGGCTTCGACAAAGGAACCAGTCGACTGTTAGGGATCCTTCCCAATGTGCCCATAACGTTGAGGAGGAAAACCGTTTACATGAACGTAATGGTAGTCTGAGGACCTCTAGATTATAATCTACTCCTTGGACGTGACTATATTTATAGCATGGGAGCCATTGTCTCCTAACTCTTTATAGTAATGTGTTTTCCGCATGAAGGCCGAGTGGTCAAGCTCATAGACCAACTTTCGTTCCCCGGCTCACACATAGCTAATAGTCAAATGCCATCCCTAAATCGTCTTTTCACACAAGGAATGTGTCATCAATCTCCAGTCCGTCCACCTGAAGAGTGCGAGTGATTCGGGAGGACATGACTGAAACCCAGGGGGCATGCACCCTGGTCTGTTTCGGCAGGAAAACCTTGGGTATAGGGTAGGTTTCCGCGGAGGATATATGACTAGTTTGACACACCTATCCGTTTAGGAAAATGGGATTAGACTGGAATAAGATTCCCTCGTCAAAGTTATGTGAGTGGAGGAGACCGCGACACTCACCTTTGTCTATTTTGGTAGACATCACCAAGGAAGCATTTTTTCTGCAACGCAGATGGAGAGCTTTCATATGGTAACCTGGAAACTCTATTTCGCTATAGCTGGGGGCATGCAAACCTTTTTGCATGCAAGCGAAGAGCGACCATTTATATTCTTAGTTTGTAGTTTCTCAACCCTTTAAACTCATAGGATTGGTCGTTCCTAGCTTTCATAATGAAAGGATCTGGAGAAACATTTCGAATGGTGCAAGCTCCCTAAAAATTGAACCTATCAATGAGACATCCTTATTATATGACTGGCACGAGCAGTTTTTTATGCGAAGTTCAAGCTCGTTAAAAATTAAACCTTGGCAATGAGCAAGCGTTCCCCTAGAGTTTAAGCTCATTAAAAAATGAACCAATTTCCAGTAAATAACCATTGTGAATGCATTATCATCAGCTTTTTGAGCCCTGGTCATGTTCCTACCATCACCTCCACTCTGTTTTAGCCGATCATTCACCTCCATTTTATTGTTTACCCCTTTTGAGGAACAGCTACGAAGAGTGATCCTCTTAGCCATCCTTGTGACAACTGCCATGATTGGAAAATTCCAAACCTTACCTGGAATCAGCTGCTACCTGAAATTATCACTCGTTCCTCAAAAAACGAGTCTCCTTTAAGCTCTTTTCATCTGACTCATAAAATATGAAAAGATTGTCGAGCAATTGGCCTCTCCAGCTTGTTAAAGCTACCGGAAGTGCTATCCCTCCTCTAGATTTTAATCTTTTTGGACCTGAGGGATTATTACACAAAAAGATCGAGCGCTTGTTTTGTTCGGCTCATTAAAATTACCGAAAATTCATCCCTTTCATATTATTTTATACTTTTTCTGACTTAAGGGTTTATATGACGAAAAAGGATTATTGGAGTTTCCTTTACGTCCCTTTCAAACTCTCTAAAATTGAAAAGGACCAAGTTATCTTTGTCATTAAACTCGTTAAAACCAAATAGTGACAAACTTGTCCATACAGACAAGAACAAGTTTCACTGTCACTAGGCTCGTTAAAACATAGCGACGGGTTTGCCCGAAGGGAAAATTATAGAACAAGCATATGTTATCCTCCTCAAGCTTGAAAAAAATAAAGAGGTACTGGTCAGCAATGACTGGGGAAAATTGGGAAGAAAACTTGAAGAAACTTTATTGGTAGCAAGTCGCTCTTGAACATGACACTTTCACTCCACGTCCGAGTCGGGTTGGGTTATTCCGTTCACTGGTCATATCACCATTGGTCCATCACACCATCCATATTTGGGGTTAACGCTACCAATCCATGTCAGTGTCGCCGGTATGTTCAAGAGAAGTCGCTTAGAGAATTTACCTGTGTCTCATCTGCTGCAATACATTCACACTCCATTCTTTCATGACCGCCACCCTGAACCCTGTATCAACAGATCATTTTCACCTCCAAAAATCATTTACTCCGTTCCGTGTCGTAGATGTGGGATTCAGTAAAGCCTTCCTACGACGGGTCACTTCTTGTCGACATCAGCTCATTGTCCAAGAAGTTGACTTAGGAACAACCCTTTTAGTACTTTGAAGCTTGCATGCCTCAATGGCAAGTTTCTCACTTCCGGCGACAGGTTTACATCAATGGCCTTCGACCGTAAGATTTTGTGTGGTGTTTGACACCAAGTCCTTTTTCACACCATGTGAATTGTACTGTAGTACCTTGAGGGTCATCATCATTATCGATGATTCCTCTCGCGCTTGTTAACAACTTACATCATTGGCTGGTAATCAGGCGATGTCTTTCCATGTTCGACTCCAGAACATCTTTCACATGGATCGACTTGTACTCCGAGTGAAGATTGGATGAGTTTGAAGACCCCGGATCTAGTTTCATCCATCCGAGCTGCGATATATTCAGGAAAATAAAGACATCAAATGTACATTGTTGCTGCACAGATGATCATCCGAATCAAAGGATGATGACTCTATCAGAATCATCAGTCTGCCGCACAGACGGTTGTCTGTCTTATGTACATGAAAATGAATTTATAAAGCTGAGCATGGGAATGCCCGCCTCATCTAGATCATGAAAAATATTATGAAGATAATGTATTGTATTGTATCTTATTACAGGTCGCCTTCCAGCTCGGAAAAACTTCAGATCCTCATGATAAAGCATTTCACCTGACATCAAAAGATTCGCGACCTCATGCTTTAGGGGGCAACTGTTATAGACATTTTTGGGCACTGCAATCCCAATCATACATTTCCATAAACCAAGGGCTCCTAAGTCCCTAAAAGTGTTGTTCCATACCCTAAAAGAACAAGGTCAGCTGATTACATCATCTCCCAGAAGTTCTCCACAGGAAACTACTCAGAACTGGTCAAAACTGGACCATACAGGTTGCTCAATGCTAAGGGTGTGATGCATCCCACCTGCCCAATGTAAAGGGTGCGATGCATACTGAAAATCCCTTCTGTAGGGTGCGATGGGTGAGAGTGGACAAATGGCAGAGACATTTTGTGAGGTGGATGATCATAGAATCTTCCAGAAACTTCTCCTATGACACTTGCCTCTCTGAATTCGCCCAGGGATGAGTAGGAGATCATCAATCTCCAAGTGGAATCAAGAACTATCAGAGAGAGGACACTAATCAAAATACCAGAAGCTGACTCACACCCCTGTAATCATCTATATATGGATCCCTCATCCCAGAGATCTAGAGCCTGGAATTTTGTATCTTGTAAGGAAGTGCTGTTGGTTTCTTGGTGGAATATCATAGTGTTTGGTGATCTAAGCTTTTCATGAGTTGAAAGAAGGGCTTTCATGCTAGAGGATGACGCTGGGTCAGAACAATTGGTTGTAATCCTCTTTGCTATTCTTGATATTAATAAAGCTATTCAATTTTTCCTCCACATTCTTGTATGTTTGATGATATATGCATTTGTGTGGTCGATATATATCTGGTCCTATATTGTTGATGATTGTAGATCTCTGTTCTTCGATAGTATTATGCTACTTTGATTCCACGGGTGCTCTTTGAAGCTGGGTAGACGAAGGAGAAGCGGCAAGGATATGTCAGAAGGGAGAGGAACCGAGCAAGGAACCAAGCGCAAGACTGAGGTTAGTGTCCTTCATTCCCCTCTTATCTGCTTCTCATAAAGGAAAACAAAAGTAGTTTTAGTTAGTTTGTTTCTAAGATAGCTACCAGTCTTAGTGGGATGAGCAGCTCCGAGTGGACACTATATTTCCCGATAATAGTAAGGGCGGAGGTGGTTTAACCTATGGATTCCCTTGGTTGTTCTTGGATTGGTTGTTCTATGAGATGCCACATTCATGCTTGGAATATGGCACGGGGGTGACTGGATGAAAGAGAGATTTGGTTCACCCATGTCTCTGGTCGGGTGGTATGTAGAAGTCCCGAACCTGGTCATATTTTCCTATGACTAAAAAAACCTAAGTTCTCTTAATTTTGCACTTGTTTATATGTAGATTTAATGGTTGTTATATCTCTGATATTTATATGGTTTTATGTTGGTTATATGCATGGTTAAATGACTGGTTCATGACATGGTTATTTCATGTATTTACTTGTAATTGTTAAATGGATGGATGCAAGACCTAATTGATGATATCATAGTTCAATGTAGAAGGAGGTAATCCTTCTAGTTATGTTTCATAAGTTATTTGAGTCATTTATGCTCTGTCTTGTATCCTAGACCTATAGGTTTCATTGACGCCATGTGTTTGACCGAATGTTATTCCTGGTTGGGGATGCACAAGCCTAGTCCTGAGGTTGATTTTTTATTTTTTTATATTTTCATCATTTATTTGATGGGTTCTAAAGGTTATAATAAGTTCTGGGTAGAAGCCAATATTATGGGCTAGAAAAGTGGCTCAAATATTAGGGCCACTTGCATAGGTCTATTGAGAAAAATCCACAGTCACTGGCACCTAGGCCTATGAGAGCGAACTTAGGTTGTTGGACATTGTCATGCCTATACCATGAGAGCGAATTTGACTTAAAAGGCTTAAAACATCAGTGGGACCTAGCAGCAGGATGTCTAAGTGGCTGACATGTCTCCTCGGGCTGTTGTTGTTGATGTGGATAGGTTGTTTGATGTGTTTCATTGATTCCATTTCCTTAAGGTTACCAAGGAGATTGAATCCCTTATAGTGACCTCTCTCATCACATGTTTGCCTTGGTTGGATGGTTTCTTGGGTGGACCTAGGAGGAGGGGGTGTCATAGATTGGTATCAGAGAGTGTTTGTGCTCTCCATGGGTGAAGGTGCTTGGTCATGCATGCATGTTAGTTGCATGTGTGTCTCGTACACTTGCATTACATGTGCTTGTTGCATTGCATCATGTTGATCATGATTGTAGTAAGGTTTTCATGAGGAACTTGATGTGATATTGTGGGATGCATCGTCAAAATTATATGACTGGTTATATGATTATATGAAACTTGATTACATCCTTGTATGTTAAGTTTCATTCTTAGTTGTTTTATTACATGTATCAGTCGTGTAGGTTGGTTACAAGAATTGATCGCTTATGCTCGACTACATGCGTTCATGCATATGTGTAGTTGATTAGACATTGCTTATGCATGTGCACATTGGAGTAATGGTTGTTGTCATGCATGAGGTCATGATTTGTGAACTTGTTTTGGTCATGTATTGATGACTAGAATCTAGCTAGAATGATGTGAATATGGTTTGCTACTCATGTGTTATATGTCTATATGCAGTTGTTATGCATTATGTTCTTGGTTATAGTTATGCATGAATAGGTGGTCTAACATGCCTTGTGAAGTCACGGTATGAAATTTAGGTCATCAGGGTGATATTGGTATGTTATGATGCTAATGTGTTGGTTAAGATAGAGCAGGAGATGCAGATCATCGTAACGAGGTTGCAGCATTGGAATTTTGGGGTAAGAGCAGATAGTCATGCAAGTATTTTATGTTTAGCATGTAGGTATGTAAGTTAAGGATTGTTATATGCATTAGGTTTATATACATTAAGTCTACGCACGTATTTTGATGTTATGGTTATAATAGTTGATTAGTATAGTCATATGTTGATCCAGGTGGATACTGGTGGCCACCTGCCAAGTCCACTGGACCCCCACCATTGTTTCTCTCAGCATTTTCAGTTTCCTTAATTGTAGCACAACTTGCTATTTTTAGTAGTTTTTTCAGGTCATGAACTTCCGGAGCCGTTTTGAGGTCCTAAATGACGTTTTTTGGGAAATCTGGGGCAACATGGGTCCATGGACCGATGTTTCCCTTCCTAAAGTGGTAGTGCTCAGATGGATCTTTCTAACGAGCTATTGTACGTGTCAAACGGAGATCGTATGCCAAAGTTACGACCCCGAGAAGTTGATGTACCAATTTACCCAAACTGGGCCCACAATTTGGCGTTTCATCTTCTAGGGTTAGTTTTTGGAATGTTAAGGGTTTTCCATTATTTCTCAACAATAAATAGGCCTTCGAGCCTCATTGTAACACAGTTCAGAGGCATGTAGCCACCACATCTCTTCTCAGAGATAAGCTACCATCGCCCTAGCTGGTTTATTTCCATTACTGTTTGTAAGCATATATCAGTATTTTACATTAATGAAATGAAGTATTATTTCCGCTACATATCTGTGTTTATGGTTATCTCTATAATTTGTTGCATTCCTGTTTAAGTCCGGATCATATGTACATATGTCGGATAATCAGGAATGATGGTAACCTATAGTTTTATGCATTGCTATTGTTGTTTTATGTTAGATGAATTGATGATTACGTTATATGTTGTTGATGGTCATGATATATAGCTTGTTGTTGTTATATGCTATTAACTTGATGATTAGGGTTATTTCATTGAGATATTGATGTTGTAATTTGGATTGGTCATATGCGTTATGGTTATGTTGATTGCATTGAATATCTCAATGTTATATGTATTGTGTTAATGTGGTTTGACCTATGCATATGTTTATGGTTGTGATATTCAAGTATGAGCTGACATATTTTTGATATGGTATTGTGCTAATATAAACCAATCCTACAAATGTGATTGCTAAGCATAAATTATAATTTTTTATGAGCTTATGAAGTGAACATGTTAGTTAGTGATTGTTATGGATAGCATGATCTTATTTATGTTTAAGCTGATGTGTTGAGAATTTATATTGTGCTAACTAGCTTGATTGTGCAGAAAAGATTGCCTCCCCTGAGATACAGTAAGGTATGAGCTTTCTTATGTTGTATATTTGGTGCTTGAAGGTTTGATTATGTCATTTAGTTTATTTATTTAGCGTGATATGTTTGAAAGTTGGTTTAATGTTTTATGAATTTCATAATATGAGTATGCATTCCAATGATCTTGTTTTAATATGATTGTACTAACACATATGTGTTGATACAGTTGATATGTACTTCAGTGTAGTAGGTGACAGTTGTAGCATTATGTCTAATAACTATGAGTTAACTATGGTCCTTGCAAAGGTTGATTTTGAATTGAGAGATATGATTGTATTGATATTCTAAACATGTGGTTCACATGTGTGAGCAATTGAAAGAAACATGCTTGGTATTACCATGACAAGGTAATAGTTGATGTGTTTATATAACTAATAGTTAGGTGATGTTACAATGCATAGGAAGCCTCGATTGCAACAAGGTAAAAATGTAAAAGAAAGGAATTGGGCAATAATTTATTTGGTTATGTTTGGAAACCCTAATTCCAAATGAATGAGTGCTTTGCATACAGGAAGCCTTCTTAACCTTGGTTATGCTTGAAATTATGTGAATATGTGCTAGATTCATGAACATGCACCCAACACGTGTATTATCTAGTCTCTAGTTATAGGTGATCTGTAAATGGGATTAGAGTCCCTTGAGAGATGATGTGGATGTGCCCAGTTGCAAGCAAAATGCTTAGCACAACAAGATAAGGTAACTAGTGTATTTTTATGTTTATTTATGCAATGACATTATGTGTTTATGGTAGTATGGTTCAGGGAGTTGTATGGCAAGAGATAATACCATGAATTTTGAAGAAGACTCTGGTTGAGATTTCCTTGGGAACCATGGGGATTGATTCATGGTGTCCGTTGTTAGTCTGGTACTTTTGGTATTTTGCGATTGTTGCACTTTATTTGGATTTTGGGTGTGTCTGGTGCATAGATATGCCACTTTATTATGGTGTCGTGTTGTTGTTTGTTTTCATGGTTCTCTTCTTGGTTGCTTCTTGGTATTGCCTCTTATGTTTTGAGTCTTGGGAATTGTTTGGGAAAGAGGAAGGTTAATGGAGCTCTAAGAGAGCTGTGTGGTACCCAACAGGTAATGTAAGACCTAGATGAAGCTTGATGCATGAGTAAGCATATCGGAAGTAAGACTATGACATTTGATTGGACTAGTTGGGTCCATTGTGGAAAATGGATGGTGGTAGTATAGACATGAGAAGGGTAACCAAAAAAGGTAAAGTAAATGGACCTGAGGTGTCGGATGGTGTGACTAAGCTTGTAATGGTGGTTCTCAATGTTGTACATGTTGTACACAGATAAATGAAGTTCTCTTAACCTATACCTTATGTTATCTGGTAATTATTTTATGATCATGGTTATGCTGATGTTTATATATGTATACATGTATGTATGTATGTCGTTGTCTGACAAGATGATGATGGTTTTATGCTAATGATTATACATACATACATACATACATGCATGCATGCATACATATATGTGTGTGTGTGTGTGTGTGTGTGTGTGTGTGTGTGTGTGTCACTGTCTGACACGGTTGCCAGGGATAGTTCTTGTGGAGGAATGATTTATTATGTAAGTGATTGGAATGAAGAGATTCCTGGTTCATGAGAAATAAAGTGGGAAGCGTAGTCACAACATATATATGAGGTCAGTATCATGTGGATATGAATTGATATTGCATTATGCCTATGTTCATGTTATGACAGGTAATGTCAAAGGATACATCTGCGAAATGAAGCAATGTGGTTTGTTGCATGTTGGGACAAGCATGGATAAGACACTGGAAGCAAGGTTTCTTGGTAGAGACAATGTGATTTTGGATGTGAGGTACAATTATTGTGCATATGTTGTATATTTTGTACATATTGCATATACGATGTTGTGCACATGTGGTGTTATGTATACATAGTGTGTGTACATGTTGTTTATGCAATGTTATGTACATGATTTAGAGATAGTGTTGTGGGAATATTGCATATGTAGTGCTAGGTAGAGATGGTTCTATGTACATGATGGATATGTGGTGTTGTGTGCACATGGTGTTGTACACATGTTGGATATGCAGTGCTGTGTATAGATGACGCTTTGTAAATGTTGGATATGCACTGCTATGTACATATGGTGTTCTATGCATGTTGTACATATGGTGCTAAGTACATATAATGTTGTGTGCATGATTGTACAAGTGGTGTTGTGAGAATGTGGTGTTGTGTACATGTTGTACATGTGGTTTTGTGTACATGTTGTGCATGTGATGCTATGTACATGTGGTGTTGTGCACATGCCGTGCATGTGATGCTATGTACATGTGGTATTATGTACATGTTGTATAGGTGGTGTAGTGTACATGTGGCGTTGTGTACACATTGTGCAGGTGGTGTTGTGTACATGTGATTTTGTGCACACGTTGTGTAGATGGTGTCGTGTATGGGTGGAATTGTGTACATGTTGGACATATGGAACTGACACACATATGGTATTTTGTGCATGTTGTACATGAAATGTTGCAGGCATGTGGCACTATGTGTATGTGCACAAGGTTTAGGAGAAGGCACTTGGTTTTTGTCTAGTGTAGAAACTGATTTGGAGTCCGTATGAAATAAAGACACAGGTAGAAGCTAAGGACAGATGACAGGATAAGTATCAACATTTTACTATCAATTTTATTATGCATGTGATTTATGACTATGGTATATGATGATTATATATCATCTATGATTCTACCTTATGATGGCTACATGTGTTTTATGATATTGATCTATGATGGTTGTGTTTTGAGCTAACTAGATGTGATATGTTTATACATGATGTTTTGATCAAACAGTTAGTTTGACTTGTTGTGATAGGAAGAAAACATAATTGCAAGTATACCTTATTGACGAACTACCAATGAGGTATCATTTGAGGTTATTTCAATTTATTTGAATCTAACGGAAGTTATGTGCTTGGTACATGAAGCACGAAAATGTCTGGTTGAGTGGTTGAAATCGACTGAAAGTATCAGCAGTGGCAGTGAAAAGAATTAGAACATGCAGCAGTATGCTGGTAGAGTACTTCAAGAGTAGGGCCATTATGGGACACTGTTACCCAATAGTGTCCATTAATTGCCATGATCATGTTATGACCGTGTTGATGCCTCGAAAATCGCTGCAACAACAATGGGGGATAACCACCCGGTCCGGACCTTAAAGCAGCTCCTTTTCCATTTGGTGTGGTGGCTCCGACTGGTTTAACTAGGTCCAGTTACCTTCTCCCTATTGCTATTGGTTTATGATGTATCTTTACCTACCAATAGACAGGGATATTAGATCACTTATTCTTGCTGATCAGGCAAGAGAATAACCCTTAAGCTGATTTGGGTTCAGCCAAGCCACAACTAAAATTTTGCCTCTTTGAGGAGAGGACTTAAAAGAATGTAGAATTTACTCTAAATGCAAGCTTATTTTATGATGCAAGAAAAAGAAACTAATCTAAATCCTATCTTAATTAGGCAGATATAGATCTAACCCAACTAAGAGCAAGATAATTAAAGTATTGGGATTTAGATATGTTTTGTTTATAATGAATATCAAGTTAATGAAGTAGTTCAATTAACTAATATTATGGATATCAAAACACATCCTATTGAGACCTCTTAACTGAAATAATAAACCAACAACATTCAGGAAGTAGTTCACAAAAATGATATTAATTATCAAATCAGTAAATCCGATAATTAAACAATAATATGTGGAAATAGTTCACAACATATTACCATTCAATAAATCAGTTTTATAAGACAGATTTCTGAGTAAATAGTTACTCAGAAATCAGATTTTAATTCATAAGAAAAGAGATACCTAATAACAATATTGAGACAAATTATCCATATTGAAAATAGTGCACAAACATGAATAAGATGAGACATTCCTGTTACCATAAAATGAAACTGATATTTGAAACAATAGTATTAGAAATACCAATTTATTGCATCCATTTCTCTCATCTTGGTCTCCAACAGCCCTTTACATTGCTTGAACTTCTGCCTTCAAAACTAGAACCACAATAGTGCAAACTCTGCCCCTCATACATAATTCAAGATACAAAGGAAAAATCCTCAATAATCCCCAGATCTGAGATTTGCTCTCCTCTCTCCTACAACTCTAAATTCCTATTACAGTAGTGCTTTTAGAAGTCTAGAATTGCAGAGGAGAGCAGCCCCTTATTACCTTCTGCAATCTGTTATTTATACTATTTGTAAAGGAATTTTGGAGAGGAGAGTTTGTTGAAGAGAAATCTGCCAAATACAATTTTATTTGTTCAAAATTCCAATCTTTAATTGCTGGAGCCTTCTCATTGATTGAAATCCTTTTCTCCATATTTCTTCCAATGTTTTCCTGCAAAAAGAAATCAAAATAAATTAAGATGCAATTAAAATATCATTTCAGGCAATTAAATCAAATCCAATCAAATTCTATTTAAATAGATAATTGAAAATAAAATCTAAGCTTTTAATTGATGCATGGGATGGTTTGATTGGCTAAAGATATTATTAATCAATGGATCTGCAATTAGAAGAGGCTTGGACAAATGAAAATGAAGAAAATAACTCAGAAAATTGATTTTGTTTTCAAAATTCGGAGCTTGATCTTCTGCCTGATTTTTGACCCAATAAATGATTAAATCTGTTAGTGAAACCTCCTCAAAAATGTTCTCCTTGATTTTCTCTTTCCAATGAGCCGTCCTGGGCCTCATTTGGCCAAGTATAACTCAATCTATGAACCTCCAAAGTTGATGGATCAAATCTAGCATGAATCTGGAAATTCTGTTGCTGGGCTAAAAATCTAATCCTAAATTAGGATTCTAATTAATTCTAAATTAACTGTTAATTATAAACTAAACTAATTGTTAATTAATATTAATCTATTTATTAATTAATATCTAACTAACTAAAATATTAACTATTTATAAACTAATTAAAATGAATATAAATAATAATTAAATTTAAATTAAATAAATATTACATATTCATTAATTAATTAATTTAAAATTAATTGTTTAGGTATTAATATTTAAACTAATATTAAACTAACACTACCTACCTCCCTTATTCATATGGTAACATACACATATAAACCATTAACATAACGAATCATATGGTAGCATAAACGATTTCTAGAAATAAAATTAATACGTGAGTTTAAAACGAATACCAAAATTTGACTTATCGCATCGGTGCAAGCGTGGTGTCGGGGGCATAAAGTTTGCATAGGATGAAGACTCCCGATGCGATGGAACATTCGTATTTAAACACATGTTTTTAAAATTTTGGTTAATGCCCCATTGCATCGGTAAGTCGGGGTGTGAAGGAGTATCGGCGTGAAGGAGTATCGGCAATCGGAGCTTTTAAAATTTGGCACAATACAAAATCCCCGATCCGATATCGGCATCGGGGTATGGGGGATATCGGGGGTTTTAAACTTGCGACATATGAAACTCCCGATGTGATATTCATATAAATGTTTATTCCCTTTTGTCTTAAGCTTTTCGGCGATCGGGGATATGGAGGTATCGGGGGTATGGAATGACATGCGCCGATATAAATCTCCGATGCGATTATGTTTTATTTTATATATTATTTTTTTTTATATATTAAATTTTAATTTAATTAAATTAATTATATATTAATTAAATTTAATTAAATTAAGATTTAATATTATTTTTTATATTGATTTATTTTAATGAAATTAAGTTAAGTTGTGAAATTATCTAAACTACAGCCACTTGAAGAATAAATAAAAATAAACTACAACCACTTGAATGTTTGGGTTTTCGAGATTAGGATTTGATTTGGAAATTGGAGTGAATTTCTTAAAATCCCGATAATTAATGATTTGGCTGCATAACTAAAAATGGAAAAGTGTTAGTAAAAACTTGCTATGGGTTAATATTTAAAATGAATGTGTTATTGAACTAATTTATTTACAAAATGCAATATTGTACATTTTATGCAATTTTAACCCAGGCTACATAAATAATCAAATTTTCAAAGGAGTGCCATTTTCAAACCAGTTGACCAAATGAGGCGAAACAAGCTTCAATGGGAATCTTATAAAAAATCGATTCTAACAAAGCAATCAAAACAAGAATCCAAGGAAAACGAAAAATTAACAAAAGCGTAGGGCAATCAACTAAATAAAAATCCAAAAAGGTGTTTAGCCAAAATTTTTATAGAAAGGGTCCCCATTATTTGAGTTGAGCAAGTCAAAAATGGGGGGTTGTGTTTTTACCACAACAGACCGGTATGATGGTTTGAGGCAGGTATATGACTTGGTTTTTGTATCTTCTGATGCATGGAAGCCTTGCCAAGGGATGGATTTCCTGGGATAAGGGACGTTGGGGTACTTGGAAGGTGAGTGATTGCACGAAAGAGGGTGACCAGATTTCCTGAGGGACTATGTACCAAAGAAGGAAAGGTCGCAGATATATTAGTTTTGGTTATTAGGATTGCAATGTGAAATTAGGTGAACATTGGGGGTGCACCCTAGAATAATTAGTCGATAACTTTTCACTGAGAGGACAAGTGGCACAAGATTGTAGCACTAGAAATCGAATGCAGGTTTAACTGTGACAGTGGATTTTGGACTTTCTGGGAAAGAGGTTAATCCTAGTATTACTTTCAAGGGTGGAGGTGTGATCCTCTGGATTCTCTTGTTGATTGATGCAGGCATTGTATCCTTTTATTTGTTGGTTTAGCAAATGTGCATATGTGTATATGTGGTTATTGTAAATATTGTAATGAGTTGTGTTATAAAGCTCCAATATGTGGTATGGTTGTTATCTAGTCATGTTTTCATGATGTTTTACTTTTGAGCATATCTTTCATTGCAAATACTGCAACGAGCTAAATTATAAAGCTCCATGGGAAATATTTTTTATTTTCAGCAATTTTGTTGAGGTCTTAGTGTTGTTTAACATTGAGGATGGTGTTCCCCAAGGGGGAGGGTTCTTTAATAGCCCTAGTAAAAAGTTCATGTAATAACATTTTATCTTATGCACAAAAGGAACAAAAGGACTTTGACTCCTTTGAAATTTTATAGGTTTTTCATGACCTTCTCTTGGAAAAAAATATGTTCCAAATGTAGGTTCTCCTTGAGTTTTTCTTTTATGTTGCTATTGGTTCCTTTCTTTACTATTGTTGTTGTTAGCATTTTTCACTACAAGTTCTTTTGTGTAACAACCTTGCTGAAATCCTCTCGAAAAATCACTCAATTTCAAAAAGAAAATGGTTCGAATTGGAGTTCAGATGTGCGAGATATCGCTGATTTAAAATCAACTATTTTTTCAGAACTTTTGTGACGACGGAAATCTGAGGTTCTAGATTGTCCAAATAAAGATTTCCAAGACATGGGAAGATGCAAAATGGTCCTTCTATTTCCAAAAATAGGTTATAATAATTATTTTGAGTTATATTGACTGAGTTATGTCCATTTTAATTCTGGATCAGCATTCAGAACAGGTTCCCTTTGGAGACGTGCCCTCCCACCCCGCTTTAGTATGCATCTCCTTCACATTCATCAGTTTCATCATAGAAGCATTCGCTTGGGTTCTTTGGAAACATTCCCTCTCACCCAAGGCTATGTAGGCACCTGCTACTTCATCAACAACCAGCATCATAGTTATGGTTCAACCGCACAAAATCCTTGTCATCGAAGTCCATTTTCTAGGCCACACACTGTTAGTATCACAATTGGTCACAAGCATTACAAGGTATATCTATCCTTGGATCTTCATTTTTGATGGTTATGGATCATCCACAAACCCACACTTTATCGAAGTCCATTTGCTAGGTCATACAATGTTAGTATCATAATTGGTCACAAGCATTACAGGATATCTCTATCCTCAGATCTTCGTTCATCATGGTTATGGGTCATCCACAAATCCACACTTCATTGAAGTCCATTTGCTAGGCCGCACACTATTAGTATCACAGTGGGTCATAAGCATTACAGGGCATCTCTATCCTCGGATCTTTGTTCATCATGGTTATGGGTTAACCACATAAAATCCTTCTCTTCAGTGGCTCTTCATATTCAACAGAGGCTTTGCAAGAGGGAACTTCAAACAATGGGGACCATTGATTCTTAAGGAGGGAGGAATGATCCAAATGGAAAATGGCAACATCCCATGGTATTCATCCACCCATGGAATTTACCCATTATATTGTAAGTGGCATCCACCCATGGTATTTATCCACCCAACGTATTGTAAGTGACATCCACCCATGGTATTTTCCCATGGTATTATGACATCCACCCATGGTATTCATTCACCCATGGAATTTACCCATGGTATTGTAATAGAAAAATAATATAAGTAACAAGTTGCATTTTGTAAAAGGACAGTTTGTCCACCACAATGTAGCTTTTATAGTGATTCTTTGTTTTAATTAAAAGTTTCTTTGTGGTTTTTTTTATTGTGTTTTCTCTCATTTTCTTTCTGGCATTGCAATTTTTCAGATCTTGGGGGCCTCCCCCCAAGACCCGGATCATGAAATGTTCATGTAATAAAAGTTAATAAAGGAAAAATGATACCATGGGTAAGGGACACTTATTCCAAGCTAAATGTTGGGAAAATATATCTTAGTGGGCATCAATGGATGTGTGTTTTTGGCTAAGGAAATTGGAAAAGACAAAGGAAAAGGGAAAGGACATGAAAGGAAAAAAGGAACTTTTGGCACATTTATTTATGAAAATAAAGAAAAATAGGAGAAAAGTAAGGTGAAAGGTCACAGGTTGCATGTGAGGAGGAAAATGAAGGAGAATAATGGAAAATGAAGAAATTAGAGGCCTCCTTCATAAAAAGGCTTATGAGGATTAGTTGACAGGCTCAGTTAGTGAAGCTTGGTTAGTGTAACCTTTTTTCAGTTCAAGTTTGGAGCTCTCTCATTATTCTCTCTCTCCCTCTCACTATTGGTCACTTAGATATTTCTTGGAGCACTCTAGCTATGGATCAAGGAAGGAAAAGCAAGCAAAGGGAAAGAAAGGAAAAGAAAGGATTAAGGAAAGGAAAGCATGATCAAGCAACTTTATTAGGAATACTTGCAGGTAACCCTTTTCATGTGTGCCTTCCTAGTTGGTTTGGACATGCATGGCTTGGCATGTCGATGTATGGTTCTCTTGTTGTCAGTGGCATGGTTTTTTCGGGTTATGATAGTGGTTTTTAGATTAGCCTTTCCTTTTCTGGATTCCATGGTATGTTGGGATGTTTATCTCGGTTTTGAAATTTTGGTTGTTGGATGGAATTTGGAATCTAGGGCGAAGGTGGTCTCAAGGTTCATTCCCAAATGCCTAGGAATCCCTTGACCGGTTTTGGCAGGATACATGATAAATTCTGAGGGAAGAATCTTAGTTTAGGGCCTAATGATCTGGGTTTGGATTATGGTATGGTCTTGGTTTAGGGCCTAGTGATCCGGGATTGGATTACAGTAAAGATTGAGAGACAAGGAGATGAAAAATTCCTCAAGGATAGTGATGGATTCCAGATGGCATTCCAAGTTTAGTTTGGTTGTGATCAGAGCACCGGTTTTGGTGTGATCATGGTTTGGTGATGGTGGAGGTGGTTTAACCTCTAGATTCCCTTTGTTGTTATTGGATTGATTTTTCTATGAGATCCCACATTCATGCTTGGAATATGGCACATGGGTGACTGGTTGAAAGAGATATTTGGTTCACCCATGTCTATGGTCGGGTGGTACGTGGAAGTCTAGAACCTGGTCAGATTTTCCTATGTCTAAAAAAAGATAAGTTCTCTTACTTTTTCACTTGTTTATATGTGGATTTAATGGTTGTCATATCACTGATATTGATATAGTTTTATGTTGGTTATAAGAATGGTTAAATGATTGGTTCATGTCATGGTTGTTTCATGTACTTACTTATAATTATTAAATGGATGGATGCAATACCTAATTGATGATATGATAGTTCAATGGAGAAGGAGGTGATCCTTCTAGTTATGTTTCATAAGTTCTTTTAGTCACTTATGTGTTATCTTGTATACTAGACCTGTAGGTTGCATTGATGCCAAGTGTTTGATAGAATGTCAGGCCCGGTTGGGGATTCTCAGGCCTACTCCTAAGGTTGACTTTTGATTTGTTTATATTTTCATCATGTCTTTGATGGATTTTGAAGGTTATAACAAGTTCTGGGCAAAGGCCAAGATTTTGGGCTAGAAAAGTGGCTCAAATCTCAAGGCTGCTGGCACAGGGCTGCTGACAAAACTTCATAGTCGTTGGCACATAGGCCTATGAGAGAAAATATGGGTTGTTGGACGATGTCATGCCTATAGTATGAGAGTGACTTTGAGTTAAAAGGCTTAAAATATCAGTGGGGTCTAGGGGCAGGATGTTTGAGTGGGTGACATGTCTACTGGAGGTGTTGTTGCTGATGTGGATTGTTTGTTTGATGTGTTCCGTTGATTCAATTTCCTTAAGGTTACCAAGGATATTGGATCCCTTATAGTGACCTCTCTTATCACATGTTTGCCCTGGCTGGTTTGTTTCTTTGGTCGATCTAGGAGGAGGGGGTGTTACAGATTGGTTACGCTCTCCTTGGGTGAAGGTGGTTGGTCATGTATGCATGTCAGTTGCATGTGTGTCTCATACAATTGCATTCCATGTGCTTTTTGCATTGCATCATGTTGATCATGATTGTAGTAAGGTTTTCATGAGGAACTTGATGTGTCTTGTGGGATGCATCGTCAAAAGTATATGACTGGTTATACCATTATATGCATCTTGATTACATCCTTGTATCTTAAGTTGCATCCTTAGTTGTTTGATTACATTTATCAGTCTTGTAGGTTGGTTACAATAATTGATCACTTATGCTCGACTACATGTGTTCATGTGTATGTGTAGTTTATTAGGAATGGCTTATGCATGTTGATAGTTGCATGTGGAAACGTGCACAATGGAGTAATGGTTGTTGTCATGCATGAGCATGGTTTTTGAAGTTGATATTGTCATGCATTGATGACTAGACTCTAGCTAGAATGATGTGAATATGGTTTAGTACTCATGTGTTATATATCGATATGCAGTTGTTATGCATGTATGGTCTTGGTTAGGTTATGCATGAATAGTGTGTCAAACATTCTTTGTGAAGTCATGGTATGAAATTTAGGTCATCAGGATGATATTGGTATGTTATAATGCTAATGTGTTGGTTGAGATAGAGTAGGAGATGCAGATCATCATAATAAGGTTGCATCATTGGAATTTTGGGGTAAGAGGAGATCGTCACACAAGTATTGTATGTTTGGCATGCAGGCATGTAAGTTAAGGATTGTTATATGCATTGGGTTTATATACATTAGGTTTATGCACATGTTTTTTGATATTTTGGGTATGTTTCATAAGTTATTTCAGTCATTTAGGCTATGTCTTGTATCCTAGACCTATAGGTTGCATTAATGCCAAGTGTTTGATAGAATGTCAGTCCCAGTTGGGGATGTTTAGGCCTAGTCCTAAGGTTGATTTTTGATTTTTTTATATTTTCATCATTTCTTTGATGGATTATGAATGTTATAATAGGTTCTAGGTAGAGGCTGGGATTATGGGCTAGAAAAGTGGATCAAATCTCGGGGTCGTTGGCACATGTCTACTAAGAAAATTCCATAGTCACTAGCACATAGGCCTATGAGAGCGACTTTGGGTTGTTGGACGCTTTCATGCCTATAACATGAGAGAAGCTTTGAGTTAAAAGGCTTAAAACATCAGTGGGACCCAGGGTTAAGATGTTTGAGTGTTTGACATGTCTCCTGGGGTTGATGTTGCTAATGTGGATGGGTTGTTTGACGTGTTTTGTCAATTCCATTTCCTTAAGGTTACCATGAATAATGAATCCCTTATAGTGACCTCTCTTATCACATGTTTTCCCTGACTAGTTGGTTGTTTGGGTGGACCTGAGAGGAGGGGGTGTTACATTTTGGTTCAAGTTTAGTGTTTTCACCTACATGCAAACTAGACTCTCCCTTTTGAAATCAAAGACTAGATTTATCTAATGGTGGTCTATGGATTTCAAGTAAATTATCCAAGGCCACAATTCTCTTCTACATCTTCTGATGCTTTCTCAAGGATACCGCTTCAACTTATAATCTCTCACACTCATCTTAATTCTCTTTGTACTTCTTCCTCATACCTTCCTCAACTCTTTTTGATTCTCCTAATTTAATATTTAGGCTGACAATCTCCTCCTTGAGCTTGGTCTCCTTATCATCATAGATCTACAATAGTTTTTCTAGATCCTTGCATGCAATTGTTAGTCTAGAAATATCATCTCTAAGAACCTTAATACCATTCTCATCTTGACTAGGCACTTCAGCATGATCAAAATATGAATCATCAAAATTATAACTCAACAAAAAAAGATTAATATTTATACCTTTGGATTCAGGATTTTCTGATTTCTTTCATTATCAGTTGAATCATTTACATTAAGATGATGAGACTCTCATGGTTGAGCTTCTTGTTTCTGAAGGACATTCTTCTTGTTCTTTTTCTTATTCTTCTTCTTGTTCCTAGTACCATCTCGAAATATGGACTCTAGCTTGTCCCACATTTCTTTAGCGTATTTCAAACCTACTAACTTCTTCAAATCATCATCATGAATATTCTTGTAGGTTATGAATCTAGCTTAAGTGTCCTTCTGAAAAACTTTAGGTGTAATTGGATCCCTCCCACATCCTTCACATACCAGTCTCCAAATGTTATACCCACAAGACAAAAACTAATATTTAACATTTTTGTGCCATACCTTGAAATTTGCAGTAGTGAGGACAACCATTCCTTGAGAAATCATTCTAAGAAAAAAAAAATAAACTTTATGCCAATAAACCATAGATCTACTCTCCAACAATCAAGATACAACTGAGAGCCCTGCTCTAATACCAATTGTTGCAAACCTTGAGCACTACTAAGGGGAGGAGGGTGAATTAGTTGTGTGATCTATCTACGATTTTTACCAATTTTAACGTCTCAACTAAATCAAACATATTATTGCAACATCTCACAATATGTTAGGAACTAAAGCATATGAATAAGAAATAAACATGTAACCATGTAAGCAACTAAACCAAAAAAAACATGAGATAAATAATAAAACCACATCAAATCACAAACACATCATCACACATGAGACACAAGATATCTGGTGGAAACCCTTCTAGGAGAGAAACCACCCTTTTTGTTGTCGCACTTTTATGAATCTCTATTATGTCAAGCAATGGTATTTAACATAGAGTTGTTGACTCCCATCAACTAGGAGACTTGACCTCATATAGTTTGGCCAACACCCATCGACCAGGAGACTCAATTCTACCGATCAACTCGGAAGACTATGTTCTCACATGGATCTATGGACAACCATCTGCTAAAAGCCTCCATGATCAACAATCTTTGCCCAACTCTGATTGGACTATCCAACTACCATTGGATGGCGAAATTGTTACTTTCATCAGTCCTCTGGAATCATTGGTCCACTCTAATGAAGTCACTTCTTGTCTACGCTATGTGGACCTCGTTTCATATATTTTCACACTGGATCCCAAGACTATCTACCCAACTCAATTCATCTCTGTAATACGATCTTCAGCAGCAAGACACCATCAAATAAACAAATAAAGACACCACAACATATGTTCTCCACTCAAGAAAAATAGTGGCCACAATGAAACCATCAAATTTTCAACAATGAAATCATCCAATAGCATAAACATATCTGACACTCATCCATAACATGAAACCCTCACTCCAAAATATAATTTTTACATAATGAAATCAATAACATAAAACACAATGGCTATCTGCAAAATGCACCACCAACACCTACAAAACAAATGTGAGAGTCATAAATATATGAAAACCTCTAAACATTGTCTCATTTCTACTATAAAACTATGCTCCATATATTAAAAAATAATCGCTACTACATCAACCTCAAATATGATCTGAACACTGATGCACTGCTTCAGCAATTTGCTCCACTCTCTCCCATTTTCACTCATACACTAAAGCAATCCTTCTCACAACTTAGTTTGAAGCATTCCTCTTCTATGCATCCTTATCTCACTCACCCAATATCTGAACCAACCATCACACATCTCCAAATGTAAGTATATAAAATATAAAGGGAAAATTGCACTTTTGGATTGGGATCAAAAGTGCACAAAGTTGATGAAATCAAGCCATTATCACCACTATTTGTGAACTTAAAGTGTTCACATTCATTGGATGATTTTTTCAAACCATTCTTGACCTTTTTCAATTAGTATATAAGCTTCCATGTATTTCCAGGTTGAAATACATCCGATGTGTGAGAGGAATCCAAAGGAAAAACCCTTCAAAACAGAGTAACGCTCCTCGTGTTTTGTTGAATTGCATTATAAATTTATTTTCCAATCCATTTCCAATGTTAGTAATGATATGTGGCTCATGGTTATCCTCCATTACTCCTCATTATGTCTTCTTCCTCAAGGTCTTTGTCAGCCAAACTTTAGGAGGATGTGTACGACATCTTGCTTTTCTCCCATAAGCAATTTCTCAGCATGACACTAGGCATAAGTCCCTAAATAAAGGTATAAAACTTATAAACCTCATCTCTTACAATAGATGATCTCCATCTAATAGTACAAATCTTAGAAATATTTTTCAACATCTCCAACACCTGTATGACAACCTGCACAAGCTGTAGCTCCTTGGAACAACCCCGAAGCATAACTCCATCATCTCCATCATCATCATAAGGATGCAAAAATTCATCCTCTAGTTCCTGCACTAATTAGGCATCTTGTACTAGGCCATGAAAAGGAACATAACCATCAATAGCACATGAGACACCAACAACCACATAATTTCCATCATCTTACATCAAGGTTGACATCATAAGGTTGACAACAAATGCCAACTCAATCAGCTCAATGCCAACACAACCAGTTTCAACCATACTAAAAAGGATGGAATCAAGACAACAACTAGGCTACATAGGGTTCACATAAATTCCAACATGAGCTATTTTCCATCATGAATCCCATGACAACATCTTCTAGATGCAACCATGAACACTATAATTCCAACAAGTTTGGTTTATCTAAATTTCCTTTATTTCTTGAATTATTTTGAATATTTCTTTTTCACCTAGTACACATCTAAATCAATTGATGAAATTATTCTTTATGTGTGACCAAATGAAGGTTTGTCCCTTGGATTCCTCAATTTTATATCACTTGTATGATATATTGTAAAAAGTTTTTGGAAAAATATAGGATCAGATGTTATGAACCATGTACCTTAAAAATGATAAGAAGATAATAATTATAGTCCACATTGGAAAACTAAATTTTGGTCTGTGGTATTTGATCCATGGTATTTTGGTATTGATCCATGGTATTTGATCCGAAGTGTTGACCCCAGGTATTCAGTCCACGGTATTGGTTCTAAGTGGTTTTGGTCCATGGTATTTAGTAAGGCCTAGGACTATAAAAGGAGGAGAAGAACATTAGGCAAATGCACTTATGAATTGCATATCTAATGAAGAGCGAGATCTAGATTACAGGTTATTGGGTTATGGTGCACAACTGGATCTGAATTGAGGATGAACTTGAGCGCTTGACGAAGAATAAGTTCTATTGACGGGTCAAGATCTTAAGGCATGAAGGGAAGTATCTTTGTGTGGTTTTGATCTTTTATCTTAATAATTGGCGCATGTCATAATCTGTAAATATGATGATCTGGGTATATCTGATGTCAGAATAATTGTAAAGATTAAACCATCATTTACAGATCTGTACATAGGTTCCTTATAGAAAAGGCATGTATACATGCAGGATCGGCATTTCATGTGTACGTATACGCAGGTTTGCCTTGATATAAGTGTGTATGTATGCAGGTTCGTCACATTGAAGTAGCATACACCTCATAAAATATGCTTTAGCTACTTCTGATTGCTATTGCAATGTTCTGGGTTCTGGCTTGGGTTCTGGTTACTGTTACTATATTCTGGTTACAGCATTCAAAGAAGTGATTGTTTGATTCAATTTTTGGTTGGTGCAAAGTAGATTGGTTAATGCAGATATATTTGACATTTGATTGATGTTATTGATGGATCTAGTCTGAAAATGTATGAAACGTGGTCCCTGGAAGAAAAGCGAAGGTTGTAGCCTTCTATAGGTCCACACCTACGTACTAGTACATCAGCTAGTACAAGAGCTAGGGTGTTGTAGCTCCCTTCCAAGAGAAGCTGGAGAATGAGAGAAGGTTGTAGCCTTCTGCAGGTAGAAGCCTGCTTACTAGTATAAGACTACACCAATACAAAATATTGTAAAAAGAAGTTTCTTATTAAAACAAAGATAGAGACGATTACAACAGTTGGTTTTCACCCACATTGGGTTTCCACCTTATATCTTGTGTTCATGTGTGTGATTGTCTGTTCTATTTTTACTACTCCTGGTTACTATTTATATGGTTCTGATGCACAGATTAAAGATCCACTTATGAAGAATTAACTAAATTATAAGTTTACAGGGTATACGCTAGTTGCCTTATATACAGTTGCGTGTACACGCAAGTTTCATTAACTGAAGTAGCGTATATGAATCAAAATATGAAATGAAATATTATTGACTTGCTAATACTGATTCACCCCCCCCCCCCCCCAGTATTATTTCCAACAATTGGTATCAGAGTAGGTTCTTCAGAAAAAGCTTAATCGCTTGAAGGAAGATCTATCATCACGAGTCACTACGAAAGAGAGGGATCCATTAGACCACCAATATTTGATGGGAGCAACTTTGTCTATTGGAATGTAAGAACCATAGCCTATCTTCAATCTTGGAACAGATGTTTGGGAAATCGTTGAAGGAGGATACATATTTCCATTAGCAATTCCTACAGATATGACAGGTAAAAAGCAATATGAAACTAATGCCAAGGCTGTCAATAAATTATTGGGGAGTATGTCACAATTAGAATTTGTCAAGGTTATGCAGCTCAAAACCACCAAAGAAATATGGGACAAGATCATTCTAATTTATGAAGGAGACAATCAGGTAAAACGTGCAAAACTACAATCTCTCAGAATTCAATATAAAACTCTCAAAATGCACAATGATAAAAGTATAGCTAATTACTTCTTATGTATAGATGAGATTGTTAATCACATGAAAAACTTGGGTGAAGAGATAAAAGAAGTTACTATATTTGAAAAGGTTTTAAGATCCTTGTCTTCTAAGTTTGAATCAAAAGTTTTTGCCATAGAGGAAAAGCAGATAGAGTATTACTATGACACAGTTGCACGAAATCCTAACTGCTTTTGAAATGAGAAAAGGGGGTCCATCAGATATGAGAGAAGCCACATTCAAAGCTTCAGGAAGAGAAGAACTCAATGAATTAGGACATATTTCAAAAGGAGAGGAAGAAGCAAACTTTGTCAAGAACCTTCAAGGGGGTTCTGGAAGATTCAAAGGTAAGCTAACTTTCAAATGCTTTGCTTGTGGAAGAGTTGGTCATTATGCAACCAAATGTCCTCATAAAGATAAGCTTGACAAAGGTAAGGAATCAAAAAAATGGAATAGAAAACAGAATGTTAATAAGAAGAGCTATTATACGCATGAAGATAGTGATAGTTTATCAAATAGTGATGAAGATGAACATGGTAATGACTATAGACTTCTGATGGCTTTTGAAGATGATGATTTCTTGGATGCTTTAGATGAAGATGGTCTTTATGAAGAAATTTCTAAACTTAAAATTTGTTTAGAAGAAAATAATATGATTATAGATACTCTGACATTCCAACTTGCTGTAAGGGAAAAACACAATGAAAAATTAGAATGTGAAATTGTGGGTCTAAGAAAAGATATTGAGAAAACAAAAGCTCTCAATCTCAGATTTTCTAAAGGATCATAAAATTTAGATGAAAATATCAAAATGCAGCATTCTCCTTTGATAAAGACAGGTCTTGGATATACTGAAGAAGCATCTCAAGCACAGAAGCCATCAACCTCCAAAAGCTATCTTGTTGTAGCAAGGAGAAGTGAACAATTTGAAAATCGTCAGCAAAGGCATAAAGCAGATCACCAAGTAAATCGAGTTCAATCTACTTCAAGGATGAATAGAAGCTACAACCAACCTCAGGTAAATCATACTCAATTTGCTTCAAACTACAATCACCAGGTCAGTAGGTTCGATAATCGCAGGAATTTCTTTAATGGCCAATGTTTTTCATGTCATAACTTTGGAAACAAAGCTGCTCAATGTGTTGCTTACAAGACCATCATGACTAGAGAAGCACGAAATCAAAGGAATGTGACTGGGATCATGAAAAGGACCTACAATAACTTTTTTGCTCTTGAAAATGAAATAGAATGCTCTATCTGTAACAACTTCAGTCATGAAGATTCTGAATGCAAGAGTAAATTTCGGAAAACATCTCAGAAGGAGCAAACTTCATTAGGTCCCAAAACATGGAGAAAGAAAGAACCGCAAATAGAAAGATGTGGTATAGCCTTGCATGTAGAAGGACAAGAAAATCAATGGTACATCGACAGTGGATGCTCAAAACACATGATAGGTAATAAAGAAACACTTCAATCATATAATGCCTTAGAAAAGGAAAAGAAGGTCTCATTTGGAAATGACACTCCTGCAGTCAATAAAGGTAAAGGCTCTGTTCTCTTAAAAGAAAAGGTTAAAGTTGGAAATGTTATGTATGTTGATGGTCTAAAGCATAATCTATTGAGTGTCAGTCAAATGTGTGATCAAGGAAATGAAGTAGTATTTCGATCAAATGGATGTGTTGTTCGTGAGCTTGTTACAGGAGAAACAATGATCAAAGGCGTAAGAACTCCAAACAACTTGTACATTCTCAAGGGAGGACAACAACAATGTTATCTAAGCAAAAATGGTGAACACTAGCTATGGCTCAGAAGACTGGGGCATCTAAGCTTCCCTCAAATAAGAAAAGCATGCAGATACCAGGTGGTTCGTGATCTTTTGGATATCCACATTCCAAAAAATACAATATGCAAATCATTTCAATTTGGTAAGCAAACCAGAGCACATTTCCCTGAAAAGGAAGGATCAACTAGTAAGCCTCTTGAACTTGTTCATACTGATTTATGTGGACCATCAAGGAAAAAGTCACCCCATGGAGAAGAATATTTTATATTGTTCATTGACGATTTTTCAAGAATGTGTTGGATAGGACTTCTAAAACATAAATATGAAGCATTCGAAAAGTTCAAAGATTTCAAAGCTTTAGTTGAAAATGAATCAGATCGCAAAATCAAATATCTCAGATCTGATCGAGGAGGGGAATTTACCTCAGATGAATTTTTCGATTTTTTTGAAGAACATGGAATAAAAAGGGAATTCTCCACTGCAAGGACACCACAACAAAATGGAGCGGTAGAAAGGATGAAAAAAACTGTTCAAAAAATGGCTCAGGCTATGCTAGATGAGTCTAGAATTCCTGCAAACTTCTGGGGTGACACTGCATTCGTTGCCGTCACTATTCTCAACAAAACAAACATTCAGGTAAACAACACTCAAACTCCTCATGAACTTTGGTATGGTAAGACTCCTACTGTAAAATACTTCAAAGTTTTTGGAAGCAAATGCTACATCAAAAGGACTGATGAAAACCTTGGCAAGTTTGAAACTATAGCAGATGAAGGCATTCTCCTTGGTTACTCTTCCTGAAGTAAAGGATATAAGTGTTATAATAAAAGACTTGGGAAAATTGTTGAAAGTATTGATGTTGTGATTGATGAAGCAGGAAAAAATACAAAGTAGGTAAAAACCGAAGATTATGAAGAAGATGAGGATTATCCTTCCACATCAAATCAGACTAATTCTAAAGAAGAAACCAATGAAGCACCAGAAGAATAGATAACGGTAGAAGAAAATACTCCATCCAGGTATGTCTAGAAAAATAATCCAGAGACTCAAATTTTGGGACAGAAAGAGGCAGGTGTGCAGACAAGAAGAACTATTACAGAATCCTCAAGCTATCTTGCATTAATTTCCTCCATCGAACCTCAAAATGTAAATGAAGCACGCAAAGATGAATGTTGGGTCAAGGCCATGAATGAAGATCTTGATCAGATTGAAAAGAATAATACTTGGGAATTAGTTCATAGACCTCATGATAAGAATATCATAGGAACCAAATGGATATTCAAAAACAAGCTGAATGAAAATGGAAAAGTTATTAGAAACAAGGCAAAACTTGTTTGTAAAGGGTATGCTCAACAGGAAGGTATAGATTTTGAAGAAACTTTTGCACCTGTTGAAAGACTTGAAGCCATAAGAATGTTCCTTGCTCTTTCTAGTTATTAGAAATTCAAAGTATACGAAATGGATGTCAAATCTGCTTTTCTTAATGGGGACATAGAAGAAGAAGTATATATTGAGCAACCAGACGAATTTATCATTGTAAATGATCCAGAAATTGTATGCAGACTCAGAAAGGTCCTCTGTGGTATAAAACAAGCTCCAAGGGCATGGTATTACCGTCTTGACAAATATTTCCATCAAGAAGGTTTTTCAAAAGGATCAGCTGATAGCAATCTATATATAAAGATTGATAATGGTAAATTGCTAATACTTGTGGTATATGTTGATGATATCATTTTTGGTAGCAATGAAGAAGCCACGAGTCAAAACTTTGCTTTGGTAATGCAGAAAGAATTTGAAATGTCCCTGCTTGGTGAGCTCACATATTTTCTTGGTCTACAAGTTCAACAAAAGAAAGATGGTATTTTTCTGTCTCAAACCAAGTATCTCAAGTAGATCTTGAAAAAATACGGCATGGAAGATTCTAAACCAGTATGTACCTCCATGGTAACAAGATGTAGTCTGAGCTCAAATGATGAATCAACAACAGTACATCAGCCAACCTACAGATCCATGATTGGCAGTTTGCTTTATCTAACAGGTACCTGACCATACATCATGCATGTAGTGGGAATAGTTGGAAGGTTCCAAGCAAATCCAAAGGAATCACACCCTCAAGCAGTCAAAAGGATCTTCAAATATCTTCAAGGAACTCAGAATTTTGGTTTGTGGTATCCTAGGGATACAGATCTTACACTTCATGCATATACAGATGCAGATTGGGCAGGAAGCGTGGATGATAGAAAAAGCACTAGTGGTGGTGCATTCTATATGGGTTCTAGATTAGTGTCTTGGTTCACCAAGAAACAAAGTTCCATTTATATTATCAATAGCTAAAGCAGAATATGTGGCTGCTGCATCTTGCTACACACAACTCCTTTGGATGATGCAAACATTGCAAGACATTCAGATCACATGTACTCCACCCATCTCCATTCTATGTGATAATACAATTGCAATCAGTATTTCAAAGAATCCAGTCATGCATTCCAAGACCAAGCACATACCCATTAAATATAATCTTCTATGTGAACAAGTTCTTGAACAAAAGGTCAAATTGGAGTATGTTCCCTCCAAAGAACAGGTTGCTGATATATTCACCAAACCATTGCCCAAAGAGACATTTGAATATCTCAAACAGAAGCTGGGAGTAGTTGATGCATCATCTTGCTGTTAAAACTTATCTATTTCAGAGAAAAATGGGTGTATGTGAGTTTCATGAAGCGTATCCGCATACATACGCTGGTTTCTGTGGATAGAGTCGGGTATATGTTGGTTTGAAGAAAAACAATGGGCTAGGCTCAGGGTGAAAAGAGTCTGATAGGAGTTTGATAGTGATCATCTCGCACAGGTTCAGGGGGAGCATATACTTATAGTAATGCATTGTTGGCATTATCTTAGAAGGTCTTGGTACAAATTCACAGTCGTTTTTTATTCAGGAGGAACAGGTTCAAAGGGAGATCATGGTTGATGGTTGTTAGATGCTGCTGATAATAGTTGCTGATGACTATAATGGTCTTATTTCAGGTGTTTGGTCTCTACTTTATATGTCATATTTTGTTACCCCACTATGCATGGGATGGATGATGTAATTTTCTTGTTTGACATGTATAATCAATTGGTATATCCCCACTTGGTTGGGTGGATGAGTCAAACTTGGTATATCCCCACTTGGTTGGGAGATGGATGTATGTATGAGTCTTTGGTGATAGGAAGGTCTTTGGTGATGTATGTATAGAGTCATGTTATCTTTTTGCAGACCTTGCTTATGCTCAGGGGGAGCATGGACTCGATCATAGGAGCTCAATCAGCACTTCAACATATCAGAGGTTTCAGCAGGTACTCAGGGGGAGCATGACCCTTTGCCCTTGATGACAAAGGGGGAGAGTGATTGGTGTTGTTGCCATCAAGTCCAAAGGGGGAGATTGTTGGCATTATGATACAGGTAATACAGGTGTTGTACTTGATGGAAACTCTCTCATATGACAAATCACATTTTAGGCCACTTAGAATGAAGAAAGAAAGGTATACGTGGGATCATCTTGACCAACCCGCGTATACACGCAGGTTCATTGAACGAAAGGAAAGGCACATACATGTTGGAAAACTAAATTTTGGTCCGTGGTATTTGATCCATGGTATCTTGGTACTGATCCATGGTATTTGATCCGAAGTGTTGACCCCTGGTATTCAGTCCATGATATTGGTTCTAAGTGGTTTTGGTCCATGGTATTGAGTAAGGCCTAGGACTATAAAAGGAGGAGAAGAACATTAGGCAAAGGCACTTACGAATTGCATATCTAATGAAGAGCAAGATCTAGATTACAAGTTATTGGGTTATGGTGCACAGCTGGATCTAAATCAAGGATGAACTTGAGCGCTTGATGAAGAATAAGTTCTATTGATGGGTCAAGATCTTAAGGCTTGAAGAGAAGCATCTTTGTGTGGTTTTGATATTTTATCTTAATAATTGGCGCATGTCATAATCTATAAATATGATGATCTAGGTATATCTAATGTCTGAATAATTGTAAAGGTTAAACCATCATTTACAGATCTATACGCAGGTTCCTTATGGCAAAGGCGCGTATACACGCAGGATCGACATTTCAAACGTGTGTATACGTAGGTTTGCCTTGACACAAGTGTGTATGCATTCAAGTTCGTCACATTGAAGTAGCATACACCTAATAAAATATGCTTTAGCTACTTCTGATTGCTGTTGCAGTGTTCTGGGTTCTGGCTTGGGTTCTGGTTACTGTTACTGTATTCTGGTTACGGCATTCAGAAAAGTGATTGTTTGATTCAGTTTTTGGTTGGTGCAAAGGAGATTGGTTGATGCAGATATATTTGACGTCTGATTGATGTTATTGATGGATCCAGTCTGAAAATGTATGAAACGTGGTCCCTGGAAGAAAAGAGAAGGTTGTAGCCTTCTGTAGGTTAGCACCTATGTACTAGTACATCAGCTAGTATAAGAGCTAGGGGATTGTAGCTCCCTTCTAGGAGAAGCTGGAGAATGAGAGAAGGTTGTAGACTTTTGCAAGTAGAAGCCTGCGTACTGGTATAAGACTACACCAGTACAAAATATTGTAAAAAGAAGTTTCTTATTAAAACAAAGATAGAGACGATTGTAGCAGGTGGTTATCACCCACATTGGGTTTCCACATTATATCTTGTGTTCATGTGTGTGACTGTCTATTCTGTTTTTACTGCTCCTAGTTACTGTTTATATGGTTATGATGCATAGATTAAAGATCAACTTATGAAGAATTAACTAAATTATAAGTTTACAGGGTATATGCTAGTTGCCTTATATACAGTTGCATATACATGCAAGTTTCATTAACTGAAGTAGTGTATATGAATCAGAATATGAAATGAAATATTATTGACTTGCTAATACCGATTCAACCCCCCCCCCCCCCCCCCTCTCAGTAGTATTTCCAACAATTGGCATTATGTCCCAATCCTGTCGAGTCAATTTGAACTAGTGTTTAAAATTGTGAAGAGACACCAATGACCTAAACCATGAATAATTTTCTTTATCCTTGTGTAGTTCATATTTCAATGCCTTTACATTCACATATGTTTCCTTGCCAAGAGCAGTTTGCATAAGTGACCAATTCCCATGGTGAGGATAAAAGGAGCACAAACTATCTGCTTGATCATTTGACAAAAGTCTAATATTTATAATTATTTCATTTCTTTATTATCACCAGACTCCTTATTCTCTTATCAACAATGAATCACCACCTTTTATAAGAGAGATTACTTATTATGATTACAAATAATGATAGATTTACACAATCCTTAGCATGTGGAACCTGAGAGATAATGAGAGATTTTGGGTTCTTTTGACACGTGTACTTAAATATAGAATTATATGGCACACCACATGATATATCCTTTGTATAGAAAACACTCGATAATCAAGCATATCTTAATGGAGAAAATATATGTTCTTTGAATGCATCTTTGGAAAAGCCAAAAATTTAACTACTCTATATGTTTGCTTCAAGGTGAGGGAACTAAACCATTTTTGAAAAATTGTGAAAGATGAATGATATATATTTCCTTGATGTGACTATAAGATGATCCACGAAGCTGCAATAGAACTTTAATTAGCTTTAGTACTATTTTCTTGAAATTAAAATATTTCTCTTTGCATTTCCTATAAAACCACAACATTGTCGATGCTTTGATTATATTTTGACTATAGTTGTAAGGTCCCAAGGAGTTATATGTGAATGGTGTTACAACCATGTTTAATGGTTTCCCTGGATCTACACATCAAGCACAATTTCCTATATTATTCCCTCTTAAATCCATATTAAGTTGATGAACTATTACTTGGTGAAAGGAGTCTTGTGCTGAAATTTTCTCTAAAAATCCTTTACACTTTAACTGTGCAAAAGGTTGCTACATTAGCCCTAAAGGGAATCGTCGTTTGGTGCTTCACGTATAAAAGTGTGGGAATATGGAGTGGTAGGTGATATGGTTTTTTCAATCCATATGTTTATGTGCATGTGGTCATCATAGAGTCTCAAAATGGTTATGAATTGATTGGTTGTGAGTTTGAATTTTATTGGGGTGTGTTTGTGTAGCTTGTTTGTGGGGTGAAAAACATTTTGCGCTAAGAGTTTTAATGTATAACGTAATGGCATGATTGGTGTTACATTTTTATCACAAAGGAGGTCTCGAGTTCAAGTCTCTAAGTATTATTTTGTTATGCTCCATGATAACATTCAAATGTAACACATTATTGTGTTGTGGTTCCAAACGAGGAACATATGTATGGAACTAGTGTCATGGTAGATTATTTTGTTATGTCTCCATGATAGCATTCAAATGTAACATATTATTGTGTTGTGGTTCCAAATGAGGAACATGTGTATGGAACTATTATGCTCCATGATAACATTTAAATGTAACATATTATTGTGTTGTGGTTTCAAATGAGGAAAATGTGTATGGAACTAATGTCATGGTAGATTGTTGGATGGTAGGTCTTAGGTGCAAGCCCCCTATCCTGTGGTTTTATCATTGTTGATCAAGAATTTTCATTTAAAAATGATGTGAGAGCCATAATATATTGAGAAAAAATATATATTATAGACGGTGGTAGTGGTGCATAGCATAGTTGTGGTCACAAGTTCAGGTCTAGGGTTTAAATATTTTTTTGGTATCTAGAACTAGCACATGAAGGAGGGCATTCTGTCGAACCTAAGTAGTGCACTTTGACGAACTAGTGGGTTACATTTAGTCAAGCACACACCAAGAAGTACTTTATGTAAACAATAGATTCAAAAGGTGCACTATGTCGACCCATTAAGGTGATTTTTTGTTTAACTCTTCATTTTTAAAATGTGTTGTGTGTCATTTTGATGTCCAAATTGATTTTTGAAAAGGGGGAAATGACAAGATTTTTTTTTTTTTTTTTATATATATGAAGGGGGACATGAAAATTCATGAAGATAGATGTTTTAGGGAAATAGGATATGTTTCTTTTGTTGTTGTCAAAACGTTGTGGGGCTCATGAACAAGTCTAGTATTAGTGAGAAAAACAATAAATGAAGAAGATGATACTATTGATGATTGAAGAACAAGTTGAGGTTGCATTGATATGGCCATATTTGTAAAGGGTATGTGTTCTGTTTTGAGCTTGTGGATCTAGCTTGAAATATTGTGAAAAGTGGCCCACAATTTTTTGGTGAAGGAAGGGGGTGCCTCTATCCAAGTTTTGTGCCTCAATCACGTTGGAGCCTAAAACAAGTTGGTGCCTCAATTAGGTTTGAGTCTACAACAAGTTGGTGCTAACATATTTCAGAGATTGATGCCTACAAATTAATTTTTAGGGTCGGTGCCTAGAAATTGATGTAATCAAAGATTGAAGAAGATAGGAATATTTGTGGTTTTATTGTGCAATGGTTTCCACATATATATATGGCGTCTGTGTGTATAGATGTGATGATTGATCTTATTCTTATGGTTTCAATTATGATAAATTTTGGAGTTGTTTAAATTTCTTAAATTTTCCATTGCACTGGTTCACTCCCCTCTCAATGTAATCATAATTATAACAATTGGTATTAGAATAGGTTCCTTGCGGAACAATTAATTACAGGAAGGTTGATCACAAAGGACATGGCCAATCTTAGAGGATCTTCAAGAAAGGTTGCTTGGTTTGATGGAACAAACTATGATTTCTAAAATATAATAGTGGAAACCTACACCATGTCTTTAGGTATTTTTATATGGATGGTTGTTGAGAATGGTTACCAAGTTCTTGCAACTCCTCCCATTAATGGAGCTGGTAAAGATATCTACACATTTAAGGAAATGGAAAAAAATGCCATCTTAAGTGGTTTATAAGATATTGAATTCACCAAAGTGATGCATTACAAGTGAGTTGAATTATGGGAAATGCTCAAACATTTTTATGAAGGGGATGAGAAAATAAAGGAGGCCAAGTTGCAAACTTATAGAGGTCATTTGAAAGTTCGAAAATGGAAGAAGATAAAAACATTGGCTCATATTTCCTTCGAGTAGATGGAATTGTCAAACAATTAGAGGTCTCAGTTAGACAACTTAGGAAGGTAATATTATTTGTAAAATATTAAGATCTCTCCCCTCAAGGTTTAATCCTAAAGTTTAAACCATTGAAGAATTATCTGATATTCAAAATATAAACATGTATACCCTTCATGGAACGCTTGTTGGGGCAAAGTGATTGCCTGTCATTTAATTTGTCAACCCGGGGGTTTCATAAACTTGTGAAGCATGCATGCATTGTATGTGCTAGAAATTGTCTTTTAGTTTAGATCAATCTAACTACAAAATAACGAAAACCAATTCATCTAATCTATGAAATCAAATAATGAAAATGAAATTCAACTACCCTATGAAATAAAAAAAACTAATGTATACTTAGTTACTCCAGCATTCAATTATGAATTGTTACCTTCTTGAAATGATGTGTAAGCAACTATTTATACTTTAACTTCTAATGTCCTTAAAAAAAAAAAGTAAAGTGTGCAGAAAATAACTCAGTGATTGCATGTATTAAATATTCAATCATTCAATCTTGAAATATGATTAAATCAATTTCTTAAAATGATCTTTAGGAATATCAGTTAATACCATTAAATGAGGATCTTAAAAGAAAAAATTAGAAACATGAAAAAGTAAAGCTCAATGATTGCATAGGTTGAACATTCAATCACCCAATTTGAAGTCACCTTCTCGGCCTGATCCTTTATTCAATTATTTAATGAATTGATGGTTTGATCTAAGAAAGTAAATAACATAACATGAATGGAAACTAAATAACTATGAGCCCTTGCCTCAAACTTAATCCAATTAGAAAATACATAAATCTTCCCTATTGAAATGTTTTTAGAAAAGAAAAGATTACATAGTCACTCTAAAACTAATACTAAGAAAGCAAATGAACTTTAATTTATAAAAGCAATTAAATCTCACAATTATTAGATGGCCATTTCAATGGTGTATGAGGATGGCAAGTGAAGAAGCTCCATATGCAAGCAAAACTAAATCTTCAAATCTTCAAGTATGAGTTCCAAATTCTCTATTAAAAACATGAGCATTTCTCCAACGTTACACATGCCTTTCAAAAGAGAAAGCTCCCCTATTTATACAAAAACATAAGAAGCTACCCTATTTAATGAAGATCCACTAGAATCTCATATAGTTACAACCAAATAGCTCATAATGAGACACATATCCCCTAAGTGTCTCATCGAGTTCTAATCCAAATAAGAAATGATGAAACACCTCATAGAGTTACAATCCAAATAGGACACATATCCTTCTTTGACCTTTATCCAAATCTCCTTTGAAGGGAATTCGAATTTGAGCATTTGAGGCCACATAAAGGTGCCTTGGAAGCTTCCAAATGACCTACACATGTCATGAAACTCAAACCACAAATATAGATACATGAAACCATGTTAATTTCCTAGTTTTTAATCATAAATTCACTTTAAACACATAAAATAAATAACTTTGGTAAATAAGGATCCCAACCCATACATTTATGAAAATGGTGGCTAATGAAAGGTTATATGGTTATGGAGTTGCGACATGTGAGTGAAATGGTGGCGACAAAGGTGAAAGTGGATCCCATTTTGAAGACATTTTGGAGGCCCAACATACCCCCCAACTAGAGTAATTGCATGTCCTCATGCAAATATTGCATTAATTCCTTTGATTTTCTCGCAATGCCTTTGATTTTGAATGAGCTTGCCTTTTATCATATGTCCTTAAACTTTGCATTTGACAATTTTATTTATTTTTGCAAAGTATTCCTTGTCATACATTGAATTGCAACATGTTTGGTTGGTTCTTGTGTTTCAACCAAATTCTAATTGGTATTGGTTCTTGTGTTTCAATCCCTTGTTTCTTTTTGTTGTAGCAAGATTCATTGAACATATTTAAGAATGAATATTTAAAATCAGCCATATAGTGTGCTCATAATTTAGGCATTATTTGCAAATCATATAACGTTTTGAACCATATTGCAATCATAATTGATTAGGACAAGTATGTTAGGACGAAATGAAAATTTGTGATGGTGTATGATATATGAATATGAAATGATGTGCCTTCCCCCCAACTAAAGATATGACAATGTGAAAGAGGAAGTGAGGAATTTCCCGAAGTTACAATTTTAGTATTTTAAGGAATCGCATGACTAAAAATTAGAAAACCACATACCTTCACTTACCTTCAATGTGCATGAGTTATGGAAATTGAATAGTATGGCTGCTTCTGGATCATGGAATTAAATGTAGAATTCATCTGCTTCTTGGTTGCATAAATGGTGGATGAGGTTGTGAAGTGGATTCTTTATTTTTGCAGCTAAATCTTTTGTATCTGCTGCAAAATGCTGAAATGATATAGTCTTCAGTCACTATAAAACCGATGGTACAACTCTAGTCATGCGAATAAATGTGTCGGTGTTGATCATGAAGAGAGGTCATTGGATTATCGACCAATGATGAATGTTGTTAACCAATGCGAGGAAAACTCGCCATTAATGTTAATGAGTGCCAAGGTAACTAAGTACATCTTGTGAAGGGCGAATAAATGAGTCGATGTCGAGCCACTTGCAAGTTCCAACAATCAAGGGGCATTGATGTATTACCATGATTGTTGGTGATAGAGCCTATCATTAAGACATACAAGCCTCAAGGTACTGATGAGGACTCTAGCCTTGAACCTAGATAATGTGTCGATGTCGATAGGCCAAGGCTTGTTAGAACGAAGGCCTTAAGGAATCCTCCATCATCTAACGCAAGCATGAAACAATGATTTTGAAGGACTATGAATGGAAAATCTTGCATTGGATCAAGGTTTATTTAATGGAAAGGAAAATGAAAAGTGAATGGAAAGTAAAAAGACAAATCAACATGTAAGCGAGCTGAATGTCTTTATGAAAATGGGTTATGAGTTAGTGAAAGAAAGGCGGGAAAATATAGTTTCATTGACTGACTAAGTGAAATGCAATGCAACTGCAAAGGAAATGAGATGAAGGTTTTATTGATTGAAGGCATATGGATGCAATGGGAACATTTTCATCTGAAAGGCTTGCAATTGTTGGATCTGATATGCATTAGCATGTGCTCATGCATTGATGTTTCATCTTTGTTGCTGCTCTGATCATTTTCTTGTGAAATAAATGTGGTCTTTGAGAGACACTGTTTGCTTATGGTCATCTGTTCTTCCTCCTGGAACCTTCAAAAGACTAGTACTTCTTCTCCAATGGATTGTAATGTTATCAAAATAGAGAGGTGATCAATCTCTATGTTAATGACATTTACATAAAAAAATAAGAATCAATACTATTAAACAAGTTCATGAAAGAAAACCAAAAGAGTTTATACCTATGTTGAAAGTAGTGCTTGAAGTTACCTGTTGTTTCCTTTCAAAAATTTCTTCATTCTTTACTATTTCAAAACCTAATAATAACTTCCTTGCTTTGTAGATCTCATCGAGATCTTTCCAATGACGCTTGAATCATCGAATTTTGATGTCATATGAGAAAGTTAGACTATTTTGAAATTTTTATGAAACAATGAAAATTATCATGTAAAATGTGGCATGGGAACATGATGCTACAATGAAAGATGATGTAAGAATATGAAATGGCATGTTGATCATGAATTTTTTGTTATAATGTATTGTTTGACTAATAGATCGTTGAGTTAAATGCATCGCTGTAGAATTGTTTTCCAACTGCAGAATTGTCAATTAGCTGCAAAATCGCTATTCAACTGCAGAATGTGCACAGTTTCTATAGCGAAAATCCTGAACAAACAAACCAAGTCAATAAAAAACTAAAAATGAATTAAAAGAACAAGAAACAATGTTGTAGTTTACTGGAGCCAAAATCCAGTGATAATTACAATGCCTCTTTCAATTTTTTTTTTTATTTTTTTTTGAAAAGAACAAAAACATATGAAGCTGTATATATTTTGAGCCTTGAGCATCAATCTCAATTGCATATTTGTAACTACATCAAAATTATGTAAAAATACAATTCATGATTCTTGTATGAATCTTAAAATGAAGGAAATCAACAAACTGCATCTTGTAGTGGGAGATCTGCTTGAAATAGTAGCAGATGCATAAAAAAAAAAGTGAATAAACAAATTCAATTTTGTTTACTTATGAGATTTACAGGACATCGAGCTCCAAACAAATAATGGCCATTTTCACTTGGTGAGAACATAGATGGCATATATAATTCTTGGTAACCACCCAAAAAGTGTCAACAGCACACATATCCAGAATTCAGCTTGGCAGTCATATTTGAGAAAGACTCCCAAGGGAGGCAGAAGTATGGCCAACAAGATATCTATGAAGTTTGCATTGCCCATGATGAAATAAACTGGTACTCTGAATCTTATTATTAAGATTACAAGATGATACACCAAAATAAACCACAAATCCACTCCTAGTCTAAAGAAGTCTTATGCTCTTCTTTTATTTAGTTCCACATCCTTCTCAAAGAGCTAGATCAAATCCAGACTATTCAACCATCGTCAAGCAGCTTCCTCAGCACAATCTCAAGGCAAATCCCTAAACCTCCTTTATAGCTCCTTTTTACATGTTTTTCTTATGTGGCAGAAAATCCATGGATTTCAATGATAGAAAATCACAGTGTTGATTTCTTCAAACAACCATAGCATCCAAAATTGTATTTGCATGGCTGCAACTTCTATTTGTGCATTAAATTCTAAATCTGTGTTTTTCTCACGTAGTCAGTGAAACAATGTCTCGAAGAATCTCAGATTTCTCTCAAACGGTTGTGAAATTGAGGAAACCATTTCTGGGTTATTTAATTCCGCCTATTGTGAGAAAAACCCATGTCTTAGTTTTCCTAAATTCATTTTAATTTGGCTGGAAATAACATTTAAAATTTTATGTTTTTAAGTTTGTTACACATTTCCTCTGCTCAGGTAACTGTTGTGGTTGATTTTTTTATTTGCAAGTTTGTTGTTGGTTTCCGTCAAGAATAGTCCATCTGGGATCTTTTGAAATTTCGCATTGTTTTGGAAATTAAAAATGAAACGGCGGTCAAGATTGACTGCCAGTTTTCTACCCAACAATCTAAATGAAATCTCCACGTGCTATTAAACCCATAATCGCCGCCAACAAAACAAACTTTTAAACAACTTAACCACACTTGGAAAATTGTGAAACATGCATTAAGATTTGTATTTAATTTGAACTCAACTCTTGCTCCAAAAGAAATGGATCTTAACGAATTCACCTGTCGATTTATCATTATACAAACAATAGTTACATTCTTGGTTGTAGGTTGAATTGAAGCTCGAGCCACTTGAATTCGATCAGCCTTTGTTTTACTTTATATTTTGTTGATAGTTTTTTTTGTTTGCCACGGACTTAGGAATTCGATGGAATACAATGCAGTGAGTAAAAAAATTATTCACTGGACGTCGAAGCTCCAACCATGGAAAAGGCTACGCAAACTTAAAGCTTGGAGTTGCCAAGTGTAGAGCTATAAAAAGGGTCTTTTTCACCTCTAATTACCTCACATTAATATGTCAATCCGGGAGCGTTTTGTTATTTCAAAGAGTGTCTCAGTCTGAGGCTATCATTTGTCAGAGTAATGCTAGTAGTACAGCGTTCAAAAATACAAGAGTAAATGGATGCTTTTCTACAACTAAGTTACTTCAAAAGCATAAATCACACACTTGGAAATCTAGGCAACTTATCAGTCAAGGGTTCGACAGCGATAACCCATCCCTTTGGAAACTGATGGAGAGGATATTAGAGCATGGACCACGGGTCTGGGAGCTAGCCAGCAAATGCCGAGGCTCACTACAGCCTTAGATCGTCTCTCACACCAAAACAACAAATGCGAGTAAATGGAACGACAGATAGAAAAATGGAACAGCAAATAAGAAATCGAACAACAAATCTGGAATGGAACAACAATTCTAAAATGGAACAACAATTCTGAAATGGAACAACAATTAAACAACTAAGTCTCACGAGCAGTAACCAAGCTTAATCTACTAACTCAAATGCACTCATCGTAATCAAACAACAATCTTTCACTCTTAAGGCAAATCAAGCAGCACACACTAATGGAACAACACTAATTACTGATAAGTTATGGAACAACGCTTGGAAATCATATACGCACACAACACGCTTGAATAGTAATTTGATCTAGCATCAATCTTAATTAAAAGGAATACGACTGCGTTTCAAAATAGAACAGCATTACTTCTGAATCCAACAATCGTAAAGAACACAACTTTCAGATGAATTCTGTAACATGAATGTACAACACAAAAGCTCTGTAACAAAATAGTAACAATATTCGGTTAAGACTAATAATATTCAATCAACTCTGAAAGGATCAGTAATATAATGCAGAGTCAATACAACAGTTCTGTCTGTAAAAATCTTAATGAATTAATCTTAACAGAGCATGTGATGTAAACTTATAAAGCATATCAGATTACCAAATAACGACGATAAGCAAATCACGCAGAAATCAAATCGTAGTAATACAGAAGCAAGTGTCCTCCGGGGTCGGGCCCTTAGCCTCCAAGGGTACACCACTTTAGGTTAATCCAGACGTAGAGATAAAATAATCACCAAGTTTGTATTAACGCATGAAACAAAAGTACAATGAACCAGTTCTTATCGAGACTCGATGATCAAAGTTTTGATCTTAATAGAAATTACAGAAAAGAATAATAATCCTAAAGCTAACAGTGTTGTCCCTTTATATAAGGGCGACGATGGAGATGTCTAAGTAACAAGATAGATAAAGCAGCGATCGATTTGCCAAACCGTTAATTCTTAATCATCTCTTTTCTCCTGCGCTGAGCTGGTGCCTTCTCCTCCTTTTCAGGGCTGATTTGCTTTGATCTGCTTAGCCTTGTTTGCACTCGGTCTCCCGTAAAAGGGACAGTAGTTACCTTGTCCTTGTCTTTTTCTTTGGAACAACAACTCCTCGTTTTCACCCTTTCCTGCACGGGAGAATGACAATTATTAGTGGTTAAGTCTTGCATATTAATCTCACATGTTTTGTTATAATTCTTTAGTGTTTTCCAAGTTCATGATGCAAAAACGTTTACAAGTTCTACTGAAAAGCCACTGAAATGATCATCAAAAACATACCTTTTTAGTACTCCACACACCCCCCTGCTTACCCTGTTTCATGCCCTCATGAAAACGTTGTAGTTGACATGCAAGGCAGTGAGAGAATAGGCTGGAGAAGGAATCTCATGCGGAGGCCTACAGCCGTGATAAGTAACTAGGTAGTCAAAGAACTAGCCTGTTTGACCCTCAGGCATCTCATACAGGGCTTGGTATCCGGGTCTAGGGTGCCAAATAATTGGACTGCGGAACCTATATCCTAACCAGGATGGCCCTCCTCTCAAAATGCTTTCTCCATAGAGGTGCAAACAGTTGGCAACTAATTCAAAATTCTCATACTTAAACGGTTCCCTGAGCTGGATATTCGGATTAGAGATTTGGTACCGAAATTTGGCTGCATCAATGGCAAGGTCTTTGATAGAAAGAAAATATTCTAAACCTTGTCGAATGAGTGCCTCATGCATGGGTCCTAATGTTTCAATGACACCCGGAGTCCTCATGAGGTTTCTATGTGCTTTCCACAACTGCACTGGGTTCCTAGGCTCAGCCCTTACCCACAAATCTAGGCCATTTTCCTGCCTCTGGAAAGTATTATAGGCTTTGAGCCATTTAATCTGATTAACCCCGAATGAGATGAATGCTTGCAATTGGATGTCTCCAACAAAAGGGCCAGGGTTCAACTCAGTCTCCTGATCTAGTACAAGGTTATGCAAATAGAATTCGCACAACAATCTCTGGACCTTCACCCCGTAGTGTTTACAGCAGTCTATAAAGTCATTGACAATGTTAATTTGTATGGGGGCACCTGCTTTAACAACTTTTATTTTTAATTGTAAATACCGTTCCAGTAAAAACAGGGCATAATTTTTGGCAGGGGCCCTACATGCTAAAACGTCATTGTATAAAGAACACAAGGTATCCATCTACTTGATAACAGTATCTAGCCTACGAGTTACCTTAGCAACTTTCTCTTGTTCCTTCCGCCAACCTTCAAAGGCCTGGATTTCGGACTGATTGACATTCCTAAGTTGCTGTTGTAGTTCTTCATACTTCTCGCGAGGGACTGTTTGCTCTCTAAGCTTTTCTGCTTCTTGCTGAGCCTGTTTCAACCCCTTGCGCAAGGTTACTGTCTTTGGATCTCTTCTCCATGCAGCAGTGGAGGCCGGGAGTTTTACCTGAACCTTCTTATTGCGTTGCTTTGAGTTCAGAACCATTATCACCCCTGAGGGTGGTGCCTCCATCTGAATTTCCTTGTTATCCATTTCTTTTTTAACATGAATATCAGTTTGTTGTTGTTCCTTTTCAAATGGAACAACAGTATGTTCTTCAGCATCATTTGGAACAACAGCTGGATTTTCAACAGGGTTTTGAATAGTAGGACGAATTTTGGTCCTCCGCCTTTTTCCTTGCGGAGTTTTACTGGAGTGGTCACCTTTTTCTTTCCTGCGGTCTTTCTTACCCTCTGCCTTGCTTTCAGGATTCTGATCTGCTGGTGGAGCTGGGCTATTCTGCTCAATAATCTCTGCTGTACCTTTCACAATTCTTTAATTTCCAACGTTTCATTAGAAGGAACAGCAGGCTGTCTGCTGCGGTCTGGGCCGTGATTAGTCCCTGGATCTTCCTCCTGGCGTGTTTCTTCCTTGTTCTGCTCCGGCTGTTCTGTGGTAGGAACCTTAACTGGTTCTGTCACTTCCTGGGAAACTTCTTTTTCTGCCCCTACTTCCTCCGAAATTTCCTCCGGCGCTTTAGGAATGGATTGTTCCTGTTCAGTATCTCTTATCTCTTCTTCATCATGAACAAGCAGATTTCCTTCTTCTACCTCTTTTGCATGTGGTTTTTCGGATGCATTTTCCTCTTTGGGTTTGTCATGGAGGTCTGATGGACTGGAAGGTTGGCCATACTCACCCATATTGGCCAAAACAGCGGCCAATTCGTCTTCTCCCACTGGGTCCTGTGGTGGGCTACCTTCCTGCTGTCCGATTTCCCCCTCCTGCTCGGCTTGTTCAGCTTCTGCCTCAGAATGCTCAGCTTCTGTTTCAGAATGCTCAGCTTCTTCCTCATTTTCTTCTTCGGATTGCTCGGCCTCCTCTTCAGATTATTCGGCCTCTTCTTTCTCTTCTCCTCCAGATTGCTCTGCTTCTTCTTTTGGCCGTGAGGATTGCTCTTCCTCAATTTTTACTGGCTGGCTGGTGCTTTCCTGGAGCTTTTCCAGCCTTCCTCGTATCTGAGCTAACCGGACCGATTTCTTGCGTTTCTCTGGCTGTTCGAGTGTACCGGTGGCATGCTTACGCTTTGCCAATTCCTGGCGTGTTTCTGGACATTCGGATGTACTAGTGACATGCTTTTGTTTTACTAATTCTCTGTGTTTTTTTGGACGTTCTGGTGTGCTGGTAGTATGCTTACGTTTTGGGGATGGTGCTGTCACCCTTCCCTCAATTATTGCAATTATCTCTTCCCAGCTGCTTTGCTGTTGGGTGAGGCTATGACTAACAATTAATCGAATTAACCCATGGTGACTGACAACTGACTCTACATGCTGTGCCTTTTTTAAGCTTCGTGCAATGTCGTGAAGTAACAAATTCAAAAGTGCAGGCAGATTTATAAAGCATTTCTGCTTTAAAACAGCTAAGAGTTTAAGATGTCGTGGTCTTACCACGTCTTTTCTACCCTCGCAGGTGATGTAGCTTTACACGGTTCTTGCTAATTCTGCCCAGGGCTCTCCTAGCATTGCTGGCAGAACTCCCTTCCCTTTAATTGTCAAGCTCTTGCCTTCGTCCTAGAAGATTTCTATAATCTTCTGTAGTCTTTCCTTTTTTAGCGTCCATACAGTTCTGGTGGCTGGTAGTCCCGAGACTTCTACGATTATATCATTGGTGACTGCTATCTGTCTCCCCCTTACTATGGAGTAATCCTCCTGCAGATTCTGCAAGAATTCAATCGCCACTGTTTCATTAGACTCCTGCAAGCGGTTGAGATAATTCAGCCACCCTGCTCTTTCCAGGATCTCCCGGGCAGCAGCGGAGACTGTCAACACCTGTGGTTCCCTTCGAATCGCCCTTCCTCCCATGGTTTCACTGTGGATTCTCAATGGAACAGCAACTGTTTGTGCTGTTTGAAACACAGAGAGGGTAATAATCGCAAGATTTTGAAAAAAAACAGAGTATGCAACAGAAATGGCTTATGAACAGCAACTTGTGTAACAAAAATAGAAACAACATGCCGTTAAGCCATGCCATACCCTAGTACACAACCTTTCCCAAATAGTGAGATGACACGTAATCCAAGGAATAATGAGGTTAACCTCCCCCCCGCAATGTGATAGGCTGTCCCAGCCGTCAAATAAAGGAGCAGCACCCGATCTGCAGCAAAGTTATAAAGGAACAACGTATGAAAATATGCCATGTTTAGAAAAACAACAAATTACTGAAATCGAGGCGTAAAGTTGTATCGCGTATTACGTAAGAGGCTGCTTGCTATAATGTGAGGCTGGGGGGATAGGACGTCTGTCGTACTTGCCAAATCTCAAGTGGTCATTGTCACTTACTTTGCCATGATTGGTGGTAATAAATTTTCATGCGATATATAAGTCGGGAAATGATGTATGATTAGTTCCTAGGATATAAGAAACAAAAGAGTATTAGTATCTTACCTATTGGTGTAACCAATGTGACTTCAATACCATTAACAGTGCTCTGCTGCCGACAGGTGTCCATAACCTTGGCAGAGTTGTTTATTTCACCCCTGGAACCATGATCCTTTATGTGTATATTAAGGAGTGTAATTTCAAAGTGTAGGCCATTATGTTGGCTTGGTAACCAGTTAACCATAATGCCATTCACAAGGAAGGAGTGAAAAGTGGGCAAGCCGGCTCGTGATGAGACCGCCTGTTCCAAGGTTTGTTTATTTGATATACCTTTTGGACCATATCCCTGGTGTTGGTGGCCATAGTGGGAATACCACTTCACTTCCATCCTCATGATCATGGTAGGCTGTCTCTTGATGAGACCCCCTATCCTGCATTTGACAACTTATAATTCATATTTACTTCTTCTTTTTTTCATAAAGTACTTTTCCTTATTTATACACAAAGGGTGGTTCAACACTCCTTAAGAGTAGGAATGGTGGAAGAAGTCTTATCATCTCAATAGGAAGATATAAACCCTTTACTCTTATTCCTAAACAATAATCAAAGAGGGTTAAAGGGATTGTCATGATAAACATAACCAATCAGAGCAAAATTAGTAAGACAATAACAACAAAAGATGATGAATAAGTGTGTCCTTCCTTTTGTCCTTTTATCAATACAAAGCCTTATAAAGATAGCGATTTATGATTTGCGGATTTCAGTATGTTGTGATTTTGTATTCATTACATAAGTGCATAGCTGTATCTTAAAGACTTGAAAGAACAAGAGCAAGAAGCATCCTCAATTTAGATCAGCAAAAGGAATAAGCTGTTTCACAAGGAGAGAAAAAGTATGCTAGTGGTGTTCCTTTTGGAAAGAGGAACAACAAAGGAGCATAGATATCAAAAGAGCAAATGTTGTTCCTTTGAAAAAGGAATAGCGGAACACACCAATACCGTTCCTTTGAAAAAGGAATAGAAAAAATTAAAAAAAATGCTATTCTCCTGGAAAAGGACAGCAAAACACTCGAAATGCCGTTCCTTTTGAAAAAGGAATAGCAGCCATCAAAAATGTTGTTCCTTTGAAAAAGGAACAACAAAAGACGCAAAAATGCCATTCCTTTGGAAAAGGAACAACATAAATAAAAAATATGTTGTTCCTTTGGAAAAGGGACAGCAAACACACAGCAGTGCCGTTCCTTTTGAAAAAGGAACAACAAAAATCGAAATGTTGTTCCTTTAGAAAAGGAACAACAGAACAAGCAAATGCCATTCCTTTGAAAAAGGAACAACACAAAATCAAAGATGTTGTTCCTTTGAAAAAGGAACAACAGAAAATCAAAAATGTTGTTCCTTTGGAAAAAGGAACAACAGAAAATCAAAGATGTTGTTCCTTTGGAAAAGGAACAGCAGAAAATCAAAGATGTTGTTCCTTTGGAAAAGGAACAGCAGGAAATCAAGAATGTTGTTCCTTTAGAAAAGGAACAACAGAAAATCAAGAATGCTGTCCCTTTAGAAAAGGAACAGCAGAAACACACAAATGCCATCCTTTTGGAAAAGAAACGGAAAAAATTGAAATGTTGTTCTTTTGAAAAAAATGAACAACAAAAATGACAGAAAAACATTAGTTCAAACATATGTACAAGAAAAACTCAAAGAAAAGAAATCATGTACAAATTGTAAAAAGAAATGAATTCCTTAATGAATTACAGGTGAGGAAGACTTCTCTTCCTCTCCCAAAATCTCCATATCAGTGTCTCGGCGTAGCTGCTGGCAGAAGGATTCCCGAGTGAGTGGTTTGCGATAGAGACGAACTCGGTGGCCATTTACTTTGAAGGCATATCCAGAACCGTCAATGGTGATTAGAGTAAGGGTTCCATTATCATGTACCTTCTGGATTTTGTATGGTCCCAACTAACGAGTCTGGAGTTTCCCAGGGAAGTCCTGAAACCTAGAGTCATACAACAGAGCCCAGTCTCCCTCATGGAAGACTTTGTTTTTAATGAGCACATCATGCCATTTAGCTTGCTGCTGTTGAATCAGTGCTGTATTTTGAAGTGCAGAGAGCCTAATTTCGTCCAATTCATTGATCTGCTGTAGTCGATTGATTTGTGTCTCGCTTAGATCTAAGCCAACTTCCTGTATTGTTCGTAATGTTTGGATTTCGAATTCTATGGGAAAAATGGGTTGTTTTCGAAACACTAATTGATAAGGTGAGTAACCAGTGGTTCTTCTCCATGTTGTTCTATAGACTCAGAGTGCTTCAGGTAGTCTGGCAGCCCAATCACGCCTATGTGATGCAATGGTTTTTGTTAGGATTGATTCTATTACCTTATTGTTGCTTTCTACTTGTCCATTCGCTTGTGGGTGGTATGGAGTAGTGATTTTATGCTGGACGTGATAATTGTTGAGTGTTGTAGCTAATCTATTCCCAGCAAATTGTGGTCCTCCATCTGTAACTATTTCCCTTGGAAGGCCATAACATACAAATAGTTGGAACAGGAACTGTATGACAGAGTCCTCTGTGGCTCTTGGCAATGCTTCTGCTTCAACCCATTTGGTGACATATTCTGTTGCCACCAAGATATATGTTTTCTGATTTGATGATGGGTTGATGGGTCCAACGAAATCAAGAGCCCATCGCTCGAATGGTTCAATGACTAACTGTGGTTTCAGAGGCATCTCGTCAGATTGACCAGGACGTCCTGCCCACTGGCAGCTGTCACAGGCTTGGACAAATTTCTTTGCATCTCTGAAAATCGTGGGCCAATAATATCCTATCTGCAGTACTTTATGCCCAGTTCTACGCTCAGCGAAGTGTCCACCACATGGTCCATCATGACAAGCTTTTAGGATGTCAAGATTTCATCTTCTCAAACACATCTCCTGATATGCATGTCTGCCCCTGTGTGAAACAAATAGCCCCCAATCCACGAGAATCGAGCACTCTTCTGAAGAATCTGTTTGCGCTCATTAGGGGTTAGGTGTTTTGGTAGTTTACCTACTGCGAGGTAATTGGCAACATCTGCATACTAGGGTGTTTGAACGACAACAACAAACAGATGTTCATCCGGAAATTGATCTTCAACTACTGCTGCATCGATTGGCTTTGGCATTCTTGAGAGAAAATCAGCTACTGGGTTTTCTTTGCCAGGCCGATCCTTGATTGTGATATATAATTCCTGCAATAAAATCAACCATCTAGTTATTCTGGCATTTGTGACAGGCTTATTTGCTAAATATTTTATGGCAGAATGATCTGTATAAAAGATAACAGGATATCCTGTAATATAATGTCTAAACTTATTGACAGCATGTATTACAGCTAGGAATTCTTTTTCAGTAACAGTGTAATTTAATTCAGCAGGGGATAAATTTTTTCTGATGTAATAGATAGCATATGGTTTTTTATCCTCTTCCTGCCCAAGGACTGCGCCAATGGCTGTTTCTGAGGCATCAGATGATATCTGGAAAGGTAAATTCCAGTTTGGTCCTCGAAGGACTAGGGCTGTAGATACGAGCTTCTTTAAATTCTTGAAAGCATGCTCACATTTTTTTGTCCAAAGAAAATCAACGTTACCAGTTAGTGCATATAAAGGTGTAGCAATGTGCGAATAATGTTCTATAAATCATCTATAATAACCAGAAAATCCAAGAAAGCTGTGTACCTCTGTTTGAGTAGTAGGAGTGGGAATAAGGAAAAGTATTTGGATTTTGGCCGGGTCTACCTGAATGCCGGCTACTGAAATATAGTGTCCTAGGATAAGTCCTTCAGTCATCATCATGTAACATTTTTCGTGGCTTAAGCAAAGCCTCGTAGCGATGAAGCGTTGTAGGACTTTTTCTAGGGTGTCTAGTGCTGGATCAAAATCATCTCCATAAGGTGTAAATTCATCCATGTATACTTCAAGTCCATCATTTATTAAATCTACAAAAATGCTAAGGATAGCCCTTTGGAATGTGGCAGGAGCATTACATAAGCCAAAAGGTAGAACTCGATAGGCAAATGTTCCCCAAGGACAAGTAAAAGTAGTTTTGTCTTGGTCTTCAGGGGCAATCTGAATCTGATTGTATCCACTGAAGCCATCCAGGAAAGAAAAGAATTTCTTTCCTGCTAAAGTATCTAATACTTGGTCTATGAATGGGAGAGGAAAGTGGTCTTTTTTTGTTGCTTTATTTAGTTCCCTGTAATCTACACAGATTCTCCATTTCCCATTCTTTTTTTGTACCACCACAAGCGGAGAGACCCATTTACTATCGGAGATAGGATAGATAAAATTGACATCTAAAAGTTTCTGAAGTTCAGCTTTTACCACATATTTTAGATGAGGATTAAGTCTCCTTTGCGGTTGACGAACAGGTCTGGCATCTTTTTCTATGTAAATGTGGTGTGTACAAAATTGGGGATCAATTCCTTTCATATGAAGGTAATCCCATGCGAATGCTTCTTGATATTTTCTTAACAAATGGATGAGCTTCGTTTCTTGTTCAGGTGTGAGGTTGGCATTAATGTTTAAGGTTTTTCCCGGTTCAATTTCCACAATTTTACTATTTGCAACAGAAGTAACAGGTATTGTTTGATCATGTGTATCTTTTAGAGGATCTTCTTCTAATTCATTATCAAATACTGCTTCTATCATGTGACACTTTGTGCAGGATCCGGATTCAGTTTGACTAATGAAGTTATTAATGGCATCATCTTCTGTTTGGTCTTTAAAACCAAGTGCCTCTTGTATAGTTAATGGAGATCTAATGTTATTAGTAAGGTATGATACAGGGTGCTTGGTAGTTTTAATTATTGTGACACTTGGCTATGCTGGAGGATATAGAACTAAATTCTTGATATTTGGTCCTTTGGTTATGGTCATATTTCCTTGCCGGTAGCCAATGTAAGCATCAACAGTGGCAAGCCAAGGTCTACCTAGAATTAGCGAGTGTCCATCAAGTTAGGTTTTGGATTAATTATCAGGAAATCGGTTGGATATTCCCAGGAATCTACAGAGACCATAACATCATGTAGAGTACCCTCCGGTCTAACCACAGATCGGTCAGCCAATTCTAACAAAGTAGAGGTGGGTTCTACAGATGTAATGTCGAGCTTTTGGCAAGTAGTGGTTGTTAGAATATTAATTGCAGCTCCTAGATCAGCTAAGGCATTAGACAGGGTCTGACCATAAATTTTAACAATTACAATTGAATTTCCTGGGTCTTCATATTTAATGGGTGTTTCTTTCCCCGATAGTAAATCATATAAGGTGCCGACTACTTGGACTCTTGGATTATTTGTTATATTCCTCCTTGGTTTCTTTATGCACATTTCTTTGATAGTTTTTGCGTATATAGGAATGCCTTTAATGGCATGGAGGAATGGAATTTTTATGTACAGATTTTGTAATTCTCCCAGAATGTCAAAGTCAGGGTACTGTAAAGGTCGAGGTATGACTAATCGTTCTGGGAACGGAGGAGAGGATGTGGTTGCTTGATTATGAATTTTCTGCTGATTCACATCCTCTTGTTGCAATAGATGTTCTCTTGGTAACTGATCTTCAATATGAACTGTTTTATCTCCCTCAGTTTCAATAATATGTCCAGATCGTAACTGAAGATCATTACACTCCCTCAAGTCGGGTCCTATTTCTGGTGATTCTATGATTTGGAGAGATTGGACCGGTTTGTTATTTAGATTGGGGTTGGGTTGGGCTGGGAGTTGCGGTCTCAGATTAGACTGGGGATTTTGTTGTAAGGTTGGCAGAGTAGGTTGAGGGAGCAGAATAGTTCCTACTGGCTGATGCATTGATCTCTGCCAGTTTGTCTGCTAGGCTGAACTTTGTGAAGTATGGGGAGTCCATTGTGGAGGATATGGGCTATTTTGCTAATATGGTGGAGTGTAAGGGAAATTCGGCCAACCAGATTGGCTTGCCTGATTCAGCCACGGGTTTGAAGAAGGAAACGACTGTGGTGACCAGTTTGAAAATGGGGGTTGGGACTGACTTTGCCACATACTATATTGTTGAGCATTATACTGTGGAGGCTGAAAAGAAGAAGTTGGGTCTAGAAACATACCAGATTGTCTCGGCTGCCACTAGCGGCGCTGGTTGATCAAGTACACCGATTCTGGTTCTTCTTCCGCTTCCTTATATACTGCTTTCAATCCAGGAAGTGAGAGGCAGCTCTCCGTAAGATGATCTTTTGTACAGATGGCGCATGTTTGGACTGTATCCAGTGGACATTCCTTGTGACTATGCTTTTTCCTGCATCGGGGACAGAAGATTGCCAAATTTTGTTCTGCCTCCATCTGCTTCTGTTTAGCCTGCATAATATCAAGTTGTGTAGTTAGTGTCCCCATAATATCAGTTTTAAAATTTTCCAATAAATTTCCAATTTCTACACGTGTTACTCCTTCTGTTTATATTTTGTTATCTCTTACAAACCGATCATGTTTTGCTGGTTTTAATCTTGTGCTGCCTCTCGAACTCCTGATACATAAATCAATGATGTCAACAAAATTCTCTTGATAAATATCCCCTTTTCCCATGATGTTTAATGTTTCAATCCATTGTTCCTTCATGCCCCTTATCAATGCAGTTTTTAACACATTATCAGGTAAAGGTAGTGATGCATAAGGAGATCTTTGTAAATTGTACTGAAAACGTTCCACATACTCCTCTAATGTTTCATTCGGATTGGCTATCATTTGGAATTTTTTGTCCTTTAATTCTCTAGACCTACAATAATCCTGATATTTTTTTAAGAAAGATTCTTTCATTTGATCCCAATTGTTTATGACCCCACCACCTAATCCCATAAACCATCTTAAAGCAGCTCCTTTTAATGTAGAGGGAAATAATTTCAATTTCTGGGGATCAGTGGTGTAATCATATCCCCTGCACAACACATCAAATTCGAATAAAAATGCATCCGGATCTTCTGATGTGAGACAGTGAAATGTAAGGATATGTTGAAGAGGGATTGCTTTCATGGGCGTATTTGCTGCAGAATCCACTATAGGGTATTGTAATGTAGAGGTTTGAGTGTTTGGCTAATTCTGAGCCATGGGATCGAATATATGCCAGTAACCTTCTGGGATATCTAGGAGGGTATTCCTAGGTTGAGAGGGAATGGTTTTAACAGGGATAGTTTTAACAGCACTTCCTCTATATGGGATAATGAGGATGCCTAATGTCTGAGGAGATTGGGTTCCTTCAATAGTGATTTTTGCAGCACTCCCCTTATCTGGGCTATTTAATGGCTGATTTGTTCCAATAGGAGATCTTGGTTCCTCGGTTTGCCCTGTTTCTCCTTCTCCTTCACAAAGGTTGCTGAAATTCCCTTCCTGCAATAGTTCTGGAGTAGAATTTTCAATTTCTTGAAAGTCCTGCTCTTCAGTTTGACTATGCACCTCAGCAAAGGCTATAGATGGTGATCCTGTGGCCTGAAGAGAACTAGTAGGCTGTTTAGAAATGATTTTCCTGGGGCCTAATGATGGCTGAGATTCTGTTTTCTTATAGATTTTGTCTATGAAGGTCGTTCGACCAAGGGTCGCCGACCCCTTAGCTTTTCCAGGTTTGGGCAGAGGTTTGATATTCTTTTCTGGTTTTTTCTGCTTAGTCATGCACTCAAATGAACTACTAAATTCTATTCAAACAAAACAATAGCAAATCTGTTAGGAAAGCGGACAGTGGAGGAGGGATTTTACATGCTTCGTACGCAGGTTCTTACCTTCCGTTTTTAAGATCCAACTCTTCCCTAGCAGGTTCATACACTACTCTGAAAAAAACACAAATGGCTACACTCTTTCCCTGACAACGGCGCCAAAATGTAGAGCTATAAAAAGGGTCTCTTTCACCTCTAATTACCTCACATTAATATGTCAATCCGGGAGCGTTTTGTTATTTCAAAGAGTGTCTCAGTCTGATGCTATCATTTTTCATAGTAATGATAGTAGTACAGCGTTCAAAAATACAAGAGTAAATGGATGCTTGTCTACAACTATGTTACTTAAAAAGCATAAATCACACACTCGGAAAACTAGGCAACTTATCAGTCAAGGGTTTGGCAGCGATAACCCATCCCTTTGGAAACTGATGGAAAGGAAATTAGAGCATGGACCACGGGTCTGGGGGCTAGACAGCAAATGCTGAGGCTCACTACAGCCTTAGATCGTCTCTCACACCAAAACAACAAATGCGAGTAAATGGAACGGCAGATAGAAAAATGGAACAGCAAATAAGAAATCGATCAACAAATCTGGAATGGAACAACAATTCTAAAATGGAACAACAATTCTGAAATGGAAAAGAAATTAAACAACTAAATCTCGCGAGCAGTAACCAAGCTTAATCTACTAACTCAAATGCACTCATCGTAATCAAACAACAATCTTTCACTCTTAAGGCAAATCAAGCAGCACACACTAATGGAACAACACTAATTATTGATAAGTTATGGAACAGCGCTTGGAAATCATATACACACACAACACGCTTGAATAGTAATCTGATCTAGCATCAATCTTAATTAAAAGGAATACGACTATGTTTCAAAATAGAACAACATTACTTCTGAATCCAACAATCGTAAAGAACACAACTTCCAGATGAATTATGTAACATGAATGTACAGCACAAAAGCTCTGTAACAAAATAGTAACAATATTTGGTTAAGACTAATAATATTCAATCAACTCTGAAAGGATCAGTAATATAATGCAGATTCAATACAACAGTTCTGTCTGTAAAAATCTTAATGAATTAATCTTAACAGAGCATGTGATGTAAACTTATAAAGCATATCAGATTACCAAATAACGACGTTAAGCAAATCACACAGAAATCAAATCGTAGTAATACAGAAGCAAGTGTCCTCCGGGGCCAGGCCCTTACCCTCCAAGGGTACACCACTTTAGGTTAATCCAGACGCAGAGATAAAATAATCACCAAGCTTGTATTAACGCATGAAACAAAAGTACAATGAACCAGTTCTTATCGAGACTCGATGATCAAAGTTTTGATCTTAATAGAAATTACATAAAAGCGTAATAATCCTAAAGCTAACAGTGTTGTCCCTTTATATAAGGGCGACGATGGAGATGTCTAAGTAACAAGATAGATAAAGCAGCGATCCCTCAGGATCAAGGATCCTGAGGGATTCGCCAAACCGTTAATTCTTAATCATCTCTTTTCTCCTGCGCCGAGCTGGTGTCTTCTCCTCCTTTTCAGGGCCGATTTGCTTTGATCTGCTTAGCCTTGTTTGCACTCGGTCTCCCGCCAAAGGGACAACAATTACCTTGTCCTTGTCTTTTTCTTTGGAACAACAACTCCTCGTTTTCACCCTTTCCTGCATGAGAGAATGACAATTATTAGCGGTTAATTCTTGCATATTAATCTCACATGTTTTGTTATAATTCTTTAGTGTTTTCCAAGTTCATGATGCAAAAAGGTTTACAAGTTCTACTGAAAAGCCACTGAAATGATCATCAAAAACATACCTTTTTAGCACTCCACACCAAGAAAACAATGCCATCGTTTTGACCTTCATTTGTTTAGTAGTGCAAGTATTTAACAATCTATGCTATGTCTGCCTTGTGGTTTTTTTTTCATTAATGTGTATGCAAATGGTTTATTAGATCCAACCCATTTTATTGTATTTATACTCAATGTGAGCTTTTCACTTACAAGTGGTGAGTTATTATTTTTTTTTTTTAATGGATGGTGGGTTTGATTTGTTTTGTTTGGTATATATGTTTTTCTTTGTTTTTTCTTTGTAAATGTTTGTTTTAAAAATTATATATGTTATACATTTTTTTTTAATTGAAAATATATACATATATATTTAATTTAAACAAAACAATTTATTAATAAAGAAAATGCATTTGGACTTTTTTTTTTTTTTTTTTTCAAGTTTGTTGAAAAATCAAATTGAATTAAATCAAATCATGAAAATAGAAATTAGCTGCAGAATTGCATTCTGTAGCTAAATAATTTTTATGATATACTAACAAAACAATTTCTTTTTCTGATCCTTCAAGTCACATGAAGTGCAGAAGGACAACATACTTGAGAGATTTATTTTGTTAGCATATTCAAGATTTTATCAATTGATTCTTCTGTAAATTTTGCAAAAATAAAATAAAAAGGCTTGATCTCATACCTTAAATTATCATTTGTGATCTTCAATTGCACTCCTTGTTCTCAACTGTTTCTTTTATTGCAAATTTTTCCTACAGAGGGTTAGTAGACGGGTGGTTCTTACTGCACCATAAAACATCAAATTTATCTTAAAAACTATAAAATTTTATTTTTATTTTTCCTATTTGTCTAAAAAGTATTTATTTTTTATTTTTTTAAGTATATTCATGTTTCCAATGAAGCCAATTACGGATTAGAATTTTTGAAATGCTCATATCCTAACTTGAAAAATATACCTGATTGTTTGTAAGGATATGCAAACTTGATTTGACCTTTCGATTTGCCGCAAGGATCTCTTGAAGAATTGATGAATATTGTGGCGTAATTGCTTCTTGATACCATTCCTCAATGTAGTCTTTGGGCTGCATTCTAGATACTTTGTCCATAAATGGTTAGCAAAAACAAAAACAGAAACAAATACACTCTAAACTGAAAGTTAGTTCCTATGCACACTTCCTTGGTAGTGGCGCCAAAATTTTGGACCAAAGTGATTTCCTGTCATTTAATTTGTCAACCCGGGGGTTTCGTAAACTTGTGAAGCATGCGTGCACTTATGTGCTAGAATTTGTCTTTCAGTTTAGATCAATCTAACTACAAAATAACGAAAACCAATTCATCTAATTTATGAAATCAAATAATGAAAATGAAATTCAACTACCCTGTGAAATAAAAACAACTAATGTATACTTAGTTACTCCAGCATTCAATTATGAAGTGTTACCTTCTTGAGATGATGTGTAAGCAACTATTTATACTTTAACTTCTAATGTCTTAAAAAAAACAAGTAAAGTGTGCAGAAAATAACTCAATAATTGCATGTATTAAATATTCAATCTTGAAATATGATTAAATCAATTTGCTTAAAATGATCTTTAGGACTATCAGTTAATGCAATTAAATGAGGATCTTAAAAGCAAAAATTAGAAACATGAAAACGTAAAGCTCAATGATTGCATAGGTTGAACATTCAATCACCCAATTTGAAGTCACCTTCTTGGCCCGATTTTTATTCAATTATACAATGAATTGATGTTTTGATCTAAGAAAGTAAATAACAAAACATGAAAGGAAACTAAATAACTATGAGCCCTTGCCTAAAACTTAATCCAATTAGAAAATACATAAATATTCCTTATTGAAATGTTTTTATAAAAGCAAAGATTACATAGTCATTCTAAAACTAATACTAAGAAAGCAAATGAACTTTAATCTATAAAAGAAATTAAATCTCACAATCATTAGATGGCCATTCCAATGGTGTATGAGGATGGCAAGTGAAGAAGCTCCATATGCAAGCAAAACTAAATCTTCAAATCTCCAAGTATGAGCTCCAAATTCTCTATTAAAAACATGAGCATTTCTCCAACTTTGCACACGCATTTCAACAGAGAAAGCTCTCCTATTTATACAAAAACATAAGAAACTACCCTATTTAATGAAGATCCACTAAAATCTCATATAGTTACAACCAAATAGCTCATAATGAGACACATATCCCTTAATTGTCTCATAGAGTTCTAATCCAAATAATAAATGATGAGACACCTCATAGAGTTACAATCCAAATAGGACACATATCCTTCTTTGACCATTATCCAAATCTCCTTTGAAGGGAATTCGAATTTAAGCATTGGAGGCCACATAAGGGTGCCTTGGAAGCTTCCAAATGACCTACACATGTCATGAAACTCAAACCACATATATAGATACATGAAACCATGTTAATTTCATAGTTTTTAATCATACATTCACTTTAAACACATAAAATAAATAACTTTGGTAAATAAGGATCCTAACCCATATATTTATGAAAATGGTGGCTAATGAAAGGTTATATGGTTATGGAGTTGCGACATGTGAATGAAATGGTGGCAATAAAGGTGAAAGTGGATGTCATTTTGAAGACATTTTGGAGGCCCAACAACGCTTACTACGTATGAACTAAGGATAGAAAAGGAGAAGACAAGATTCAGAGAAGTCACATTCAAAGAATCTAAGGATGGAAGCAAGCATGTAGACCCTAGTGTTGTGGGGGAAAGTATCCAACTCGGAATGACCCTAACCCACTCTAAGGGTGACAGTTCCTTAGCAACAGCTGAAAGCAAAGCTATCTAAAGTTTCTTCTTTATGACATGCAAGAGATAAAAGGAAGAGATCCACTTACCGATGTCTTGCGCAAATGGTCGATCCAATCTCCTTTGATTGCCGCTTGCTCCCAGCTCCAAGTCTTTTCACGGGCCCAGCTACACGAGATCCTGCAAACAGGACAAAGAAAGGAAACTACAAGAAGCATGCATTCATAATCGATTCAAGGATTAGCATAAATCAAAGACGCAAGTAAGACAATACACCATTGAAACACATGCGAATAGAAGAACCTCAAAAGCTTTATTAATATATGGAAGTAAGGTTCAGGTGGTGATACAACCATGAGAGGTCCAATCCAGCATCACCTTCCCGACGGAGAGAAATATCTTCTTCACCTCCCTCAAGCAATCACCCAATGCTCACAACTGTAAACCAACAGCAATTCTTTGCACTAAATTCCGGCCTTCTAGATCCCATGGGATGAGATCCTTATATAGAGTTTTGGAGTGAAGATAAGTCAGCTTGATGTGTGACTTGTTGTCCTCTTCAACTCCAGTTGTTCTTCAGTTCTTCACTCGGAGTTTCTGTCTTCCACTTGGAGTCTTAGAAGCTCTTAACTCATCATTAGGCGAATCTTATCATCAAGTGTCTTTTTAGAAGCTTCCTGGGCACTGGCACTTTGAGAAAAAGATTCCTCCACATGTCCAAGTACGCCCAACGCAGGTAGCCTTTGTTCTACTTGCTATGCAACGCAGGTAGCCTTTGTTGTACCTGCTATGCAGCGCAGATGCCTAGTGGAGCAGCTGCAATGATCCAAAACTGACCTGTTTTTGAGTGTTTTTCAGTGGAGAACTGATTTGCAGTGCTGTGGTTTGCTGACCTTGTTCCTCTAAGGGTAAGAACAACATGTTTAGGGACTTTGGATCCCTTAGATTATTGACATTTCATGCTCTATGCTGTAAGGCACAAAAATGTCTATAACAGTTGCCCCCTAAAGTATGAGGTCGTTTATCGGGTGAAATGCTTTATTAGGAGGATCCGAAGTTCATTCAATCGCCGGGAGGTGACCTGTAACAAAATACAATACAATACATTATCTTTTCATATTTTCTTTTCATGATCTAGCTGATGCAGGCATTTCCCATGATCAGCTTTATAAATACATTTGCCGTACATAAACAGACAATCGTCTGATAAGAGACGGATAATTCTCTGCTTTTAATTATCATCCTTTTAGTAGGATGCTCATCTGCTGCACATGTCTTTGTTTTTATCTCCTGAATATATATCGCAGCCCGGATGGATGAAACTAGATCCGGGGTCTTCAAACTTGTCCGATCTTCACTCTAGTACAAGTCGATCCATGTGAGAATTTCTTGAAGTCGAACATGGAAAGAGATCGCTTGATTACCAGTCAATAATGTAAACTGTTAACAAGCGCGAGAGGAATCACCGATAATGATGATGACCCTCAAGGTACTGCAGCACAATTCACATGGCGTGAATATAGGATCTGACGTCGAACACCACGCAAAGTCTCCCGGTCGAAGGTCATTAATGTATACCTATCGCCGGAAGTGAGAAACTTGCCATTGAGGCATGCAAGCTTCAAAGTACTGAGGGGGTGTTCCTAGATCAACTTCTTGGATAATGAGCTGATGTCGACAAGAAGTGATCCGTCAAAGGAGGGCCTTAATGAATCCCACATCAGTGACACGGAACGGAGCTAGTGATGATGGTGAAAACGATCTGTGAAATATGATTCAGGGTGGCGGTCATGGAAGGATGAAAGATGATGTATGGTAGTGGATGGGACCCGGTTGACACTTTCTGAATGACATCTCTTGAACATATAACGACACTGATGTGATGGATCGGTAGCATTACCCCATGTATGGATGGTATGGCGAGACCATGGTGAAGGGACCGGTGAATGATAATAACCCAACCCGATATTTACGGAGGCCAAAAGTGTCATGTTCAAGAGCGACTTGCCACCATTAAGCTTTGAGGTTCTTCCCAATTTTTCCCCAGTCATTTCTGACCAGTACCTCTTTATTTTTGTCAAGCTTGAGGAGGATAACATATGCTTGATCTATAACCTGCCCTTCGGGCAAGCCCATCGCTATGTTTTAACGAGCCTAGCGATAGGGAAACTCGTTCTTGTCTAAAGACAAGTTTGTCGCTATCTAATATTTTTAACGAGCCCAGCGACAAAGACAACTCGGTCCTTTTCATTTTTAGAGAGTCTGAAAAGGGTACATAAAGTGGACTCCAGGGGTCCTTTTTCGTCATCTAATCCCTTAAGTCCGAAAAAGTATAAAACAATACAGAAGGGATGAATGTTCGATATCTTTATCGAGCCGAACCAGACAAGCGCTCGATCTTTTTGTGCACTAATCCCTCAGGTCCAAAAAGATTAAAATCTAGAGGAGGCATAGCTCTTCCGGTCCTTTTAACGAGCTGGAAGGCCAAAACTCGGCAAACTTTTCATTTTTTTTTTTTTTACGAATCAGTGAAAAGAGCTCAAAGAAGACTCGTATTTTGAGGAACGAGTGATAAACAGGGATAGCAGCAGATTCCAGGTACAGGTTGGAATTTTCCAATCACGACAGTATTACAAGGATGGCTAGGTGAAATCACTCTTCGCAGCTGTTCCTCAAAATAGGTAAACAATCAAGTGGATGTGAATGATCGGCCAAAGGAAAAGTGGAGGTGACGGTGCACAAACACGACCAAGGCTTTTATGGCTGATGAATTTACGGTCTCAAATGGTTATTTACCGGTTCATTTTTTCTGAATGAGCTTGAACACTGGGGGGGAAGCCTGCTCAGATGTGTGTTTATTTTTTAACGAGCATGAACCCTTGCGAAAACTGCTCGGTTTTGGGTTTATTTTTTAACGAGCATGAACTTTGCCAAAACTGCTCGTTTTTACCAGTCATAAAGTAGTAAGGTCTCATGGAAGATTCCTATTTTTTTTAAAGAGCTTCATCTTCCTGCGCTTTGCCCCATACCCTCTTTTTATGCAAGCTGGGTATTGGCTAATCCTACGAGTTTAACGGGTTAGACCTACAGGTTTAAAGGGAGGACCTAAAAAACTCAAAACAAAATAGCCGCCCGTGCTTGCATTCCAAGAGGTTTGCATGCCCCCAGGTATAAAGTATAATTTCAAGGTTGCCCCTCCTCTCCTCCACTTCTGTTTTTCTTTGGGTGTTCTCATCTACTTGTCGTCTTGTCAGTCCTAATGTTAACGATACTTGTCTTCTCGTTATTTTTAGCGAGTCTTACGCGGTACTTGTCTTCTCGTCAGCCCAGTTTTTAACTGATATTTGCGACAAGAGAAGAACACTTCTCAATAGACAAAACATTGGTGGGTTTGAGGTAGGCTTACCTCTTTCAGGTTACCCAAAGATTGGTTTTATTTGCTGGCGCAAAGGAAACTCTTTCTTCGGCGATGTCTATCATTAGGATACACAAAGATGGTTACAATTTGTTGCAGCAATAGAATCTCTTTCTTTGGAGGCTGCCCCTACTTATCCTCTAAAACATTTGTTTTAATGGGTGAGGCTTGCCTTTTATCCAAAGATGGTTACTACTTGCTGCCGCAAACTGATCCCCTTCTTTGGCAGAGCCTACTTATTTAGACAAAGGTGAGTAACGGGCCCCCGTCCTCCCACATAACTTTAACAAAAGAATCTTATTCTAGAACAACCCCAATCCCAATAGCCCCTTCTTCCGCATGAGAGCTCTTCTCGGCTCTTCTGTTTTACGAAGAAGAAGGAGGGGACGGGGTACGGACTAGTCATATTCTCTCGCGAAAATTCTACTTTACACCCAAGGTTTTTTCTGCCTCCAGAGCAGACCAGGATGCATGCCCCCTGGGCTCCTGCGTTCCTTTCCCGAATCACTCGCATTCATCAGGAAGAAGAACCGGGGGAAGAGACCTTTCTTGATTGTTACACTAAAAAATGTCACCTTGACTACTTACAGTTAGTATGGCTCAAATCAACAGTCATGCTACCCTCTTAGGCAAGTCTTTATGCCTCTGTTATCCATCTCAAACTCAAAGAAGAGAGAAAGTCTTGTAAAATCTATGTTTATCTCTGGGGTCGCAGGTTCTCTCTAGCCTTACCTGCGGGGACGCAGGTCATGTTCACAAAAACTGCGTCCATGGACGCTCTGTATGTTAAGGGACAGGTGCGTCCCTCTGTAAAAGGCAAAATGCGCGAGTTTTATCTTGAAAAAGTTACTTGTGGTTACTTCTAGAACATTCTAGAGGTCGGTTTGAGAAATGGATGCGCCTCCAGTTGGTTCATGTATCTCTATTAAGGGGGAACTTATCCCATCAATAAGGGAGCTATCCCACCCATAGAGGGGGATGATCCCATTGATAGTGGACCTGAATAACCTCTTTACAGCACTATAAATAAAGGCATTGAGCCAAAAGGAGAAGAGGTTGGAGCTATACATTTTCTTTGGGTAAATGCTGCAGGATTTAGGTCTTCCATTAGAACCTTTGTGAGGAGAGATTGTCTTTACATGATTCTACTTGGAAGTGGGTGAGCTTTGTCAAAGTAGAGGAAAACACTTGATGGACCCTAGGAGGAACTTGCACAACACCAAGGCCAGGTTGTAAGAGTTTCTTTGTTTCGTTATTAATACAAACTGGTTTATTTTTCTCAATAGCTTGTGTTAATGAGTTATTTCATGTGTTCCTTGGTCTGCATGTTGAATATATGTTTTATTATATGAAATACAAGTGCTTGGTAATTGTTTGATTGTTTGTGGTTGCAGGAATTGACTTGAAAGAGGAGCTCATCTGGATCGTCAAGAACGGACTTCAACAACAGCGTTTTGGAATAAGGTAAGCCTGAACACTTGTAGTTTTCATGTTGTAAAAGGTGTATTTAGAGAAAGATCACTCCATTTTGTCTTGTTTGTCATTAGAATGTCTTAGACTTCTAGGAAGGTCAGTCGTGTCCGCACCCTTGACAAATTCCGTGTGACAAATTGGCGACTCCACTGGGGAATCCATTAATGAATGAGTCTTTTCCTTTATATGAACTTTGCTTTGTGAAAATCATTTTTATTTTCTGGTTTTTGGCTCTGTGTTTCTGTTTCTGGGTGGGTTAGCTTAGGATTAGTTTTATTTTGGTTTTTCTTGAGTTTTTCAGAAGGACGCACCCTCTGAGTGCTGCACAGTGCGTCCCTGGACGCACTTTCGCAGCGTGCACAGTGCGGGCCCGCGCCTGTGATAACGGGTTGCCTGCGTCTTCCTGTAAAATTTAGGAAAATTCCATTTTTTGCATTTTTTGCTCTTAGATTTTGTTTTTTCTTAGTTTTTACTGCCCAGATCCACTGGTTACCTGCCATAAATCTTCACCTAGGCTTGTTTCCTTGGCATTCCTGCTTTAGCTTTCATCAATTGGGTGTTTTGAGTCTCTTTTTTGAGGAATTCTTGATTTGATTTCCTTTGGTCATTACTTGGAGGTTTGTCTCAGTCTTTTCACAATTTTGCATCTTTTTGCTTTTCTTTTTGCAAAAAAATTTCCCCCTCATTCGCCGGGGGGGGCTAAATTGTGTATGAGTGTTAATCGCCTTTGAGTGTTTTTATGTTTTGATCTTTGGAACTCTCACCCAATTTTCTCAATTTGCACTTGATTGGTTCTTAGATCACATTAGAATCGTCTTGTGTTTGAGAATTCTCTTGCATAGATCACATTTGCATAATTAGAATTCTCATTTTCAGAATATGAATGAAAAATGTGCATAGATTACATTTGCATACTTTTCAAGTGAATTGTGCTTAGATTACAATTGCATAGTTTACATTCTGAAAAATCAATTGTAGATTTAGATCAGCTTTCTTTGATTTGAATTTACACAAAAATAAATAAAAAAAAGGGGTTTGGAATTGATTTGCATTAGTTTGTCTTGATGAAATTAGTGCATTAGAGAATTTGTTATATTTTCTCTTAGTGATCAATTTTTGCATTGTTGGAAGTGAATGGAAACTCTCTCCTTACTTTAGTTAGGATTCATCGAATTGAAAAGATTACATTATCATATTCGATTGCATTCAGTTGAGTCGGGTCATAACACCATTGGTTTCATCTCCATTTACCCATTTGAGTAATAACAGCCTTAATAACACAGCGCTTAATTAAAATTCATCTAGTAATTTTTATTTTTCTAGGGCTCTGAAACACCAACATAGCTTAAGCTAGGGTCTTGGAGTAGGTGAGTACTTAACTCTCCAAGACTACAAAACCAAACAGATAGTTTATCTTGAGTAGATCAAATCCAATTATTTCAGTTACACTCTGGAAAGCTCCTCTTAAAGGAGAAGCACGAGCTCGTGTCCGAACCAGTGAGGGGATCATTCCTCCCTCGTTGGGAACGACGCCAGACAGTACGTATTACAAACGGTAAACCTCGGATTAACCATTGTCGAGGAGCCAGGGGTCACTTATCGGTAAACCTTGGATTATTGTCAAGGAGCCGGTAAGGGGATTGAGCTTGTTACTCTGCCCTTGCGTGCTGTCGGAGTTTAGACTGTTCCCCCAGGTGTAATTGTTGTGATTGGTAACCTTAGTGACCATAATCTCTAGGATTCTACCCAAGGTGACGGTGGAGGGAAGGTCCCACTGTACCTGGAGCAGACGTCGGTTATACTCACTTGGATTTTCCGGGGGGTTCGCTTCACTTCGAAACGGTTAAAGTGGAGGAACTTGTGCCGGTCTATTCATTAAGCAGGTTGCCGGGGTAACTGTTCCACCCGCCATTTCTGTACTGAATCCAGCGAGGTTGGGCTTCATCACCAACTAGCGTTTTTGGTCCGGAAGAATACTGTTTGTGTGTGGTTTGACTCCTAGATTTGATAGCGTGTGTTAATTTGTTTGTTTTTACTTTTAGAGACCATAGGTGTGAATTGTGAATTTTAATTGTTAGGTGTAAATTGTGAATTGTTAATTTTAGTTTAAAATTGTTAATAAAATTCACTGAAGTTGAATATAATGGCAAATGTTCCAGAATTTATCAACCTAGGAACCCCTCCTAATGAGAATCCTAGTACTTTTCCTTACTTTGGGAATGTTGGTCCTCCTTATATGGCTACTTTGTCATTACCTGGATTTACAATAGGTTTACCGATATGGTTATTTTCAACTTCGTTGGCCCAAAATACTCCAATTGTTCCACCTCAACCGGATGCTTCACCTCAACAGAGTTCACCATCTCAACATGACCAACCTTCTGTTGACCCTTTACCTTCTTCGCCTAATTTTTCTTCCTCTATTTCTTCCTCTTCGCCTGGTAAAAGCCTTGATGCTAGTAACCAGGAGGTTAAGAAGAAGAAGAAAGGGAAGAAGAAGAAAAAGAAGAAGAAGCAAGATAAGAAAGAAGTCAACCAACCAACCATGGCTGTAAGTGTTAATTGTGTTGAGGAAAATTCCGACATGCACCGTAAACCCAAGTACCCTTGCAGGCTTTGTAAGGGTGACCACTTCCTTGTCAATTGTCCTGGTATTCCAAAGGTCTTGGAAGTATGGTCGGAAAAATCTCATCAACTTTCCGTTGATCCATCAACCAGTGATAGTCAGGTTCCTGGGAAAAAGGGTAAAGTTAGGTTTCCTTGTAAGTTATGCAAAGGGAGTCATCAAACTCACATTTGCCCTCACATGGATGAAGCCTCAAAATTGTTGGAAAAACTTACTGTTCCACAGCAAGAATTTCCAACTGGTTATCGTAAACTTTCTCCCAACCTACCGTCAATTGATGAAGTGATTGATCTAAATTCAAGTACAGTCGATCACACTCTCCCTTTAGAGAGTGAAACTCATGTCACTCAGGTTGATGATCAATTAGTTGATCAAGTGGTCGATTCAATTTCACGTTCGGTCGATCCCACTTTCCATCTAGAGAGTGAATTTCATACCGCTCAGGTTCTTCTTGTTACATCAGATTCTTCTATGCCGGGGGCGTTTCACCTGTTTATGCAGAACCCCCTCCAAGCACTGAGGTCTTTTCCTTTGATTGGAATAGACTGACAGAACCTCGTCTTCCTTCCTCCATCCCTTTCCAACTCATTGTCAAGGCTGGTGGTAGGGACATACATCGTACTCAGGTAGATGAGGGTGCTTCTGTTAGTATTCTATCCTCGACTGTTTGGAAAGCTTTGGGTTCCCCTCAGCTTGCGCCTATTACGCAGAATCTGAAAGCTTTTAACAGAACCATTAGTGAACCTTTAGGGCTCCTTCCTAATTTTTCAATTACCTTGGAAGGTAAAACTGTCTGTATTGATCTTATGGTAGTTCGAGGTCCCTTGGATTTCAATTTACTCCTTGGGCGAGACTATGTTTATGCAATGAAAGCTGTCGTATCGACACTCTTTCGCGTGATGTCTTTCCCTCACAATGGCAGTATTGTGATTGTAGACCAGCTTTCGTTCCCTAGTCTTGTTTCAACTACCCATAATATGACAGCCCTAAATGTTCCTGATTCTAAAGTGGTATCTACCCTGCCACGGGTTAATTATGTGGCAACTGGTCCCATGTTTTCAGTTACCGATGTAAGTGAGCCTCTCACTGTCGATTTAGATCCAGTAATTGACATGGAAAACTCTATGGGATTACTTGAACATGATGTTCTTATCCCTTCTGAGTCCCTTGACATGTGTTCCTTCCAAAGAAGTATTCTTCCTTCTGATGAAGACCTCTTGGAAGCCATGATCAAGGTGTGTCCATTGACATGTCTTTCTTCCAATTGGAAGCCATGATCAGTGTACGTGAGGATAGTTTCTTCTAGTCTCAACCTCGTTAAAAATGAAACTGGAAGTCATGAGCATAGTTCCTTGTCTTGTGTCAAGCTCATTAAAAAATGAAACAAGGAGTTCCGAGGAAAGTTCCTTGTCTTGTGTCAACCTCGTTAAAAAATGAAACAAGGATAGGTTATATAGATAGTTAGAAAGTAGAATTGTGAGGAAAGTTCCTTTTACTGTGTCAACCTCATTAAAAAATGAATCATTGTGAACGAGGATAGTTTGTTCCTATCTCAACCTCGTTAAAAAATGAAATTGGATACGAGGATAGTTTGTTCCTCTCTCAACCTCGTTAAAAAATGAAATTGGATGTTATGAGGAAAGTTCCTGTTACTGAGTCAACCTCATTAAAAAATGAATCAGGTAGATCGTAGGTTATATAGGAAAGTAGGATTAGGAGGAAAGTTCCTTTTACTGTGTCAACCTCGTCAAAAAATGAATCAGTGTGTTCGAGGACAGTTCTTTTACTGTGTCAACCTCGTCAAAAAATGAATCAGTGTGTTCGAGGACAGTTCCTTTTACTGTGTCAACCTCGTTAAAAAATGAATCAGTGTGTTCAAGGATAGTTCCTTTTCCTGTGCCAACCTCGTTAAAAAATGAAACAGGCTAGTATGAGGATAGTTCTTTTACTGAGTCAACCTCATTAAAAAATGAATCAGCTAGATTTTAGGCTATATAGATTGTAGAAAGTAGGTTTATGAGGACAGTTCCTGTTACTGAGTCAACCTCGTCAAAAAATGAATCAGGTATGAGGATAGTTCTTTTCTTGTGTCAACCTCCTTAAAAATGAAACAACTCCCTTTCCAAGTTAAATATTGAAAGTAAACCTTCATTTCATCCAGCCGGTTGAATGCAATGAAGCCTGGGGGGCATGTACCTCGCTTTGCATCATTATGCTGGGGGCATGCGAACTTTTTGAGCATAGTTCCTTGTCTTGTGTCAAGCTATTTAAAAAATGAAACAAGGGTAGGTTAAGTAGGTAGATTGTAGAGTAGTCATGAGCATAGTTCCTTGTCTTGTGTCAAGCTCATTAAAAAATGAATCAAGGATTTTATGAGCATAGTTCTTTGTCTTGTGTCAAGCTCGTTAAAAAATGAATCAAGGTTTTTAGAGTAGAGTTTTTGTTAGGTAGATTGTAGAGTAGTTATGAGCATAGTTCCTTGTCTTGTGTCAAGCTCGTTAAAAAATGAAACAACTCCCTTTTCAAGTCGAATCTTTACAAGATCTTGAAAGTAAACCTTCATTTCATCCAACTGATTGAATGCAATGAAGCTTGGGGGGCATGTACCTCGTTTTGTGTCATTATGCTGGGGGCATGTGAACTTATAACAAGCATAGTTTTTCGTTTCAAGCTTGCGTAAACATGAAACCGAATCCGAGCATAGTTCTTTTCCTGTGTCAAGCTCGTTAAAAAATGAAACAAATCCTCCTCTAATTGGGTCGAGAGTTTGACTAGATCTCGTAAATGTTAAGTATTTAGGTTAGTTATTTCAGTTTTTGTTTTAGGTCAAGTCTTTCAAATGATCTCGTACTTGAACCTTCATTTCATCCACCTTAGTTGAATGAAATGAAGCTGGGGGGGCATGCGCTCTAACAGTTATGCTTAGGGGGCATCGAGCACAGTTTTATCTTTGTTTCAAGCTTGTGTAAAAATGAAACTAATTTGAAGCATAGTTTTTCTCTGTTTCAAGCTTTTGTAAAAATGAAACCTATCTCGAGTCAATTTCAGTTATTTTCAAGACTCGTTAAACTCATGAAAATACCGAGATTATTTTGCTATCTTTCATTCTCGTAAAACAAATGAAAATGCCGAGATCTTTCCGTCTTTTCCTACTCGTAAATTAAATTGAAAGTCGGCCATATGAGTACATTTTTATCCCTTTTTCCAACTCGTTAAAACTTACGAAAAAGTGAAACCTCAGAGTCATCTTTTAAGCCCTTTTCTGACTCCTAAAACATGAAAAGATCGCCGAGTGTTTCTTTTTCACTCGTTAAAACGGAATTAAAAGACGGTCCCCTTTTAGCTCTTTTCTGACCGTAAAATCAGGAAAAGATTGCCGGGTTTTTGTCGTTTCAAACTCGATAAGGAACTAAAACGACGTGTCTTTGATCGCTTTTTACTTTTCAGGTCAACGACACTATTATGAAAGTACTCCTTGGTCGCAAGATCAAGCGGTTCCCCCAGGTATTATTTTATACTTTTTCGGGCTTGAGGGACACAAATTTACGAAAAAGTTCAACGTGGAGTTTCCTTAAGTTTTTCAGACTCTCTAAAAATGAAAAACGCCGAGTTTCTCCTATACTGGGCTCGTTAAACTTTTACAGTAAAGGACCTGTTCAATTACAAACGGGAACGAACCACTCCTTCCTAGGGTTCGAATTTAAACTAGGTTGGACTCGTCCGAAGGATGAGCTTATAACCAAGCATATGTTATCCTCCTCAAGCTTGATAAAAATAAAGAGGTACTTGCCAGAAATGGTGGGGGAAAAGAGAGAAGAATGAACCTATTTGTCACCTTTTGTCTCAAACGAAACTTTATTACCACTCTTGAACACGACACTTTTGCATTTCACCTGGGTTGGGAAATCTTTTACCTCACAGTTGACCAAATCACTTTGAAAATCTTTAACCGGGTTCAGGGATCAACTTTGAGTTATTCGTCACCAAACCATCTGTTGTGTCGTTATGTGTTCAAGAGGTCTGCAAGCAAAACTTTCATCTGCAAAATACTTATCATCCATTTGACCATCCCTGAGTCAGTCCTTACAGCAACATTTCTTCAACTTGAACAATGATTTCGTGTTGCAGGCTTGCCTGCAACGAGTCGCTTTCTATCGACATCGACACATTATCTAGAAAGATGACTTAGGAATCGATAGTACCTTGAAGTCTGCATGCATCAATGGCAGGTTTCTCGCCTTTGACGATAGTTTACATCATTGACTTTCGATCAAAGGATTCCGTGAAGTGTTCGACATCAAAACATCTATTCACATTTCACGGATTGTGCTTGGTACTTTGAGAACCATTGACATTACTGGTGGTCTCTCTCATGCTTGTTAACAGTTCACATCATCGACTGGTAATCAAGTGGTTTCTAACATGTTCGACATCAAATCATTTAATCACATGTTTAGAATCGTACCAATTCGGGAAGTAGAAGTGAAGACCCTGGATCTAGTTTCTACCATCCAGGCTGCGAGGAGTTTTGTATTCATTGTCTATGTAGACTAATCATAAACAGATGGCTGCGTCCATACTGTGTCTACAAAAGTCAAAAAAATTGATGTACTGCAAGATCATTCCTGTATCAGAATAGTTAGTCCATTAGTTAAAGTTTTGAATCTGAGTATGGGAATGCCTACCTCAGTGATGATATAATCTTATACATGTATTTTGTGTTGAAAATTGCAGGTTCTAACCAGGTCATCCACAAGTCAATCCTTGAAATGATAAAGCGCTTCACCCTTCCTAGAATTACAAAATACCAATCTATTCCAGGCTTCGCACTTTAGGGGGCAATCTGTTACACTAAAAAATGTCACCTTGACTACTTACAGTTAGTATGGCTCAAATCAACAGTCATGCTACCCTCTTAGGCAAGTCTTTATGCCTCTGTTATCCATCTCAAACTCAAAGAAGAGAGAAAGTCTTGTAAAATCTATGTTTATCTCTGGGGTCGCAGGTTCTCTCTAGCCTTACCTGCGGGGACGCAGGTCATGTTCACAAAAACTGCGTCCATGGACGCTCTGTATGTTAAGGGACAGGTGCGTCCCTCTGTAAAAGGCAAAATGCGCGAGTTTTATCTTGAAAAAGTTACTTGTGGTTACTTCTAGAACATTCTAGAGGTCGGTTTGAGAAATGGATGCGCCTCCAGTTGGTTCATGTATCTCTATTAAGGGGGAACTTATCCCATCAATAAGGGAGCTATCCCACCCATAGAGGGGGATGATCCCATTGATAGTGGACCTGAATAACCTCTTTACAGCACTATAAATAAAGGCATTGAGCCAAAAGGAGAAGAGGTTGGAGCTATACATTTTCTTTGGGTAAATGCTGCAGGATTTAGGTCTTCCATTAGAACCTTTGTGAGGAGAGATTGTCTTTACATGATTCTACTTGGAAGTGGGTGAGCTTTGTCAAAGTAGAGGAAAACACTTGATGGACCCTAGGAGGAACTTGCACAACACCAAGGCCAGGTTGTAAGAGTTTCTTTGTTTCGTTATTAATACAAACTGGTTTATTTTTCTCAATAGCTTGTGTTAATGAGTTATTTCATGTGTTCCTTGGTCTGCATGTTGAATATATGTTTTATTATATGAAATACAAGTGCTTGGTAATTGTTTGATTGTTTGTGGTTGCAGGAATTGACTTGAAAGAGGAGCTCATCTGGATCGTCAAGAACGGACTTCAACAACAGCGTTTTGGAATAAGGTAAGCCTGAACACTTGTAGTTTTCATGTTGTAAAAGGTGTATTTAGAGAAAGATCACTCCATTTTGTCTTGTTTGTCATTAGAATGTCTTAGACTTCTAGGAAGGTCAGTCGTGTCCGCACCCTTGACAAATTCCGTGTGACATTGATCGAAAAGACCATTGAGGATAGGTATGTGACTATTCGCGATGCGTGATCCCGGAAATGAAAGTTGGTCTACGAGCTTGACCATTCTTCCTTCGTGTGGAAAACACATTATTCGAAAGAGTGAGGAGACTATTGCTTCCATGCAATATATGTAGTCTCATCCAAGGAGTAGGTTATAATCCAAGGGTCCTTGGACGACCATCAAATTCATCTTGATGGCCTTCCCCTTCAAGGTAATAGGCACATTAGGTAGAATCCCTAATGTTCGACTGGTTCCCCTGTCAAAACCCGAGAGACGCCTTGTCTCGGGCAAAAGTGCCGGGCAACCCAGTGCTTTCCAAGCAATAGAGGATAGGATACTCACAGATGCCCCTTCATCAATGATAGTTCTAGCCATCACCATTTTGTATATTTGGACTATAATTCTAAATGGTATACTGGCTGGTAACCGGGGTCTGCCTAGTTGGTTCCAATCAAAGGACACAACTAGGTTGCTTGGTGGTGGGACCGAATATACGGCCGGATATGATCCTGACGATGCTCCTTCCTGCAATAAAGGAGTGGGCGCTTTGCCCAGATGCTCATCAGAATCGGAGTTGACGAAAAGAATATGGACGGTGTCATCCTTATTCTCTTCGGCGGGGGTGTCAACTGAAGATGAATCCTCAGTGACTGTGGTGTTTGAAGATGAAACTTCTGAAGGGAGAACCGGGTCAACTGCCGTTTCGACCTTTGGACTTTCATCCGGTCCGGATTCAGTAGGTTCACTTTCAGTGACTGACACTTTAGCTGGCCCTCTGAGCAAGACAGCTGTATTTTCGACCAACGAAGGACCTGGCGCGAGTTTTTGATATCCAGGAGGAAGTAGCACCGGTGCCACCGGTTGATCTTCCAAAACTCTCTTTGCCTCGTCTAAAAAGGGACAACGGCGAAGGGTGTGATCGCCTTCACACAGTTCGCAGGGGAATCTCATCCCTCTTCGTCATCTGCGACCTTCACTTTCGTTGGTCAACGGTAAGCATTCAACCTGGTTGTCAGAGGTTGACGCTTCCGAATCGTGCAAACGAGGGGACCAGTCCCTTAGTATCCGGGGAATACTGGGACAATCACGGTGGAGGTGGTCCCCTCTACATATGACACATGGCGATTTGGGCCCGGTCCGTGCTATGTGTGGGTTTTCGTTAGATGCCTTTTGCTTGCCCCCAGGTGCCTTTGGCTCCTTTTGCTTCTTTTCTTTCTTCTTCTTTTCCTTCTTCTTTTCTATGGGAGCTCCGCTTTTGGCGGCTTGACCTTTCGAAGAAGAAGGATCGAAGGAAGGCTCACAAGAAGTGGAAGGCTGGAGGGTAGCTCTAGACTGGTCTAACTGTTGAATCGACTGTTCAGGAACCGTGGTGGTCTGAACTACAGCGGTTGAGAATAGCCAAATTGGCAGGCCAATTGTCAGTCCTGGAAGCGACAATGTGGCCATGTGGGGCGCACCAACTTCTCCCCAAGAGGAGAAAGGGCTAGGGGTCCCATGCTGTGGAATCCCTTGGTTGGTGTGTTCCATGTTCTCAACCTTAAGATCAACGTAGGAATTAGGGGTGATTATGTTCCGTTTAGAATGAATTTTATATGACGACGCTTTTTAAGACACAACTTGCTTTTTCACTTTTTAAGAGTCGAGAAAAAGCTAAAGATGACTCTAGTCTCCTTCGATGTATTAACGAGCCCGAAGTGACAAATGCTCGGATGGACTTTTTCAGTTATAGAGTTTGAAAAAGGCCAAAAGAAACTACTCTGGAGTTCTAGGCAAGGGTGTGCCAAACCTTTCGCGAAACCACAAAATACGTTTTACGGTACGAGTGGTCGATCTTCGTGAATGCTGTGTTCACTGCATCGTGATCAGTAGGGCGGCCGACACGGCTTCCTATGGATAAAGGCTTTGTTCCTATAGGGGTCCCCCAATATACGCGACGGTACACGGGGGCACAAGTCCGTATTAGTGCTATCGTCCCTCAGGAGGAATCACCCACCTTCGTAGAGATCGACAGTCACTATGTTTAACGACGCCGGTTAACGTCTCTACCTAGACCTCTACTGTGTTTCGTTATGTTTCAAAGCATTGTTAGATAAATTCAGTTCTTTTTAGGTTGATCTTGCTTAGCAGTTTGCCTTTATGGATCACCACGTGATGTATGATACAACTCCTAAATGCAGTCTAAGAATGATAAGCAAGCTTTTTCAATTCTTTCAACTTATGAAAACCTTAACTACTGAAGGAAAAGAAAGACATCATCTTTTCAAACAGATCATAGAGCACACACTGATGCACTTTTCCTAAATCGACATGCAAGCTGTCAAAATGCACATGCACAATGCAAGTATTTCTTTTCTTCTTTCTTAATGTTTGGTGTATGACAAAAAGAAAGCTGTTGTACGATTTCGAATTCAATTTCAAGCGAAAACAAACAAGTATTGTCCAATAATCAAAAGAACACCTTAAGATTTACTCGTTTCAATCACAAGAAATACTGAGATTCGAACCATATAATGAAAGCAAATGCTCAAGCAGCTTATGAACAGCAGTAAACTAACTCTTAGAATCACACTGACACTTTCTCACAGGTCTAGATTCAAGAGGTCATAGCAAGACTAGTTCGCTTTCGCTATGGGAAACTGTGAATGACAGCAAGAAATACAATAAGAAAAATCACGGTTTCTTCATACAACTGAGGCGGAATGAAGGCAAAGAGAAGTGGTTTCAGCTGGGTATACAGGTTGACAACAGGCTACAAAAACAATACTGAAAACTGGGCAACAGACAGTGGGGAATCCCAGCTGCACAAGGCAAAACTGGATCAGCGCAGGTGCTACACTATCAAACTGCGATGCAGCGCAGGTAGCCCCTTCAGGACCTGCGTTGCAGTGCAGGTATCCTTTGTGGCAGCTGCACTGATGAGACAAGTCACGTCTCTCTCAGATTCCGGGTCACAGTTTGCTCAAAAATCAACGGTTTTTGGCCAAATCAGAGGCTATCAGTCAAGTATACACTAGAGGATGATTAAAGGAAGATGAACACTATCACAAAGAGCTAAAAAGAGTCCTTGTGGATCAGCTCTTCAAATCATAAACATGCCCAGCACTGGGCTAGAGTAGCTGCCCTCTACTTTGCATTCGAAGGACTCGCATGCAGTTCGATTCGGTACTCTTTTGTTTAAGAAATGAATAGCAAGAAACACAAGCTACCAACAAGACACGATCCCCAGCGGAGTCGCCAGTCTGTTGTGGGGGAAAGTATCCAACTCGGAATGACCCTAGCCCACTCTAAGGGTGACAGTTCCTTAGCAACAGCTGAAAGCAAAGCTATCTAATGTTTCTTCTTTATGACATGCAAGAGATAAAAGGAAGAGATCCACTTACCGATGTCTTGCGCAAATGGTCGATCCAATCTCCTTTGATTGCCGCTTGCTCCCAGCTCCAAGTCTTTTCACGGGCCCAGCTACACGAGATCCTGCAAACAAGACAAAGAAAGGAAACTACAAGAAGCATGCATTCATAATCGATTCAAGGATTAGCATAAATCAAAGACGCAAGTAAGACAATACACCATTGAAACACATGCGAATAGAAGAACCTCAAAAGCTTTATTAATATATGGAAGTAAGGTTCAGGCGATGATACAACCATGAGAGGTCCAATCCAGCATCACCTTCCCGACGGAGAGAAATCTCTTCTTCACCTCCCTCAAGCAATCACCCAATGCTCACAACTGTAAACCAACAGCAATTCTTTGCACTAAATTTCGGCCTTCTAGATCCCATGGGATGAGATCCTTATATAGAGTTTTGGAGTGAAGATAAGTCAGCTTGATGTGTGACTTGTTGTCCTCTTCAACTCCAGTTGTTCTTCAGTTCTTCACTCGGAGTTTCTGTCTTCCACTTGGAGTCTTAGAAGCTCTTAACTCATCATTAGGCGAATCTTATCATCAAGTGTCTTTTTAGAAGCTTCCTGGGCACTGGCACTTTGAGAAAAAGATTCCTCCACATGTCCAAGTACGCCCAACGCAGGTAGCCTTTGTTCTACTTGCAATGCAACGCAGGTAGCCTTTGTTGTACCTGCTATGCAGCGCAGATGCCTAGTGGAGCAGCTGCAATGATCCAAAACTGACCTGTTTTTGAGTGTTTTTCAGTGGAGAATTGATTTGCAGTGTTGTGGTTTGCTGACCTTGTTCCTCTAAGGGTAAGAACAACATGTTTAGGGACTTTGGATCCCTTAGATTATTGACATTTCATGCTCTATGCTGTAAGTCACAAAAATGTCTATAACACCTAGTCACGAATCAGATGGTGAGGAATCTAGATTTGTAATAGAGCTAAAAAAGGGAACTAGAAATTTCAAAGGTAAGCTTCCATTTAAATGTTTTAAATTTGAAAGAGTATGCCACTATGGTTTTAAATGCCCTTGTGAAACATAAATGATAGTGAGGATGAAGTAAAATTCACATCTAATAATCATAAAAGAAGATAAAATTTCAAAAAGATAAGCTTGTAGTCCAAAGAAGAAAGTTATTGTGAAAGTAGTTAAAGCATGTCTAAAGATGAAAGAGGAGAGATATTGTTCATATCCATGAGAAATCAAAATAATGAAGAAGATATCGAAGAAGAAGTAGACTTTCAAGGAGAACTTGTAAGTTCCTTGAAAGAACTACGACTACTAAGAGAAAAGGTAGATCAAACAGAACAACAACTACAATATTATAACAATAAAGATGATGATTCAAGCTTTGTCATCCTTTTGAAAATTGAAATAGAAGAAACCATGAAGATAAATAAGATTCTATCAAAGCAGTTAAAAGAAAAGGAATAATACCATGAAAAATTGGAAGAAGAAATTATTCTTTTAAGAAAACAATTAGAAAATACCTAAAATTAGCTTAATCAAAACTTGAATCTCATTAAAGGTTCTGAGACATTAGATTACATCCTTAGCCTGTACATATCTTCCCTCATTAAAATTGACCTCATTTATAAGGAATATTATGAGACATCCAAAGATGAATCATGCTTAAGGATGCCAAATAGAGAACAACTCAAGAACCATGCCAATAAATTCATAGGATCCAATAAAAATACAATTTAAGACAACAATCAAGTAAAGGACTAGTCTAAACATGTTCATTTCAACATTTCAGGTGACGCAAAAAAATAACTCAAGAATCATCAAGGTACAACTAGCCAAAGTAGGGGAATGAGTCAAGATGAGTTAAAAAATGCTACTACATAGGGAATTCATTCCAATACTCTTAAGGGATCTACAAGTAACATTGGAATAGGAGTTAAATATCAAAAAAGAGATGAATCTCTTCCAAGGAAGAACAATTTGGGAAGAAATTCTTTGTCAAGGAAACTCCACCCATCGAGGTATCAATATATTTCTTTTGCTCTATTTTTTTAATTTACAATATTTGGACATAAAGCAAGGGAGTGCAAAACCTATGCCAATAATGATTATCTCAGAGATAAAGGCGATAGTCATATTTCCATGAAAAAATGTATGGGAAATCAAATGAGAATATCCAACAATAGATCTTATGGACCATTTCTTCCAATATTCATTCTCAATACATAATTCTACAAATATCATAATATTGGGAATATAGTTCGTGATTGTAGGGTTCACATGACATGGTTCAAGCAAAAAGGTTTATCTCCTAGGTCAAGGAAATAGGAAGAGCCAAGGATAGATCTAACCACTCAGATCTAATCCATTAATGATGGCTTCTTCAAGTATATGTGTGATTGAGATGGAACTTGAAGAAGCAATAAGGAGCCCAAGAAAAGGGAGGAGAAACTATCAGAAAGAGTAGTTGAGTAGTCTTGGAAAGATGAACAGTTCAAGAGTAGATATTGGGACACTTGTAGTTGATCAAAATTTTGTGCGGGTGATTTGTTGATCATTTGGAGGTGAAATATTAGATGTAAATGGAGTATATGGCTGACTTCTAGCCTACTCACAAGGGGAGTATGAATCCAGCAACATGTCAAGAAGAAGTTACAGGAGGAGACCTTACTCAAAGGGGGAGTGCCCATTCACAGAGGGAGAAGGTCCACAACTAGATACGTGAACAATTGTGTAACATTTGCCCAGTAGTAAGTAGTCACTATATGAGCAATCATTTTTAGTGGCTCCATTTGTTATTGATTCCAAAGGGGGAGAGATAACAAAAATTGACTTGCATTGTGAAGATAGATCTTGTAGATTTTTTATCAGCAGGTTAATAGGGAAATCCTCGTTCATTAGGAGAGATAGTAGACATAGATCTTGCATATTTTGGATCGGCGGGTTGATAGGGGGAGTCTCATCCATTGCGATCAATCACCATCGATGTTTGGTGGTATTGCCATCAATGACAAAGGGGGATATTGTTGGTCATAGTTTTGTCATTGGTAACAACCAATGTCATGTCATTAATGTCAAAGGAGGTATGATGCCTTGGAGATCATTTGTTGACAGATTAGTGATGTAAAAGGAGGTATGATAACCTAAATATTATTGAGCACTTATTTTTTATTTATTCTAATCAAATGAGTATGAAGAAGGTTTGGTTGGATAGTCCTCATTGAGAGATTTCCAATGATATACTACACTTGGTCAAACTCCTCTGTAATGAGAAGATAAGCCAATTTGAAAGTGCGCATTAGTAAAAGGGGTCAAACCCCAAACATGGTAAATCTCATGCATATTGTGGGTGGGTTTATGCACTCATGGGAAATCAGTGGTTATTAGTGCATAAACATGTGCACTATTTAATGCCCTTAACCACCGTGCCACTGTTAAAATTGGAAACTAGGGCCAAACTCCATGTGGAGCATCTTATTTATGGCCGTTGATATTATTCTTAGATCCCTATCATCGAGAGGTGTAGGATTGATCTAAATATCATTCGATTCCGATAAGTATTCATGAAGTTATGAATTTATTTGTGTTATAAGACAAATTGTCAAGTCGGCCAACAACTTACATAGGCTCAGAAGCCAAAATAGTCATGTCTATTCATCATCTATGTTTTAGTATAAATAGAAGAGGACTTGAAGTCATTTGAGAGATACACTCTTCATGTGATCTCCTCCTCTCCACGTCTTTGGGTTTTGGTGAAGGAGAGACACTAAGAGTATATGCTGGCCTAGTATGATGTGCTAGCCACAGATGATTCCCTAGCCACAGTATGTTGATCAAATGCAGTCAACGGAGACACCTAAAACACAGTAAATGGAGACACCTTATATGCAGTCAATGGAGACATATAAACACCGCAAGGAGACCTATTCACGCAGTCAAAGGAGACATGTTCACGCAATCAAAGAAGATACAGAACTTTGCGTTCCTCTCTAAAATTCCATGTGAATTTTGGATACATGTATACGCTATACAGGAGGAACAAAGCTCGCATAAAGGGAGGAATAGAACTCGGGCTTTATCTCTGAATTTTTCGTGTGAATATGGGTGCAAGGATCCACAATCAAGAAGGGACAAATCTCACATTATCTCTCTAAAATTTTGCATGTATAAGAAGCAAATCCACATTATATTAGGGCACCTTTTTTTTCTAAGTGCTTGACTACACGTCGGATGGGTATAAGGTGGAGTCAAGTCAGAACTTCGGATGAATGGAATAGAAAGAGCCTCGGATGGATGGACAGTCTTGGCATAAAGATGTCTCTGATATTTTCTGGAGGTATAGTATTGAAATTCTACAGTTACAATCTCAATCTTGGCTTCACGAAGATCACATTGATCCTAAAGATGGTATCCCTATAACAACCTCGACATAATGAACTACATTGGTTAGGGTTGCAAGAATTGGATCTACACTCTCGGCATACTATCTCTATAGAACCATGTTGATGGAATGAGTTTCCATGATGACAGTGTATTCGGATCTGTGGTCTCAATCTGAATATCAGTACCGTACACTTTCTCAGCATATTAATATGCAGTCACAATGACAAGGATCATAAGTAGTAATGTTTATGATGGTTACATTCTCAACATGATGATGAATGAGGCAGCATGATGATGAAAGATGCAGCATGATGGGCATGTTAGTAAAGGGCAGCATGACAATGAATGAGACAACATGATGATGAATGAGACAGCATGATGGGCATGTCAGTAAGGAGCAACATGATGATGGGAGCATATGGGAGTAGCTCAGTGACTAGGTACAGCACAATGATGGGTGCAACATGAGTACAAGATGCAACACTATGTTAGGTGAAGTTGTCACCTTGGAGAATCAGTTGAAGTAGAATGTCTTCAACTAATCTCATGTATCATCATTATAGGAGATGATCTATGCTCATATCTACATAACTCAAAGTGTTGAATTCTGTTGTAAATGTACTATCTCTCTCTCTGCTGAACTTTGAAGAACATAAAAGAAGAATTAATCAAGGGTTTCCCCACATTGGGGTTTGTCCCTGGCTAGTGCCACATCTTGTGTCCTCTTGTCTTGCCTTGTCTTCTGCGATTTATGTTTATGTTCTATCTGCAGTTTACTTTAATGCTGATGTGATTTCTAATCTGGAAAAGATATGGAGCTAACTATGAAAATTGAAATAAATTTCTCTAAGCATAGAACATACCTAAAATTAACATGGTATCAGAGTTGAGGTGAAGACAATGCCCAAGCAAGAGTGAAAGAGAAATCATCGAAGACAGTTGGGAAAGGACAAAAGGATCAGTGGATTCCTCATCCCTCTTCAAATTCACCGAGGGTGAAGTTGAAGCAGAGAATATTATCAGAATGGTGTAGTGGAAGTTTATGATTGCCTACCTAAAGATCACTTCATCGCGAAGTCTGGATCTAATGGTGGAAGGAAAGGCAGATGCCTTGGTTGAAATAAGTTCGACCATTATGGGAAGGAGTGTCCAACTAGCAAGGACGCATCACTTTATGATGATAACAATCATTCCATGGACATCTTCAATTATCAGAGGAATGATAGGTAATGCAGGTCATCAAGGACACAGCCGACTCTTCAGAGAAAGCAAGGAACCCTGGGTATGAAGAATCAAATGTTGTTTCTGACAAGATCTTGTATTGGCCCTCTTCTTCAGATTCTTTCGGAATCTGGCTTATGGATTATAGTGCTTCAAGGCACTTCATCGGATAGAAGGATGCTCTATCTAATTTGGTAGAGATGGAAACAATCATGGGATTATACTTGGAGTCAATGCCACCTATCCTGGAAAGGGTGTAGGGAATGTTACCCTCAATTGAATGAGGGTAACTCGATTCACTTACTAAATCTCTTTTATGTACCTAATCACAAGAAGAACCTAGTGTCAATTTCGGCAATGGAAGTCAAAGGTTACAAGGTGGCATTCATCTATGGAAAGGTATGTGTTTAAACATAAAATTTTCTAAGATGCTTTTGAGTTCAGGGTTGGAAATTTGTATCATGTTGCAAAATGGTCCATTGGGGACCATATTAGTTGACACATCTCATCTATAGCACTAGATGTCTACTTATGGGGCCTTACCCGTGTGAGTTAGATGGTGACTCAGATGCCTGAATTCAATAAGAGCATGAAGGTACATGTTTGAGATGTACTGAAGGAAAATTTTACAAGGGGACCATTCCCCTTATGTAGCAGGTCCACAGGTTTGGAACAACCCAAGGAGTTTGAGATTCATGATCGGGAATCTCATGTATGTAGGTGGAAGAAATCCCACTATGGCTTGAAGTAAAGCACCTCAGACCTAATATGAGAGGATTGATAGTTGTCTGATGAAGCTGAGATTCACTAACAGTGAAGCTAATCCAAACCATTATTTGAAGGTTGTGGATGATAGACCTCTCATACTGACACCTTATGAGGACGACATATTTTTGACAAGTGCAGAACCTCTCATTTGCAGAAGTAAGAGGGAGTTGGATTCTGGATGTGGAATGATAAACTGCAAGCCTATGACTACCTTGAGGATCTTAACTTTTAGAATTTATATGGTAGTGATGTCGGACCAGATTTGGGAAATGCCTCTGAGTTTCATAAACTAATTCGTATTAATGTTCTTGGTGAACTTCCGTCCGGACACATGTTTTGCAGTTAGCATGGTGAGCTCATATTTGGTTGAGCCTCACTGGATTGGTGCCAAGAATCTTCTGAGATATCTTCAGGGCACAATCTCTCATGGATTGAGATACACTATTGGAAATATGAAATTGCATGATTATTCGAATGATGAGTGGGCAAGCAATGTGGAGGATCACTAGAGCACTTCTCAATGTTGGTTCTCCTTGGATTTTGCTTTGATATCATGGATGACAGGAAGAAGAAGTCGGTTTCTATAAGCACCACCGAGACCGAATACATAGCTACGAGTATGATCTCGTGTGAAGCTGCATGGTTGCAGAAGCTCTTAAGTAAGTTGTTTGTACACATGATGAATACCACTGTGATTCTCTATGACAACCAGAGGTGGGATTCGATTATTGAGGAATCCCATATTCGATGATTGATCCAACAGATAGACATCAAATACTGCCTTATCTGGGATATGGCAAGTCGATGAGCAAGGAGGCTCCATCGCATTGAGACTGATGTACAAGTCATAGACATTTTGACAAAGTCCCAGGGAAAGGTCAAATTTGTGACTTTCTTGAATGACTTGGAGTCGTTGAGAGACCATCTTATAAGGGTCCTGAATTTTTTCATGCATTGAGCTCTAGGAGCTCTGAGGGGCTTGGGGTACTTATTGGAGCAACATATGACCACAGGGTGACTCACCCTCCCTTGATGGTGTGCTATGAACATGATGATTAGTTCTCCTGTGGGCAGGGATGATTAGTTCTCCCGTGGCAACTATGGAACAGGATGATTAGTTCTCCTGTGGGCCAGGATGATTCGTTCTCCATGGCGATTGTGGATCAAGATGATTCATTCTCATGTAGGCTAGGATGATTATTTCTCCATGGCATCCACTGGACAAGATGATTCGTTCTCCTGTGGACAGGATGATTAGTTCTCATGTCGAGGCATCGTACCCATGCAGTCCAGTACTCATGGGAAGTACCTCTCATCTAATCAATGAGCAAGGAAATGAGGATAGGGACCATAGTAGATCTATCGATGGATGCATCGTCATATCTACTGTACTCCCTATGCTAGGATGACCTCCATTGATCTGGGATCAATGATACTGGTCTGGGACTAGTGAGAGTGGTACCCACTATGACACTGTTTTTGGGTCGATAGAGGATTGGTCTGGGACCAGTGGTACACACTCTGAGACTAACTTCGGGTCAATGGAGAATGGTATGAGGCATTTTTGATCAATTCTTCTTCTTCATGGTTAAGCAGAGCTGAGCAGAGTAGAGGTGAGCTAAGTAGAGCAGAGCTGAGCTGAGCTGAGCAGAGTAGAGCAGTGCAGGGCACTGATGACAAAGATAGTACAGTTGGACATATGGATCAGCGAATGGAGTTCTCCCTAGTTGAGAGGGAGTGTTAAAATTGGTAACTAGGGCCAAACTCCATGTGGGTAATCTTATTTATGGCAGCTGATAATTTTCTTGGATCCCTCTCACCGAGAGGTGTATGATCGATCTAAAGATCATCCGATTTAGATAAGTATTCATGAAGTTATGGATTTATTTGTGTTATAAGACAAATTGTCAAGTCAACTAGCAACTTATGTAGGCTCAAAAGCCCAAATAGTCATGTATATTCATCATCTACGTTTTAGTATAAATAGAAGAGGACTTGAAGTCATTTGGGAGATACACTCTTCATGTGATCTCCTCCTCTCCATGTTTTTGGGTTTTGGTGAAGGAGAGACACTAAGAGTATATGCTGGCCTAGTATGATGCCCTAGCCATAGTATGTTGATCAAACACAGTCAATGGAGACACCTCAAACATAGTTAATGGAGACACCGTATACGCAGTCAATGGATACATCTAAACACCGCAAGGAGACCTATTCACACAGTCAAAGGAGACATGTTAAAGCAGTCAAAGAAGATACAAAACTTCGTGTTCCTCTCTAAAATTCCATGTGAATTTTTTATACATGTATATGCTATACAAGAGGGACAAAGCTCGCATAAAGGGAGGAATAGAACTCGGGCTTTATCTATAAATTTTTCGTGTGAAGATGGGTGCAGGGATCCGCAATCAAGAAGGGACAGATCTCACATTGTCTCTCTAAAATTTCGCGTGTATAAGAAGCATATCTGCATTATATTAGGGTACCTTTTTTGTCTAAGTGCTTGACTACACCTCAGATGGGTATAAGGTGCAGTCAAGTCAGAAATTCGGATGAATGGAATAGAAAGAACCTCGGATGGATGGAGAGTCTTCGCATAAAGATGTATCTGATCTTTTTCGGAGGTACAATATTGACATTCTACAGTTACAATCTTAATCTCACCTTAATTAAGATCACATTGATCCTAAACATGGTATCCGTGTAACAGCCTTGACATAATGAGCTACATTGGTTAGGGTTGCAAGAATTGGATCTACATTCTTGTTAACGGGAAAAGTGTCTACTCAGAACGACCCTATCCCACTAAGGTGTGATAGTGACCTTAGAAACAAACAAGAAAACTACTTTCGTATTCTTCTTTATGAACTATAAACGAAGAGGAATAGGATGAACCAACTTGTGTCTTGCGCTAGTCCTTTTGATCCAATCTCTCTCCTCTTTGACAGCTTCCAGCTACCTGCTCCCTTACTTGCCCAGCTTCACCAAGTTCTTGTAAGATCACAGAAGAAGAAAACTACACAAAGACATGGATTTATATTCATAAATAGCTTAGGATAAGATTTAAGCTAAACATGAAAACATAACAAACATCAATGATACATAAGCATGTAGGAGAAACTCAAATAGTTTTATTGATATAACAAGAAGGTCCAGGAGGAGTTACAACCGATGATTCCTGATCCAGATTCAACCTCCCAGCAAAGGAATCCCCTCTTCACCTCCAACAAAGCATAAATCACCCAATACTCTGATATCTATCTCAAAACCAATAGCAATTCTCTGCAATGTACAAAATTCCAGCCTCTGGATCTCTGGGATGAGGGATCCATATATAGATGTATGCAAAGAGGATGAGTCAGCTTATGATCTGACTAGTGGCTTCTCTCTGTCAGTTCTTGCTTCCACTTGGAGACTGAGAGACTCTTACTCATCCTTGGTCGAACTCAGTGAGGCAAGTTTCATTGGGGAAGATTCTAGAAGCTTCCATTGTCTGTCCACCTCGCGGAATTACACTGCCATTTGTCATTTCCCACTCAACGCACCCTGGTAGTGCATTTAGGTGCGTTGCAATGCACCTAGCTAGTGTACTTGGGTGCTATGCAACGCAGCTAGCTAGTGGAGCAGCTGAAATGATCCTGATTTGACTGATTCTGAGCAATTTCTGGTGGAGAACTTCTGGGAGAAGCTGTAATTTGTTGACCTTGTTCCTTTAGGGGCCAGAACAACACTTTTAGGGACTTAGGATCCCTTGGTTTATGGACATTTCATGCTTAGAGCTGTAAGGCACAAAAATTTCTATAACAGTTGCCCCCTAAAGTATGAGGCCGTTTATCGGGTGAAATGCTTTATTAGGAGGATCCGAAGTTCTTTCCATGCTGGGAGGAGACCTGTAATAAGATACAATACAATACATTATCTTCATACTGTTTTCATGATCTAGCTGAGGCGGGCATTCCCATGCTCAACTTTATAAATTCATTTTCATGTACATAGGACAGACAATCATTTGATGGTAGACTGATGATTCTGATAGAGCCATCATCCTTCTGATAGGATGATTATCTGTGTTGCAATGCTGTACATTTCAATGTCTTTATTTTCCTGAATATATATCATAGCCCGAATGGATGAAACTAGATCCGGGGTCTTCAATCTCATCCGATCTTCACTTGAAGTACAAGTCGATCCATGTGAGAAATGTTTTGAAGTCGAACATGGAAAGACATCGCTTGATTACCAGTCAACGATGTAAACTGTTAACAAGCGCGAGAGGAATCACCGATAATGATGATGACCCTCAAGGTACTGCAGTAAAATTCACGTGGTGTGAATAAAGGACTTGGCGTCGAACACCACGCAATATCTTTTGGTCGAAGGTCATTGACGTATACCTGTCGCCGGAAGTGAGAAACTTGCCATTGAGGCATGCAAGCTTCAAAGTACTGAATGGGGTGTTCCTAGATCAAATTCTTGGATAATGAGCTGGTGTCGACAAGAAGCGATCCGTCAAAGGAGGGCCTTAATGAATCCAACATCAATGACACGGAACGGAGGAAATGATTTTGATGGAGGTGAAAACGATCCGATGATATATGGTTCAGGATGGCGGTCATGAAAGAATGAAGTATAATGTATGGTAGTGGATGGAACATGGGTGACTTCTCTGGATGACTTCTCTTGAACATGTCGGCGACACTTATGTGATGGATTGGTAGCATTTACCCCAAATGTGGATGGTATGGTGTGACCATGGTGATGTGACCGGTGAATGAAACAACCCAACCCGACTCAGGCACGGAGTGGAAGTGTCATGTTCAAGAGCGACTTGCTACCAATAAAGATTCTTTGAATTTCTTCCCAAATTTTCCCCAGTCATTGCTGACCAGTACCTCTTTATTTTTGTCAAGCTTGAGGAGGATAACATATGCTTGTTCTATAATTTGCCCTTCGGGCAAACCCATCGCTATGTTTTAACGAGCCTAGCGATAGTGAAACTCGTTCTCGTCTAAAGACAATTTTGTCGCTATTAATCTTTTTAACGAGTTTAACGACAAAGATAACTCGGTCCTTTTCATTTTTAGAGAGTCTGAAAAGGTACGTAAAGGTAACTCCAAAATTCCTTTTTCGTCATCTAATCCCTTAAGTCCGAAAAAGTATAAAACAATACAGAAGGGATGAATTTTCTATAGTTTTAACGAGACGAACAAAACAAGCGCTCGATCTTTTTGTGCAATAATCCCTCAGGTCCAAAAAGATTAAAATCTAGAGGAGGGATAGCACTTTCGGTCGCTTTAACGAGTTGGAAGGCCAAAACTCGGCAATCTTTTCATATTTTACGAGTCAGTTGAAAAGAGCTTAAAGAAGACTCGTCTTTTGAGGAACGAGTGATAAAATGGGTAGTAGCTGATTCCAGGTAAGGTTTGGAATTTTCCAATCACGGCAGTGTCACAAGGATGGCTAGTGAAATCACTCTTCGCAGCTGTTCCTCAAAATGGGTAAAAAATCAAATGGAGGTGAATGATCGGCCAATGGAAAAGTGGAGGTGACGGTGCAAACACGACCAAGGTTTTAATGGCTGAAATGCTTCATTCACGGTGGTTATTTACCGGGGAATAGCTCATTTTTTAACGAGCTTAAATGCAGGTGGAAACATTTGCTCATGTCTTATGTTTATTTTTTAACGAGCTTGAACTATGCGCTAAAACTGCTCGATTAGATGGTCTTGTTTTGATTTTTTACCATAAATAGCTTTGTCCTTCTAAAGATAGTACTGTATTTTCAACTGCTTCATCAAACTAGTCAGAAATGAACAATATTTGCTTGAAAATGAGATTAAAACGCTAATATTTTACTTTGAACTACATAAAAGCAATCAAAAAGTGTTTTTTACCTCTCACTTTACCATTTCATTTGAACTTGGTTTGTTGGAGCTTTGGAGGTGCTTTTTCCACCTCGATTTTCATCAGCTGATTTCGGGAGATTCTGTGGACGATTCTCGGCGCCGTCTGGACCAGGTAGGAGCTAAACCCGAGCTCTTTCATTTCATGGTTTCCTTTTTGCATTTTGTGCTTCATTCCCTGCTTTCCTGAGCCCCTGGGGTTTTGAGGGATTCGTTCTGCCATCAACGCACCCTTAGTACATCGAAACCTGCGCTGAATGCTGGCCTGTATGAAGGCAGTTTGACATTCAACGCAGCTGGAACACTGCTGCAGGTGCGTTGGGCGCAGAAAGGGATTTTGTTGCACAGTTTTTGATGGAATTTTTGCCTGTTTCTCATCAAAATCAGGATCTAACTCCTCTTTTGTTTGTTTTTCCAGAGATCTCGGAGCAAGATGACCCTTACATGGCGAGAACGAGAACATGAAGAAGAGGACATGATTTCCCTACATGATCCAGTTACAGTGAACGCGCTGTGGAATTGTGGCTTGCTGAAGTTCTTCTACATCTCTAGCATGAGACAGTAGATTAACTTACTGCAGTATTTGCTCGATGCTTGGGATCCTATCAATCAAGTTTTCCATATTAGGGGCAAATCTATCCCCTTGACTACACTAGACATCTATTTCTTGACTGGCTTGTCGAGGCGGGGTGCTCCCATCTCTTTGTCAAGTTCAGCCCAATGAGGCGATTCTGTGAGAGATTATGTCCGCCAGTATTGCAGGGAAGGATCTCAGCCGAGTAAATACGGCAAGATCATCATCCATGATGTCATTGACAGGTCCCTTAGGACTATCCTATTTACTTTTGGTAGGATGGCCGGTAGTGCGTCTCTTCATGTAGCCAACAAATCCTATATGCAGCATGCCTTGGAATACCTCCAACCGAAGGTGTTCAACTGGTGCGACGCAGTACTTCTTGTGATGAAAGAACAGTTGACCAAGATAAAGAACAGGAGGTTGAAGAACTTTGGGTTCGGTCCTATTTTGACCTCCTTTGCCTTGGAGAAGATACCACTGATGCAGCCGCAGTACATTGCACTCGACTTACCTTCTCCTAATGAACCACGTATGCAGAGATGGGTTGACCATATGTCTAGGCATGCTGGCCAGTCTCAGATTTCGTTTTCTGATACCTTCTTCAGGTGGTTTGATCGTCAGGAGATGGTTTATGCTAGGTATCCATATGCTGGCATGGACTTCCGGGGTGATCCAGATTTAGTACTGCCGGATGGCGAGCAGTGGGGTGCTATTGGTAAAATCTTTGACCATATTGTTGTTTACTGTTTTTGTTTATAATGCCCTTGTGCTTTATTCTATCAAGAATTTAATCAAACTCATGTGTACATGCAGATGTTGGTCCTGTTCGTCCAGTAGTTCGCCTGAGAGTACTAGCTGTTGCCCCAGCAGGAGAGGCCGCCGGGAGAGTTATTCTTCGTGACCTCGATGTGGCCGAGACTCTCACAGCTGTGCAGGAGCAGGTTGAGAGCCTTACTCTCGGTATTCTAGATGTGAGGATCGACGAGCTACCTTTGCAATTACAGCGGCATACTACTGGTATGCCCAGACGATGGACTCGTCTCTTGCGCATGATCGCACAGGCTGTGACTTGCTATCACGAGCATCATTAGACTAGGGTGCCCCCTAGAATTTTGAGTTTTTGGGTCATGTGACCGATTTTGTCTTGGTTACAGAACATTATATGTAAACCATAAACAGCTATATATATTTTTGATTTTCGAGATTTTATTTTGGTTGAGCTATATGATCCACATGTAAAACATTGATGATGTATTTCTTTTTATAAGTGTTGCGAATGTCTATCTAACACATAGTTTGCTAATGAGTCGGTTAATGTGTTTAAGTTTCTGGAAATATGTTGGTATTGAATAAGATCAAATTGTCTTTCCAAAATCTTAACCCTTCGGAACATGCGATAAATAGCTGGGTTTCGGACGGAATATATACCATTGAGTTGTAGTATTACGAGTTGTGAGTCTAGCCTGACAATTAGTCGGCGTATACCATGGGTGATGGCATCAGAGAGAAGTTCTATCAACACGCTATACTCAGCGATGTTATTCGTTGATTGACCAATACATACACCTCTGAAACTTACTAACTCGCCGCTTGGATAAAAAATGGCCCAGGCTGCGGAGGACAGGTTCCGCGAACTACGACTTGCTCCGTCGGCATATCCAACACATGGCTCCGAAAGGTTTGACATCTGCAATAAATGTAAAAGGGTGGATTACTTGACCAAAACAAACACTTTAGCGAAAACAAAAATATAACAAAAGCATATTGGTTACTATTTATGCATAATAACGCTTGACGTACAACCCATTACGAGGTTGCGCCAGTGGAATTCTGTCATAATCCATTAACTCGTAGGCTCCTTTTGCTAACACTCGTTTAACAATATAGGGGCCCATCCATAAAGACTTAAATTTACCTGCTCCCAATTTATCGGATTCTTGGTCGTAAAGCAAGACCAAGTCACCTTCCGAGAAGACACGGGGTTTGACATTTTTGTCGAACTGCGCCTTGACTCGTTTCTTATGGGCTTCGTTAGCCAAAGCGGCATCACGATGGGTTTCATCCAATTGGATTAATTCCAAGAAACGAGCCTCTTCTTCTGAAGTTCCAGGGAGGAGATCAATTGCGAGTTTGAGAGACGAGATTTCACACTGGACTGGTAAGACTGCTTCCAGGCCATATACCAGTTGGAAGGGTGTGAACCCGATTGCATTCCTTACCGATGTTCGGTAAGCCCACAAGGCTGAGTACAGGATTAGGTGCCACCTTCTTTTGTGAACTCCGATCATCCTTTGCAACATGCGCTTCAGGACCTTGTTGATCGCTTCAACTTGTCCGTTGGCTTGCGGATAATACGGAGTAGAGCTGTCGTGAGACAACCCTAGTTTGGCAGCTAATTCGAGCATCATGTGATTGCGAAAATGTGACCCATGATCTGTGACTATAGCCTGTGGTACGCCGAATCTGGCGACTACATGATTAAAAAAGAAAAGGGGAGTTGTTTCACCAGTATTATCTAATGTAGGCATCGCCTCGGCCCATTTGGTAAAATAGTCAACTACGACTATGATATACCCATGCCCCCCGGTCGAGGTGGGGTTACATGTCATGAAATCGATGCCCCATTTGGCGAACAGCCCAACAACAACTATTGGCTGTAGAGGTGCGGGTGGTCTTCTGTTTTTGCTATCAATAATTTGACAAGCATGGCAACTTCTGACTGCGGTTATGCAATCTTTGAACATTGTTGGCTAGAAGTATCCTGCTCGTAAGATTTTTTGTGCTGTGGCATATTCAGATTGATGCCCCCCACAGGCGCCTGAATGACACTCATTCAGGGCTTTTTCAGCCTCCTCATGGGTGAGGCACCTTCTCAGAACTGCATCGATACCACGACGGTAAAGTGTATCACCGACGATCATGTAGTCTTTTGCTTGGTATCGAATACGTTTTTGTTCAGAGTGTGAGGTGTTTGGCCTAAATTTTTGGGTTTGGAGATAAATTATTATATCTCCATACCACTCATTGCTTGTAGATATCAGAAACAAATTCTCATCCACGATTGATTCTTCGGATGTTTCATCGTTAGACGACGATGGGAGATCGCCTAATAGTTCTGCAAAAACTAGAGCTTTCTTTGACTTGGATTTTACAAATTCCAGATCAAACTCTTGAAGGATCGCTATCCATTTTGAATATTTTCCCCCCAGCAACTGTCGCGACAATATATAAGTCATGGGGTTGCAATCGGACAGAATGGTAGTTTTCCGAAAGAGGACATAGTGTCGAAATCTTTGTATCGCTTGAACAGCTGCAAGCGCTAGTTTTTCAACATAAGAATATTTGCTTTCTGTATCATTTAAGTTTTTGCTTAAATAATATATAGGATGTTCAATTCCATCGACTTCTTGAACTAAAACCATTGCGATGGTCGTATCTGTTGTAGCCAGATACAGGTTAAAATCTCTTTGATAATCGGGGGCGTACATTAATGATGCTTCCATTAGGGAATCTTTTAAAGCATCAAAGGAAGCTTGCGCAACCTGATCCTAGACAAAGGGTACTTCCTTTTTCAAAAGACGTGTATAACCTTTAGCAACTTTGGCGTAATTTGGAATGAACCTCCTCAGAAAGTTTGCTTTCCCTTGGAGTTTCTGAATCTGAAGCAAATTCGAAGGTGGAGGCAAATTTATGATTGCCTGGACCTTACACGGGTCGAGATGAATCCCATCCTTGGAGACTACAAAGCCAAGTAAACGACCAGAACTGACGCAAAATACACATTTGTGCGGATTGAGTCGTATCTTGTAGTGTCGGCAACGTAGAAATATCGCTCTTAAATGCTGCGGATGATCAGTCCGCTTTCGCGAATGAGCGGGAAGGTCGTCGAGGTATGGTTGAACGATGTTTTTGATGTCATGGAAGGCATAATTCATTGCCCTCTGAAACGTCACCCCTGCGTTCTTTAAACCAAAGGGTAATTTTCGATATGCGAATGTGCCCCACGGACAAATGAATGCAGTCTTTGACTTGTCCTGTGGGCGGATATTTATTTGATTATACCCAGAGAATCCATCCATAAATGAAAAGATTTCGCATCCGGCGCATTCATCAATTATCTGGTCGATGAAGGGTGTAGGGTAGTTGTCTTTTGGACAAGCTTGATTTACATCTCTATAATCAATGCACACTCTAATTGTCCCCTGTTTCTTCATAACAGGGACAATATTAGATACCCAATCGGTTAGAGGAACTGGGTAGATGAAACCAGCATGGAGAAGTTTTTCAACTTCTGCCTTAATGGCAGCGGCTTTCTTGGGGTGCACCTGCCTTAGCCGTTGTCGTACTGGTTTGACATCTGGATACATCTTAATTTCGTGTTCAACGATACTGGAGTCGATGCCTGGCATTTCACTGTATGACCAAGCAAAGACATCTCTGAATTCGTGAAAAAGAGCGTTATATATTTCCAGTTCTGAAGGAGAACAACATTTGCCAACATAAATATTCTCTACAACATATGTTTTAGTCGAGATATTTATGGCTATAGTCTCTTCAATGTTGGATAAGTTTCGCTCGGAATCCACCGTATTTACAGTATTTGAAAGAAAATCAAATACTGAGGGAAGAAGGGAACGATGGTGGGAATCATTCCGTGGTGCTCCTTCAATTACCATAGCTTGGAGAATTCCTTCGTCGGTGACATGCACTTGCGGCCAAGGATCTGAAGGAGTACCATATTCTCTAGACCTATCTATCCAAACACTTGATGAGCGTTGATTTGGGTTTGCCTCCCATGCTAGAAACATTGATTGCTATAATATTTCTATTGGGCTTGGGGGAAAAACCATTGCATGATCCATGTTTATATCATTTTCTGAGATCTTTGTGGAAGATATCATGTTGCAGGTTCCTATTGATGCTACTTCCGCCAGATTGATTGGAGGTGGAAGAGCAAAAGTTCCCATTAGTATAGGATCTTTTAGTAGGCCTACTCCGATATTTTGAAGCGAATGGGGGCTTCCATGGATCATGGGAATGCTTCCTGTAACTTGAGAACCATTGGGGAGGAAGTTTTGTTGATCGACGATTGTAATCCCTCCTTGAAAGGGAAATGCAATCTTTCTAAAATAGGTCGACACAACAGCTGCCATGGCATATATCCATGGTCTTCCTAGTAGGATGTTGTAATCAAGATTCCCATCGATGACTTCAACATCTATTTCTACCATTTTTCCCCCTAGTTCAACTTTCAAGTTATTTAGGATACCATATGGGGTATATGTCCTTCCGTCGAATGCTTTTAATGTCGTCGCAGACCGCGACAAGGTTGGAGATCCTAAAGTTTTCCAGCAACTCATCGACATGATACATGTAGATGCGCCCTCATCAATTATTGTTCGATGAACAGTTTTGTTGAGGGCTTTCACTTGAACAAGGAAAGCTAGTTGAGCCGGTAACTGAGGATCATATCCTTTGTGGTCGAAGGATACAAGATTGGAATCTTTTGGATCAATCCCACCAATGGCCGATAATAAAGCCTGCCTTTGGGATGGGCAATTTTGTAGTACTTCAAGAGTCGACATAGCGGATGGCGATTGGGCCAAATCTTCCACTATGTTATAATGCTGCGCCGCTCTAGCGCGGGGATTAAATGTCGACTTGTGTACTACTCCCTTCGGCGGTTTTATTGTCAATTCAGGAATGGTGGGTGGTACAACTTCTGTCAAAGTTGTTGTCGAACTACTTGGTTGATCTTTATCCTTGTTGTTCGACAGCTGCGGATTCCCGTAATCTTTGTTCCTTGTCGAAATCAAAGCATCATTCTGCTGTTTCGAAATCGACAGCATCAGCACTTGAGACGGGGAAGCTTTTCCACTTTCAACCAGATTTGTTCCTGGATTCGGAAACGGATCAGTTAGCACTGCTGAGGTTTTCGAACTTTTAAAGAATTTCTTAAGCTCAGCTTTGTACGGACATTCTTTCGTCCAATGATCCTCATCGCATATATGACACCCTGCAGGGGGTTTCCTATTTCCAGGAGGGTTTGAAGAAGATTTTTCAGGAGATGACTCATCCTGTTTCTTCTTTTTCCCTTTGCCTTTCTTCTTGCTTCCTGGTTGTTTGGTTTCTTTTCCCTTATCTGTCGATACGGCATTTACTTCTGAAGCAAGAAGTTCGTCTTTTGCATTTTGATCTGAAATCTTATGGGCCTTCTTGGATGTAGCCTTTGTCGATTTCGTGTCTGTTGTGCCAATCACGCCATCGCCGGCGTGAGAGTCATTGTTCGATTTAGGAGGAGGAGGAATTGAGAATTCCGGTCTAGGGGCGTCAGGTATTTTGTCGTAGAGCGTGCCGGACTGAGTATAGATCAAGTCCAGATATTGTGCACGAGCGATCACTTGCTCTTCTGTTACGACTCCCCCCTTTGACACATCTTCCGTGATGGAAGGTAGTAATGACTTGATAAGCCATTCAGCTAATAGCTGATCGGGAATGTACGTTTTTACCATCCTACGACGACGTCGCCACTCATGTATATGATCAGATATGTGAGTGGCCGTTGTCTTTTTGAAGTTGGTAAGGAGTTCTGTTCCCGTTTCATACCTTATCGGTAATTGAAAATGGGTTAAAAAGGTTGTGGCTAACGTACTGAAGTTGTCGAACGAAGCTCTAGGCAATTCAATGTACCATTTTGCTGCTGAACCCATTAACGTCCTCTGAAAGAGGCGAAGCCTTATCGAATCATCGTTTAGGGTGTTTGATGAACACCATAGATGAAATTTCATCACGTGATTCGATGGATCTTCACCCGGATTTCCATTAAATTTAGGAATATCTGATGGAAGTTTATGTGGAATCGTTGGCCACCAAGGGGCGTAAGCAATTGGATCGTTTGTTAACCGGTTTAAATCAGGTAACTCTAAAGTTGCCACGAATGGTAACTGCTGATTCAGATTAGGTGAAGCATACCCAGGGTAAGATGGGATTGCCTGAGCAGTTGGTCTTTGCATGCCAGCATAATGCATTTGATGCTGGTACGACTGATAAGGTTGGTGGACATGACCATTGTAAAATGGTTGATTTTGACCGTTTTGAATGTACGGTTGTCCACTGTTCGCAAAGATTTTCTGCTCAGAACCTTGGTATACTTGTTGGAATTGTGGTTGTTGGTATTACACCAGCCATGGTTGAGAAGCCATGTGTTGTTGCGCTATACTAACCGTTGGACCAAGGTGTGGGATAATTGTACCCATCTGGACCTGTGTCGCCCCACTAGTTGGCGATTGTGGTTGAGTCACAGGGTCAAGGGGCTGTTGCATTACAACCTGAGAAATATGAGGTTGGCATACAACAGGCAGCATTTGAACTTGTGACACCGTCACAATAGCTGGTGTAGTCGGGATATTCGACATAGGTACACATTGTTGCATCGAATACACAACCCTTGGTTGTTGAGGTAGTATAGGTAACCAAACACTTGAGGTAATTCCAGTATAACCTGAATATTGTTGTGAACTCCCGTATGGATATCCTCCCGGAGGGGATAATGAAAGGGCATACTGCCCCCCATACGGTGGTAATCCCGAACTCAAGGGGATTGTTTGCCCTTGGGGACCGGACTGCCCAAATTGACCTCCAAATGGATCAATTTGTTGAGACTCAACATAAGAGTTTCCGGATATTATTCCGGATGAACAAACAGGAACGGACCAGAATGTCGAAATATTCCCTGAGTGGGCTCCTTCTAGCGGTTGAGAGATAGTCGGGACAGATGGTATGCCGTCGAACATTGTCGGAGTGACAACAGGGAGTTCTGTTGTCGCTGTGTCAGACGACACAGTCCTAGATGTTGACGGTTGTTCAGACATTTGGAGTCTATCCAAAAGATTACCTAGCGATTCTACAGGAACTTCCGCTGGTGGTAGACTAACTTCTGATGAAGAAGGATATAGAGTGATCTCGACTCCAAAGTGCGTTGGAGTACTTGTTTGAGGATCTTCTACAATTTCTTCAATTGCAATCAGACCAGGTGGAAGGGGAAGACCGTCAGGTCCGTAAAATATTTCTGGTGCCAAAGAAGGGGTGGAATCGGCAGCGACAGATGTTTGAAGAGCAAGACTCTCCGAACCGGTTGTAGATGGAACTGGTTCGGTAACACAAGTGTTTACTCTCAGACTAGGATCAGTATCACTGTCCCTCTGTGGCTGTTGAACTTCTTCTGTAGAGGCAGGGATTCCAGAAATTTTTGGAGTAACTGGAATCTCGGATGTCGTTAGAACACTTGTTCTAACTTTAATAGGAGATTTTGAACCGGTTAAACGAGTTCGCTTTGCCCGTACTGGTTTCGATTCTGGAGACAAAGACGGTTGACTCGTAAGCCTCCGCGAACGACGGGGTTTCAATTGACTTTCTTCCACGATTGCGGATTACTCGATCAACTAAAATAAAAAGGGGAAGTATGTTTCCAAATTAAATGAATTTTAGACGCTTTTGACACAACTTGTTTTTTCAGTTTTTAAGAGTCGAGAAAAAACAAAAGATGACTCTAGTCTCCTTCGATTTTTAATGAGCCTGAAGTGACGAGTGCTCAGATGGACCTTTTCCATTAAGGAGTCTGAAAATGAATGAAAGGGACTGCTCTAGAGATCTAGGTAGAGGGAGTACCAAACCAATCGCAAAATTGCAGAATACTTTTTACGGTACGGCAGTCAATCTTCCCGAATGCTGTGTTCGGTGCATTGCGATCAGTAGGGCGGCCGACACGGCTTCCTATGGATAAAAGGTTTTAAGCCTATAGGGGTCTCCCAATATATACGCGAAGGTACGTGGGAGCACAAGTCCGTACTGGCACTTATCGTCTCAAAGTGGAGGAATCACCCAACCATCAGTGAGGACAACAGTTACCAGGCTTTACGACGCCGGAATACGTCTCTAGCCTAGACCTCTAAATGTTGTGCGTTAAGTTCCAAAGCGTTGTTAGATTCATTCAATTTATTTTAAGTTCATCTTTCTTAGAAGTTTGCCTTTTGGGTTCACCATGAGATGTAGATGTAATTCCTAAAATGCAATCTAAAGATGATAAGCAAACTTTTATCTCTTTTCAGCAATGAAAATCCTAGCTACAAGGGGAAAAGAAAGACACAATCTTTTCTCAAAGAGCAAAGAGCACACTGTAAATGCACTTTTCCTAAATCAAGCCAAGCAGACTCTCAATATGCAAATGCACATATGCATGTATTTGTTTTCACTTTCTTAATATTGATGCCTAAAAAGAAAGTTGATGTACAAATCTGAATTTGCTTTCAAGTGACAAACACAAACAAGCTTCTTTTCGAAATCAAAAGGTAGAGATGATTACGACACTTTATGATTTTGGAATCAATACTCGTTTCGACACTAGAAAGTCATAAATTCAAACCAAAGAAAAAAGTAAAATCATAATCGACTGTCAACAGCAAATAAACTTTCTCCTAAGATCAAAATCAACACTTACGACAGATCTAAATCAAAGAACGACAGTATGACTATTCTACTTTTTCAATGGAAAACTGTAAATGATGTAACAAACACACAAAGAACATCTACAGTCCTTTTGTACAAAGGAGGTGGAATTAAGGCAAAGAAAAGGGGTTTTTAAACAGACACACACTGATCACAGGCTGCAAAAATCAGAGACAAAACTGAAAAAATGAAGCAAAGAACCTCAGCTGCACAAGGCTAGGCTAATCAGCGCACCTGTTACATAGAGAAACTGGATTGCAGCGCAGGTAGCCCTCTCGAGAACTGCGTTGAAATGCAGAATCTCTTCACAGAGCCTGCGCTGGGGCAGAAACGAGAATTCTATCCGGGTTCTGGGTCACGGTTTGCAGTTTAATCTATGGTTTTTGGCCGAGTAAAAGCAATCAGTAATGCGCAATCAGAGGGTGGATTTAAAGGAGGTCTAAGAGCTATCACAAAGGGTAATCAGATCATTTGTGAATCAGCTGTTCAAATCATAAACAAATCCAGTGAATGGATTGAAGTAGCAGATGTCTACTTTGCATTTGATAATGGCAAATGCAGTTCGATTGCTACTTCTATGTTTATGAAATAAACAACAAGAGAAACACAAACAAACTAACTAGACACGATCCCCAGCAGAGTCGCCATTTTGTTAATGGGAAAAGTGTCTACTCAGAACGACCCTATCCCACTAAGGTGTGATAGTGACCTTAGAAACAAACAAGGAAAACTACTTTCGTATTCTTCTTTATGAACTATAAACGAAGAGGAATAGGATGAACCAACTTGTGTCTTGCGCTAGTCCTTTTGATCTAATCTCTCTCCTCTTTGACAGCTTCCAGCTACCTACTCCCTTACTTGCCCAGCTTCACCAAGTTCCTGTAAGATCACAGAAGAAGAAAACTACACAAAGACATGGATTTATATTCATAAATAGCTTAGGATCAGATTTAAGCTAAACATGCAAATATAACAAACATCAATGATACACAAGCATGTAGGAGAAACTCAAATAGTTTTATTGATATAACAAGAAGGTCTAGGAGGAGTTACAACCGATGATTCCTGATCCAAATTCAACCTCCTAGCAAAGTAATCCCCTCTTCACCTCCAACAAAGCATAAATCACCCAATACTCTGATATCTATCTCAAAACCAACAGCAATTCTCTGCAATGTACAAAATTCCAGCCTCCGGATCTCTGGGATGAGGGATCCATATATAGATGTATGCAAAGAGGATGAGTCAGCTTATGATCTGACTAGTGGCTTCTCTCTGTCAGTTCTTGCTTCCACTCGGAGACTGAGAGCCTCTTACTCATCCTTGGTCGAACTCAGTGAGGCAAGTGTCATTGGGGAAGATTCTGGAAGCTTCCATTGTCTGTCCACCTCGCGGAATGACACTGCCATTTGTCATTTCCCGCTCAACGCACCCTGGTAGTGCATTTAGGTGCATTGCAATGCACCTAGCTAGTGTACTTGGGTGCTATGCAACGCAGCTAGCTAGTGGAGCAGCTGAAATGATCCTGATTTGACTGATTCTGAGCAGTTTCTGGTGGAGAACTTCTGGGAGAAGCTGTAATTTGTTGACCTTTTTCCTTTAGGGGTCGGAACAACACTTTTAGGGACTTAGGATCCCTTGGTTTATGGACATTTCATGCTTAGAGCTGTAAGGCACAAAAATGTCTATAACAACTCTCGGCATACTATCTCTGCAGAACCATGTTAATGGAATGAGTTTCCATGATGACAGTGTATTCGGATCTATGATCTCAATCTGAATATTAGTACCGTACACTTGCTCAAAAAATTAATATGCAGTCACAATGACAAGGATCATAAGTAGTAATGTTTATCATGGTTACAGTCTCAACATGATGATGAATGAGACAACATGATTATGAAAGATGCAGCATGATGGGCATGTTAGTAAAGGGCAGCATGATGATGAATGAGACAGCATGATGGGCATGTTAGTAAGGAGCAACATGATGATGGGCGCAGATGGGAGCAGCTCAGTGATTAGTTGCAGCGTAGTGATGGGTGAAACATGAGTACACCTACAACACTATGTTAGGTGAAGCCGTCACCTTGGAGAATTAGTTGAAGCATAATGTATTCAACTAATCTCATGTATCATAATTAGAGGAGATGATCTATGCTCATATCTAGATAAGTCAAAGTGTTGACTTTTTTGTAAATGTACTATCTCTCTCTCTGCTAAACTTTGAAGAACATAAAAGAAGAATTGATCAAGGGTTCCCCATATTGGGGTTTGTCCTTGGCTAGCACCAAATCCTGTGTCCTCTTGTCTTGGCTTGTCTTATGTGATTTATGTTTATGTTCTATCTATAGTTTACCTTAATGCTGATGTGATTGCTAATTTGGAAAAAATATGGAGCTAACTGTGAAAATTGAAATAAATTGCTCCAAGCATAGAACATACCTAAAATTAACAACAACTCTAGGTCGATCTGATGGTTATGGAAATTATATGGTTGATACATGATGAATTGAGTGAAAACATGTGTGATAGTTTAAGGAAATTGTACCCCCTCCCCCATGCCTTCCAACCTATACCACATATAACCTCTCCAACCAATGACAAGTTGACACATAGTAGGTGGACCCTCTGACTAACAAATGGAAAGCTGACACATCATTGAACAGGTGGATGACTGGGTAATGCAACATGCCAAACAAAAACATAGGACTTGTACATATTATCATATGACAAGTGGACTGACATGTGGAATGAAAATAGGTGGTGGTCAATGACAGGTGTACACATAGGAAAAAGGATAAAATGGAGAGCCAACATGGATGATGACATGTGATGATGTGGAATTATGACGGGGTACCACATGGCATGCCAATTCAAATTTTTTCGGTGGCCAATCGAGCCAGCATTGAGTGACATGTAGCACTAGTCAAAGAGTGTCATTATTATGTAACCAAATCACAAAAACGGAAGAAAAGATAGATCAAGGACTTATAAATAAGCCTCTACAAGGGAGAAACCTCCTTTTACATCACATAAATGAAAAAATATTGGATGATTCAAATGATAAGACCTCATTGCTATATATAGGAGTCTAAAGGATCAAAATATAATTAGGGCCTAAATCACAATAATAATGTAAGGGCTCAATAATAACAATAGTGGGTTTTTATAGGGCTTTCAAGCTCTAGAATTATCGTATCTAATACAACTTTTTTCCCTATGACACCTTGTTATGTTCCCTTGTTTTACCAATCTTGAACCTCTACCTTGCATTTCTACATCAATTTTGGTGCAACAATGAATATTTGTGTTTAAATGTGTATTTTATTTAAAATTAGATCTCTATTTTAATCAAGTGCCTTCGTTTATGTGTTATGCAGTTCCTGCAGCAAAGTTAAAATACATGTGGACCACTTTATTATTTGAGCTTTCCATGGAGGAAAATTCTAGTTAACAACATAAGCACCTATTTTAGACTATTTTGGAGCCTATCTAACAATGAAAGGCGTGATTATCTTTTGTTAACCAGTTCCTGCACCAATTTCGGGTTTGACATATTGGTGGACTTCTGGGAGGAAACTAAGACTTGGTTTGTGTCCATAATGATGTTTTCATGATCCTGCATGAGTTAGAATGCACCTAAGTTATATGGATGGAATTTTATAAATTAATTAATGCTTCAACCACAAATTTGTAGTAGTTTTCAAACTTCCAACTTCCTCCTCGATTTTCGTGCAAATGAAGGAAAATCTCAAAATTCTAGAACATTGGTTTATTTACCCATACAAAAAACTGAATACATCATGGGTTATTTTCCAAAATTCACGAAGTTTTTGGAGATCCAAATGGTTCTTTGAGGAAGATTTGTGAAAAAATACAATTCTTCTAAAATTCTAGGATCATGCCTAGATTTGCAAAATTTGTAAAATTTATGTATCAAATTTGTGTTTCCTTGATTGAATAATGGTTTTACTTCACTCCCATTGATGAAAAATTGTTGGGATTTGATTTTTCATCTTGTTTGTAATGAATTGGCTTGTCTAAAGCTAAATTTGTACTGTGAAATGCATATAAGTAGAGTTATGGCTCTAAGCCAAAGGAATCCATTCCATACTCTTATGTTGTTGAATTTAGTTCTAGGGGTTATCCCCCTATGATCAACTAGACTTTTAGCTTTTTCTTTGTCATGTAATGGATGAGATTTCATTAATAAAAGCTAAATTCCAGGTTCTTTTGCCTTTTTTTCATTTTATGTGGATGATCTATTTAATTCTATGATTTAGTCTTGTTTTAAGAGGGTGTGAGTTGGTTGGTCAAGGCCCAAGCAACCCAGCTCAACACACCTCCATTAGATTAGTATTATTTGGTTTGTTTGCTCTAGAACTAGTGTTGAATTTGTTACATGAGTTTATATCAACCGTGTTCTATTTATATGCACTTTCATTTAGTTTTCTTCTATGATTTGTATTTTTAAAAGATCCACCTCACATCCTAGTTTGTGGTTATTCAATGCTTAGATATGAAAAGGGTTTCACCAGAGTATGCATGATATCTATGTTTATTTCAGATAAGTAGGGTGTTCAAGCCAATCCTTGGTACAATTATATTTCCTGCACATGCATAGTAGAAATAGTGATCTAATGTGAGATTATTTTCCGGCTATTAATAGATCTCAAATTTGTATGGATTTAAAAGTTACAATGGTTTATTGTTAATGGTTAATAAATCGAAAGCTCTTGAGTCATTATAGACTCAAGAGATGAAGGAATTTATATCTCTTTAAGATCCCCCTTTTTCATATGCAAATGGAACAAATCCAAGCTTGTTCAGACCCTATATCATTTTTAACAAAAAATTGATTATGTATGATCGTTCCAGTGTGAAATAGTGGGACAAAAATATTATTGGTTCATAATAGATCAGATTTGGAGATTTCTTTAGTAAACTTGGAAGTTTGTTCATAATAATAACCATTATTTCTCTTGCTAAAAAGGCATATTGGAACTTTTGCGTGTATAACAAAAATACTAGTGCATTAACAAGCTATTTATAATGAACACAATTGGTATTAATTGATCTGACTCTTTCTTACTTTTTATATGAATCACATAGTTTGTATGCGTGAACAAGTGATTGATATGTGCATAGAATAAACGTTGGAAGTGTTGACAGTTGATGATTGCAGGAAATTTTGTTTGAAGATAATTTGTTTATTCGAAGCTCTATTGATATTTTTGTTTCTTAATATTATTTTTGTACCCTTAGATTTGGAGAGCTTCTTCTTTCCTCTGAGTTATGTGTATTAGACACAAATTTTTTCAGATATATTGCTTGTGTGCCTCCCCATCTTGAAAAATGATAAGATAGAGTATGATTATTCTTTGTAGATGCACAGAGGATGTTTACAACAGTTTCTTGATACACTAGATTATAATTAAAACCACATTTTAAATTTTTCAATTTATGCACAAAGTGGAGTGGAGAGCACAACACAATGTAGCAATGTTGTCCATATTTTATTTAATTTTGAAGTGACCTATCTATAATTAGTTCAAATTGTCTAGGGTTTGTACATATTTTTTAGCACTTGGGACATTCTATAAGTTTAATTCATTAAGTAGCTTAAAGTGAAAAGTGAACAAAATCATATTTGATCATTTTATTATTTTCTTAATTAAGTTTCTGGACTTAGTGTAGGAATTTAATTGAGAGTTTACGCATTCTTTCGAAAACTTAAAAGATTGCTAATGCACTATCTAAAGGAATGGTTTTGCAGGATTAGTTTTTATGGTTTCATTTCTAAATATTGTTTTTAAGTGTAGGATTAGAAAAGGGTGTAAGAAATCAAGGTATGAGAAGATTTTCAACATATTAGGGTTTTGTCTACAGGTTCTCAAAGTCCATCTCTATCCTTTCCTGTGTTGCACCTTGAAGTCCAAGGGCCCCAAATAGATAATTAAATTTTGGTCCATTATTCTACCATATACTACACCCAACATTTTGGTGTCGTTGTTGGGGAGGCACTTAGGGGATTGACCTTGGTAACCTATTGTAGTTTCATTTTCTCTTTACCTATTTTTTCTTGCAAGTCTTTTCCCTTAGAGTTAATTCTTTGAAATCATTTCTTTCCTGCACAATTTTAAGGTTTTCATCTCTAAGGTGCTATAAGAACCCCACCTATATATAATCATCCATGTGATGCTAGAACATAACATAAGCTTATTGAGAAGAGAAAGATGGATCTAGAGAGAAATTTTAATGTGGAGTTCAAGGATAATGTCTAAAGCTGCTACTAAGATAGGAAAATCATCCAATGGTGAAATTACAATTGAAGATATCAATATTTTTCTTGAAAATTTTGAAAATAATGTTATTTTCTCTCTTAGTTCATAATTAGATGATTTGCAGGAAGAATAAATGTAGGTTAAAATTGAAGAACCTCTCTTGATGCTATGCTCTGACTATAGAAATTATCGTATATGTGAGGAGGATCATGCAACAGAACATTTCCCATCGCTTTCAAGATTACAAAGAGTATTTGGGTAAGCATGTAAGGAATCATATCTAATTCTAAGTATAACTCAAAACTCATTGTCATTTAATACTTGGGCTAACACTTATTATCCTTAATAGATTTATAATCTTGCAATTTCATGGAAAACTTTTGGTCCTCCTCCAATTGAATACCCTACTTCATGGCTACAATGGCCCTCACCTTGGCCCTCTTTCTCGAGTCAGATATCCCTTCGCCTCAAAAATGGTTTGGAGCCTCCTATATAGGGAAATCTACCATGAAAAATCAATTACCTAAAAAAAAACAAGTGCAATTTCCACCTAATGCAACATCAAATTATCATCCTCTAGGGTCCCAATTACCTATGAAACCATACCTAATCCAAACACTAATCCATATACTAGTCTATGACCTCATCCATACCCTAATTCATACCCTAGCCCAAATCATAATTCATGCCCCAATCCAAACCCTAATCCAAACCCTAGTCCATATCCTAGTCCATAGCTTAATCCATCCCCTAGCGCAAACCCTAATCCAAACCCTAAACCCAACCCTTGTCCAAACCCTAATCCAAACCAACATGTTGCACGACAAGTTAAAACACTTGTTCTTCCCATTAAATCCCCTATTTAATGTTATGTTATATCTTCCATATTGGAGAAGGGAGTGAATTCACGAAATTCCCCTATCACTACAAAACATTTACCCTAGGAAAACCTAATGCAAAGACCATTAAAGGAACAACATATGAATGGAAATTGTTATGAAACTATTTTTAAACCTCAAAACCATAGAATTTCATTTAACCATCCTTTCCATTCTGAGGAACAAACAATGGAACTTGAGATTGAGGATTTTCTTGCTTATCTTTCACCAAACCACTTATGCCTCCAAGAGAGTGATTATCAAGTTGTGGAAGACTTTTATGACTTGGAGTTTTAAGAGGTAGTGGATCCCATTGAAGCCCAGTTTCAAACAATCATCTACACACCTTTTTCCCTCATCATTTGGAAACTCTTGGTACCATATCAATTAAAGCAACTAGTTTCTCATACTTTGGTATGCGTTAAAGTCTACTTTTTAAAATTGAGTGTGAGAATATTTAGCATTATGTTATGCACATGGCGACACTGGAAGTAATCCTACACTTGAAGGAGGTTTCCTATCTCAAAATTAGGGTAGGGTACTGTAAGAGAGATCAATAAAGATGCCATCTGAAATAAAACAATTACAACAACACTCTTGAAATTGTAATTCCCTAAGCCACAGCTATTGAAATTTATGTTATTAAACATTCTTATGGTAAGCCTTGGCAAAAGAAATTCACTCCTAATGCCTCATATTTTATAAAGAGACTTTGATTAGTTGTTTTTTATCCATGGTCAATATCATCAATTAGGTTAGTTAGGGGGACTTCCATTTTTATGTTTTATACTTCCCATTCATAACCTTAAGACCCTACTTCTGGCCTAGTCACTTGAACAAATTGTCATCGAAGAAATCTTTTCAAATTTTTCTAAGAGTAATTGTTGGAAGGCATCCTGTGGTGGACCACTCCTATAAAACCTTAATGATATTTCATGAGAACCCTTGCATGATTAAATAGAGGGACATTTCATTCATTATCTAAGATGATTTATTATACATTGAATATCTAAGATTTCAATTATTGTGCAATAATTATAATAGTCCAGGTACTGATAGCCAATAAATGTCTTAAATTCACTATTTAGACTTGGCCTATTTTCATATACCCTTGGTCTGTCAAGATATTTTTGGTATTAATTCTATATTTTATACTCAACTTTCATTTCACTCATTGCTTGAAATATTCATCAAGGATTGTAGACCATCATTCTTCCTTGCATGGGATATTTCATTTCTACTTATACCATGCCTAGGATAGTTGCTTATACCTTCTTGGGGTGGGGTATGCTAACAACTCTATCAGGGCTATGGATGGCCGTTAGCAGCGGAGAAATGTTAGTGGAATTGGGTTTCACAAGTGTGTTATATTCCCACCTATGTATGTAGTGGTTACTTTCGAAGGGGTATGCTAACAACTCCATTGGGGCTATGGACGCTTGCTGGCAACAAAGCGATGTTAGTGGGATTAGGTTTTTCCAGAGCGTGATCTTCCCTATCACGTTAAATAAAAAGTAAAACTCATTTGTTCATTGTAATAAGGTTAGACAAGGAGGATGTAGGTTTCATGTACTATTTCATGGTGAATGACTCCATTAGGGCTATGGGCATTCGCTGGCATCATAGCAATGTTCAACATGGATAGTCATGGTGTAGTATACCTAGGGGGATAATATGGGGTACAAAGGGAGCTACCCAAGGAAATAATGTAATAATGTGATGTAATAATGGGCCATATTTAAGAAATAAAGTGATTAACCCACATTATGTAAGGGACCACAAGTAGTTAAAGAATAATGTGATAATCCCATTGTAATGGATGTATGGTATTGAGAGACCCATATTATTGTATGTACGAAGCCTATATATAAGTTAGAGACTCCAAAATGAGAGATGTGAAGGATTGTAGTATTGACAAACGATGGCTTGTGGAGTGATCTTCTTCCTTAAGGGGTGATTGTATGGTGGTACCCTACCTCAAGGGTTTTCCTGAAGATAATAATAAAGAAGCATTTTGATTTTATATTCTTGGATCAATATTGATATTTCTTGTGCATATTTTCCATTTTCATATATTTTCATGTCATATTTATTACAAGTGGTATTAGATCACTTTCTTTGGCAAAGAGGGGGAGATTTTTTTTTTTCATTTTTGCCGGAATTTTTTGGGCACCAAGTTTACAGATCAGATATGAAATTTTTGGTGCAAAATTTGAAAAAATAAATAACCTATCTGGATTCCTTGCGAAAAAATACCCAAATTCAAAAGAAAAAATGGCATAATCAGAGTTTGGATGATGGAGATATCGTTAATTTAAAATCATCTGTGTTGCAGAAAAATTTATGATGGAAATTTGTGGATGAGGACTATCCTATCATTTTTTGCAGTTTTTGTGCACAATTTCAAAATAAATATTGTATATCTGAGCTCCTCTTAAGAAATAACCCAATTAAAAAAAAAAAATCAGTCGAACCAGAGTCTGGATGAGGGAGATATCGCTAATTTAAAATCAATTATATTTCAAAAAACTAGGTTATAATAAGGATTTCGATCTATATTGACCATGTGGTGGCCATTTTAGATTTTCCACATAAAGTAGGTAAATTTTTTCAAAACCCTCATTCTTCTTCATGGCTTCTACTAAGATGCTATTTACAGGAAACAACGATGGACCTACTATTGAAGAATTCCTAAAAACAGAAAAGTCAAAATGCCCAAGATTTTGGAAAAAGGTAGCATGGCGTCTTTTTAAAGATGAGGCTACCATCTGGTGGGACTCACTTGACAAAAAGAAGTTGGTAAGAATTCCCGATGAATAATTTGAAAAATTCCTTTTGGACAAATGGTCTCATGCTAGAGAATAGGATAATGAAAACCATAAGGGGTTATTTTCCGTTGGTATCTCCTGATTACAATTTCACGAATATATTCAAAAAGAGAAGATCATTGTGTCTATCAATCCTAGTTGCCAACATAACTTATCAATGTTAATTTGGAAAAAAATTTGCAAGTTCCAACAAAACACATTTAAAACACATAAGTTGATAATGAGGAGGTTCAAATTTATAAAGATTTGAATATTTTGATGGATAAGTATGTGTTGCATTATGATTTTTACACCTCATATATTGATAATGTGGATGTTGTTTTGGGATACCCTTAGATGGAATTCATTGGTACTATCAATATTAATGTGGAAAAGAAATTCTTGAAGCTCTGGTATAAAAAGAAGAAAATTACATTGCAGGATATTTCCATTAGTAAATAGGTAGGAGCCAAGGAGGCCTAAGTAGAAAATGCTATAGGTACTAGCATATCATATGCGGAGTCCCTGGTGGAAGTAATAATGGAAGACAAGCAAAACCATCGCAACATGTACCAAATACCACTGAGTCTCCATCAAGTGGTGAATTGAAGAAATAAACACCATCAGTTAAAACTTTAGCATATCACCACTAGCACCACCCAGCTAGATAATAACCAGAAAGGGGGAAAAGAATTAGCAACAAAGACAACAACCTCTGGACGACACATAGGAAGGTGCGATGAGCCACCCACAACAGATCAACATAGAGGAACCACCAGAAACAACTTCCATCCAAAACAAGTGAAGCACCAACTAGATCGAGTGTTCACCTTTCTCTGGGATGGCTAGATGCACATGCATGGTACTAGTGAACTACTCTTTTGAGTATATCTTATTATTTGTGTTATTCTCATGTTTCGGGGATGAAACATGTTTAAGGGTGGTGGAATTCAGTATACCTAGGGGGATAATATGGGGTATAGATGGAGGTACCCAAGGGAATAATATGATGTAATGATTAATGATGATAAATAAATGGGTCATAATTTATAATTAAAGTGGTTAACCAGCATTATGCAAGGGATCACAATTAGTTAGGAAATAACATGATAAGCCCATGGTATTAGATGTATGGTATTTAGAGACCCATAGAAATTACCCATGGTATTGTATGTATGAAGCCTATATAGAGGCTAGAGACTCCCCATTTAGAGAGGTCAAGGATTATTGTATTCACAAGAATATTTCTTGTGGAGTATTCTTCTTCCTTAATTGGTGATTGTATGGTGTTTCCCTACCTCAATGGGGAGTCTCTAACCTCTATATAGGCTTCATACATACAATATCATGAGTAATTAACATGGGTCTCTCAATACCATACATCCATTACAATGGGCTTATCACATTATTCCCTAACTATTTGTGGTCCCTTACATAATGTGGGTCAACCACTTTATTTATTAAATATGGCCCATTATTTCATCAGATTACATTATTTCCTTGGGTACCTCCCTATATACCCCATATTATCCCCCCCTAGGTATACTACATTCCACCCCCCTTAAACATTTTTCGTCCCTGAAACATGAGAAGTGTTAAGGTCCTATAAAAATAGTAGTTCAATATGGTTATTTAGCCATTTATCCCACAGGAATATTGTAAATTATTTTTCATTTTAAATTTTGAGTCTTTAAAAAGAAAAGAAAAGAAAAATAGAAAAGAGAAATATAAAAATTGAAGAAAATAAAAAATAGGAATAAAACCCTGAAGGCAACGCTAGTTCAAATGCCGCTGATTTAAATTATTATGTTAATGTTTGTTTTAAAAGTTTCAAATAAAGTTTATATGGCATTTTTTCATTTTGTATAAAGCAATTTCACTTCCTGGTGGTTGTGATCATCCCCACCCAGATCAATGGTGAGGGATGACATTCAAACTCCCCTGAGCTTTCAAGACTTAACGGAAAGGGGGGGCCCAAAACTTGGTTTCCAAATACATCGTCACAGCTAAGTGTCCACTTCACAATGAGGTATCCCCTCTCGATACCATTTACCACTCCAACCCCTCAACCCCCCCCCCCCCCCCCCCCCCCCCCCCCCACCCAAAAAAAAAAAAAAACCACCATATGAAGCTCCCTTCCACCTGTTCATTCTCACTCTATCCGCCCATGCCAATTGTCATTCATCCCTTCGTCCACGTCACCTACTCTCAATTTCATATGACTATTACCATTAAAATCACCACCAACATTCATATAAACATTGTATAATAATTTTCTCCCCCCAACGTATGAATTTTCCATTAATTACATGCTCCTAAAATGGTAACAATCTCATTAAATTCCCTCAAATTCCATTATAAAAATCCTACCTCAACATTTAAACTTCCCGTTCGACAATTGCTTGATTTAAGCAGATTCATCTTGAATCATCTTTGAAGCCTACCAGTGCCCTCTGCAAAGTGATATCCTTTGTAAATATCAATTAACTACAACCCGATAACTCGGTTTCCCCCATTTTCCCATTGAAATTAAGATGTCTTTGCATAGTGGAAAGGGAAATATGCCCGATGAGAATCCTTTGGTACCCCCTTGTCCCTGATTTAGATAGAAATCCTTTAATTGATACTCAGTACAAAATAGAAGAAACACAATGTGAGTTTGATCTGTATGAGCTCCATAATTGGGCAAAACAGAATTATTTAGACTAGAGTGATGATTTAAATATTTGGGAATCTCTTCTCCCTCGATTTACATTTCCCCAGACTCATGTTCTCCCAGAATTCTCCACCTGGTGTCATCTCAAGTATCTCCCTAGCTAGAAAGAAGTAATCACCCAAAACAATGAAGTCTTGTTTTCCATTTCCCCATAAATCATTTTTCCAGCCCTTCAGATAAATCCTCAAGCCACTCTGCACCCATTTTCCACTGATACACTCATGGAAGTATATTAAAATCTTACCTTCCCCCAGCGAGCCCATATTTTTAAATATTTTCTACATGAGAATTTTGAATTTACTAAAACAAATACCCCATACTCTGCTTCTACTTTCAAGCAGATGTCAAGACAAGTCATTTCCATGGTTACTTTTTGATTAGGTTATCATACAGACTAATGGGTAGATGAGGTAGTGTTAGGGTTTTTATTAGTATTTTGAGTTGATCATAAGCCTTAAATTATTTTCAATTATAGTTAGTTCTTATCATATGTTATACATGAGAAGTTTCTCAAGTTTAAAGTTGAAGGTGTGTTCAAACACCAATCAATTTTGGTATATATGATGCCATTTTACCAGGTAAACAGGTTCAAGTTCCAATTACAAAATATGGATGATCAGGGTACCCAATTATTAGTCATTCACTAGACTTATTTAGTTAGAAGAAACTCAGAGGATTATTCATTCACTTATTTTTTTGGAAAAGTTTCTACATGCATGCTTGTGTCTACTCAGCAATGATGTTATACCAAGGATTTCACCAGAGATTAAGAAGGTTTTGTGTCTTTTAGATCATTCAAAAGTTGGAGACTAGTATTTATACCAAAATTATACAGAAATTAGAACTTATGGGTGTGATCTTCCTCCCTATATATTGCCAATGTTTGTGCTAGTGAGAATCTTTTCCCTTGAATATCCTAGACAAATGTTAAACATGGATGAACTACATTTTGTATCCAATAAAAAGAAGGCACAATTTAAATTGAAGGCAAATGATGGGCCTTATATTGTAAATACCAGAGCAGCAACAAAGGAAGTGGAGGAAATATCAAAGCAGATGAAATTTAAACCATGCTTCACATAGTCTTATGATCCTTTAAGGATAATTTTAGAGCTAGGAGTTGAGCAGAAGAGCACTCCATATGCACATACACCTAGGCCACAGATAGAGCAGTATGCTAATCAGGAGCAGTGGAAAGAAAACACACTACAGGAGGCTGAAGAGCAGACAGTTAGTTAGTCATCTCTGCAAACACCTATCCCAAATGACAAAGAAATCAAGAGTCCAAGAGAAATCATGCCCCCTACAGATTCAGAATCTCGGGCTGTAGATTTTCGTGAATTCAAGAGGAGAAAGAAATATCCAAAGACTAATACTAAGGATGATCCTCAGGTAATAAATATTCAAGAAGAATCCTCAGAAGAAAAGGATTCATAGGAGCAAAGTACAATGGTTTTGAGAGGTACTCCTACCACTTCTTTCCCATATGTAGAGGAGACAACTAAGTCTCCTATCTCTTCTACATCTCAGATTCCAACACAACAAAGTATTTTTGCAAGGTACAAGGAGATCAAATTGAAGAATGAAGCTTTAAAGGCTTCAACATATTCAGAGTTTTGGAAGCAAACTTCCACCACCCAACACATGTTGCTATCTACATTTGACACTGAAAAGGGGCAGTTACAAATAGCCATTTTGGAACCTAAAGTGCAAGCCCCCAGAAATGTAAAAGATTACAAGGCTTCAATATTTTCTGTTGATACCAAGAAGTTTCATGCAATCGATCAAATTGATTTACATAAGCAAGTGGGTGAAATGATCTACTCAACATTGATCAGTTTAGCCATGATTTCCTCCAGGTTACAAACATCTCTAAATAATATGCACTCATAGTTGAAGATTGAAAGAATGTCTTCTCTAACCAAAGACACCAGAATTAAAACTTTAGAAGATTTGATTATCAAACTAGGATATGATCCTAGTGATGTCAAGGAAACCAAGGAGATTATTAAAAACAAAAATGCAGATATTCAAGCCCTCGGGAAATAGCTTAAGCTTCCAACAACAGAGAACCCTCAGGCCAAAGAAGTAACCAATCTGGAAATGGAAAAATAAAAGTTTTTCAAAATAGTAGTTGAATAGAATGTTCAAATCCAGAAGATGGAACAGGACATGGAAGCACTATTGAAGGAAAAGGAACAATTTGAACCAGCGGGTACATCAACACAATAGGAAGAACAACAAACAACAGAAGCATAAAATTCATATTCTTATGAGAAGCTAGTCTAAGCCTTAGGATAATTATCATTAACAAATACGGAAAAGGAAAAATTAACAGCAACACTCACAAAGATGGAGGAAAGCAAGATCAAAGCAAACAATGCATACCTAGTAGAGGTACAATTTTTTTTTAAATTAATTCAGCAAATTCAAAAATATGAAGATCAATCCCTTACAACTCAAATTTTACCAAAAGAAAAGCGTAGAATTTGGCACAATATCAATGCAAATATTACATAATTGTGGCTATCTATTCAGATCATTTTTTAGCAAGAAGAGCTGGTGCAGAATACTAACGCAATAAATGAGCAAAAAAAAAGTTGAAATTGAGCATAGACCAATAGAGGAACACATGATTATAAAAATGTTGACTTCCAAAAGTAAAGATGAGCTTGAAGAGCTCAACATTCAAGATAGAACATATGCATTTATGGAAGTCAAAAGAGTGTTGACAAAGAAAAATCTTATGGTGCAACGAGAAAATAAGTGCAAAGAATTGGAATTATAGGTAAAACGATTCAACAAAAAATTTAATGTCTTGCAGGAGAAAGAGTTTCCAACCTTAAGAGCTTCTAATGGAAAATTGATTCCATTAGAAAAATATCAAGATAAATTATGTAATATTGCTGCAGATGCATCTAAATTTTCTAAAGTTAGAGGAACTATAAGTGGAGAAGATTTCATGGAAGGCCTACAACATGATCTCTTTATTCAACATGAAATCCATCATCTATTTATGAACAAGCCAACTTTTGAGACATACACAGAAGTAGATGAGAGATTTAGGAACATGGTAAATTTTTCCATTCCAAGTGAAGAACGATGGGATAAGTTACTAGATCTGGTTGAATAAAGATAAACATAAATCCTACAGTTTTGGCAACAGACAAACAGAAGAAGCGAAAAAGTAGCTACAGTCAGCAACAGTTCACCTCAAAGTTTGAACTGTAGATATTATTTTGTAATAAATTCTATTTGAAGTCTGAATTTATTCGAGACAAAGTCTATAAATATTTTGTAAAAATACTTAGTAAGGGTTGGATTATGCAAGAGGAAAATATTTTTCCGTGGTTGTAAGCAATCAAATATATTTTTGAAGTAATCAATTCAGTAATACAGAGGTAGTTTGATTTCAGGATTCTTGTGTCAAGCAAATGGTGATGTTTCCCTCTTTGTAAATATGTTTCATTTCAAGTTTCACATGAACGTTTTCCTTCTTAAATTGTTTACAAGAAGATTAACATCTGAATTTACTTTCAGTACTCTGCTCTGGCTTGTTAAAAAATATCAATGTTTTCTTTCTGATATTAAGTATAGAATTCATTTATGTATTCTCTATATTTAATTGAAATTAATTCTTATTCATCTCATTCACACCACAACAAATCTATGAGATCTAGGACTTTTCCAACCTCGCCCTATTTTCTTATCCTCTGTTTATTTTAATTGATTACTGAAGATCTTATGACTCCATGCCCAATGGACTTATCTTCCATTTTACAACCAAAACTTAAAAAAATATATCTTGTCCATTCATACCTATACTAAAATTTAAACACTTAAGATTCAAAATTATACAAAGAGAGCCCTCTCTGAAGGTGGAAGGTCTAGATCCCAGCTTTGAAAGTGGTTTGTGGTTACCTTTGTAATTTTCCTCCTCATCCTAAGAAAACTACAGAGTGCTAACATTATGGCAACCATACTGGGGACTTCTTCCCTGGTAACTTTGATCTTTGAAGCTTAAACCTATCACTTGTGGGTGACAGTGAGCTAGGAAATCTTTAGGCTGAAATTCTTCACCCAGAAGTTCTATATATACCTAGTTGTAAATAATTTCTTTGAAGATCTGTCTCCTAGAAATATTTACACCCGATCACATCCAGAGCCTAATCCTCCCAAATTTGTAAATAATCCTGAGAGGTTAATTATAAAAAAGAGCTTTGCAAAAAGTCAAGAAATAAATATTCCTTTGCCAAGATATAATTCACTCCCATAAATATTTTTAATATTTGACGATATTGAGTTTGATTTACCCTTTGAGCATAGTCCTTTCATAAACAAATTAGAAAGTTTTGTCCCTAAGACAGTTTTTTATGAATCCATTTTGAAACCTCATATCTCAACACAAAAGTTTGTCATTTTAGATTCTAATAAATATGTTGTACAACAATTTGAAAAGCTTGAAGATCTAGTAACCCAATTGAATCAGGATACTTAGAAACCATTTATAGTTCAACAAACTACCATTTCTTCTTTTACCCAATCATTGACCTCCCCTTTGGTTTCCCTTTTTTCCACTATCCCAATCATTGACCTCCTTTACCACCCCTAACATAAAGCATAACTATTGTTTCATGTTCCTCTCATATTCCAATCATGATAGCTCATTATGCCCTTTTGGATTTACAAGCACCATTGAATTCCATGCCACAAAATTATGGACAACACATACCCCAATTTGATGGCACTGGACCTATCACAACACAACAACACATAGACAAAATGAATCACTTTAGAGACTTAGAAGAAGTTGATGATGATGATGTGAAAATGAGGCTTTTTTGCACAAATTTTGGCAGGGGAAGTTAGGAATGGTACAAAGCTACAAAAATTTCACCAAAACATCCTTTCAAGATGGGAAGAGAAAAAGAATCCCTTCAGATCCTTGCAGACTATGGAAGTTTAAGGAGTGCTCCAGGTGAAATAGTTCAGGACTATTGCAATAAAACCTCCACCAGGACTAGCTTTAATTCAATTTCCAGATGGATTTGATGCTAGTATTCTTATCAATTGAGAGAAAGAAATCTAGATGCCCTGGAAGAAATGCAAAGAAATGATGTTAGTGTAGAGGAAAATTTGTTTTCCAAGAGAGAAAAGTTAAAAGTTGAAAGAAGAGTCACCTGTGGTTTATATCTTTTGACTCAGTTACCGAAGAATCCACAGTACAAACCATTTTCTGTCAACGTTTCAAATCCCAATCGGGATTCATCATTAGGACTTTATGAATGATCATTCATAAAGTCCTGATGATGGATCCTGATTGGGATTTGAAACGTTGACAGAAAATGGTTCGTACTGTGGATTCTCTGGTAACTGAGTCAAAAGAAGAGTCACCATTAATTAATAAGAACCATATTCTTCATCAGATGCAAAACTAGACACTTTAGTGAAAACTATGGGAAGGATGATGGAAAGAATGACTTTGACAGATAGAACTCCACCAAGAGAACCAGAAAAGGGTCCTCGGATCAGGAATCCAAATTTTGGAAGGAACCAACACCAAATTAAACAAAGAGAGAAAATAAACCCAGCAGATCAACAACATATTAGACATCCTTTTCAGGAAAATTATGCAGAGGAAGAAAATGAGGCAACAGATGAGCCAGAAGAGAATCAGATTAATATTTTTGGTGAAGGAGAAATATATGGTGTTTTCTTGACAAAAGAGGAACAAGATCTGTTATTGTTAGCACAACAAGATGTTATGTCTATAGAATCAGAGGATTACAAAAAGGGTTATCAAAATACTATTATGGAAGAACACAAACAATATAATCTAAGAAATAAGAAATTTGCAGAAATCCTCCTAAAAAGATCCAAATTGATACACCTTCTACAAGGAAAACAAAGGTTTATCCTCCAAAGGAAACCCCTCAAAAATAAGATGCAGCTCAAAAAGTGGTAGAAAAACCTCAACCTTCTTTCAACATTGAAAATGAGTTATCAAAAGTTAAAATTTATGTTCCTCTAATTGAATTCGTGAAAAAGGATGTGTATAGAAGTCAAGTGATAAAAGCACTAAAGATAGAGGGGGGAAAAAACACTGTGAACTTAAGTGATGATCATCAAAAATTGTTATTTGTAATAGAAGTTGAGGGAAAATGATAGCATGGTAATGTGCCACATTTTTAGATTAGTCTTAACATTCACGATTTCATTTTTCACAATGCCATGTTGGATTCTGGTGCTTCACATAATCTCATGCCTAGAGTGATTATGGAGAAGCTTGGATTAGATAAAGCCAGACCATATAAAGACCTTTTCTCTTTTGATTCAAGCAGAATATGATTCTTAGGTTTGATCAAGGATTTATGTGTAACCCTTGCCCAAATCCCAAAAAAACATGTAGTCATGGATATTGTTGTGGCTAATATACCTCCTAAATATGGAATGCTCTTATCATGATCTTGGGGAGAAAAGTTGCAAGGAACCTTGCAGATGGAAATGACATATGCAATTATTCTTGCTTTTGGGCAACAAAGGAGGTTGTACATGGAAACTCTGAAGAAATACATGGTAAGCAACCAGTACAAGCCCAATAATTATCCACTTTATTCTATACATTCATACATGGATTCTTTCATTTCATATAATGACATATGTTTAGAGAAGGAAATTTAATATATAGAAAGTCAATCACAGAACACAGAGGATGTGAAATTAAAGACTGAAACAGAAGATGATAAGGATAAATGCCTTTGGCATATGGATTTTGATGGGGTAGTCAGTAAGGAAGCAGTAAGAGTTGGTGTATGGATCTTAGACAGAAACTCAGGCATATCAAAGACATATTCCTACAAGCTTAATTTCCAATGTACCAACAATATAGCTTAGTATGAGGCACTTATTTTGGGGTTGCAGTTATTGAAAAGATCAGGAGCTAAAATAATTTCAATCCATGGTGATTCAGAACTCATCATTAATCAAATAAAAGGTGAGTATTCAGCTAAACATCCTAGGTTGAGGGCATACAAAAATGTTGTCTTAGATTTTTTGCAGTGTTTTCTAGAGTATTAGTTGTATTTGATTCCTAGAAGTCAAAATGTGTTTGTTGATGCATTGGCTACCTCATCAAGGACATGTAAAATTCCTTTCCACCCAAATAAGAAATATGAGTTTGAAGTGAAACATAGAACTATTGTCCCGGATAACATAAGGTATTGGAAAGTGTTTGATAATGACAAACAATTAGAAAAAAAATTATATTTAATGGGAGAGTTTGAAAATTTGCATATTGATAAAGAAAAAATTGTTAAATATGATTGACAAAAAAATTTTTTGGATCAAACTTGTGAGAATTTTGATAAAGATAAAGTAGAACTTGAATTCTTACCGTTAAAAGATAATGTAATACCAAGAGGTTTGGTACCACTTGAAGAATTATTTGATTTCAATGATGTGGCTCCAAAGCCCAAAGTGCAACCTGTGGGAGCCGATGTAGAGGATCGTAACATATAGACTGAAGATAACAAAAATATTGTGAAGCTTTTTAAGTCTTTTCCTCAGGAAGAGAAACAAAAATATATTGATCTATTGAAAAAATATTATGAATTTTTTGCATGGGGATACAAATATTTAAAGGCCTATGATGCCAGTATTATTCAACATACTATTCCTATAAAAGAGGACCATAAACCTTTCAAACAGAAGCTAAGTCTTTGAGATTTTCTAAATGGCTATCAAATTTGGTACTGGTGAGGAAAAAGATTAGAGAAATAAGATTATGTGTGGATTTCTGAAACCTTAACAAAGTCTCTCTCAAAGATAATTACCCTTACCAAAGATGGATCATATTCTATAGAGGTTAGTTAGTTCTAGCATAATTTCATTTCTTGATGGCTTTTCATGTTACAACCAAACTTTAGTGCATCCAAATGATCAAGATAAAACAACCTTCACAACACCATGGGGGACATTCATGTATGTGGATATGCCTTTTGGGCTTATGAATGCAAAAGCAAATTTTTAGAGAGAAACAGATATTGATTTTGTAGATGAGAAGGACAGATTTGTTGTGATATATCTAGATGACATCACCATATTTTCTAAAATTTATGAAGATCATTTGTTTCATTTAAAAAACATCTTTGTAAAATGTATGAAATTTGGTATTTCCATGAATCCTAAAAAATCTATGTTTGGTCTGGAAGAAGGTAAAATGTTAGGCCATATAATTTCCAAAGATGGTATTTGAATTGACTGGAGCAAAATTGAAGCTATCATGAAAATTGATCCCCCAAGAAACAAAAAAGAAGTGCAGTCTTTCATTGGCAAAATTGATTTTCTGAGAATATTTATCCCAAATTTCGCTGAAATCTTAAGGGCTATCACCAACATGTTGAGAAAGGATAGTGAAATAAAATGGAATCCACAAGAAAAAATATCATTCAGTGACGTAAATTCAAGTTTGACTCATGCTCCTGTTTTAGCCAGTCCTGATTTCACTAAGGATTTCATTATTTTTTCTTTTTCTTCAGAACATACTATTGCAATAGTACTAATGTAGAAAAACAAGGAAGGATATAAGCAACCCATAGCCTTTTTCAGTAGGGTCTTAAGAGATGCTTCCTTAAAATACAATGTTATGGAAAATCATGCTTTTGCCTTGGTAAAATCTTTGAAAGATTTCAAAGTGTATAGCTTACATTCTCACATAATTTCTTGTGTTCCCAATGCAGTAGTAAAGGACATCCTTACTCAAAATTATCCAGATGGAAGAAGGGGTAAGTGGATAGTTGTTATTTTAGAATATGATATTGAGATTAAGCCTACAAAGCTTATTAAGGGTCAAGGATTAGCCAAATTAATGGTACAATCAAATTTGCATGCATTGGACATCAATTTTATTGCTTCTCTAGATGGTGAAGAAGACTTTGTCCAACAGGTAGAAGAGAGTTTTGTTACTTCCCCTTGGTACACAAACATTGTTTATGTTTTACATCATTTACAAGCTCGACCAAATTTGATAAAGACTAAAGAAAGATTTCTGAAATTAAAAGTTGTTATATTCTTCATTTTGGATCAAGCTTTATATCGGAAGGATGTTGGCGGGATTTTATTGAACTGTTTGTTAGAGGATGAAGCTAATAAGATGATGGAATATTTTCATAAAGGCGACTGTGGAGGACACCTTTTCTAGAAGACTACAACAAACAAAATCTCGAGAGCTGGTTTATATAGGCCTAATTTGTTTGTTGACGTGCATAAAAATGGTTTCTACTCGTCATCAATGTTAAATTTTTGAAGGAAAAAAGAAACTCTTACCTTTGCCTTTGAATCCTATTTCAGTAGAATTACCTTTTCAGCAGTGGGATTTATATTTTATTGGGGAAATTCATCCTAGTTCTTCAACCCAACACAAATGGATTCTGACAGCTACAGATTACTTCACCAAACGGATAGAAGCAGTTCCAACTAGGAAGGCTACAAATTTTGTAATTATCGAATTCATGGAAGGTAAAATTCTTTCTAGGTTTGGTTGTCCTCACAAAATCATCACTAATAATGTTTTTCTTTCAAATCTAAAAAGATGGTAGGTTTCTGCAATAAATATCATATAGTTTTAGGACATTCTACTATCTATTATCCTCAAGGAAATGGGTTAGCAGAATCTTCTAATAATATCTTGGTCAACATAATAAAGAAGTTATTATAGGAAAATAAGAAGTCTTGGCACAAAAAGTTGATAAATGCTCTATGGAATGATAGGGTGAGAACTAAGAAATCAATTGGTTTATGGAGTTTATGTAGTTTTTCCTACCTCCCTGGGAATTCCAGTGATGAAAATATTGCAGGAATTAGAAGTTGAATCAAATGATGTGCAGAGAAGGATAAATCAAATGGTGCAATTACAGTAGACCAGAGAAGAAGTCTACAACAACACACAAATAATTCAAGATAAGATTAAAAGGATTCATGACAGAAGAGTGAAAGCAGATGATTTCCAGCTAAATGATATTATTTTACAATGGGATTCTATAAATGAGGAAAAGGAAAAACATAGAAATTTTGACATCTTATGGAGAGGCCCCTACAATATTGGAGCTTTCCATGGAACCAATGCATTTCTATTAGAATATTTAACACGAGAAACAAGGCTAGGAGGACCTATTAATGGCAAGTTGCTCAAGCTATTTCACCCGAGTTCAGCGGGTTACAAAACAACATCATTATATATCCCATTTTATGATTTCAAAGTACTACAAGTGTGGGTGGCTATCATAAAAAATTGAAGCCCAGAGTGAAGGCCCTAAGTTTCAAATGAATTTCTACCATATGTAATATTTTTCAGTTAATCAGGTTAGTCTCAATTGTTTAATAATTAAATAAATTCCCATTGGAGAAGGCTACTAATATACAGTGTTCTTGAAACCTCACATGGAGTATGTCATCCGCATTGGAGCCATTGTTAGGGTCCTATAAATATAGTAGTTCAGTATGGTTATTTAGCCATTTATCCCATAGGGATATTGTAAATTATTTTAAATTTTAAATTTTGAGTCTTTAAAAAGAAAAGAAAAGAAAAATAGAAAAGAGAAATATAAATAATAAAGAAAATAAAAAATAGGAATAAAACCCTGAAGGGTGTGTTAGTTCAAATGCCACCAATTTAAATTATTTTGTTAAAGTTTGTTTTAAAAGTTCCAAATATAGTTAATATGACATTTTTCATTTTGTATAAACTAATTTCACTTCCTGATGGTTGTGATCATCCTCATCCAAATCAATGGCGGGGAACAACGTTCAGACCCCCCCACCGCCTTCGAGATTTCGGGACTTAATGGAAAGGGTAGGGGGGCAAAACGTGGTTTCCAAATAAATTGCCACAACTATGTTCCCACTTCACAAAGTTTTCAGGGGGTCCCCTCCCATTACCATTTACCACTCCTAGCGCGCCCCCCCCACCCCGAAAACCACCATCTGGCACTCCCTTCTACCCATTCATTCTTGCACTATCCCCCCGCACTACTTTTCATTCATCACTCCATCCATGTCACTTACTCTCCACGTCATATGACCGTTACCATTCAAATCACCCATGAACAGTCATGTAAACATTGGATAATAAATTTCTCCCATCAATGTATGAATTTCCCATTAATTCCTTGCTCCAAAAATGGTAAAAATCACATTATACACCCTCAAATTTTGTTATAAAAATATTATCTCAACCTGTAAATTTCCATTTCGACAATTGTTTGATTTACACAGGTTCAGCTTGAAGTAACTCTGAAGCATACAAGTGCCCTCTGCAGAGCGATCTCCTTCTGCAAATCTCAATTAATTACAGCCTGATAACTCTATTTCCTCGATTTTCCCATTGAAATTAAGATGACTTTGCATAAAGGAAAGGGAAATATTCTTGATGATAATCCTATGGTACTCCTTGTCCATGATTTAGATAGGAATCCTTTGATTGATACTTAGTATAAAATAGCATAAAAACAATGCGAGTTTGATCTGTATGAGCTCCACAATTGGGAAAAATAGAAGTATTTAGACCAGAGTGATGATTTAAATATCTAGGAATCTCTTCTCCCTCAATTTACCTTTCCCCAGACTCATTTTTTCTAGGAATTTTGTACTTGGTGTCATCTCAGGTATCTCGTCAGTAAGAAAGCAGTAATCGCCCAAAACAATGAAGCCTTGTTTTCCATTCCCTAGAAAGAATTTTTCAAGCCCTTCAGATAAATCCTCAGGCTACTTTGCACCCATTTTCCACTAATACACTCATGGAAATATATAAAAATCTTACCTTCCCCCAGTGAGCCCATATTTTCAAATGTTTTCTACATGAGAATTATGAATTGCCTAGAATAAACCCCCCATACTTTGCTTCTATTTTCCCAGAGATGTCAAGACAAGTAATTTCCATGGTTACTTATTTATTAGGTTATCATACAGACCAGTGAGTAGAAGAGGTATTGTTAGGGTTTTTATCAGTATTTTCAGTTGGTCATAAGCCTTAACTTCTTTTCAATTACAGTCAGTTCTTATCATATGTTATACATGAGAAGTTTCTCAAGTTTAAAGTTGAAGGTGTGTTTAAACACCAATCGGTTTTAGTGTATCTGACGCTATTTTACCAGGCAGACAGGTTCAAGTTCTAATTAGAGAAGATGGATGATCAAGGTGCCTGATTATCAGTCATTCACTAGACTTATTTAGTTAGAATAAACTCAGAGGATTATTCATTCACCAATTTTGTGGATAAGTTTATACATACATCCTTGTTTCTACTCAGTAGTGATGCTATACCAAGGATTTCACCAGAGATCAGGAAGGTTTTGCATCTTTGGGAGCAGTCAAAAGTTGGAGACTGGTATTTATACCAGAAATATACATAAATTAGAATCTATGGGTGTGATATTCCTCCCTATATATTGCCAATGTTTGTGCCAGTGAGATACTTTGTCCTTCAATATGCTAGACATATGTTAAACATGGATGAATTGCATTTTGTATCAAATAAAAACAAGGCACAATTTAAATTGAAGGAAAATGTTGGGCCTTATATTGTAAATACCATAGCGGAAACAAAGGAAGTGGAGGAAATATTAACGCAGATGAAATTTAAACCAAGATTCACATGGTCTTATGATCCCTTAGAGATAATTTCAAAGTTGAGAGTTTAGCAGAAGAGCACTCCATATGCACATAGACTGAGGCCATAGATAGTGCAGTATTCTAATCAGGAGAAGTGGACAGAAAACACACTATAGGAGGCTAAAGAAAGGATAATCAGTCAATCATCTCTGGAAACTCCTATCCCAAAAGACAAAGAAATCAAGAGGCTAAGGGAAAGCATATCCCCTACAGAATCAGAAGCTCAAGTTGTAGACCTTTGTGTACGAATTTATAGGGTAAGTACCTCAGACAGAACAACAAAGGACACCGCTCACAAAAAAATCACAGATCAATACACCAGTATTGTTGACGTGGTTAAAACCCTCAAAGAGGGAAACAATCCATGGCCTGAGCCAATGTGGCCACTTCAAGCAATTTATTAATAAAATAATGAAAATTTACATAAGCTTCTCTCATGAACGGTTACCCTACAAATGACCCTCCATGCTCTTTAAATAGAGATCATGGACCAATTGGGTGGATTAAGTGTCGATAATACCAAGGAGAGAATGAACCATCATATCACTACATATCGTGACCGTCGGATTGTAAGTTACAAAAGTACATAGTAAAGAAACACAGTTTACCTAACTCTACATTCGACCAAGTTATACTTTACTATTTCCTATGTGTCAGAATATCCTAACACCCCCCCTTAAGAATAACTTGGGATAGGATTGAAGGATGTACAAATATGACACAATAGGAGAATGAAGGAGGCATTAGATCCTATCCCCCCTTAGTGACAACTCCCTGAACTCCAACCATAAATCAAAGTTTAGTAAAATTCACCTCTGTGAGAGCCTTTGTAAAGATGTCTGCAACTTGATCATCTGTTGAACAATATTGCACTTCAAGAACATGGTCATGAATGAGCTTTCTGATGAAGTGCATGTGCAGTTCAATGTGTTTTCTGTGTTGATTTTGGACTGGATCTTTGCATAGTCGAATGGCACTTTGATTATCACACCAAAGTGTAGTCGGATGCTGCTACTGAAAGCCAAACTCTGATAGGATCGGACGAAGCCACATGGCTTCCTTACTAGCTTCTATGGCACCACGATACTATGCTTTTGCTGAAGAAAGAGAAATGGAACTTTGCTTCTTGCAAGCCCATGTAATAGGTCCTAAACCAAGAGTGAACACATAACTTGCAGTAAACTTTCAATCATCAGGGTCACTAGCCCAATCAGAATCAGTGAAACCAACCAATAGAGGAGATGCTTCGGCATTGTAATAAATCCCAAACTGAAATGTACCTCAAACATAATGAATTATTATTTTAGCTACTTTCCAATGACTTTAATGTGGGTTTTTCATAAACCGAGCAAAAAGGCCAACAACAAAGGAAAGGTCAAGACGAGTATGGGTTAGATACAAAATATTTCCTACAAGTTGACGGTATAAGGTAGCATCAACTTCAGGTGAAGTACAAGTGACTGAAATTTTGGCTCCAGATTGAAAGGGAGAAGGGGCTGGCTTACAGTATTTCATGTGAAAATTGCGTAGAAGATCACATGCATACTTGGACTGGGAAAGGGAAATACCTTCCTTGGATTGCAAGACTTGAAGACCAAGAAAATAATGCAAGTGTCCTAAGTCTGTCATTTCAAACTTATTTTTAAGGCTGGACTTGACATGGTTTATAAGGTTGGGATCACTACCAGTAAGGATAATATCATCAACATAAAGAACAAGAATGATAAGGGACTTGCCCACTTTCTTGGTGTAGAAAGTATTGTTAGAATGACACCTAGAAAAGCGAGTTTCTAAAAGAAAGCTATCCATTTTGGCATAACAAGCTCGAGGGGCTTGCTTGAGACCATAAATGGATTTCTTAAGCTAGCATACAAGGTTGGAGTCTGTTTGTATAAAGCCAGTAGGTTGTTCCATATAGATTTCTCCATGCAAGTCCCCATGCAAGAAGGAAGATTTAACATCCATATGATGGACTTCCCATTTGAAAGAGGTAGCAAGGGAAAGAACAAGCCGGATAGAGTTAATTTTGGCAACAGGGGAGAAGGTTTCAGTATAGTAAATTCCTTCTACTTGTGAAAAACCCTTAGCAACAAGACGAGATTTATGTTTATCAACTTTTCCATCTGGTCCATACTTGGTTCTATAAGCCCATTTGCATCTAACAAGTTTTCGTCCCTTTGGTAGAGGAATAAAATCCCATGTATCATTTGCCAATAATGAACGATATTCTTTATTCATAGCTGCATCCCAATATAGATGGCCTAAAACTTCTGTAAAGGTGTCATGATCATAATTAGCTGAAGCTTGAGCCAGTAAAGAAGAAGCTCTATCGAACTAAGAACGTGTACATCGCTGATTTGTAGGATCACTAGCAAGAGCACCTGCTGCATCCCGAGTAGCACGAACCCATTTTGGAAGCTGAGGAGCTGAAGGAGGATCCTGAGAAGGTGGGGGAGGATTGTCATCCTCGCTATAATCATCTGAAGAAGAAATATTTTCAGAAGTATAAGGGATAGAGAGAGGTGGCACATCCGTTGAACTAGGCTCGTAGGCCGATATATTTTCAGAAAACTTTACATCTCTTCTAATGATAACATTTTTGGACTTAAGTGGAATAAGTTTGTATCCTTTGAAATCTTCAGAATATCCAACAAAAATACCTTTTTCTCTCTTACGTTCTAAATCTTTATGCTTCTCATCTGGAATATCGGCCCATGCTTCACTTCCAAAAACATGAAAGTGACTTACATCTGGTTTAATTGAGCTCCATGCTTCTTCTGGAGTGATATTCTTTAAAACCTTTGTAGGAGTGCGATTTATTATGTAATTTGCACAGTTAATTTCTTCTGCCCAAAAATTAAGACCAATTCCTTTAGATTGAAGCATACAATTAGCCATTTCCTTTAAGGTGCAATTCTTCCTTTCAACTACACCATTTCGTTGTGGAGTATATGGAACAGTATGTTGCACTTGAATTCCATTCTTAGTGAAAAAGTTGATTAATTTGTTGTTAACATATTCTTCACCATTATCAGATCTTAGCTTAAGAATTTGATGTCCAGATTGTTTTTCAACAAAGGCCTTAAAGGCCAAGAACATGTTAAATACTTCACTCTTGAGTTTTAAGAAGTATAACCAAGTGCATCTGGAGAAATCATCAATGAAAGTTAAGAAATACTTGTAGCCATAGAATGAAACAACTGGAAGTGGACCACATAAATCACTATGCACAAGTTGTAAAGGGGTTGAGGCATGCCAAGAGGCATGTTTTTCAAAACTTTCCTGATGATTTTTTCCGAGTACACATACGAAACAAACACCATCTCTACAAGATACCATTGGAAGTCCTGTCACCATATTTCTTTACATAGATTCTGAAGGGAGCGATAGTTTAAGTGACCAAATCGCTCATGCCAAAGTTTGCTCACTTCATCATTATGAACAACAAATACCAAGGGAAGATTTGATGACCCAAAGTTGTTAAACTTATAAAACCTTGTAGAATCATCCGCAATGCCAGTAGCTAAAATCTGTCTAGGATCTCTTAGGTCCTTAATTACAACATCGTAAGGTGAAAATTCAACGGTTTTACCTTCACCTGAATGAGTTATATGATATACAGATAGAAGGTTGCAGGATAAGGTTGGCACACATAATACATCATTAAATTGAGCATTGTCTATATGAACAGTTCTAGTCCCTATAACACTAAGAGATCTATCATCACCAACATATATATTATTGGTGTTACAATCATTTAAAGAAGAAAACATGGCTTTGTTTTTGTCCATGTGATAAGAAGCTCCAGAATCAATGAGACAGTCATGAGAATTAGAAGAAGACGATACATTTATTGCATATCCAGACCGAGATGTTTGACAATCACATGCAGAAATTGTTATTCCTGAAGATGAAGCTGAAGTTGAAGAGTGCTCCAAATGTATGTTATGCTTCTTCATTGCTGCTTCCAAGGCTTCTATCTTCTTAAAGCATTTGGATTCCAAGTGGCCATCTCGATTACAAAAGTGGAAATGTCTATCAGTATTCTTCCCTTTGTTTTTATTTGCCTTATCATTTTGTTGAAATGATTTTTCATTTTGAGGCTGAAATTGCTTAGGACCCTTGTTTGGTTTAGGACCATTCTTTTTAGGATACAACTTCTTAGGATTCTTTGAATTTGGTTGCTGCTGGGTGGCTAAGGCTTTCTTAGAAGAGTTTCCAAGATTAAGAAGACCAAGGTGTAAGAGTTTTTCTTGTTCTCTTATTAAAGAATCACAAAAGGAATCAAAGGAAGGGGACTTGTAGTCTTGTCCTTGAGAAATGAAGGCTTCTCTTGTAGAATGGAAGGTGGAAACAAACACAGAGTACGTTGGTCCTAACTTAGTAAGAATGGAATAGATAAGGTTACCATTTTCTTTTTTAACCTTCACACCTTCCAAGAGAAGTATAAGGGTCTTGAACTTGGACAAAAAATATTCAATGGAAGAAAAAATAGTGGGATCCATTGTAAGCAACTCATTTTCAAGTTGATGGGCTCTAAGATCATTTTTAATTCCAATAGCTTTAGTTATCTGTTTCATTGATTCACTAGGAGTATCAAGTTCTGTGATATGGAATCTAAGTTCTGGAGAAATAGATATCCCTATCAACCCACCTGCTTGATCTTGCCTATTTTCTCATTTGGCTACCTTATATTCATCTTTTGATTTGGTTTCTTGGCCTAAGGCTATTCTGTAAAGACCTTTACTTCTAAGTAAATCCACAATGTAGGACCACCATTGGAAGTAGTTGGTGTTGTCAAGAATAACTTGGCATGGACTTTCCATTTTAATAGAAACTAAAGCTATAGATGTTGAAACTAAGTGTTCCAATAGAAAGATCTCGAAAAATTAGGCTATTTCAAAAAAACGGCTCTGAAAACGGCTTCTCGATGAAGTTATGGTTTTTTGAAGAAAAGTTGTTGAAGATGCCAACAAAGTGCAGGAATGTGCGGAAATGAATGATAATGTTATATTTTAAAAAAAATCCGCCCCCCTTTCCAAACTTAATCTAATTAGCCCAACAAAGAGAAGGACTTGAACTCAAGACCTCTATTCTCATAAAGTAACTTTGGACCAAGTGAGCTAGTTTAAAAGGTTAGTAATTTTTGGAAAAGAGGAAGGGTTTTTTTTTTTTTAGTCACCGAAGCTTTAGGGTGTGTGCTTACTTGAGAAATCTCCTTTTTGCCTGCGAAACAAAAACCACAAAACCCAAAATGAACATACAAAAAAAAACAAACCTTATGGTTTGGAGTTAGCTTTACCCAGAAACTAACAATTTTCCTCGATGTTTTTGATTTTCCAAGATCACACTAATGCGCGGCGGAAATGAGCATACGCATGAGAAAAAAAACTTCGTTTCTATTTCTGATTTGCCCAGATCGCACAAAGCTGCGTGGAAAAGAGCATACGCAGAAATGAAAGGTGTAGATCTGGTAATAAAAAAACAAAGAGATAAATAAACCAAAATAAACAAACATAAAATAACTAGAAACTACAAATAAACACTGTATACCTCAAGATCTTAAAAATGACGTAGCTAGGGCTACTGCAAACCTTTTCACGTGAAACGAAAGGGGTTTCTTACTGGAACAGATGCTCCTAACACAATAGAGCAGTCCTCTCGGCCTGAAAGCAATCAGAAATAGTAGATCTAGGAAATGGCAGTTGGATGCAGTTCTATCGGCTCCAAATTTGGATCACCAACGGATGCGGCCCTCAAATAGCTCTGATACCATGTAGGAATTTATAGGGTAAGTTCCTTAGACAGAACACCAAAGGGCACTACTCGCAAACAAATCATATATTAGTACACGAATATTGTTGACGTGGTTAAAACCCTCAAAGAGGGAAATAGTCCACGGCCTGAGTCAACGCGGCCACTTCAGGCAATTTATTAATGAAAGAATGAAAATTTACATAAGCTTCTCTCATGAATGGTTACCCTACAAATGACCCTCCATGCTCTTTAAATAGAGATCATGGGCCAATCAAGTGTTAAGCCATGGATCAAGTGTCGATAATACTGAGGAGAGAATGAACTGTCGGATCACTACATATCGTGACCATCAGATTGTAAGTTACAAAAGTACATAGTAAAGAAACACACTTTACCTAACTCTACACTAGACCAAGTTATACTTAACTATTTCCTATGTGTCAGAATATCCTAACATGTTGTGTCTTCAAAGGAAAAAAAAAGATCAAAAGACTAATACTAAGGTTGATTGTCAGGTAATAAATATTCAAAAAGAACCCTCAGAAGAAAAGGATTCACAAGAGAAACGTACAATGGTTTTGACCTGTAATCCTACCACTTCTTTCCCATAGTAGAGGATACAAATGAGTCTCATATCTCTTCTACATCTCAGATTCTAGCACAACAGAGTATTTTTGCAAGGTATAAGGAGATCAAATTGAAGAATGAAGCTTTAAAGGCTTCAACATATTCAGAGTTTTGGAAGAAAACTTCCACCACCCAACATAGGTTTCTATCTGCATTTGACACTGAAAAGGGGTAGTTCCAAACGACCTTTTTGGAACCTACAATGTCAGCCCCTAGAAGTGCAGAAGATTACAAGGCTATAATATTTTCCGTTGATACCAAAAAGGTTCATGTAATCGATCAAATAAATTTGCATAAGCAAGAAGGTGAAATTATCTACTCAACACTAAACAATTCATCCATGGCTTCCGCCAAGTTACAAACATCTCTAAATAATATGGACTCACAGTTGAAGATTGAAACAATGTCTCTCTCACCAAAGACACCATAATTAAAACTTTAGAAGATTTAATTATCAAACTAGGATATGATCCTAGTGATGTCAAGGCAGCCGAGGAGATTATTGAAAACCAAAATGTAGATATTCAAGCCATCAGGAGTAGCTTAAGCTTCCAACAACAAAGCACCCTCATGCCATAGAAGTAACCAATCTAGAAATGGAAAAAGAAAATTTGTTCAAAACAGTAGTTGAATAGAATGTTCAAATCTAGAATATGGAACAGGACATGGAAGCACTATTGAAGGAAAAGGAACAATTGGAAGCAGCAAGTACATCAACACAACAAGAATCACAGCAAACATCAAAAGCATCAACTTCATATTCTTCTGAGAAGCTAGCCCAAGCCTAGGAGAATTATCATTAACAAATAAGGAAAAGGAAAAATTAACCACAGCACTCACAAAGATGGAGGAAATCAAGATCAAAGAAGACAATGCATACCTAGGAGAGGTACAAAAGAATTTTAAATTAATTCAGCAAATTCGAAAATATGAAGATCAGTTCCTTACAACTCAAATGTTAGGAGAAGCCAAGCGTAGAATTTGGCACAATATTAATTCACATATTACATCATTATGTCCATCTATTCTGATCATTGTTTAACAAGAAGAGATGGTGTAGAATGTTAAGGAAATAATTGAGCAAACAAAAGTTGAAATTGAGCACAAACCAGCAGAAGCACGGAGGATTATAAAAATGTTGATTTCTAAAACTAAAGATGAGCTTGAAGAGATCAACATTCAAGATAGAACATATGCAATGATGGAATTCAAAAGAGTGTTGACAAAGAAAATCTTATGGTACAATTAGAAAATAAGTGCAAAGAATTGAAATTATAGGTAAAAATATTCAACAAAACATTTAATGTATTGCACGAGAAAGAGCTACCAACCTTAAGATATTCTAATGGAAAATTGATTCGATTAGAGAAATATCAAGATCAATTATGTAATATTGTTTCAGATGCATCTAAATTGGCTAAAGTCGGAGGAACTATATGTGGAGAAGCTTTCATGGAAGGCCTACAACATGATCTCTTTATTCAACACGAAATCCATAATCTATTTTTGAACAAGCCAACTTTTGAGACATACACAGAAGTAGATGAGAGATTCAGGAACATGGTAAATTTTTCAATTCCAAGTGAAGAATGATGGGTTAAGTTACTATAGTTGGTTGAATAAATATAAATACAAATCCTACAGTTTTGGAAAAATACAAATAGAAGAAGCAAAAAGTATCTACAGTCAACAACAGTTCACCTCAAAGTCTGAACATAAAATCAAAAATAGTCTAGATTTCCTATTACTTAGTCCTATTTTTCAAATATCTACATGTTTTAAGTAGATATTATTTTGTAATAAATTTTATTCTAAGTCTAGATTTATTTGAGACAAAATCTATAAATATTTTATAAAAGACTTAGTAAGGGTTGGATTATGCAAGAAGAAAATATTTTTCTGTGATTCTAAGGAGTGAAATATATTTTTGAAGTAATCAATTTAGTAATACAGAGGCAGTTTGATTTCAGGATTCTTGTGTCAAACAAATGGTGATGTTTCCCTCTTTGTAAATTTGTTTCCTTTCAAGTTTCACATGAATGTTTTCCTTCTTAAATTGTTTACCAGAATATTAAAGGTGTTGGCTTTATGATGTATGTGTTGTACTTGATGGCAACCCACTTGTAGCTGAACAAATCTCTTGTATATGGTAACTAGATGAATCTACAAAAGAGATATCAGATGTGATAGAATGCATGACATGATTGTTTACAAATGTGATGAAATGTAGGGCAGCTTCAAGGAATCAGTTCAGAAAGCAACTCACTCAAATGACAGATCATAGTATTGCAGGTTAACATCACAAAGTTATAGATCAGACTACACAGAATGAAGAAAGAAAGGTATACGCAGGTTCACCATTGACCAAGCCATGTATACATGCAGGTTCACTATATACAAGTCGCATATACATACACACACACTTTCACAAAAGGAAAAGCGCATATATCTTGGAAAACTAAGTGTTTGGTCCGAAGTATTTTGATCCATGGTATTGGTCCAAGGTATCGAGTTCGAGGTATTGACCCTTGGTATTTGGTCCAAGGTGTTGGTCCTAAGTGGTTCTGGTCCATGGTATTGAGAAAGGCCTAAAACTATAAAAGGAGGAGAAGATCATTAGGCCAAGTGTGCAAGTATCGAATATCTGATATAGTGTGAGATCTAATATGCAGGTTACTGGCTTATGGTGTCGTGCTTGATCTAAACTGAGGAAGAACCTTAGCGTTTGATGAAGGATATGATCCAATGATGTATCAGAATCTTAAGGCTTGAAGTGAATTATCTTTATGTGGTTTGATCATGTATCTGAATAACTGGCGCATGTTGTAGTCTGTAAATATGATGATTTGGGTATGACTGAAGTCTAGAATAGTTGGTATGTTTAAATCATATTTTACAGATCTGTACGCAGGTTTACTTTAGAAAAGAAGTGCATACACGTTGGTTCTGCATATCGAAACAACATATGCATCATAAATTTTATTTGCGGATCTATATGCTGGTTCACTTTGATGAAAGTGTGTATGCACGCAGGTTAGACACATGGAAGTAGCGTATACCTTATAAATTATGTTTTAGTTGCTTATGTTTGCTATTGCAGTGTTCTGCGTTATTGCTTGGGTTCTGGTTACTATATTCTAGTGACAACATTCTGAATGATCAAGATTGATGGAATGATTGATTGATTTAGTTGTGGTTGGTTCAAAAGGACATTGGTTGATGCAAATATATTTGATGATTGAATGATGTTGTTGATGGATCCAGTCTGAAAATTTATGAAACGTGGTCCCTAGAAGAAAGAGAAGGTTGTAGCCTTCTGTAGGTCGGCGCCTACGTACTAGTAAACATATCAGCTAGTACAAGAGCTAGGGGGTTGTAGCTCCCTTCCAATAGAAGCTGGAGAATGAGAGAAGGTTGTAGCCTTCTGTAGTGTTATAGACATTTTTGTGCCTTACAGCTCTAAACATGAAATGTCCATAATCCAAGGGATCCAAAGTCCCTAAAAGTGTTTTTCCTACCCCTAAAGGAACAAGGTCAACCAATGACAGCTTCTCCCAGAGGTTCTCCACCAGAAACTGCTCAAAACTAGTCAAATCAGGATCAATTCAGAAGCTCCACTAACTGCTTGCGTTGCAACGCACTTGAATGCACTACCTAGGTGCGTTGAGCGGGAAATGACAAGTGGCAGAGTCATTCAACGAGGTGGAGAGACAATGGAAGCTTCCAGAATCTTCTCCAATGACACTTGCCTCACTGAATTCGACCAGTGATGAGTAAGAGGCTCTCAGCCTCCAAGTGGAAGCAAGAACTGACAGAGAGAAGCCACAAGTCAAAACATAAGCTGACTCATCCTCTCTGCTTACATCTATATATGGATCCCTCATCCCAGAGATCCAGAGGCGGGAATTTTGTACTTTGCAGAGAATTGTTGTTGGTTTGAGATTGAGATTAGTACATTGGGTGATTTATGCTTTGTTGGAGGAGAGGAAGGGATTCCTTTGCTGGGAGGTAGATGCTGGATCGGGACTCACTTGGTTGTATCTCCTCTTGGACTTTCTTATCATATCAATAAAATTATTTGAGTTTCTCCTACATGCTGTGTATCAATGATGCTTTGTTATATTTTCATGTTTAGCTTAATCTGATCCTGAGCTTTTTATGAATGTATATCTATATCTTCGTGTAGTTTCTCTCTTCTGTGATCTTGTAGGAATTCAGTGAAGCTGGGCTGGTAAGGGAGCAGGGAGCTGGGAGCTATTGAAGAGAGGAGCGATTGGATCAACAAACTAGCGAAAGACACAGGTTAGTTACATCCTTCCTCTTCATTTGCATTTCATAAAGAAGAATACTCAAGTAGTTTTCCTTGTTTGTTGCTAAGGCACTATCACACCTTAGAGTTGGATAGGGGCATTCTGAATAGATACTTTTCCCAACAAAAAATTGGTGACTCCGCTGGGGAACGTATCTAGTTAGTTTATTTGTGTTTCTATTGTTGTTCTTCTCATAAACTTAGGAGTAGCGAATCGAACTGCATTTGCCATTTACAAATGCAAAGTAGAGATCTGCCACTCTAGTCCACTCACTAGGCCTATTTATGATCTGAACAAGCTGATCCACAAATGCTCTAACTGCCCTTTGTGATAGCTCTTAGTCCTCCTTTAAATCATCCTTCTAATTGTACCTTATTGATAGCTTTTATCCGGCCAAAAACCATAGATTAAACTGCAAACCGTGACCCAGAACCCAGAGAAAATTCTCGTTTCTGCTTCAGCGCAGGCTCTGTGAAGAGGTTCTACATTTCAACACAGGTCCCGAGAGGGCTACCTGCGCTGCAATTCAGTTTCTCTGTGCAACAGGTGCGCTGATCAGCCTTTGCCCTGTGCAGCTGTGGTTCTTTGCTTCATTTTGTTCAGTTTTATCTCTGATTTTTGTAGCCTGTTATCAGTGTGTGTACCTATCTGAAAACCCCTTTTCTTTTCCTTAATTCCGCCTCAGTTGTATAAAAGAAACTGTATTTGTTTTTGTGTATTTGTTACATCATTTGCAGTTTCCCATTACAAAAGTAAACTAGTCATATTGTCGCCCTTAGATCTAGACCTGTCGTAAGTGTCGTTTTGATCTTAGGAGAAAGTTTGTTTGTTGTTGACAGTTGATTATGCTTTTACTTTTGTCTTTTGGTTTGAATTTATGAATTTCTAGTGTCGAAACAGGTGTTTACTTCAAAATCATAAAGTGTCGTAATCGTCTTTTTGATTTCAAAAAGAAACTTGTTTGTGTTTTCACTTGAAATCGAATTCAAATTTGTACAACAACTTTCTTTTTAGGCATCAATATTAAGAAAGTGAAAACAAATACATGCATTTGTGCATTTGCATATTGATAGTTTGTATGGTTTGATTTAGGAAAAGTGCATTTACAGTGTGCTCTATGCTCTTTGAGAAAAGATTGTGTCTTTCTTTTCCCCTTGTAGCTAGGATTTTCATTGTTGAAAAGAGATAAAAGCTTGCTTATCATCTTTAGACTGCATTTAGGAATTGTATCTACATCTCGTGGTGATCCAAAAAGGCAAACTTCTAAGAAAGATCAACCTAAAATAAATTGAATGAACTTAACAACGCTTTGTAACTTAACGCACAACATAGAGGTCTAGGCTAGAGACGTGTTCCGGCGTCGTAAAACCTGGTGACTGTCGGCCTCACTGATGGTTGGGTGATTCCTCCTGAGAGACGATAAGTGCCAGTACGGATTGTGCTCCCACGTATCGTCGAGTATATATTGGGAGACCCCTATAGGCATAAAACCTTCATCCATAGGAAGCCGTGTCGGCCACCCTACTGATCGCAATGCACTGAACACAGCATTCGGGAAGATTAACCACCCGTACCTTAAAAAGTATTCTGCGGTTTTGCGATTGGTTTGGCACACCCTCTACCTAGAACTCCAGAGCAGTCCCTTTCGTTCCTTTTCAGACTGCTTAACAGAAAAGGTCCATCTGAGCACTTGTCACTTCAGGCTCATTAAAAATCGAAGGAGACTAGAGTCATCTTTTGCTTTTTCTCGACTCTTTAAAATTGAAAAAGCAAGTTGTGTCTAAAGCATCTAAAATTCATTTAATTCAGAAACACATTTCCCCTTTTGTATTTTAGTTGATCGAGTAATCCGAGATCGCGGAAGAAAGTTAATTGAAACCCCATCATTCGTGGAGGCTTACGAGTCAACCGTCTTTGTCTCCGGAATCGAAAACAGTACGGACAAAGCGAACTCGTTTAACCGGTTCGAAATCTCCTATTAAAGTTAGAACAAGTGTTCCAACAACATCCGAGATTCCGGTTACTCCAAACATTTCTGGAAACCCTGCCTCTACAGAAGAAGTTCAACAGCCACAGAGGGACAGTGTTACTGATCCTAGTTTGAGAGCAAACACTTGTGTTACTGAACTAGTTCCATCTGCAACCGGTTCGGATAGTCTTGCTCCTAAAACATCTATCGCTGTCGATTCAACCCCTTCTTCGGCACCAGAAATATTTTACGGACCTGACGGTCTTCCCCTTCCACCTGGTTTGATTGCGATAGAAGAAATTGTAGAAGATCCGCAAGCAAGTACTCCAAACATTTTGGAGTCGGGGTCACTCTATTTCCTTCGACATCAGAAGTTAGTCTACCACCAGTGGAAGTTCCTGTAGAATCGCTAGGTAATCTTTTGGATAGACTCAAAATGTCTGAACAACCGTCAACATCTAGGACTGTGTCGACTGACACAACGACAGCAGAACTCCCTGCCGTCACTCCGACAATGTTTGCCGGTGTACCATTTGTCCCGACTAGCTCACAACCGCTAGAAGGAGTCCATCCAGGGGCTATTTCGACAGTATGGTCCGTTCCTGTTTGTTCCTCCGGAATAATATCCGGCAACTCTTATGTTGAGACTCACCAAATTGATTCATTTGGAGGTCAATTTGGGCAATCCAGTCCCCAAGGGCAGACAATCCCCTTGAGTTCCGGGTTACCACCGTATGGGGGGCAGTATGCCCTTTCATTATCCCCTCCGAGAGGATATCCATACGGGAGTTCACAATAGTATTCAGGTTATACTAGAGTTACATCAAGTGGTTGGGTACCTATACTACCCCAACAACCAAGGGTTGTATATTCAATCCAACAATGCGTACCTGTGTCGAATATACCTACTACACCGGCTATTGTGACAGTGTCGCAAGTTCAAACGCTGCCTGTTGTATGTCAACCTTAGATTTCTCAGGTTGTAATGCAACAGCCCCTCGACCCTGTGACTCAACCACAATCGCCAACTGGTGGGACGACACAGGTCCAAACGGGTACAATTACCCCACACCTTGGTCCAACGGTTAGTATAGCGCAACAGAACATGGCTTCACAACCGTGGCTGGTGCAATACCAACAACCACAATTCCAACAAGTATACCAAGGTTTTGAGCAGCAGATCTTTGCGAATAGTGGACAGCCGTACATTCAAAACGGTCAAAATCAACCACTTTACAATGGTCATGTCCACCAACCGTATTAGTCATACCAGCATCAACTACATTATGCTGGTATGCAAAGGCCAACTGCTCAGGCAATTCCATCATATCCTGGGTATGCTTCACCTAACCTATATCAATAGTTACCATTCGTGGCAACTTTAGAGTTACCTGATTTACACCGGTTAACAAATGATCCAATTGCTTACGCCCCTTGGTGGCCAGCGATCCCTCATAAACTTCCATCAGATATTCCTAAATTTAATGGAAATCCAGGTGAAGATCCATCGAATCACGTGATGACATTTCATCTATGGTGTTCATCAAACACCCTAAATGATGATTCGATAAGGCTTCGCCTTTTTTAGAGGACGTTAACGGGTCCAGCGGCAAAATGGTATATTGAATTGCCTAGAGCTTCGTTCGACAATTTCAGTACCTTAGCCACGACTTTTTTAACCCATTTTCAATTACCGATAAGGTATGAAATGGGAATGGAAATCCTAACCAACTTCAAACAGACAACGACCACTCACATATCTGATCATATACATGAGTGGCGACGTCGTCGTAGGATGGTAAAAACGTACGTTCCCGATCAGCTATTAGCTGAATGGTTTATCAAGTCATTACTTCTTGCCATCACGGAAGATGTGGCAAAGGGGGGAGTCGTAACGGAAGAGCAAGTTATCGCTCGTGCGTAATATCTAGACTTGGTCTATACTCAGTCTGGCACGCTCTACAACAAAATACCTGACGCCCCTAGACCAGAATTCTCAATTCCTCCTCCTCCTAAATCAAACAATGACTCTCACACTAGAGATGGCGTGACTGGCACGACAAACGTGAAATCGACAAAGGCTACGTCCAAGAAAGCCCGTAAGATTTCAGATCAAAATGCAAAAGACGAAATTCTTGCTTCGGAAGTAAATGCCATATCGACAGATAAGGGCAAAGAAACCAAACAACCAGGAAGCAAGAAGAAACAAGGCAAAGGGAAGAAGAAGAAACAGGATGAGTCATCTCCTGAAAAATCTTCTTCAAACCCTCCTTGAAATAGGAAACCAAAAAATCCATGCTACATATGCGATGAGGATCATCGGACGAGAGATTGTCCACATAAAGCTGAAGTTAAGAAACTCTTTAAGAGTTCAAAAACCTCAGCAGTATTGACTGATCCGTTTCCAAGCCGGGAACCAAACTGGTTGCTAATCAAAATGCTTCCCGATCCCAAGTGCTTATGTTGTCTATCTCAAAGCAGAAAAATGATGCTTTGGCAAGGAATAAAGATTACGGGAATCCACAGGTGTCGAATAACAAGGCTAATGAACAACCTAGTAGTTCGACAACAACTTTGACCAAAGTTGTGCCACCCATCATTCCTGAACAAATGATAAAGTCGCCAAAGGGAGTAGTGCACAAATCGACATTTAATCCTCGTGCAAAAATAGCACAGAATTATAATATAATAGAGGACCTGGCCCAATCGCCGTCCGCTATGTCGACACTTGAAGTACCGTAAAATTGCCTCTCCCAAGAGCAAGCTTTATTATCAGCAATAGGTGGGATTGACCCAATGGATTCCAATCTTGTGGCCTTTAATCATAAAGGATATGACCCTCAGTTACCAGCTCAACTAGCTTTCCTTATTCAAGTGAAAGCCCTCAACAAAACTATTCATCGAACAATTATTGATGAGGGGGCATCTACATGTATTATGTCGATGAGTTGCTGGAAAAATTTAGGATCTCCAACCTTGTCGCGGTCTGCGACGACGTTAAAAGCATTTAACGGAAGGACATATACACCATATGGTATCCTAAATAACTTGAAAGTTGAACTAGGAGGAAAAACAGTAGAAATAGATGTTGAAGTCATAGATGGGAATCTTGATTACAACATCCTACTAGGAAGACCATGGATATATGCCATGGCAGCTGTTGTGTCGACCTATTTCAGAAAGATTGCATTTCCCTCTCAAGGAGGGATTACAATCGTCGATCAGCAAAACTTCCTCCCCAATGGTTCTCAAGTTACTGGAAGCATTCCAATGATCCATGGAAGCAATCATTCGCTCCAAAATATCGGAGTAGGTCTCCTAAAAGACCCTGCCTTAATGGGTACTTTTGCCCTACCGCCTCCGAGTAATCTGGCGGAAGTGGCCACAGTGGAATATGAAACCTTCTATATCTGATGGATTTGGACTCCGAGGACGGTTCTTATCTCGTGTCAACCTCGTTAAAAAATGAAACAAGGAGTCATGAGGATAGTTCTTTTACTGTGTCAACCTCATTAAAAAATGAAACAAATCCCATTTTCAAATCTCAAAGGTAAACCTTCATTCCAACCACCGAGTTGAATGCAATGAAGCTTGGGGGGCATGCACCTCGTTTTGCGTTATTATGCTGGGGGCATACAAACTTATCATCGAGCAGTTTTAGCACATAGTTCATGCTCGTTAAAAAAAATAAACATAAGACCGAGCAAGTGTTTCAATCCGCGTTTAAGCTCGTTAAAAACTGAACTATCCTCCGGTAAATAACCACCGTGAATGTAACATTTCAGCCATTAAAGCCTTGGTCGTGTTTGCACCGTCACCTCCACTTTTCCATTGGCCGATCATTCACCTCCATTTGATTGTTTACCCATTTTGAGGAACAACTGCGACGAGTGATATCACTAGCCATCCTTGTGACACTACCGTGCTTGGAAAATTCCAACCCTTACTTAGAATCAGCTGCTACCCATTTTATCACTCGTTCCTCAAAAGATGAGTCTTCTTTAAGCTCTTTTCATTTGACTCGTAAAATATGAAAAGATTGCCGAGTTTTGGCCTTCCAGCTCGTTAAAGCGACAGGAAGTGCTATCCCTCCTCTAGATTTTAATCTTTTTGGACCTGAGGGATTATTGCACAAAAAGATCGAGCGCTTGTTTTGTTCGGCTCGTTAAAACTATCAAAAATTCATCCCTTCTGTATTGTTTTATACTTTTTTGGACTTAAGGGATTAGATGACGAAAAAGGAACTCCGGAGTTAACTTTACGTACCTTTTCAGACTCTCTAAAAATGAAAAGGAACGAGTTATCTTTGTCGTTAGACTCGTTAAAAAGATTAATAGCGACAAACTTGTCTTTAGACGAGAACGAGTTTCACTATCGCTAGGCTCGTTAAAACATAGCGATGGGTTTGCCCGAAGGGAAAATTATAGAACAAGCATATGTTATCCTCCTCAAGCTTGACAAAAATAAAGAGGTACTGGTCAGCAATGACTGGGGAAAAATTGGGAAGAAACTCAAAGAACCTTTATTGGTAGCAAGTCGCTCTTGAACATGACACTTCCACTCCATGCCTGAGTCGGGTTGGGTTGTTTCATTCACCGGTCACATCACCATGGTCTCGCCATACCATCCACCTTTGGGGTAAATGCTACCAATCCATCATATAAGTGTCACCGATATGTTCAAGAGAAGTCATCTAGAGAAGTCAACCGTGTCCCATCCACTACCATACATTATACTTCATTCTTTCATGACCGCCACCCTGAACCATATATCATCAGATCATTTTCACCTCCATCAAAATCATTTGCTCCATTCCGTGTCACTGATGTGGGATACATTAAGGCCCTCCTTTGACGGATCGCTTCTTGTCGACATCAGCTCATTATCCAAGAAGTTGATCTAGGAACACCCCCTTCAGTACTTTGAAGCTTGCATGCCTCAATGGCAAGTTTCTCACTTCCGGCGACAGGTATACATCAATGACCTTCGACCGAAAGATTTTGCGTGGTGTTCGACGCCAAGTCCTTTATTCACACCACGTGAATTGTACTGCAGTACCTTGAGGGTCATCATCCTTATCGGTGATTCCTCTCGCGCTTGTTAACAGTTTACATCATTGACTGGTAATCAAGCGATGTCTTTCCATGTTCGACTCCAAAACATTTCTCACATGGATCGACTTGTACTTAGAGTGAAGATCGGACGAGATTGAAGACCCCGGATCTAGTTTCATCCATCCGGGCTACGATATATATTCAGGAAAAATAAAGACATTGACATGTATAGCATTGCAGAACAGATAATCATCCTACCAAAAGGATGATGATTTCATCAGAATCATCGATCTACCATCAGACGATTGTCTGTCCTATGTACATAAAAATGAATTTATAAAGCTGAGCATGGGAATTCCCGCCTCATCTAGATCATGAAAACAGTATGAAAAATAATGTATTGTATTGTATCTTATTATAGGTCTCCTCCCAGCATCAAAAGAACTTCGGATCCTCCTAATAAAGCATTTCACCCGATAAACGGCCTCATACTTTAGGGGGCAACTTTTATAGACATTTTTGTGCCTTACAGCTCTAAGCATGAAATGTCCATAATCCAAGGGATCCAAAGTCCCTAAAAGTGTTGTTCCTGCCCCTAAAGGAACAAGGTCAACCAATGACAGCTTCTCCCAGAGGTTCTCCACCAGAAACTGCTCAAAACTAGTCAAATCAGGATCAATTCAGAAGCTCCACTAGCTGCCTGCGTTGCAAAGCACCCAAATACACTGGCTAGGTGCATTGCAACGCACTTGAATGCACTACCTAGGTGCGTTGAGCGGGAAATGACAAGTGGCAGAGTCATTCAACGAGGTGGAGAGACAATGGAAGCTTCCAGAATCTTCTCCAATGACACTTGCCTCACTGAATTCGACCAGTGATGAGTAAGAGGCTCTCAGTCTCCAAGTGGAAGCAAGAACTGACAGAGAGAAGCCACAAGTCAAAACATAAGTTGACACATCCTCTCTGCTTACATCTATATATGGATCCCTCATCCTAGAGATCCAGAGGCAGGAATTTTTTACTTTGCAGAGAATTGTTGTTTATTTGAGATTGAGATTAGTACATTGGGTGATTTATGCTTTGTTGGAGGAGAGGAAGGGATTCCTTTGCTGGGAGGTAGATGCTGGATCGGGACTCACTTGGTTGTATCTCCTCTTGGACTTTCTTATCATATCAATAAAATTATTTGAGTTTATCCTACATGTTGTGTATCAATGATGCTTTGTTATATTTGCATGTTTAGCTTAATCTGATCCTGAGCTTTTTATGAATGTATATCTATATCTTCGTGTAGTTTCTCTCTTCTGTGATCTTGCAGGAATTCGGTGAAGTTGGGCCGGTAAGGGAGCAGGGAGCTGGGAGCTATTGAAGAGGGGAGCGATTGGATCAACAAACTAGCGAAAGACACAGGTTAGTTACATCCTTCCTCTTCATTTGCATTTCATAAAGAAGAATACTCAAGTAGTTTTCCTTGTTTGTTGCTAAGGCACTATCACACCTTAGAGTGGGATAGGGGCGTTCTGAATAGATACTTTTCCCAACAACATGTAGGTAAAGCTTGCGTACTGGTTTAAGACTGCACCAATACAAAAATTATAAACAGAATGTTCTTATTATTAAAAGAAGACAGAGACGATTGCAGCAGGTGGTTTTCACCCACATTGGGTTTCCACCTTATATCTTGGTGTTCATGTGTGTTTCTTATGTGTGATGATCTATTCTGTTTTTACTGCACCTGGTTACTGTTTATATGGTTAATGAAGTTCTGATGCACTATTTAAAGATCCACATATGATGAATTAATTGAATCATAAGTTTGTTGGATATACTCTAGTTGCATTAAACACAGTTGTGTGTACATGCGAGTCCCCTTAACTGAAGTAGAGTATATGAATATGATTATGGAAATGAAAAATTATTGATTTTCTAATATTGATTCACCCCCCCTCTCAGTATTATTTCCAACAAAGGGTCGAATTTACTTTCAGTGCTCTGCTCTGGCTTGTTAAACAATATCAATGTTTTCTTTTTTATATTAAGTATAGCATTCATCTATGTATGCTCTATATTTAATTGAACTTAATTCTTATTCATCTCATTCACACCACAACATCTCTACGAGATCCAGTAGTTTTCCTACCTAACCCTATTTTCAGCTCTTCTTTTTATTTTAATTGATTACTGAAGACCTTATGACTCCATGCCCAATGGATATCTCTTCCATTTTACAACCAAAACTTTACAAAATCTATCTTTTCCTTTCATACCTAGCATAAAATTTAAACACTAAGATTGAAAGCCATACAGAGAGAGCCCTCCCTTAAGCTGGAAGGGCTAGAGCCCAACATTGAAAGTGATTTGTGGGTGCCTTTGTAATTTTCCTCCACAACCTAGGAAAACTATGAAGTGCTAACAAGAAGAACACAAATAATAAGATTGTATTAACAAGTGATGGCTTGTGGAGTGATCTCCTTCCTTAAGGAGTGATTGTATGGTGTTACCCTACCTCAAGGGTTTCTCTAAAGATATTAATAAAGAAGCATTTTCATTGTATATTCTTGGATCAATATTTATATTTCTTGGGCATATTTTCCATTTTCATATATTTGTAGGTCATATTTATTACACATGGGTAGGGTGTTTTATTTCTTTTTTCAATGCTAATATCAAGTTTTCACCATGATGACTACCAATTATGTGTATCCATCATTAATGGTACTATTTTTTGATATGACCAAAATTATAAATTGAAAACACGATGGTATCGGTGTTGGGTAATTTAATTGGTGGTTAAATTACTTCATTAACTGTCAACCAAGGTTCGTGTAATTGTAAAGTGAATGTGCACAATATATGATAGGAGTTCTATTTTTATTAAAATATGAAACTAAAATGTAATTTATGTGGAAGAAAAGTGTAGCTAGATTAACTCATATCATTCCTACGAACATGTTCTTTCCATCAAAATTGTTCTTTCGAAAGAAAAATAGTCTTAAAGGAGAAATCAATTGAAAGTTCTATACTATTGAGCTGAATTGAAACTTATTCTACTTGACAAGAATTAAAATTTACTCTATTGAACTGAATTAAAAATATTATTCTAATGAACAGAATTGAAATCTTAAAGTCTCTACTATATTCAACAAAAAGAAAGATTTAATCTAAGTGCTTCAAAATTATATTAAGAAATAGAACTTGAAAGTGATGATCTAAAATACAACTCTGAGGAACTACTAGTGTGTGCAGTTGTGACTGGAATCAATATGGTCATTAACTCGTAAATCTAAAACAAAACAATTGAAATAAGAAAATTAAGAATTTTTTTATTTTTATTTTTTTATTTTTTTATTATTATTATTATTTTTATTTATTTTTTCGCATATGTGAGCGCTTAACCTGTGCAAACCAATCAATGTCAAATCACGAAAAACAAAGTACTAATAGAGAGAATCTAACTATTTGTAATGGAAAAGAGACTACTCATGAAACAAATCAACAACTAAACTAACTTACAACTCTTCAGGGGGGCCTCCTGTTGAGCGTAAGCATGAAAGGACTTCAATTAATGAGTTATTCACCCATGCATTTAATCACCAAAGGAATAGAGTAATTGTATTAAAAACATAAGTCTTCAATATAAAATGGTTACAAAACTTAAAATATGTCCATTTCCTCACTCCAAGGCTATTTATAGTCTTCTTTTTAATAACAGTTTGTATGTAGGTTTTAACCCTCTACAGAAATTATCTGCAAACTAATTATTAAAATAGAAAATAAACAATGATGAGAGCATAAAACATTATAAAAAAAAATATACACAGAGATTTTCCCTTGGATCCCAAAACTGGGACTAACATATTGATTTTTCATTATATTCCTTTCAATGTTACAATACATATAGATACATGTCGAGGCATTCATAAACCCCAATCCATTAACCCTGGATTAGAACATAATCGTAGTTCCCTTGACCGGATCTACAAAATACCATGGGAATAAAACTATCATTCTTAAAACCATGTGCGAAACCCGTGCACAAAACCATATGTAGTTCCTCCCACCTAATATAGGGTCCAAACAAAAAAAAATCAGGGCACTGCCTCGAACCCCGTATAGGGGGGCTTCCTCCCCCCTCTAACCCACATGCTTCGCATGTAGGGCTATTCATGGAAAGTGTTATGAAGCCATCTCACAAAATAGAAGAAGACATAGATCAATGACTCCAAAATAAGCCTCTTCAAGGGGGAAACCTCCTTTACATTACACAAATGAACAATTTGTCGATGATACAAATGACAAGACCTCCTTTCTATATATAGGAGTCTAAGGGGTCACAATATAATCTAAGCCTACATAACAATAGTATTGTAAGGGCACAACAATAAAAATAGTGGGCTTCTATGGGGCACAATAATACAATAAGGGGGTTGGGTTGCACTAATAACAATAAGGGGCTACACTAATAGTATAGGGACTTAGCATGCCCCTCTCCTCCAAAAAAGTGTTGTCCTCAATGCTTGATTAGTTTTGGATGCTTCTATATAAAATTATCATCCTCCCATATAGAATCTTCAGTATGTAAGTTCCTCCACTTGATGAGATACTCTGAAATTGATCGATTTCTTATCTGGCAAGTCCTTGATTCCATGACTGCATCAAGTTCCAATATGTTTTTCCTTCCTTGTCAAGTTCTATAAATATTGTTTGAACTGGGATCTTGTCACCTATAACCTTCTTTAAGCACGAAACATGGAGAACTGGGTGCACTAGGGAAGATGCAAGAAACTCCAATTTATATTCCATAATACCAATATTTTTCAACACCTTGTAAGGACCATAGTACTTTGGTGATAATTTATTATCCTTCTTAGCCTGTTTGAGGAAAAAAAAATTATATGGTCGTAGTCGTAAAAACACCCAGTCGATTACATCAAAACTTCTTTTGCTGTGATTTTGATCTGCATTTTGTTTCATTCAATTCTACACCAAAGTGAGGTTATCCTTTAAGAGTTTGAGAACTTGTTGTTGAATCTTTATGTAATATTCCACTACTTGAACCTTAGAATGATTATCAAAGAACTTTTTGAGATCTGTAGAAATATATGATTTTGTTGTTTGAACCTATAGTGAACATAATTGTGAAATTATGCCCCATTGTTCTTTCATTAGAAGCTTTGTCATGCCATTAGAGGTGATTATCTTTCCTGGTTTCCTTGTGATACCCATTTATTCAACTTCCTTTCCTTCCCAAAACAATTTCAAGAAAAGTTCTTGAAAATTAAAAGCTATCGTACCCAAAGATTGTAACCATTGGACTCCTAGTACAACATCATCACCACCCATTGGAATGGGAAGCATTGGAATATTCAATACATATTCTCCCATGGATAGCTTGATATTATGGTACTTTCTAGAGAAATTTATGGTTCCTCCATTTGCAACCATCACTTGACACTCTGGTGCTGGATACAGGAAGAAATTCAATTCCTTGTCTATCTTACAATGAATAAAATTATGGGTACTACCTGAATCAATCAACACTGTTACCTTTTTCTTCTTGATATGTCCTTCTAATCTTGAGAGTTTGAGGAGTGGTAATTCTTGTCAACACATTACAAGATATGGTCGGATTCATTTCTTCTTTCTTTTGGATTGGTTCCTGGTTTATATCCTCTTCTTTTGACATTTCTTGTTCCTTTACTTCCTCCTCTTCCCAATTTGTGTAAATCAATTTCTTCTCAACACACTTATGACCTTTAATGTATTTTCTATCACATTTGTAACAGAGCCCTTTTTCTCTTTTTTCTCCCAATTGTTGTGGTGTCAACCTTGTAGGTTGTGGAAGACTAGGAGCAACAACACTTCAATATTTATAGTTGTGAGTGGTAGTATTCCTTGTTTCCATAATTTTTATTTCAACTTTTCTTGCCAACCTGAATTCCTTCTCTAATGAATCAAGTTCCCAAAGACAAACCTTATGTTGAATGTTATCCTTTAAAGTCCCTATGAAGACATCAATCATCTGCTTCTCTGGAATATCATTTACCCTTATATTCAATTTTGGAAGTCCTCAATGTGCTCTGCCATTGAACCCTTTTGTTTCATATTTATCAATTGGCTAAAGAAGGTGTTTCTCTTTGTATCCCCATAATGTGGTATCATTTCCTCCGTGAAAAATGACCAATTGACAAGTGGTTTATGAGAACAAATCCCTCTATACCATACAAACCAATTCGGTTGTAAATATAAAGATGCAGTGTGTACCTTTTGTAACAGTTTCACATCATGTAGATCAAAATGTTGCTCCATTTGTGGTATCCAAGTTACCGGATCCTTGCCATCAAACTTCCTCGCATCTATTTTTCTTTCTTTTAGGAGCTTGATCTTGAAACGACTATAACTTTGTAATTTCATATCACCAAGTTCTAAAATTGTGTCCCATGGTAGCCCTCTGAGTCATGTTATGAAACCATTTCACAAAATAGAAGAAGAGATAGATCAATGACTTCAAAATAAGTCTCTTCGAGGGGGAACCTCCTTTACATTACATAAATTAACAATTCGTCAATGATACAAATGACAGTACCTCCTTTCTATATTTAGGAGTCTAAGGGGTCACAATATAATCAGAGCCTACATAACAATAATATTGTAAGGGCACAACAATAACAATAATGGGCTTATATGGGGCATTATAATACAATAAGGTGGTTTCACTAATAACATAAGGGGCTACGCCCACGGGGGTTTGGATTGACGGTGAATGGGTGCGCTGTTAAGGCACTCCTTGCGATAGGTCACCGGTTCAAATCTCCCGTGGGTACGTAGGTTAGTCTTAATATAGAAAAAAAAAAAATAACATAAGGGGCTACAATAGTAGTATAGGGACCTAACAGAAAGAATATAACAAACACCCAACATTGTAGAGTTACAAGCCAAGAAGCTAGTTTAAAATTGAAAAGTAAGTAATTAAATCAAAATAGGAATCATGCTTCTCATGATTTGCTAAAAGAAGATCAAATCATGAGAACATTTATATTTTACATATCATAATATTTGATTCCAAACTTTTCTTGTTCATTCCCACACTTTCTTGATGATGCCACAATTTTCCCTCAAATTTTGCATAAGGTTGAAGTATTATAACCAGAGCTGACTTCTAGTTTTACCATCATATTTCTCGAACTATGCGAGTTTCCAAATTAGTGTAATAGGTGGATGTCCATATGTCAAGCATTTTCCATCTACTTATATCCTTTATTCCTCTTCAAATGCATTGGAATCTATCTAACCATGGATGTAGTTGCAGAATCTTTGGTTAGTTGCAGAATGAGTGCATTTCAGCAGCTATAGAAATGTTTTGATTAAATTTCATAAGGAAACAATATACTATAAACCATGAATGTTTGATACATTTTATTATGTATGAGCACATTTGAAGTGACCTTACAGCTTGAAAATGTAGCAAAACTATCGTGAAAAGGATGGAAATGAAGGTAATAGGATATAAAAAGAAGACAATTTAGGACTTCAACAAATTTCCCCCAAACTAGGAATTTTGCATGTCCTCATGCATCAAAACTTCAAAATTGGTAAAGCGTTATGTTCACGACACTATTTCTAAAGCTTGGATTAAAACATCCAAACTAATGCCTCATTTTCAACTCTTAACATTAAGTGATAGTGTTGGTTTCCTCACTAATATCTTTCTTTTCAATCCTATGACTTTGTTTATGAGAATGTTGTTGGTTTCCTTGAGTTCTTGTTTTTCTTATACCAGTGGCACAAGTTCAACAACATTCTATCATCTTGAGTCCTCAAAATTTCATTTTGTATTTTTATTGCCTCATTTTCTTCTTTGAGATGCATGTTTAATATTTCCAACTCATATATATCCTGCTTCATAGCATCTTCAATCTTTTGTTATTTTTTAGAAATTTCATCATTAAAGGGAACCTTCAGTAAAATTTTCTTCATATTCACTTTGTATAGGATAATTTACCTTTTGTTGTGCTCTCTACTCCATTGTTTCCACATAATCATAGATATGTTGTTGGACATGATTAATTTCAAGTGTCTTCCTGGTTGGACATGGGGCTTGATAAAATGGTGATGCGCTTTCCTCTTCATTCGTGATATGATCTCCCTCTTTGATGTCAACTATTTCAGGTGGTTGTATATTTAAATTCTTAGAAATGTGTTTACTCCTTCTTAGCTTCAGTTATGGTTCCTCTGTCTTTTGAATATTCTTTCTTTTGTTACCTAGTTTCCTCACTTCCCCATGTTATTTGTCCACTAGCTCTGCTTCTTTTATTTCTTCAGACTGCTTAATACTTGAGGTGGATGTACTTCTTCGAACACTTTTCTTCTCATTTTTCTACTTAATTTTCTCTAGAAACTTACAAAGGAGTGTGTTTTCCTCTGATTCATCTTGTGAAGCTTCCATCTATTCTCATTCATTGATGCTCAAACCCTCCTCTTCATTAACGGGCTTAGGGTTAGGGTTTGAAACTGTTTTGTGCCAACTTCTTTTAGTTTTTGTTACTACTTCCTCTTCTATAGCCTCTACAAAATGGTTTCAGACTAAAAATCTTTGCCAATTATCTCCCTTAGTCCTTAAATATGCTTCAATAAGAATTTTAATTAATGCATGATGATACAGGGCAATGTCAAAGATTTTAGAATCTTGTTGTACACTAGAACCCTTTTTATTGAGACTACAAAGTACAGAATATGGTAAATTCAACTCATTCCCATAAATGAAGTGCATAAAGAGCAAAACATGGTAGAAAAAAATTGTGCCATATCATCCCTCACAAGTTAAAAATTTATGAATGAGTAGTAATAGATCTCTCCCCTTGGTTTTCAATGCAGTGACTAGTATCCACTTTTTGAAGATGGAAGTATCCATATATGGGTTTCAAAGGGAGTCCATTATTTTTCTTTTATTTTATTATTTTTGAACCAACTCTCTATGTTTATGAGTAATTTTGTTTCTGGATTTTATAATTATCAACTTAATGTCTCCAATATTTCCCTCTACTACATCAAATTCCCATGCCAATCCTTGGTAACCTTTGTCTCATGTCCATCAAATTTCTCAAATAAATAGAACCATCCCACCTTTTGAAATTGATCTTTTAACTATGGAAATGATTAAAGAAACTTAACTCCATTGGGCTCTGATATGATGATGATCCCCATGGTGAAGGAGGAGTTTCGTTCCTAAATTGCTTCTCTCGACAAGCTGATGAAGGGATGGTCGATAAGGAAGAATGGTTTGAAGGTGGTTAGGGTTAGGCGGAAGTGAAATAAATCACTTATGGTGGTATTCAATTTGTAAGGAAACTTCTCCTCTTGTATAAATTATTGCCACGATCCTTAGATCCATTTTTATAGGATCGTTAGAATATAGGTGCTTCTGTATACAATGCAGAGATTTTGATCTGACATATAGAGATATGATGACAAAATAAGGTTATGATTGTAGGGAGTGTTATAATGTCTAAGGTTTACTCAAATTTTATAATATATGTATCATAATCATCCGATGAGTTTAGAAATATCATGTTCCTTAAATGAAAAATAATCTCACATCCTATTTGCATGCCTTCGGAGATACCTCTTTTATATTTGATGTATTTTCCTTTGTTATAGATCTTGAGTTGTCTAATGCTTGCTTAGGTATAGATTGATGTCAGATATAGAATATGAAGTCGACTACAGAATGTCAATGATTCAATGGTTTTTTCCTTTAAAAGTTTATTTTTATTGATGGAATGGAATTTTATTATTGTTGTTTCTTCCTGATGATGCTGAAGAAAACTGAGTCTCAAAAATGTTTCTTTAGTCCAAAGAAAATATTAGAAGAAAAATGGAATAACGAGGAAGTGGGAAAAGGAAAGGAATGTGAAAATCTAAATAGCTAAGAATCATTGGTTTTCAATTAATATTTTCTATATAGACATGCCAACAATGTTGCTTTTCATGTCTATACTTATTATTATTATTATTATTATTATTATGATTTCTTTTTCTTTTTTTCTTTTCTTTAATTGAGGAAAGAAAATTACAGTTTGGTTGGTATATGAGAAGAAAAATATCCTTTCTCAACCAACTTTTAATCATAATTATTTTTTAAATATTTGACAAATTATTCTCTCGTGAAAGGTTTATGATATAACCTTAGTCTATGGACGTTAGCAAGGAAGGTAATATTTTCTTCATCAATAGCCTTGATTCTAAATGCTTGATTACCAAAGAAAATATCTATCTCATAAGGACCAAGCGAGTGAGTCTGAAATTTTCCATGAAAATCTATGAATTTAGAATAAAAAGGAAGACCCCAGTCACCTGGATTGAATTTCTTAAATCTGATGAATTTGTCATGCCATTTTGATCTTTGTTGGTGGACTATGTTGGTTCTTTGCATAGTATGTTGTTGGATTTCATCTAAATCATTCAATTGTGCTAACCTTTGTTTTTCAGCTTCAGATACATAAAGGCCCAAATTTTTTTTTGTTCTTAAAGTTTCCACTTAGAATTCAATTGGAAGCAAGACTTGCTTCCCATAGACAAGATCATAGGGAGTGTGTCCAGTAGTATTCCTCCATGTGGTATGATATGCCCAAATTTCCTCTCGAATACTTTCTGCCCAATCCCTATTATGCAAGTGTACAGTTTTGGTCAGAATTGCTTCAAGTACTTTATTGGGAAATTCCACTTTCCCATTGGCTTGTGGATAATATGGAGTAGACTTATCATATTTGATCTTCTATTGTTCCATTACTTTTTGCACCAACTTGGATGTGAATTGGGTACCTTTATTTGTCAAAATTTCCCTTGGGACACCAAAACAAGTAAAAATATCCTCAAAAATAAATGTAAATACAATAATTTTAGTAGCAAAAGGAAGTGTTTTAGCTTTTACCCATTTCGTAACATAATTTGTACAAACAAGTATACACATTTTATGCTTGGATGAAGGATTGATTAGACCAACGAAATCTAGAGCCCATTTTTCAAAATCCTCTACAAGTACTTATGGTTGTAGAGGCATCTCTTCTGATGGAATGGCTTTTCCCATTCTTTGGCACCTATCACATATTTTGACATATTCCTTGGAATCTTTAAAAAGAGAAGGCCAATAATATCCCAAGAGAAGAACTTTATAAGAAGTTATTTTATCGACAAAGTTTCCTCCACATGGTTCATGATGGAAAGATTTCAATATATCTAGTACTGCATCTTCTCAAACACATCTTCAGATGATTAAGTGAGGTCTAGTTCGATACAATTATTCCTCTATCCAAGAATAAGGTGCACTGGATTTGATAACTTTCTTATTTTCTTTAGCTGATAATTGTGAGGGAAAATTTCTTGTAGGCAAATAGTTAGCAATATCTGCAGACCAAGCAGTATTAGTAGACATTGCAAAAATATATTTATTAGAAAATTATCTTTTACATGAGTATCGTTATTATCATTCTACATTCTAGAAAGGAAATGTTGGGCACGGGATCCCCCAAGGGCAGTTTTGGGGCAAAAAGCCCATATTTTGGTCCAATTTTGTAATCCAAGTGTAAAGACTCTACATTTTGTGGTCACAAAGCACGTAGATGTTAAAGAGTCATAGGGTTGTCCACCCTTATTTTGAAAATGTAATGTTTGTTGTAAAGGATCTACCCATGGTCCGCCGACCATGGGATTGTATAAATAGAGCTAAGCTCTAAGTAGTTAAAAACACAAAACGAATCAATAATCATGAAGGATTGAGCCATAGCTTTAGGGCAGAAGTCTAAGTTTGGGTCGTACCGTAGGTAGAGGCTCTGCAGCTGAGTGGGCAGAGGCCTAGAAGTCCGCAGCTAAGTGCGCGGATCCCTGTAGCTGAATGAGTAGGGTGGGTCAAGTCTGTAATTGTTCAGAATTATCAATAAAGAGAAGTATTCTACAATTTCTGCGTCTTTATTTCCTGTTTATGCATCTGGTTATGTTGAGTATGAATTTCACTTATAATTCTTATATGATGTGTGAATATATGTAATTGTGTTAGTTAAGAGAACGCAAGTAAGAACATATGTTTACGTGAAGCTAACTAAGATCTGCTAATAAGATACGTAAGACACTTAGCCTAGTTTGGAAGATATCACAGTTCGCTACCCTAGAAGTGCGAAAGTATATCAGCCCCTGGTTAGGGTTGCGTGGAAGCTGATAGTACCCTTTCATGAAGGTACTAAAGGGTGGAACAGAGGGCTAAGCAACCTGTGTGAACGTAGGTATATTCGGGATAAACCGACATCACAGCCATCTCAAGGGTGCGGAAACTTGGTTCTAGCATCCCCCCATACTTCTTCGGGTGATACTTAAGTTCGCACTCTGCGGGTTGATGCCAAAAGAGCCAGTAGTGTAGGGATTTGTTTGGCTAACTAATGTTGAACATAGGTTAGGCCCCATAACCCAACAAATGGTTCTGTTGCTAGGACTGGAATCTACATAGAGATGTGTGATGTCATATCACTGGAATCCAACTAAGAAATAAATCGAAGGCTGGTTGGACAGAAGGATTCACAAGTTTGCGGCACAGGAAAACAGAAACCCGCGACTGTCGAAAGTACAGTGGCTAGACATGTAGTTGTATACGGAGATCAAAAAATTATTTTTTGCCTCCTTTCCTACTGAGCTATATGAGTGGATCGTGCAGCTAGCAGATAGCCAAGGAAGGTGGAAACTTGATGATCCTATTATGTGGACCCCAAAGTTAGCACAAATGTTGGAAGCATCAGAGGATAAGATCACCCGCGTTGTCTATCATTGGCTCGATCACATCATAGGAGGATTTGTGACTGAATTCGCGGTCGACACCTCGTTCAGCTATAGTGAGGCAGAGCGACATTTTTTCAAAGGACCATGAGGTAAGTACGTAAAATCTTTGAATACTTGGATTAAAATGTTTTTGTGCAAAAAACGGGTTATGAAACTACCTTGATGTTCGGGACTACGCGAAGTGGAAAATTTTATAGAAATGAAGGAAATAAGGACCCAGAGCATAGCCCCTTGATTTCACCTCTACGAGGGGACGAAGAAGGGATCACGAAGGTTTCTCTGCGAAGTGTTATTCATTTGATAAGACAAGGATTTTTGCCAATACCACCTCTACCCACACCGCCTCTGTTTTCACCACCATCACCTTCAACTTCACCTGTACCACCTCAACTCCATTGCAAGTCAGTATGGAAAACATAGTGAAGTTGCCTTTGTTCAAAGGCTTGGGAAATAAAGACCCAGACAGTTTCTGGTTCGTTGTGAGGGATGTATGGGAAGCTCAAGGTGTTACAGATGATCACATAAAGAATGCAACACTAGTTAGTTCTCTGCAAGATCGTGCGCTAACCTAGTATATTAAGTACTCCAGCGATAACCCGAATTCTAGAGTAGCGGACATCCAAGCAGCACTGAATAAGGAATTTAGCAGGCCTAAATCTGAAGCACAGTTGATTATGGGATTCAAAGAGATCATGATGCTACCAGGCGAGACGCCTTGGGAACTAGATCAGAGGTTGAAATGTACAATTCCTGAAGCCAACATGAATTTAATAGATGGAAAGCATCGTGAGTGGTTTGTGGCTTCACTACTACCACACTTAAGGAGTGCGTTGTCGCAGCAGAAAATAACAACTCAGGCAGAGGCCTTGAAGATTTCCATGAGACTACATGAAAATTTGATGTAGGATCCTAATCTAGGAATCTAGCAGATCTACGTGCAATTGAAGAATTTGTGCCTTGAGATGTAAAGTCTAAAGTAGGATAGGATGGTTTAGCTAGAGGTCCATGAAGAGCTATGGTGTTTGAAATGTAAGAGCCAGGGTCATGACAAAGACCACTACCCAGCCTTCAAAAATTACCTTGCAGGAGGAGGACCAATGCCTTTAAGGCCGGAAGCTCAAGTAGGAGCTAGTGCAATGCCTACTTTATGGTGCGCTATCTGTCAGGTAGCCGGAAAACATGCCACGGAAAACGGTCACTTGCTACAGAAGTATGTGCAAGCACCGCAATAGTTGTTCTGTAAATTTTGTAGGTTAGTAGGACATGATGAGCGTACTTGTAGGAGCTATGAATTGATGATGGATGGAACTCCCGCCTACAGGGTTCAGGCTAAAACGCGGCCCCTTGACCAGAATGGAGGGATGGAATAGACAAGATTCCAGACGCGCAGACGAGGGTGAGGTGGAGGAGGACCTGGTAGAGGTCAAGGACAATTGATCTACTACAATTGCAAAGGGCCAAGACACTATGCTCGTGATTGCAATAATACAACATGCCTGTCGTGCAAGTATTGCACACTATTTGATCATGAAACAGAAGATTGTCCTACGCTGATAGTTAGGATATGTGACAAAGGTTTTTTACCACCTCCCTCGACTCAAAACCTATAGATGATGAGGTTTGAGCCACACGAGGAAGATCCGAATGTAAATATAGTGCTCCAGAGTGGAATCGTGATGGGAGATGAGAAGGGGAAACAGCCAGAAGATAGTACATGGGTTCGCAAAGCCCTGACGAAAGATGCTGAGTTCGATTTGGAGCGCGCTCGTCAAGCATTCATGGAAGATAAGAAGAGCTTTGTTGAGGCATCCACTTCAGGAAACAAGGATAAACTGGAGACAGAGATGGACCCCTCTATGCTGACAACATTCCTGAAAACATGTATGAAGTTACTGCTCAACAGTAAGACTCTGAAAGGGTTATAGGAACTTATCAATAGATGTGTTGGGACCACGCCAGGTGAACTGCGCATAGTCTCAAAGATCAGAAAGCATAAGACAAGGAAAAAGCGTGAAATGGGACTCACCACACAGATCAATGAATACAAAATGGATCAAATCATTCTGGATTTTGGATCAGATGTGAATGTACTACCGAAACAAACATGGGAGTGAATGGGGAGACCTGCGGTGTAATGGTCTTTGATTCAGCTAAGGATGGCGAATTAGCAAAAAATCATACCCATGGGGTGGCTACAGGGAGTGACCGCGGATATTGTGGGAGCGAGCATGCCAGCAGATTTTGAAATAATGGAGATTGTGAATAACAACAATCCCTACCCTACGCTCCTGGGAATTGACTGGGCTACTGATAGGAACGGGGTAATCAATCGGAAGAAGAGAAATATGATCTTTGAGAAGAAATCATTGAGTGTAATAATACCCCTGGATCCTGCTGAGGGATCGCACTATACGGAACCAGTCCGCAACTATGGGAGTGATGACGATCTGGACTGCATCTATAATATAATAGCGCAAGACCAAGACTGGGTGAATCCCACCGTGGATGGACAGATTATGTGGGATTGCGAGAGTTCCTGAACTTCGATTTCCAACGAAGAAATAAAATGATTGCAGAATTGGTTACATGGAGTAACTACACTAAATTGCAACATGGTGACCCGGTCGCGGCGCTGTGTGTCGTCAGAGGCAAGAAATCTTCCTACTTATGATGTTCTAACTGAGGTAGATACCTTTTTAGATGCATTTGAAATGGAGGTGCCAGAAAAGCAACGCTTCCAGCCCTTGGACTGGGTACTACGCGCTATGCCCGCAAGATGGTTGGGTATGCACAAGGGAAGCTTTGATGATTGGGACGAGCATAGGATGATGATGAGAGCACGATTTGGGAAGCCTAGGATGCGACTAACATACAAGTATGATGGGCAAGATGATTTTCACGTGCATCTGGCCAAATGGATGTAGGCTTATGGAGAAAAGCCTCAGCCTGAGTGGGTGCACCTGTTCTGTCATACCCTGGATGCTATCCCAATGAATTGGTATATAGAAACAAAGCTCCACCATGGGACAGGTGAATGAGATACCCTGCACGAAGGATTCATGATGATACTCAGTTCTGAGGATGGATTTGACAGCATTGATGAAGCGCTGCAAGAGGTGAAAGCAATGATCCTTAGGATACCACACGATCCTTTAGACCTGATCCAGCCTGAATGGGCTACTCAGTTGAGTCGCACGCTGGAATGTTATAATGTAACTACTGAAGAGGAGGATGAAGATCCATGGAAGATTAACATTCTAGAAACAGAAGGCCACTGTGAGGTTTAGGAACCACATATTGAGAAACCTGATATAACCACACCAGTGAAAACTAAATAGGTGAACATTGGTATGGAGGCAGAACCCAAATTGGCAAATATTGGAGACTACTGGGATGACACGACGGTGGATAAGGTCATTGAATTACTCCGCGAATATCAAGACTTATTCCTGACCAAGTTTACAGATTTTAAAAGAATAATCAGAGATCTAAGAGTTATGAAGATCACGTTAAAGCGTGACGCGAAGCTAGTCAAGCAGAGGCCTTACCGCCTAAACACGAAATACAAGGAGAAGGTCAACTTAGAGCTAGACAAAATGGTAGTAACAGGAATCATTGAGCCTGTGGAGGAATCCGATTGGGTAAGCTCAATGGTGGTGCAAGAGAAGAAGCAGGAGGATGAGATAAGGATATGCGTGGATCTCAGACAACTGAATGACGCTTGTGTCTGTGATCTTTCCCAACTCTGTTCACAGATGAGGTGTTGGACAATGTAGGTGGTCAGGAAGCATACTCTTTCATTGATGGGTTTTCTGGGTACCACCAAATCAAAATCATGCTAGAGGATAGGAGCAAGACAACCTTCGCGACTGAGTGGCATTGCTTTCAATATATGTCGTTTTCATTGAAGAATGCGCCTACTATATTTTCAGGCGTGGTTGTTGCAGAATTCAAGGAATTTATTAATAAGTTCCTGGAGGTCTATTTTGATGACTAGATTGTATTTAGGCTAGTTAAGCACCATGTAGCAAGCTTGCGCTTAATGTTGGATACCTATCGAAGATACCAAATCGCGCTCAACCTCAAGAAGTGTCTGTTGTGTTGGAAATAATACTGAGAGGGGGAGGGGTGAATCAGTATTATTAAATCAATAAAACTTTTTCATTTCCATACTTAGATACATATACGCTACTTCAATTAAGGAAACCCGCGTGTATACACAACTGTGTCTAATGCAACTAGAGTATATCCAGAATACTTATGATTCAGTTAATCCATTAAATGTTGATCTTTAGTTAGTGCATCAGAACTTCATTAACCATATGTACAGTAAAATAGAACAGATCATCACCCACAAGAAGCACACATGAACACCATGATATAAGGTGGAAACCCAATGTGGGTGAAAAACACCTGCTACAAGCCATCTCTATCTTCTTTTAATAAGAAACTTCATTTTACAATAGTTCTGAACTGGTGCAATCTTATACCAGTACACAGGCTTCTACCTGCAGAGAGCTACAACCCTCTCTCTTTTTCCAGACTCTCCTGGATGGGAGCTACAACCCCCTTAGCTCTTGTACTAGCGGATCCATTTACTAGTACGTAGGTGTTTGCCTACCAAATGCTCCAATCTTCACTCATTCTCTAGCTGCTACTAGAAGGGAGCTACCACCCCCTTTGCTCTTGTACTAGTTGATGTACTAGTACATAGGCGCCGGCCTACAATCTCCTTTCATCCTCCAGGGACCACATTTCATACATTTTCAGACTGGATACTCCTGAAGCACAACACTATAATCTGAAGGCCACATTTCATCCAATTTTCACACTGGACCCATCAATATCATTGAAGCACAAAAACAATCAATACTAGCATCATCAATCTCTGAATCACCCAATACTGAATCACTGACACCCTGTCAACAAAATGCAGTCACCAGAACAAACAGAGAAGAACACTAAACTTTGCAACAATATTTAGAACCAACTGTATCATCAAAAGCATGCATCAAAGTGCATACACTACTTGGAAGCGCTGAACCAGTGTGTATACGCAACTTGACCAAAGTGAACCAGCGTATATATCATCAATTACTTACTTATAACTGGATGCACTTCCTAACTTCAGACATATCCAGATTATTACATATACAAGGATAATATGTGTGTTAGAAATCAGATCTAGTCCATCAGATCACATAAATATGAGTCATTATGATCCTGATCCATTATTAGATCTCATCCATCAACACTGAGGCTAAACACAATCAACCAAAATAAATATGCAGAATACTGACACCATTAAACAGTCATCAGAACTCATCAACAGCCAAAACCACCTGTAACTTCAAACATCATAGCTCAAATGGTATACGCTACTACAATGAACCAAACCCGCGTACATACACACTTTCACCAAAGCCAACCCGCATATAGATCTATAAATATTCAATCATGACTTGCAGCTATTTCAAACTTAAATTATACCCAATTCAGAACATTACATGCATCAGAATACAGATCTATAATAAGCATAATCAACCATATAGAGATAGTTCATTTCAAACCATTTGATCCCGATCTATGCTTAGATCTTGTTCTCCATCAACTGATGAGATCCCTCCTTAGCTCAGATCAAGCAATGCATCATAAACCCATATCTTGCATACTGGATCTCATCCTTCATCAGATATTCAAGACTTTTTCGTTTGCAGTTGCCTAATGATCCTCTTCTCCTTTTATAGTCTTAGGCCTTGCTCAATACCATGGTCCAAAACCATAACAAACCAATAACATGGACCCAATATTTGGGATCAACACATCTGACGAGATACTATGGTCCAAAACCATAGGTTCAAATACCAAGGACTAACTACCATGGACCAAAACCCAATGTACGCGCCTTCTCTTGCATGAAAGTGCATGTATACGCATACACGCCTTTTGATCGATGATCCCGCGTGTATACGCGTCTCTGTCATGATGAACCCGCGTATATATATTTTCTCTTCATTCTTGTAGTCTGATCATCAAATCCTTGCTGCTGACTTGCTGTACTATGATCTGTCATCTGTGTGATTTGCCATCAAGGACAACACTTGTCTCATAATGCCAACAATCTCCCCCTTTGGACTTGATGGCAAAGCTAACTTTCCATACTGAGAACTGTCCATGCATTCAATCACATCTGATATCTCTTCTGTAGATTCATCTAGTTATATGTAAGTGAGTTGTTCTTCTATGAGTGGGTTGCCATCAAGTACAACACATGCATCATAATGCCAACAATCTCCCCCTTTGGACTTGATGGAAACAACACCAAATCACTCTCCCCTTTGACATCAAGGACAAAGGGTGGACCAAGATATTCTCTTTCCTTGATAAACATTCCGCTGACCATACTCCCCCTGAGTACCTGCTGAAATCTCTGAATGAGCTCCCCATTTGTATATGTCAAGGTGTACCAATCTGTCCATGCTCCCTCTTAGTACATGCTGAAGTCTCTGCTCTGTTGAAGTGTGTTGTTCATGCTCCCCCTGACTGTAAGCAAGGTCTGCAAAAAGATGTTCTACAAGAAGAACATGACTCTATCATAAATGACCTTCCTATCACTAAGGACTCATACATACATCCATCTCCCAACCAAGTGGGAATTGACTCATCTAGACAACCAAGTGGGGATATATCAAGGATTACCCATGATAACACAAGAGTATAACATCATCCCTCCCAGGCATAGTGGGGAAACCAACATAGGCCATTACATGACCTTGATAATAAAAGAAATACATGACTGAAATATTTCATCATCCTTCCTATGCATAGAGGGGGTACAAATTACATCAGAAGAGATTTCATCAAATGACTACAATAGATAGAGACACACTATTACATCATGACTCTTGATATGACCTTTACATCTTAATAAGACCATGATAGTCATCAGCAACTATCATACACAATGTATGATCTGCTCCATAAGCATCTGTCAACTACAACTAGACCAGTAATCATTTTCTCCCTCTGCACCTGTTCCAGATGGTCTCTGTTAGACCCATAACAGACTCTCTTCAACCAGAGTCTGGCCCACTGATTTCCAAAATATACGCGACTGTATCCACAGAAACATGCGTATATACGTGGATGTATCTCATAAAACTCGCGTACAACCACTTCCAGATTAGCAACCTGTAAATGTTTTGTAACAAGGTATGTCTGCATATAGATATTCACATTAATCATTTGTGAAAAATACCATAGTCATCTCATCATCATCAAGATCTGCATGATCCAAGTATCATTACTTTGGGAACATCTGCATCAATCAACATATGTAAGTATCAACCTATCCTCATATAGTTAAGAACTCATAATCATCATGTCTCCAACAATGCAACTTTGAGTAATCATTCATGTATCCAGCACTATGTATCTTGAGCTCAAGATCATTTGTCAAGACTTCTTTATATCATCAACATCAACAATTCTCATCCACATGGGCACCAAGAACTATAGGAATCCTGTATCACAACTGTATTATATGATCTTTATGCATATGACGACAACAGCATATGAGTGACTCATCATCAAGTAATGAAGTTGTGTATTCAAGCTTTGTACTTATCCTTATCCTTATGAAGATCACCATATAAGCATCATATATGCACCATCTAAGAATCAATCCACAAATATGATCTGAACATCAACTATGTAATCCCAAGAATCATATGAGATTTTATCATGGACAACTCATAACCACATCATAGCAAGATATATCATTTAGCCATATAAGCATCATCACCAAGGACTATTAACCATAATGCCAACAATGCATTATTAAAGGAATATGCTCCCCCTCAACTTGTGTCATTTGTTTACTGTTAGATCTGATCATGCATATATCAGCAATAAGCATCAAGTTAGGATCAAAACACTTCTAAACATCTTACAAGTATCAAGACATTTCCACACATCATTAGCAGATTGTAACCATTATGAAACAGAGCAAATAATAGACTATATCAGACCCTTTTTCTGAGCCTGTCCCTACTACTTTTCCTCAGACTGACATATACACGACTGTGCAGTGTTTAACTCGCGTATATACGTGACTTCCCTTTAAGAAACTTGCGTATGAGATTCAGGACACTGAAGTTTTATACTTTTAGCTCCCTCTGAGTCTGTTATGTCTGTGTTGTGCTGTGTCTGAGTACATTGTGATGTGCCACATCTTTCTGACTGTACTTCCTTCTTCTTCCATATCTTCAAGTGTGATGATGTTTTCTCCTTTTGGTGTGATGTTCGTACTTTGTTCCTGCATTCCTTTGCTATATGTCCAAGCTTGTTACATGCATAACATCTTACATGTTTCATATTCCTGCTGTAGCAATCAGCAGCTTTGTGACCAAACATATTGCAAGAAAAATAATATCCATTAAAGTACCTGGAACGTGATGATATTTCTGTGTGGTGGTCTTGACCCATTCTACTTCTGCATCTGGCTGCAACATGTCCAAGATTATGACATACATAGCATTCAACATTATTCATCGGAGGAGTAGAAGAATTCCTTTGAAGAATTTCTTTCCTTGGTTGTTGATGGGGTTGACCTCTCATCTCTTTGTTGAGCATTTTAGATTTTGCATTAGATTCCCTTGTCTTACTAGATTCTTCTTCAACAAATTCATGAAAACCAAGACCAGTTTTGATAGCAGGAGACCTTTGATTGCTAAGAATATCATCCAAGATCTTAGTACTATCTTGAAATCGTAAGAGCTTATCTTTTTCTTCTAATTATCTTTTAGATTTTGCTCTTCCTTTTCAAGATACTGCTTCTTCACATTTTCTTCAGTTTTTATTCCTTCTTTTAACTGATGTCTTAGTTCAATAACTTCATTTTCATGAGCTTGGAGTAGTTCTTTATTCTGCCTCTTTGATTCTTCAAGATCTTATTTTAGCAGGTGGATCGTGGCTTCAAGACTTTCATAGTAACTGGATCTATCTCTGAGTTTCTTGATGGTTGTGCTCCTTTCATTGACTTCATTTCTTAATGATGTCACTTCATCTTGCAAATTTTGACATTGATTTTCCTTGTCCTTGAGTAACTTCCTTACCTTGTTTCCTTCCTCTAGTTGAGCTTTTAGTTTGGTAGCTTCTTCTTTGAAGGCACATTCCCTTTTGTTCAATAGATCTTGTTGTTCACTAATTTTGTCTGTAAGCCTTCTAAATACTGCCTCTATTTGATATCTTTCTTGCTAACCCATAAGAGAAAATTCAGTTGCTTCGCTATCACTTTCATCATCTTTGCATGGATGGAAACCAGAGGATAACAAATTCATACCTGATATATCTTGTTCATCTTCATTCTGAAGTGATTCTGAACCTGGAGTGCTTCTTCCACATAATCCCCAATCGATGCTCCCACTGTCATAGACTTTCTGAGATGTCTTCTTCTTCTTAGGTGCTTTCTTCTTAAGCTTCTTCCCATTGTTCCACGGATCTCCTTCAAGCGATCAAGCTTCTACCAAAGGGCCTGCTCTGATACCAATTGTTGGAAATAATACTAAGAGGGGGGGGGGGGGGGGTGAATCAGTGTCATTAAATCAATAAAAAAATTCATTTCCATACTTAGATACATATACGCTACTTCAATTAAGGGAACCCGCGTGTATACGCAACTGTGTCTAATGTAACTAGTGTATATCCAGAATACTTATGATTCAGTTAATCCATTAAATGTTGATCTTTAGTTAGTGCATCAGAACTTCATTAACCATATGTACAGTAAAACAGAATATATCATCACCCACAAGAAGCACACATGAACACCATGATATAAGGTGGAAACCCAATGTGGGTGAAAACCACCTGCTGCAAGTCATCTCTATCTTCTTTTAATAAGAAACTTCATATTACAATAGTTCTGTACTGGTGCAGTCTTATACCAGTACGCAGGCTTCTACTTGCAGAGAGCTACAACCCTCTCTCATTTTCCAGACTCTCCTAGATGGGAGCTACAACCCCCTTAGCTCTTGTACTAGCAGATCCATTTACTAGTACGTAGGTGTCTGCCTACCGAATGCTCCAATCTTCACTCGTTCTCTAGCTGCTACTAGAAGGGAGCTACCACCCCCTTTTCTCTTGTACTAGATGATGTACTAGTACGTAGGCGCCGACCTACAATCTCCTTTCATCCTCCAGGGACCACATTTCATACATTTTCAGACTGGATACTCCTGAAGCACAACACTATAATCTGAAGGCCACGTTTCATCCAATTTTCACACTGGACCCATCAATATCATTGAAGCACAAAAACAATCAATACTAGCATCATCAATCTCTGAATCACCCAATACTGAATCACTGAGACCCTGTCAACAAAATGCAGTCACCAGAACACACAGAGCAGAACACTGAACTCTGCAACAATATTCAGAACCAACTGTATCATCAAAATCATGCATCAAAGTGCATACGCTACTTGGAAGTGCTGAACCAGTGTGTATACGCAACTTCACCAAAGTGAACCAGCGTATATATCATCAATTACTTACATATAACTTGATGCACTTATTGACTTCAGACATATCCAAATTATTACATATACAAGGATAATATGTGTGTTAGCAACCAAATCTAGTCCATCAAATCACATAAATATGAGTCATTATGATCCCGATCCATTATTAGATCTCATCCATCAACACTGAGGCTAAACACAATCAACCAAACTGAATATGTAGAATATTGACACCATTAAACAGTCATCAGAACTCATCAACAGCCAGAACCACCTGTAACTTCAAACATCATAGCTCAAATGGTATACGCTACTACAATGAACCAAACCCGCATACATACGCGCTTTCACCAAAGCCAACCCGCGTATAGATCTATAAATATTCAATCATGACTTGCAGCTATTTCAAACTTAAATTATACCCAGTTCAGAACATTATGTGCGTTAGAATATAGATCTAGAATAAGCATAATCAACCATATAGAGATAGTTCATTTCAAACCATTTGATCTCGATCTATGCTTAGATCTTATTCTCCATCAACCGATGAGATCCCTCCTTAGCTCAGATCAAGCAATGCATCATAAACCCATATCCTGCATACTGGATCTCATCCTTCATTAGATATTCAAGACTTTTTTTATTACACTTGCCTAATGATCTTCTTCTCCTTTTATAGTCTTAGGCCTTGCTCAATACCATGGTCCAAAACCATAACAAACCAATACCATGGACCCAATATTTGGGATCAACACCTTTCATCAGGATTCAAAAGCATATTGTAAAGTGTGTGATGTATGTCAAAGAATAGGTAGGCCATCATGGAGGGATGAAATGCCTTTGAATCTAAAAATAACGTTGCAACCATTCAAGAAGTGGGCAATAGATTTTGTAGGACCCATTCAGCCTCAAGGGAAGACATGCATGAGGTACATTATCACTGCAACATAGTATTTGACTCATTAGGTAGCAGCTGGTGAAGGATTGCACGGGCACGACTGCCATGAAGTTTCTATTTGAGCATGCATTGACATGATTTGGATGTCCAAATATCTTGATGAGCAATCGAGGTACGCACTTCTTGAATGAGACGATCAGCACACTAATGGAGGAATTTCAGGTGTATCGATAGAAGATCACACCTTATCACACATAGGCTAATAGGACAGTGGAGGCATTCAACAAAGTGCTCGAAACCACGCTGACCAAGGTTTGCAATGCTCAGTGAAGTGGTTGGGACCTATGCATACCTGCAGTGTTATGGGCTTATCAGACGACATGCAAGAAGTTAATGGGATAGACACCCTTTAGGTTGGTATACAAGGTTGAAGCGGTGATGCTTGTGGAATACATCATGCCTGGTCTATGCATAGAATCACTCAGGTATGACGGATCGCGGAGCCCTAGAAGAGAGGCTCACGCAGCTGGATGAGCTTGAAGAAGAGCAATTTTTGGCTAGATTTCACCAACAGGTCCAAAAGCAACGTGAAAAGGTGTGGCATGATCGACAGATCAAGTTGTGCACATTCAAGGTAAATGATTTGGTTTTGTTGTATGATAGTAAGTTCAATAAATTCCCTGAAAAATTTAGGATGCACTGGTTAGGGTTGTATGTAATTAACGATATTACCAACGGTGGCGCGGTCCAGCTGGTTAAGTTAAATGGAGAACCCTTCTTAGGAAAGGTGAATGGAAGTTGATTAAAGCCATACACAGGTGGCCCAACCATCTGACTAGGTGACAGAAGCACTGTCTTAGCACTCTAGGTAGCTGAAAGGAGGCGCGGGAATATAAACTAAACTGGTCAGGTTGGGGAGTTGCGCAATGTCAGGACTGCGTGAAGCAGCGAAGTGTCACAGGGTCCATGATAGCACGAAGACAACTATGCTAGCATGTAGGTCTACTGGAAAGTGACAGTTAAAGTCACTATTCACGATTTGTTGGTCGGTTTGAGGCTAAATGGAGCAGGCGGTAGGCATTTAAGGCGATATTTATGAGCTAGATTCTTGAAAATCTTCCATCAATCTAGCATTAATGGGTTGAATGTGGGAGGAATGGTCGAATTCGAATTCAAAAGGCCCTATAAACTACAAGTGGTTGTCCAGCGAAAAACACTTGGCATTTTAAAAATTCAGCTGTTGCGCTATCAAGTGTGTATGAACCTTTCAAATTTTGAGGCTTTAAGAGCAAGTTCAGTGTTTGAAACATTGTCGAAGGAGACGCAAGACCTCCTGACTAGAATGACGTCGACACCTGAGGAAGTCACGCAGGAAATTTCTGTAGTAGATGCCCCAGAGAGTGCTGGAGTGATAGTTGAGGTCCCTAAATCACCCAGAACACCAAGACCTAAGAAGGATAAGCAAGCTATGATCCTGGTTTGTGTCTCACCAAGAAACCCACAGAGGACCAAGCTTACCTTGCAAAAAAATGGGAAGGCCATTAATCTGGAGGTCGACGACGAAGAATATGAAGAAATCCTGGCGAATGAGGAGGACGTGGAAATGGAAGTTGAAACCTAGGGTTCAGACCCTATTACCCGGTTACCAAAATATGTTCCTCTGTGCAAGGGTAAACCAAGGTGTCGAAGGACATAGATGAGAGCAAGATCTCTCTGCAAACTCCACTACTCCCAGATGACATCATTTTTTAGGGGCCACACTTGGGGTGAGTTCCTGTACTGAAATTTGAAGATTGGGACCTCGTGGATCATGAGAAATTTCCACATTTAGTGACTAAGCAGCTAATGCACCAGTGGATTGACACGACGGCCAAAACGATTGAATTGGAGCCATGCACATTGCTCAAGGGTGTAGAGAAAGATGGGTTCTTAAACCCACTCTGGGTGCTACATTACCACTACGCCCCAGTGACCATCTTCGTCACCAGGTAGTTGCTCTGCTTGGTGCATGATGGGTGTTTGTGTCTGGAGGAGCCCATTCCCATCACAAACCACTTGATTCATCAGATCACATGATTGCCTTACTCAAGGGAGGATCCAACCAATATATCAGAAGGAAAAGGTGGCGAGTTTGCCCTCGTGGAAGCGATCAAGAAGAAGTTCAAGTTGGAGAAGAAGAAGCAAAGATATGCCATCTCCATCATTAACAACCCTGCAGTCAAGGTTGCAACATGAATTTTAGCAGGAAAACTGATGCGGAAGTCCCTCACGGATGAGGTGCCCGCATCTATGATTACACTTGCAACCCAATGCACAGAAGGAGTCGAGTTCAACTAGGCAAACTATCTATGCGGTGAGTTCCTCGCAAACTATCGCAAGGCACAGGATCAAGGAAAAATGTTTCACTACATGTGACTCCTACTACTAATCGTACTGGTGGCATGGGAGCTTCCAGAAGATAGCCAATTCCCTTCGGTCGCGCTGGACCTTCCAGAGGCAGTGAAGTACGCTTCATTGTGGGTGACCAGTGATGCGCAGCGTATCAAAGAAAGTAAGATCTTTTGGGTCTTAATGGAGATGAGTATCTGGATGGGGATCAATCATAAGCCATGGTTGTCGCCCACAGTATACGCCAGTTTGCATAACTTTTCAGAGTTCAAATTAAATTTCCACCATGTGTTTATTAGGGCATGGAAGGACCCCACAAAGACATGGCATAAATTATTGTATCTGGTGACTGATGATGTAATTTTCACAATCCTTGAGTCTTGGCCGCTGGAGTGGCACCCTCCAGCTGACTCCGCGGTGGAAACGAACAAGTCCACCACGTAGCGCAAGAAGGAAGAAACAAATCTCTGAATGGCACAACTGGTGAAGAAGCATCGAAAAGAGGAAGCAGAGGCTAAGGCCCAGGCAGCACGCAACACCGCGAAATTGGTGAAACAACAGAAAACAAGAGGAGAAGAGCGTGAAGGACAAAAGCCACCTTCACCCGAAACTGAGGCAGAAACAGAGATAGAACAAGGTGGCACGGACCCACTGACGACGTCCACCCAACTCAAGCATCCGCGACCGCAAGAGAAGGCAGTGCCACAAAAGAAAACCAAAGCATCGAAGACATTCTTCAACCCAATCATCCTCACTGAGGGGGATTTGCATGATCTCAAAGAAACAGTGAGGGATGTCACCGCAGAGGCCATCCAATAGTTTAAAGAGCAGCAACAATTGGTATTGGGGGCTCTCTGGATAGAGCTGCGAGAGTTGCAGGTTCACACTCCATAGGCTGGCATGGTGTCGACCAGCCTCTCAATCGACACTTTAGCTGCCGAGGAGATGTTGTGCACAAGGGTCACCAACATAATAGTGCTACCAGACAGGGCACTTACTACAAAGAATGAGGCTGATAGGCCCATGGTTAGCAGCTTGAAAGGGGTAGGATTGAATATGGTCGTGCTCCCTCGAGAGACGCTCTACCTCTTGCAAGATGGAGTCACCACGAAACTTCGGGCCCGGGAGAGTGGCGCTCTACAGGTGATGAGTGAGTAGCGCATCAACATTGAGCAGTTGGGCCTGTAGCGCAATGAGGCAATGGAGCAGAATAAGAAAATTATGCAGGTAGTGGAGGAAGCCTGTCGGATGGTCTCGGAGTTGGACATTCAAGCCGAAGAACTAGTGGAGGCGCACGTCTGTAAGTTGGCCACAAGGGTGCGTGATGCTCGAGTATAGATGGCCAGGATTCAGCTGGAGCTAAACCTGTAAATTGCAGAATTTCAACTGAGGGCTCAACCTTAAACTCCACTAGAATTCAAGGAACATTGTACCACCACTGTTGCAACAACAATAGTGGCGGTTAACAGTGCAGTGGCAGACTGCATGCATCCTTTTGAACAGTCATTCAAGGTCCTAACCACCCTAAAGGAGGACCTGAATGTAGAGCAACTGGACACAGAAGTGTGTGAGCTACAACAAAAATATGATGAGGTCAGAGGGACTACACAGACGTTTGCCCTTACACAAAGTCTCCCACAGATGCAATTGGCAAAGCCACTCAAGGAACAGGTGGATGTCACTCAGCATAAAGAAGCATGCTTACAACCATGGATAAATGAGGCTTATGTGATCACAGCCTCCACTGAGGGAAAGCTTGCATAACTGCAAATAGCTCAGTAGAAGATTCAGGGCAACAATTCAACAACAGTCACTAAGCAGCGAGTGGAATAAGTCCAGCAGACGACCGCTTAGTGCACTACCGAAATTGCAGTGATCCAAACAGAGCTGGGAGGTCTTCACGCTAAGATCTCCGTACCTACAAAGTGACTCAAGGGTGAGTCATGATGTTTGTGTTGGGGGCTTGTTGGGCGCGGGATCCCCCAAGGGTAGTTTTGGGGCCAAAAACCCATATTTTGGTCCAATTTTGTAATCCAAGTGTAAAGACTCCGCATTTTGTGTTTGCAGAGTGCGTAGATGTTAAAGAGTCATAGGGTTGTCCGTGCTTATTTTGAAAATGTAATGTTGGTTGTAAAGGATCTACCCATGGTCCGCGGACCATGGGATTATATAAATAGAGCTAAGCTCTATGTAGTTAAAAACATAGAACAAATCAATAATCATGAAGGATTGAGCCATAGCTTTAGAGCCGAAGTTTAATTTTGGGCCATAACATAGGTAGAGGCTCTGTAGTTGAGTGCGCAGAGGCCTAGAAGTCCACAGCTAAGTGCGCGGACCCCTGCAACTAAGTGCGCAGGGCGGGTCAAGTATGTAATTGTTCGGAATTATCAATAAAGAGAAGTATTCTACAATTTATGTGTCTTTATTTCTTGTTTATGCATCTGGTTATGTTGGGTATGAATTTCACTTATAATACTTATAGGATGCACGAATATATGTAATTGTGTTAGATAAGAGAACACAAGTAAGAACATATGTTTACGCGAAGCTAACTAAGATCTGCTAATCAGAGAAGTAAGACACTTAGCCTAGTTTTGAAGATATTGCAGTTCGCTTCCTTAGTAGCACGAAAGTATATCAGCCCTTGGTTAGGGATGCGCAGAAGCTGATAGTACCCTTTCGCGAAGGTACTAAAGGGTGGAACAGAGGGCTAAGCAGCCTGCATGAAGGTAGGTATAGCCAGGATAAATTGACATCACAACCATCTCAAGGGCGCATAAGCTTGGTTCTAGCATCCCCCCATACTACTTCGAGTGAGACTTGAGTCCACGCTCCGTGGGATGATGCCGAAAGAGCCAATAGTGTAGGGATTTGTTTGGCTAACTAACGCTGAACCTAGGTTAGGCCCCCACAAGCCAATAGGAAATCAACAATCATGTTTGCTTTTCTTGCCCTGTCTGAAATAGTAATATTGAATTCCTGTAACAACAATAGCCATCTAGTAATTATGCTATTAATAATTGGTTTATTCATTAAATATCTAATAGTAGAATGATCTGTATGAATGAAAGTTTCATAACCAGTGATGTAATGTCAAAATTTATTACTAGCATGCCAAATAGCTAAAAACTCCTTTTCTGTTACAGTGTAATTTAACTTTGTAGGAGTCAAATTTTTACTTTTGTAATAAATAGCATAAGTTAGATATTTTTTTTCCATCATAACTCCTAAAGTTTTATTTAAAGAACCAGTTAAAATATGAAAAGGAAGAGACCGATTATGTCCTCTTAATATTGGTGCTTCAATGATTTTCTGCTTCAATTATTCAAATTATTTCTGACAATCAAAATTCCAAACAAAATCCCATCTTTTGTAAGGTGTTTGAAAAGTGGAGAGGCTATTTTTGTGAAGTTTTCTCTGAATCTTCTATAATAACTTGTAAAAAAAAGAAAAATTCTAACATCTCTTTGACAAGTAGGAACTGAAATTTTAGAAATTATTTCTACCTTAGATGCATCCACCTTAATTCCATCACCTGAAATATGCCTAAAACAATTCCTTCGTTAAACATCTTAAAATATTTCTCATGACTAAATGAAATATTTGTTTCCTTACACCTAATGAAAATGTTTTCTAGTTTTTCAAGGGCGTCTTCAAAAGTATTTCCATAGACAATGAAATCATCCATGTAAACTTGTACACAATCATGAATTAGATTATAAAATATACCTAACACTAATCTTTGAAATGTTTCAGGTGCATTACATAACCAAAAAGGAAGTTCCCTATAAGCATATGTACCCCATGGACATGTAAAGGTTGTTTTATCTTGATCTTTTGGTGCTAATTAGATTTGGTTATATCCACTGAAACCATCAAGAAATGAAAAATATTTCTTCTCTGCTAAGATATTTAGTACTTGATGGAAGATGATATTTTAAAGTAGCCTCATTCAATTCCCTATAATTTATCCACACTCTCCATTTTCCATACTTATTTGGAAAAATCACCAAAGGTGAAACCCATTGGCTATTTAATATCGGATAAATGAAATTCACTTTACGTAGCTTTTGTAATTCCTCTTTAACAATTTCTCTAAGATTGGGATTCATCCTTCTCTAAGGTTGTATAACTGGTTTGGAATTTTTTTAAATTTAAATGTTATGCATACATGTGTTAGGATCAATTCCCTTCATATTAGTATATTCCCATCCACTATGAAAAAGAATGTTTTTGTAGCATCTTTATCAATTGTCTCTTTTGAAATTCTTCTAGGTTATTATTAATCTTTTTTTTTCCTGGAAAATTTTCTGCTGAGTTGCTAAACTTTTCCATAGAATGTAAAGCCATTTGATGATATGATAAATATTCAGTATTACATTTCTCTTGAAAACTTTGATCTTGCTCACAATATGAAGAAAAATTATTATTATTCATTAAATTTACCAATTGATCTTCCTCATCTATTTGTGAAACAGTAAATATTGGTTGAATGTCATCAAAGTCTTCATTATCATCATCTATCCAAACTTCACTTTCTACTTCCGTTATTGTTTCTGCAGGTGGGTGAAATGTGAATTTCTTAGTAGAGCTACCATAAAAAATGTACATATCAACAGATCTACAACTTATGAATGCATTAGTTGTAAGTAGCCAAGGTCTACCAAGGATCAATGGATGACCTCCTAAATGATTCTTGGGAGTAAAAATCATAAAATCAATAGGATATTCCCATGAATCTAGAGACATAGACACATCTTCTAATATACCATCTAGTTTGATAACATATCTATTAGATAAATGTAGTAAAATTAGGGTACATTGAAGATTCGAAAGCTTTAATTGATCCATAGTTTGTTTAATCAAAATATTAATGGACGCTCCTAAATCAATCAAGGTGTTTGGTGTTTCAATATTGTTAATGTGGATTTTTATAGTAGGGTTACTAGGATCTAGATATTTTTGGACTGTTGGTTTCCCCATCATAATATCTGCAATATTTCCTACCAATTGAATTTTCTTGAAATCCTTTATTTTTCTTCCCGGTTTTTTAATGCACAGCTCCTTGATTATTTTTGCAAATATAGGTATTTACTTTATAGCTTGAAGTAAAGGAATTTTGACGCAAATAATTTTTAATTCATCTAACATATCCTATTATGGTAAAACAATTTTCCTTTCTATTCCCTTCTTGATTTTGAGACTTTTAGGAAAATGAGGATTTTGTAGGGAAACAGAAGGTTGTTCAACTAGAGGAATTGTAGAAGCTGAATTTATTTGGTTGTGTTCTAATTTTGTAGGAACATCTTACTTTGCAGGAATATTTTCTTGATTAATATGTGTTTTGTTTTTCAGGAACCTTATCCTCTTTAAATTATTGGATGTCAATTAGTGGTGATTTCGTTTGCAAAAACCTACTAGATCTAAGTTGGACATCATTTAGACTTGGTGGGGCTACCATATAGGCTTGAAAATTTTGACTCTCTACATTGTAGATAGTTTGTTAATTTTTATTATTTTGATTTGGAAGTGGTTGAGCATGTAGTTGATTGAATTTCTGAGTAAATGGAGTAGATGGTAATGAAAGTGGTTGATTTGATGGTTATGCTTGAAAATATGGTTGAATTGATCAAGGAGGGTAGTAATGAGGTTGGTATGGGGGATATGGTTGTTGTACTTGAGGATAATGGGGATTTATACCATAAGAATTCTACCAAACTTATGCCTGTGATGGATTTTGATGTTGGGATGGCCAAGGTTGCCAAGGCATATGTGCATTCCAATTGCTTTGTGGTTGTGCATATGATTGATATTGAGTATTAGGACCTTGTGTCATACCTGTTTGTTGAGACTTCCATGGTATTTTAGAAATAAATAAAAGTGATTTATCTTAACTTGGTACAACTTCATCCTAAAATACAACCATAATCCTATGTATTGAAGGAAATTCTTTTGTATCATGATTTTCAACACATATGACACATATCTCTATACTAGCAAGAGGACATTCTCTTAAAGCATGCTTTTTCCTACACCTAGGACAATAAAATAGATAATGCATCATTCTTAGATTTTTTTCTTGTTTGGTATCTTTAGAGTATCTAGTTGTTCACTAAAATTTCCAAGGATATCTATTTTAAAATTATCAAGAAAAATTCCTAATTCTGCTCTACTTATTGTTCTAGATGAAAATTTTCTGACTCTTGACATGGCTAAATCTCTTTGATTCTTACCATATCTAGCCTTACCTCTTGAAATATGCTTGCACAAATCACATATTTCATAAAATGATAATTGGGAAACATCTCCTTTTCCCATTAAATTGAGAAGATCAATCCACTCATGTATTATAACTTTTAGCAAAATAATTTTCAATGTCTCCTCATCTAAATTGTGCATCTTATCCCTTTTGATATTGTAGGTAAATATTTCCACTAAGTCTTAAAGGCTTTCATTCTCCTTTTGCATCATATTAAAAACTTCATCCTTAAGGTTACCATGCACACAACAATCTTTGTTATTTTCTAGGAATACTCTCTTCATTTCACCTGATGTTCTCATAGAATGTGTTCCTAGACCCATAAACCATTTAATGGCTCCATATTTTAAAGTATCTAGAAATAGATTCAATTTTTTAGTATCAAGTAAATAGTCATAGGATCTACATAATACTTCATACTCAAAAATAAATGTCTCGGGATCATCGGTTCTTAAGCCATGGAAATTGGGAAGAATAGAAGGTGAGATATTTTTCATTATGGTTATGTTATCTTGATCAAAGATACGAAATCCATAAGGTTCTTGTTCTTTGCTTCCCCCTCTACCACCTCGTCCACCTCCTCCTTTATTTCCTTCTCTACCTCTTCCACCACCAATCCTAAGTTCACCGTCTACATTGTGTACTTCTCCTTCCCCTTCTCCTGCCATTGTACATTCCTCGGAGCTAATATAAGGTTCAATAATAGGATTGTTTGCTTCTTCATCTTGTTCTCCTACTAATGTTATCTCAGAAAAAGTTTCTTCCTCTTCCTCACTAGGCACTTATAACTCTCTTCCTAAGAGTTTTTCTTCTGTTGAAGATAGAAATATAACTCCTTTAGTAGGGCATGTAAGTTCATCAACTACAACTTTTGTGGAAGAAGTTGGTGAGTCTTTAGATTGAATTTCATATCTATGTACCTCAATAAATCTATATCTACCTGCTATGGATGGAATGTGAGTGTCGTTGGATGGTTTCACACTATGTGGTCTAGTGGAGGTGGTTGGTGATGTTGGTATTGAGCTATGTCCTCTACGTCTACTTATAAATATACCCCTAGAATATTGTTCTCTATACATGCATCCTAAATGATTTTAATATGATTTTAACTATGAATCTAAAGGATGAATGAATATAATATGATATTCAAACCAAAAATAGAGTCCTTTATACACTTCCCCGACTGCCAAAATCTTGGCTAATTTAATTCGTGGTTAAATTACTTCATTAATTGTCAACCAAAGTTCATGTAATCGTGAAGTGCATATGCACAATATATGCTAGGAATTCTATTTTTCACTAAAATATGAAACTGAAATGTAATTTATATTGAAGCAAAGTGTAACTAGATTAACTCATATCATTCCTACACACGTTCTTTCCGTCAAAAATTGTTCTTTCAAAAGAAAACTAGTCTTAAAGGCGAAATCAATTGAAATTTCTACACTATTGCGCCGAATTGAAACTTATTCTACTTCAAAAGAATTAAAATTTACTCTATTGAAATGAATTGAAAAGATTATTATAATGAAAAGAATTGAAATCTTATTCTACTGTAGTGAATTGAAATGTTATTCTAAGTGCTGGAAATTAAAGTTTCTACTCTATTCAACAAAAAGAAAGCTTTAATCTAAATGCTTCAAAATTATTTTAAGAAACAGAACTTTAAAGTGATGATATGAAATACAACTATGAGGAACTACTAGTCTGCGTAGTTGTGACTGGAATCAATTTGGTCATTAACTCATAATTCTAAAACAAAAACAAAAATTGAAATATGAAAATTAAGAACAGAAATATTTTTTATCTTTTTAGCATATGTGAGTGTCCAACCTCTGCAAACCAATCAATCTCAAATAATGAAAAACAAATTACTAATAAAGAGCATCTAACTCTTTATAATGGAAAAGAGACTACTCATGAAGTGAATCAACAACTAAACTAACTTACAACTCTTCAGGGGGCCTCCTGTTAAGCGTAAGCATGAAAGGAATTCAATTAACTAGTTATTCACCCACACATTTAATCATCAAAGGAACAAGGTAATTGTATTAAAAGAATAAGTCTTCAATATAAAATTATTACAAAACTTAAAAGATGTCCATTCCCTCACTCCAAGTATATTTATAATATTATTTTGAATAATAATTTGAAGAGTTATAAGTCGAGAAGCTAGTTTATATTTGACAACTAAGTAATTAAATCAAAACAGGAATCATGCTTCTCATGATTTGCTATGAGAAGAGAAAATCATGAGAAAATTTCGATTTGACATATCATAATCTTTGATTCCAAACTTTTATCATTCAATCCCACGCTTGCTTGATGATGCCAAGATTTTCCCTCAAATTCCACACAAAGCTAAAGTATCATAACCAAAGTTGACTTCCGATTTGACCATTAGATTTCTCGAACCCTATGAGTTTCCAAATCAATGTAATAGGTGGATGTCCATATGTGGACCATTTACCATCAACTTGTATCCTTTATTCCTCCTCAAATACACTAGAACCTATCTAACCATGGATGTAGTTGTAGAATCTTTGGTTAGCTACAGAATGAGTGAATTTCGGTAGGTATATAAATGTTTTTATTAAAGTTCATAAAGAAACAATAGACTATAAACCATGAATGAATGATACCTTTCATTATGTCTGAGCATATTTGAAGTGACCCTTCAACTTAAAAATGTAGCAAAACTATCATGAAAAGGATGGAATTGAAGGTAATGGGATATCAAAAAGAAGACAATTCATGACTTCAACAATCAGCTTTATTATATATATTGAATTATAAAATCTTAGAATGGTCGAGTCCCTTAACAATGGAATAGTTTTGCATAAATATTTTTCATTAAAATTGAAGCTATGAAATTAACCTCATATCTCTTAGAGAATTTCTTTAATATCGTTAAGCTATTGTGCTTTGGAGTTCTACCTTTCATAAATAAGAAGGTTTTTCATGGATGTGGGACCCTTAGTGAAGATAATTCATTGTGCTCGAATAAGAGGAGCTTCCATTATACACTTGGATAATGATAAGATGGTCACCATGGGAAGGTATCATTTTGTCATCTTTATTTTTCCCAATTTCCATCCATCTTTAATGCCATCATTTTCAAATTATGACACTTATTTGTAATGAGGATGTAGAGGTTAAAAACTACTAATTAGGGTTTCTCCTAAGATGCTTTGTGGAAATTTTGACGATTGGTTATTTCATGATGACACTATATTTGCAGTGACAACATTGTCAACATTCCTAGGGCAAACCTATCATCAAATTTGATTTTGGATCAGTCCTAATCAACAAATATTCTAGTACAAAAACAAACCAACATGCATCTCACTTTTGGAACAACCGGGTCTAAGAAAGAAATTTTTATCTACACAAGTTTGCAAGAACATTACGATGAGTGGAGGATAATTTATGCTTCAACTTTGGTTTTTTGAAAGGGAGAGACAAAACAACAACTAACTCACTTGCATGAGGGCATGCAAGATTATCATCATGGGGGAGTTGTCAGACTCCAAAATTGTCGTATCTAAAACTTTTTTCCCTATTACACCTTATTTTTTTCCCTTATTTTACCAATATTGAACCTCTACCTTGCATTTTTATATATTTTTTATGAAACAATAAATATTTGTGTTTAAATGTGTATTTTATTTAAAATTAAATCTTTATTTTTAATCATGTGCCTTCATTTATGTGTTACACAATTCCTGCACCAAAGTTAAAATATATGTGGGCTGCTTTATTAGATGAGCTTTCCATGGAGTAAAATGCTAGATGATAGCATGAGAACTTTTTTAAGACTATTTGGAGCTGATATGATAGTGAAAGGTGTGTTTATCTTTTGCTAACTTGTTCCTACACAAGCAACAACTCCTGCACTGATTTGGGGTTTGACATATTGGCGCACTTCTAGGAGGAAACTAAGACTTGGTTTGTATCCATAATGATGTTTTCATGCTCCCACATGATTCAAAATGGACCCAAGTCGTATGGATGGATTTTTATAAATTATTTACTGCTTCAGCCAAAAATTTTAAGTAGTTTTCAAAATGCCAACTTCCTCCTTGATTTCCGTGCAGATGAAGGCAAAAATTAAAATTCTAGAACATTGTTTTTATTCACCATATAAAAAATTGAGGAAAAAACTGGATGTTTTCCAAAATTTACCATGGTTTTGGATATCTGAATGGGTTCTTTGAGGCATATTTGTGAAAAAACATAAATTTTCCATAATTCTAGGATCATGCCCAAATTTGAAAAAAATGTAAAACTATGTATCAAATTTGTGTTTCCTCAATTGGATAATGGTTGTACTGGACTCCCATTGATGGAAATTTTTTGGGATTCAATTGTTCATCTTGTTTGTCATGGATTGGCTTCTCTAAAGCCAAATTTGTACTATGAAAATCATATAAGCAAAGTTATGGTTCTAAGCCAAAGGAAGTCATTCCATACTCTTATGTTGTTGAATTGATTTCTGGGGGTTATCCCCCCTCTTATCAACTGTATTTTGAGCCTCTTATTTGTGATGTAAAGGAATGAACATCATTAGTAAAAGCTAAATGTCAAGTTCTTTCTCCTTTTTTTTCATTTTATGTTGATGATCTACTTAATTCTATGATTTAGTATTATTTTAAGAGGGTGTGAGTTGGTTGGTTAGGGCCCAACCAACCTAGATAGACGCACCTCCATCATATTAGTATTGTGTGGCTTGTTTACTTTAGAACTAATGTTGGATTTGTTACAGGTGTTTATATCAACTGTGTGTTTCATTTATATGCAAACTTATTTAGTTTTCTTCTATGCTCTATATTTTTTAAAGATCCACCTCACATCTTCGTTTGTGGCTACTCAATGCTTACATCTGAAAATGGTTTCACCGGAGTATGCATGAGATCTATGTTTCTTTCATATAAAAAGGGTGTGCAATCCAATCCTTGGTACAGTTGTATTTCCTACACATGCACAGTTGTGATATTGATCTAATGTGAGATTGTTTTTCTTGGTACTAATAGATATTGAATCTGCATGGATTTAAATATTACAGTAGTTTATTGTTAATGGTTAATAAGATTTTATTTGAAACTCTTGAGTCATTATAAACTCAAGAGCTGAAGGAATTTAGATATCTTTAAGATCCCCCTTTTTTTATGTCAATGGAACAATTCCAAGAATGTTGAGACCCTATATCATTTTAACAAAAAGTTGGGTTATGTATGACCATTCCAGTATGCAATAGTAGAACTAAAATATCATTGGTTCATAACATATCAAATCTTGAACTTTCTTTAGTAAACCTAGAAGTGTGTTCATAATAATAACCATTGTTGCTCTTGTTAAAAAGGCATATTGGAACTTTTGCTTGTATAATAGAAATATTGGTGAATGAACAAGCTATTTAGAATGAACATAATTGGTATTGATTGATCCAACTATTTCTTACTACTTATATTAGTCTTGTAGTTTGTATGCATGAATAAGTGATTATCATGTGTGCAAAACAAACATTGGTGGTGTTCATAGTTGACTAGTGCAAGAAAGTTTGTTTGGATATAATTTGTGTATACGAAGCTCTATTGATCTTGTTGATTCTTGATATTATTTTGTACCCTTAGATTTGCATAGATTCTTATATTTTGAGAGTTTTGTGTATTAGAAACAAATTTTTCCATATCTATTGCTTGTGTGTTTTTCCATCTTGAAAAATTATAAGATATAGTATGATTATTCTTTGTAAATGTACAGGGGATGTTTACAACAATTTCTTTATACAAGAACTAAAACCACATTTTTACTTTTCAAATGTATGCACAAAGTGGCATGGTGAGCATAATATAGTGTAAGAACCTTATCCAGATTTGATTTAATTTTGAAGTGACCTATGTGCCATTAGCTCATATTACCTAGGTTTTATGCATGTTTTTGAGCACTTGGGACACTTTGTAAGTTTATTTCATTCGGTAGCTTAAAGTGTGAAGTGAACAGAATCATATTTCTTCATTTGATTGTTTGTTTCATAAAGTTGCCAAACTTCATGTAGGAATTGAATTAAAAGTTTATGTATTGTTTTCAAAAACTTAGAAGATTGTTAATGCACCGTATAGCGTAAGGAATGGTTTTCCATTATTAGTGTTTGTGGTTTCAATTATAAATATTGTTTTTGAGTGCGAGATTAGAGCAAGGTGAAAGAAATCAAGGTATGAGCATTTTTTTGACAATTAAGGATTTTGTCTACAGGTTCTTGAAGTCCATCTTCTGCATTTCCAGTGTTGTGTCCAGAAATCCAGGGGGACCATATTTATAATCAAATGTTGGTCCATTAGTCTACCATATACTACACTAAACTAGGGCACAAAATTAACAATATAGTGGTTCTATGGGGAAACACCATAATAATATGGGGGCTACACTAGTATTATAGGGATCTAATATGCCCCTCTTATTCAAAAAAGTGTTTTCCTCCATGCTTGAGTAGTTTTGGATGCTTTTGTATGAAATACTTATCCTCCCATGTGGAATGTTCAATAGGTAAGTTCTTCCACTTAATGATATACTCTGAAATTGACCTATTTTGTAGTTGCAATATTCTTGTTTCTGTGATTGCTTCAGGTTGCAATATGATTCTTCAATCCTCATTTAGTTCTGGAAATACAGTTTGAATTGGAATCTTGTCACATATAACCCTTTTTAAGCATGAAACATGGAAAAATAGGTGTACTCGTGAAGATATAAAGTGATCCAATTTGTATGTCATAGTACCAATCGTTTACAATACCTTGTGAGGGCCATATTACTTGGGTCATAATTTATTATCCTTCTTGGCTTGCTTGAGGGAAATTTGTTTGTATGGTTATAGTTGTAAAAATACTCAATTACCCACATCAAAACATCTTTCATTGTGATGTTGATATGCCTACTGTTTCATTAGATTAGGTGACATAGTCAGGTTATCCTTAAGAGTTGAAGAACTTGTTGTTGACGCTCAATGTGATCTTCCACCGCTTCAAACTTAGAATTGTCTCTTAAAGATGATGTGATGGGAGATGGATGATATCCATAAGGCATCATAAATGGAGTCATTTTTGTTGTGGTATGGAAGGAATTGTTACACCACCATTCTACCAGAAGTAACCACTTGAACCATTGTGTCATTTTATCATATACAAAGTAATGAAGATAACATTCCAAATATTTGTTCACTATCTCAGTTTTCCCATCAAGTTGAGGATGATAAGATGATCTATGAGCTAATTGAGTACCAAGACAAGAAAATAATTAACTGCAAAAATTTCCAATGAAAATGGGATCTTTATCGCTTATAATAATATTTGGGTTTCCATGCAGCTCTTGAACTATTTCCACAAATACAGTAGTGATTGTACTAGATTTGAAAGTATGAGATAGTGCACAAGCGTTTGCATACTTGGTATGTCTATCAACTACCACCATGATGGCACTCTTTCCTTTGGACTTAGGTAAACTTGTGAAAAAATCCATTGGGACTTCGTCCCAAAGTTGAAATGGAATGGATAATGGTCATACAAGACCCACTGTGTTAATTGTATATACATTATTTTGTTGACAAACCAAACATTCTCCCACAAACTTCTTAATATTAGATTTAAGTCCATTCCAAAAAAAATCCTTCTTGACTCTATGGTATGTTTTTGAAAATCACGTGTCATCTTATAGGAGAGGTGTGAAATTCCAAAAGAACCTCCTACTTGAGTTGGGAGTTATTACATAGATATAAGTGATCTGTCTACCATAATGAATCAGTTTTCCAGATAAATGTATCAGATGCACTATGATCTTGATGCAAATTTTGAATGAGTGTCCATATGTCTTCGTCATTCTTCCATTCATCCATTTCTTAAGTTATCCAATCAGGTTGGATAATAGAAATGGCACAAAGTGATTCTTCCACACCCTCATCCCTTCTTGAGAGTGCATCTGCAACAACATTTTTCTTCCCTTTTCTGTAGATGATTTCAAAGCCATAACCACGCATATTTGTGATTGCCACTCTTATGAAAATAATCTTTGTTCCAAGAAGTATTTAAGACTGTCATGATATGTTTTTACCTTGAAGTGTTTTCCCATAAGGTAAGGAAACCATTTCTTTAGAGCATGTAGTATTGTCAACATTTCCTTCTTATAAATAGGTTTTTAAGAAAACTTTCCCTTGATTGTACGAATTTCACAAGTAATGGGTCTTCCTTCTTGCATTAAAACAACACCAATGAAATTTATTGAGGCACAACATTCCACAATAAAGGTTTTTGTGAAGTCTGGTGTAACTAAGATCAAATCTCAACACATTTCCTCTTTAAGATGTTCAAAGGCCTTAGTTGCTTCTAGAGACAAAAAAAATGCATATTTCTTTAGTAATGTTGTTAGTGGTGTTGTTATTTTTCCATAATTCTTAACAAACTTGTGATAATACCTTGTCAACCCGAAAAATCCTCGAAGATGCCTTAAGGTTGTGGGGATTTTACATTTCTTTATTGCTTTAATTTGTTCAGGGTCTACCTTAACACCCTCATGAGATACAATATGACCCAAATATTCCACTTCCTCTACCCCAAAGAAACATTTGGAGGGTTTTTCATACAATTTCTCTCCCCCAATAGTTTGAGCACCAGGTCAACATGTTGAAGATGATCTTTCCACTACTTATTGTAGATTAATATATCATCAAAAAATACTAACATAAATTTTCTAAGGAAAGGTTTGAAAATGGAATTCATTAAACCTTGAAATGTGGAAGGTGCATTAGTAATACCAAAAGGCATGGCCAAAAGTTCATAATTACCTTCATGAGTTCTTAATGTTATTTTTGGAATGTCTTTTGTCTTCATTGTAATTTGATGATATCGTGAGTGAAGATTTAGCTTGTTGAAGTAAATTGCTCCATGTAGTTTATCCAACAATTCATCAATGGCAGGAATTTGAAATTTATCTTTAATAGTGAGCTTATTGAGCTCTCTATAATCTAGAAACATACCCCATGATCCATCCTTGTTTTGCACAAATACTAATGGGGAACAGAAGGAACTTTGACTAGGTTTAATTATACCTACCTCTAACATTTTTGAAGCCATATGTTCAATTTCACTCTTTTGGGCATAGGGATATCTGTAAGGTATGTTGTTTAGATGAACACTTTTTGGAATCAAGTGAATAACATGATCATGATCACGAATAGGTGGGATACATTTGAGAGTCTCAAATACCTTGGAATGATTGTCAATGACTCTTTGGATATCTGGAGAAATGGATGACTTAGATGTTTGAACATCTAGTGAGCATAATTGTGAAATTACCCCTCATTGTTCCTTATTCAAAAGATTTTTCTTGACATTATAGCTAATTATCTTCCCAAGTTTCCATGTGATACCCTTTAATTCAATTTCCTTTCCTTCCCAGAAAATTTTCAAGAAATAATCTTGAAAATTAAAAGCTATCATCTCCAAATATTATAGCCATTGGACTTCTAATACAACATCAACATTGCCCATTGGAATGGAAAGCATTGTACTATTAAATACATATTCCCCCATGGTTAGATTGATATTACGATACTTCCCTAAGCAATTTATAGTTCCTCCATTTGCAACCATCACTTGACACTCAAGTGCTGGATATAGAAAGAAATTCAACCCCTTGGATATCTTAAAATGAATAAAATTATTGATACTACCTAAATCAATTAGCACTATGTTGAAGGCTCAAAAAATCGGGACTCCAACAAGGGGGATGACCACCCGATCCGGACCTTAAGACAACTCCTTTTCGGTTTGGAATAGTGGCTCCGACTAGGGATGATGGGACTAGTTTCCCAATCTATTTATGATGTTTGTGCTAATGGGATAATGTTTTTCCTTTTTGAATTTTATAGGGTGAATACTTATTCTAAGCTTAATATATCTTCTAACTATCATATGCAATCTATCATAATCAAAGAAAACATCTAACTTTAAAACTATCCCAGGAGTAACATTTATATATGCGATCTAAAATGATTTCTGAAAGTAATTGATAATGAAGATCATTCAATCATGATAAGAAGAGAATCCATTTAATAATAATCATTTCGTATAAAAAGTTAGACAAAATGATATGAGAAATATATCGCATAAAGAGTCATTCATATATTCAGCATAAAGAATAAATCATCATCATACAAAAGTGCAATAATGATAACTAAGAATTTAAACTTTCATACATAAATAACTGAAAATAATTTATTGCTTGATACACAAGTAAAAAGCATTAAGAGATAGAAGTACCATTTGTAATACGTCCTACTCATGTGCTCCAGCAATATTGATCTACCTTCAAATCACTTAACATCAACTAAGAGTACAGAAGTGCAATTTCAGTAGAAGATGCTAAACTCAAGTAGAAAATAAATCTCGTTCCATTAATTTTACCAAAACCTCCTCAGTGGGGGGCCAAATGCACGTTCTGAAGAATGTTTTTGATAAAAATTTTGGACCCCTCTCTAAATGCATGAGAGGGGTTTAAATACTAATCTATGAAACTTAAAAATAGAAATTACAAAAATAGATGAGGAGGTTTAAACAACTTGCCTCATTTTAGTGAAAATAAACAAAAACAAAAATAAAATATGACTAATCCTGCATCTAGTCCTTGAGATCGCAAATATTCAGCATCGGTTTAAGGAGTGTCAATTGGCCGACTTCAGCTTTCAATTGTCCTATGAAGACTGCATTAGTGAGTGTTGGCACTATTTTTTCAGTGGCAGTAATTAAGCATTTCAGAGTCATCCATTGGTTGTGTGGTTTCACTAGGTATTGCCAGTATGCTTCCCAGTTCATCCTATTTACTTGTTTAATTGCCTCTACCCTTTCTTCCGCTACCTGTTTCCATACTGCTTGAAGTTGTTGTGCTTTTGGAAGAAAGCCAGGGGTGGTTTTTGCCACTAAATTAACATTGTGTAGATTTTCATTTACAGATTCAATGACATTGTTTGTTGTTGTTTCCGCATCTTCCGTTGCCTATTCTGCTTCTCTGATCCTAGAATCCCATTTCGCAAATAACATTTCTTTGTGTGATTCATCTATTTTAGGCATATCTGCTCTTTTCCAATCTTTAGATTTATTCTAGTTTAAGAAGTTTGAAACCTTCTTAAAAATTGAAGCATATTCAAGTCGTAATTCTACAACTTGATTTGTTATGTTATCGCTTATTTCACATTGAGAATTCCACTGCGAAATCTTTTGGCATAATAATTATTTTTGGAATAAAAGCTTGGAATTGAGCCTTAGTGCTTCTGTGACAAACTGTTCAATTTTGGGATCATCTTTGTGCAATTCTGTTATGTTCTGCAATTGTGCTTCTTTATTAGCTAGACTGCTCTGATGTGGCAACTGCATTTGTTGAAATTCTTGCTGAAGCTAAGCCAACTTCATTTATGCTTGTTGGTTGATGCTGACCTATTGTAGTTGTTGTTCCAATAACAAATCCTATCTTATTTTTCTTTAGGCAGCAGTTGTACTTCTACTTCTTTGTCAATGGTTGTTGAAGCATATGCGCCTGCGACCTGCAAGAGTCTAGTGAGATTTGCTCATGGATCTGTAGATGGGTCTTTCCAAAGAACATCCAGAGGTTCATCCTCAAGAGTGAGTACATAATCCAACTTTCTTTTCTTTCTTTTTCTTCTAACGACGACTTTATGTTGAGGGCTGTAAAATACATCTAGAGGAGGAATTTCCTCTATTCTTAATACAATCTCGGATGTGGGAGCAATAGGAATATGCTCTGTTTCCTGAGTATTAACAGCTCGTTTGATTACTGTTTCTACTGTTGTCTCTTGTGGATTTGTCGGTGGTTCTGTATTCTGTTCCTCTGTGTTGAGTATTTTATTGAAATTTTCCCATTCTTCCTCTAAATCAATTACAGGTGGCTTTGTTTGCTGTGTAAGGGGAGTTGAAAAATCAAATTGCTTTACAAACGGAGTCTACTGGTCAGACTTTGCTAGGGACTGGGTTGTATCTTTTATTGATTCTTCACTCTTACTGGGTTCATTCTCTGATCAATGAGTACTTGGTCCAATGGGACCTTATGTAACCTATTTTTCCTATAAATATCAAAAGCTTGGAGACCTTCCTGGTCAAAAAGTATTTGTGCCGTGTGCTGCACTTCTTTGAAGGTGTTTTTCTACAGGAAAACATCGTCAAAGGGATATTTTTCATGGGAAAATACTCTTATTTTAACCATTGTCGTAAAATCCTTTACAATGCCCAAGGGATCATATTGCCTTCCTGGGAACTTGGGTAATTGCAAGATAACACATTATCAACTTCTCTAAAAGCATGTCCTAAGTCATGCAATGCGAATACTCCACATATTACAGGAAATTGGGGCCAAATGCCCTTCTTGGAGTCTTTCATAATCTTTCTCATCCCTCCTTCACTGCATGTCTAGTATGCTATCTCTCTAGCCATCAGTTTGTCCAGGACATAAAAAGGTAGAAGATGGGGTGAGGCAATACTGCCAAATACTCTGATATACATGAATAATTCTTCCCCAAACCATCTGGCTACGGGGAGAATATCTACCTCGGCTTCTTGTGAAAACCTTGGGGCATCTCGGTTGTAAATTTACTTGTGGATCGGGAGCATAACTTTGTGACAGATTTTGAAAAAATGTGGAACGAAATTTGATTCCCACATGACTTTGTGATATATTTGAATGGGAAGTGGGTTTTGAGTGGTCCAATTCCATCCCATAATAAGGAATTTAGAACCAAAACAAATGGTGTCCATAACATAGGCGCTCATAAAAAATGGAGGGTAAACCCTTGAAGCAATACTCCTTTTTCCTCTATATTATAAAATTGCAGTGGCTAAGTTATCCGACAAGATTTGGGCCCAATTCATTATTGTAGAATTGACAGCTGCATCTACTAAAGGTAACCATTCTGATGAAAATTTATTGATGTTTGGCTTACCAAACAGCCTACACAACATAGCGGCAACATAGTAAAAAGGGGAACTAAGACAACCAGTGGCGTACATACCATTTTTATCTTTCTTGATTCTTTCTTCATTGTTTGACCAATTTTTTGTGAATTCTTCCAAGTCCTTATTTTCCTTGGAAAAATTCTCGACAAACTGTCTATTGTAGACATCCTACATCTCTAGTAGATGGTAAATGAGTCTCAGGTCGTTTGAAGTAAATGATCCTATGACTTCTTCACTTGCTGTCTTGAATTCTTTGTCTGATATGTCTGCATCATCTATAATCCACTTAACCATGTCATTGTATGGGATTACCTTTGGTCTTGCAGCAATGCGGTGCAAGAATGAACATGCAAGTTCAGTTAGAGAAGCATCAGAAGAACCACATCCATCAACTTGTAATTGCTACTTCCATAATTCTTGGTTGTTCTTCCTCTAACAGGTGGTACATGGTTTCCCAAGTGGATGTCCCGACATCTCGATTACAAGTGGTGTCTATAAACAGTGGTGTCATTTCTATCTTCTTAAAAGCGGGTGCCTTTCCTTTCTTCACCATTTCTTCGGATGTTCTGCTCTGTGTGTTTTTCCTGAAATTTGCAAGCAGAAGATAGAATAGGATAAAAATGCTAGTGAATGCAGAAATAAGGAATAGAAGGATGAAAATAAGGTGATGGAGGATCTTTAATTCTAAATCACTTTAAAAGATATCAACTTGCATCAAATGGCCTTTCACAACTAACCGTAATCGTTTTAATAAATGTTCACTAATGAACCGTTACGCTTTGAATTAATGCTCATAACTTCACATTAAAGTTGGAAAGTACTCTCCTAGAACCGTGAGCCTTTTTAGTTGCGATAAAATCGATTTTGTAATTTGATTTCGCAATATCGCAAAAACTTGTTTTTGCTAAAGACTCACTACCATGAGTTGATGCACAATGCGATATGTGAGATGCTATCACATTTCGCAATATCTGTTGTGCTTTATCGAATTACTGCCACATGGTTAAATCTGCGATGCGAGAGATTATAAAAGTCTTTTAAGATTTCATGTTTTACGGATTGCGTTTTTATGGGGTAACTTTTATAAGAAAGGCCCATTGTGATATATTTGCGAGAGTAATCTCTTAAAAGCAGGTTTTTCAAGGTTTATTTCAATATTCACGACTTTCCAAGTATAAAGGTGTTCTTTAGGTTTTTTTGATCATGTGGCGTGTATTTAAAAAACATATCATTTGTAAATCTTTATGTGCCTAAAGTATGAAAAGGTAAATTTCTATGATTTTTCAAGTTCCTTTTTGACATCTTATTTTATTCTAAAAATAAAAGGCATGACTAGGTGCTAAGATTTGATTTTTTGAAAGGGTCCCCATTTATTAATGTTATTACTAACACTAATAAATGGGGGGTTTGTTGATAAGCACAACACACTATTACCTTTCTCTTCTTGATATATTCTCCTATCTTGAGATTTTGAGGATTGGTAACTCTTGTCAATGCTTTACAAGAAATGATTGGCTCTGTTTCTTCTTTTCTAGCCCCTGTACTTAGTTCCTGGTGTATATCTTCTTCTTTTTATGTTTCTCGCTCCTTTTCTTCCTCCTCTTCACAATCTAATTGAAATAATTTCTTCTCAACACACTTATTACATTTATTGTAATAGTTATCACAACTGTAACAAATACCTTTTGATTTTTTTTCGTCCAGTTGTTGTGGTGTTAACCTTTTGGGTTGTGGAAAGCTTGGAGCAACACTAAATCCATATTTATAATTTCTAGTTGTAGACCTCTGATCTAAAATGAGGGTTTAACAACTTGTTATGCTTACAAGAACCTCCCACTCCAAAGCTTAACAAATATATGATCTATCTTATGTTGACAATTTCGGCATTAAGTACTTGAAACAGGTGTATGTCTTTGTTTGTTTTTAACTATTTAAGTGCTTTAAATCCATTTGTTTCTGCTGAAATTAAACACACATAACAGCCATATAATGCAGAAAATAGACATCAACACATAACAACAAATTTAATCTATGAGTTCACCCGAATATCATGGGCTACGTCTCCTTGAGTTTTTGTCATCTTGACTTGGCTCTTTGGGATTATGGAAAATCTTCTTTTACAAGTTCCACACTTAACTCCAAAGGTTACTGAACTGAACCAATGGGATTAGAATACCATCTATATCCCTGTCATGGCTATCATCACTCTACAAACAGATCTAAGCTCCCTTAGACTTGATTCCTTCAATCAGTGTTCTGAGCTTCCCTGAGATTATTGATGGCACTAACTCCTTCAAAATTATTTAACTATAACTAAAATCTCTTCTACTATCTCCAGCACATATCATACATCAACAATATACTGATCATTTTCTCAAAATGAGCACTGCATCACCAAACTAGGCCTTCCTCCATGGTTGGCACTCGGCTGCCTGAAACTTCCTTGTAGCATCTCGGCCTTTAGAAGTCTACAAATGCTTCTAAAAATCCATGCAATGGATTTAGAAGGCTCATTACAGTCAGGAATGACTATTTTTCTGCTGAGAACGAGTACTGGTAGCTCCTACAACTGCCTCCAACCCGTGGTGGCCCTGAGCTCCAAAATCTCCCTGGATGAAAATCTCCTGAAGATGACTTCTTTAACTTCTCTGGACTATTCCATTGGCTTCAAAAGGCTCCAATTAGCTTATCTAGCCTCTTGTTTCACTCTCTTTGTTCGAAAAATGATCCTAGAATGCATTTAGTCAGTGTCCCTTAGGGATACTCCACTAAATCTGGTGAACTGGCACTTAACTCCAATTACATTTGGCAAAATCCACCCTTTTAGCAGCTCTACCAAGCTTAACCATCGGAGCTGGCAGTTACCATAACCATCGGTGCACATGTGATGGGTTAATCCTCTCGTGGTTAGGGATAAGACCATTGAGATAGCAGTCATCACACAAATTGTGTGGTTTGTTGGAAAACAGCAGCATGTGAACAATTCTTATGGGACCGCTGGCGAGTAAGACCGATGGCAATCCTAACCCCTGAATCGACAACCGTTATAACATAGATATAACATGTGACCCATAGAGTTTAACAAACAACATTAGTGGAGGTGGTAGCACGCGGTCATGTCTTGCCGGAGGTCACGGGTTCGATTTTGTCAAACCCCAACAAAATTTTACATGACCATTTTGGGGCCATGTGGCAGCCTCTGAGCTTGCCACATGTTAGCACCTAATTGGTCCCCAAAAGGGAATATTCCTTGGAATATAATTTATTTAATATTTTCAAAAATCAAATTATTCTTGGAAATTGTAGTTTACTGGACTTTTCAAATTGCGATAAATCCTTCATATGGTGTCAGGTTTTTGAACTGTTCACAGCACCGGAATCAGGAAGATGAGATCTATCCAGTCACTTAAGTTTGACACTCTTTCAAACACTTTTAAATTTGAGCTATCATTAAGGTTTTGGATCAATATCTGATCGCTCCTCCCCATTAGGAATCTTTTGGACCCAAAAAGACTGATATATTGATTTGTACAGTAGATGATAGTACAACACCCTCTTCTTTCAGCCTCCATACACTTGCCTTGCATGGCTAGTGCCTTTGAACCAAAATGCGAAGGTAGTCAACACTTCCCTTCCTGGATGCACTTGTCCTCCTGTTAAGAATTGTCTTCCTTGAACTCATTCATAATTTACAAAAGGTAGTTGAACATCGCTTCCTTGACCATCGATCCAAGGTGGTTCAACAAACATGAGATTACATCTTCTCAACATAAATTTTCTTGAGCAGCATTCAGAATTTTTGTTACAAATTTTCTTTTGACATCTTGTCAAATACAAGAAAATAACTTGATGACATAAATTCTTGCTCCAAAAAAAGAAACAAATTAACGATTGACTAATTACATCTGACTAATTAACGATGTAAAGATGTGAATCATCATCATATCTTTACATCTTGTGTACAAATTATTGACTAAATCACAAGCTGACTAAAAACATTCCTTTTCAAACATTGGACCCTTCAAGTCAAGCACGTACAAAAAAAAATTTAACGATTCTTTTTCAAAGATGAAACACTTCATCTTTATCTCCCTTTTACAATCTTGGAGACCAAATAAACTTTTCCAAGTCAATATGACATTACATGCATGTTTAAGAAAAGCAATATGATGATCGATTGCTTTCCATCAAGTCAATTACACATACATGTTCAAATACAAGGAAATCATTAACATCCCTGTGTTCATACATACCATTCTCATGTATTCATTCCATTCTTCAACTTTCTCTTAAGTACAAGCATAAGTACAAGATCCTCAATCATATGTACATGTACTTACAAATATGAAATGAACATAATTTTGTTGCAATAAAGTGCGTCTTCATACTCAACTTTTCCATTCACCTTTTTGGTAAAACCCTGTAACTTGCATTCCATTGGCAAAGAAATGTATGAAATCAAAAGACATGAAACTTTAATTGGATAAGAACTCTAACCATTTCTTACCAATCCACATCAAAGGTGCTTCCTTTAACTGCACATTGATATCAACATGTGGATCATCTTGAAACACATCAATTATGGAAACTTCCTTTCCATTCTTGTCATTCTATTTTTCCACCTTCTTCGAATTTTGTGGAAGCATTGTTGGATTCAAAGTCCAACACCTTTCAGCAATATGTCCTTGCTTATGGAAATAAGTACAACACATGTTCATCCTCTTTACAGCATAATTTTCCTCGTCCAATGGACCTTTGGCTTCTTTCCTCCTTTTCTTCAAAAGTTTCCTGTATGTGGCCATTTTCTTCCAACATCTAGAAACACTATGGTTAACCAAACCACAAAAGGAACATGTAATTTTTTTCCAATGCTTATGTGGAAATTTACCATGCTTAACATAATCAAAAGAAGTTTGATTGAAATTATATTTATACCTTTCTTTTTCACCTTTATTGTCTTCATGAGAAGGTGAATCGAATGAAGAAGTGGCTCCCTTCGAAACACCATCAATCTCTTCAATGATTTTAGAGCTTTGACAACTCTCTTGTTCGAGTGCATGCTTATGATCACCTTGTTCTTGCAAAGTATGTTTCAAACAATTGCATTCCCCATGAATACAATCTTTACAAACTTGAGGTAGAGAACCTAAAATCAAACTCCTTCTAGGAACTGTTTCAATTGCTTTCATGGCTGCTTTGGAACTTTCTCCATAAGATTGTCCATAGCCAAGACCCAAATACTTAGGCCTTTCCTCAACCATTATTGGCTCAATTATGCCTTGTGCATGTTTTCCCAATCCTTTTCCTTCATACCCCATTTTTTACATCAACTTGGACCCTATGCCTCTTGTATTTTTTTCAAAAGAGACAACATTGTGGAGTACTAAAAAGGTATTTTTTTGATGATCATTTCAGTGGCTTTTCAGTAGAACTTGTAAACCTTTTTGCATCATGAACTTGGAAAACAATAAAGAATTATAACAAAACATGTGGGATTAATATGCAAGACTTAACCACTAACAATTGTCATTCCCTCGTGCAGGAAGGGGTGAAAACGAGGAGTTGTTGTGCCAAGGGAAAGGACAAGGACAAGGTAACCGTTGTCCCTTTGACGGGAGACCGAATGCAAACAAGGTTGAGCAGAGCAAAGCAAATCGGCCCTGAAAAGGAGGAGAAGACATCAGCTCGGTGCAGGAGGGAAAAGAGATGATTAAGGATTAACGGTTTGGCGAATCCCTCAGGATCTTTGATCCTGAGGGATTGCTGCTTTATCTTTCTTGTTACTTAGACATCTCCGGCGTCACCCTTATATAAAGGGACAACACTGTTAGCTTTGAGTTCAACATGATTATGCTTTTATGTAATTTCTGTTAAGATCAAAACTTTGATCATTGAGTCTCGATAAGAATTGGTTCATTTTACTTTTGTTTCATGCATTAATACAAACTTGGTGATTATTTCATCTCTGCGTCTGGATTAACCTAAAGCGGTGTACCCTTGGAGGCTAAGGGCCCGGCCCCGGAGGACACTTGCTTCTGTATTATTATGATTTGATTTCTGCGTGGTTTGCTTAGCGTCGTTATTTGGTAATCTGATAAGCTTTATTAAGTTTACATCACATGCTCTGTTAAGATTAATTCATTAATGTTTCTATAGACAGAACTGTTGTATTGACTCTGCATTATATTACTGTTCCTTTCAGAGTTGATTGAATATTATTAGTCTTAACCGAATATTGTTACTATTTTGTTACAGAGCTTTTGTGCTATACATTCATGTTACAGGATTCATCTTGAAAGTTATGTTCTTTACGATTGTTTGATTCAGAAGTAACGTTGTTCTATTTTGAAATGCAGTTGTATTCCTTTTAATTGAGATTGATGCTTAGATCATATTACTATTCAAGCGTGTTGTGTGCATATATGGTTTCCAAGCGTTGTTCCATAAATTATCCGTAATCAGTGTTGTTCCATTAATGTGTGCTGCTTGATCTGCCTTAAGAGTGAAAGATTGCTGTTTGATTACGATTAATGCATTTGAGTTAGTAGATTAAGTTTGATTACTGCTTGCGAGACTTAGTAGTTTAGCTGCTGTTCCTTTCAAGAATTGTTGTTCCATTTCAGAATTGTTGTTCGATTTCTTATTTGTCATTCCATTTTCTTATATGTCGTTCCATTTACTAGCATTTGTTGCTTTGGTGTGGGAGACGATCTAAGGCTGTAGTGAGCCTCGGCATTTACTGTCTGGCTCCCAGACCCATGGTCTGTTCTCTAATTTCCTTTCCATCAGTTTCCAAAGGGATGGGTTATCGCTGTCGAACCCTTGGCTGATAAGTTGCCCAGTTTTCTGAGTGTGTGATTTACTCTTTTGACGTAGCTTAGTTGTAGACAAGCATCCATTTACTCTTGTATTTCTAAACGTTGTACTACTAGCATTACTCTGCCAAATGATAGCCTCAGACTGAGACACTCTTTGAAATAACAAAATGCTCCCGGATTGACATATTAATGTGAGGTAATTAGAGGTGAAAGAGACCCTTTTTATAGATCTACATTTTGGCGCCGTTGCCGGGGAAAGAGTGTAGCCATTTGTCCTTTTTTTTCAAAGTAGTGTACGAACCTGCTAGGGAAGAGTTGGATTTTAAAAATGGAAGGTAAGAACCTACGTACGGAGCATGTAAAAGCCCTTCTCCCCTGTCCGCTTTCCTAACAGATTTGTTGTTGCTTTGTTTGAATAGAATTTAGTAGTTCATTTGAGTGCATGACTAAGCAGAAAAAACCAGAAAAAAATATCAAACCTCCACCCAAACCTGAAAAAGCTAAGGGGCCGGTGACCCTTGGCCGAATGACCTTTATAGACGAAATCTATAAGAAAACAGAATCTCAGCCATCAGTAGGACCCAGGAAAATCATTTCTAAACAGCCTACTAGTTCCCTTCAGGCCACAGGATCACCATCTATAGCCTTTGCTGAGGTGCATAGTCAAACTGAAGAGCAGGACTTTCAAGAAATTGAAAATTCTACTCCATAACTATTGTAGGAAGGGAATTTCAGCAATCTTTGTGAAGGAGAAGGAGAAACAGGGGAAACTGAGGAACCAAGATCTCCTATTAGAACAAATCAGCCATTAAATAGCCCAGATAAGGGGAGTGCTACAAAAATCATTGTTGAAGGAACCCAATCTCCTCAGACATCAGACGTTCTCATTATCCCAGATAGAGGAAGTGCTATTAAAACTATCCCTGTCAAAGCCATTCCCTCTCAACCTAGGAATACCCTCCTAGATATCCCAGAAGGTTATTGGCATATATTCGACCCTATGGCTCAGAATCAGCCAAACACTCAAACCTCTACATTACAATACCCTATAGTGGATTCTGCAGCAAATGCGCCCATGAAAGCAATCCCTCTTCAACATATCCCTACATTTCACGGTCTCACATCAGAAGATCCAGATGCATTTTTATTTGAATTTGATGTGTTGTGCAGGGGATATGATTACACCACCGACCCCCAGAAATTGAAATTATTTCCCTCTACATTAAAAGGGGTTACTTTAAGATGGTTTATGGGATTAGGTGGTGGGGTTATAAACAACTGGGATCAAATGAAAGAATCTTTCTTAAAAAAATATCAGGATTATTGCAGGTCTAGAGAATTAAAGGACGAAATATTCCAAATGACAGCTAGACCGAATGAAACATTAGAGGAGTATGTGGAACGTTTTCAGTACAATCTACAAAGATCTCCTTATGCATCACTACCTTTACCTAATAATGTGTAAAAACTGCATTGATAAGGAGAATGAAGGAACAATGGATTGAAACATTAAACATCATGGGAAAAGGTGATATTTATCAAGATAATTTTGCTGACATTATTGATTTATGTATCAGGAGTTCGAAAGGCAGCACAAGAGTAAAACCGGCAGAACATGATCGGTTTGTAAGAGATAACAAAATTTCAATAGAAGGAGTAACACGTGTAGAAATTGGAAATTTATTGGAAAATTTTAAAACTGATATCCTAGGGACACTAACTACACAACTTGATATTATGCAGGCTAAACAGAAGCAAATGGAGGCAGAACAGAATTTGGCGATCTTCTGTCCCCGATGCAGGAAAAAGCATAGTCACAAGGAATGTCCACTGGATACAGTCCAAACATGCGCCATCTGTACAAAAGATCACCTTACGGAGAGCTGCCCCTCACTTCCTGGATTGAAAGCGGTATATAAGGAAGCGGAAGAAGAACCAGAATCGGTGTACTTGATCAACCAGCGCCGTCAGTGGCAGTCGAGACAATCTGGTATGTTTCCAGACCCAACTTCTTCTTTTCAGCCTCCACAGTATAATGCTCAACAATATAGTATGTGGCAAAGTCAGTCCCAACCCCCATTTTCAAACTGGTCACCACAGTCGTTTCCTTCTTCAAACCCGTGGCTGAATCAGGCAAGCCAATCTGGTTGGCCGAATTTCCCTTACACTCCACCATATTGGCAAAGTAGCCCATATCCTCCACAATGGACTCCCCCTACTTCAAAAAGTTCAGCCTGGCAGACAAACTTGCAGAGACCGATGCATCAACCAGTAGGAACTATTCCGCTCCCTCAACCTACACTGCCAGCCTTACAACAAAATCCCCAGTCTAATCTGAGACCGCAACTCCCAGCCCAACCCAACCCTAATCCAAATAACAGACCGGTCCAATCTCTCCAAATTATAGAATCACCAGAAATAGGACCCGACCTGAGGGAGTGTAACAATCTTCAGTTAAGATCTGGACGTATTATTGAAACTGAGGGAGATAAAACAGTTCATATTGAAGATCAGTTACCAAGAGAACATCTGTTGCAACAAGAGGATGTGAATAAGTAGCAGACTCATAATCAAGCAACCACATCCTCTCCTCCGTTCCTAGAACGATTAGTCATACCTCAACCTTTACAATATCCTGATTTTGACATTCTGGGAGAATTACAAAATCTGTACATAAAAAATCCATTCCTCCAAGCCATTCAAGACATTCCCATATAGGCAAAAACTATCAAAGAATTGTGCATAAAGAAACCAAGGAGGAATATAACAAATAATCCAAGAGTCCAAGTAGTCGGCACCTTATCTGATTTACTATCAGGGAAAGAAACACCCATTAAATATGAAGACCCAGGGAATCTGATTGTAACTGTCCAAATTTATGGTCAGACCCTGTCTAATTCCTTAGTTGATCTAGGAGTTGCAATTAATATTTTAACAACCACTACTTGCCAAAAGCTCGCCATTACATTTGTAGAACCCACCTCTACTTTACTAGAATTGGCTAACCGATCTGTGGTTAGGCTGGAGGGTACTCTACATGATGTCATGGTCTCTGTAGATTCCTGGGAATATCCAAACGATTTCCTGATAATTAGTCCAAAAACCTGACTTGATGGACATCCACTGATTTTAGGTAGACCTTGGCTTGCCACTGCCAATGCTTACATTGGCTGCCGACAAGGAAATATGACCATAACCAAAGGACCAAATATCAAGAATTTAGTTCTATATCCTCCAGCGCAGCCAAGTGTCACAATAATTAAAAGTAATAAGCACCCTGTATCATACCTTACTGATAACATTAGATCTCCATTAACTATACAAGAGGCACTTTATTTTAAAGACCAAACAGAAGATGATGCCATTAATAACTTCATTAGTCAAACTGAATCTGGATCCTGCACACAGTGTCACATGATAGAAGCAGCATTTGATAATGAATTAGAAGAAGATCCTTTGAAAGATTCACATGATCAAACAATACCGGTTACTTATGTTGCAAATAGTAAAACTGTGGAAATTGAACCGGGAAAAACCTTAAACATTAATGCCAACCTCACATCTGAACAAGAAACAAAGCTCATCCATTTGTTAAGAAAATACAAGAAGCATTCGCATGGGATTACCCTGACATGAAAGGAATTGACCCCCAATTATGTACACACCACATTTATATAGAAAAGGATGCCAGACCTGTTCGTCAACCTTAAAGGAGACTTAATTTTCATCTAAAAGATGTGGTAAAAGTGGAACTTCAGAAACTTTTAGATGTCAATTTTATCTATCCTATCTATGATAGTAAATGGGTCTCTCCGCTTGTGGTGGTACCAAAAAAGAATGGGAAATGGAGAATTTGTGTGGATTACAGGGAACTAAATAAAGCAACACAAAAAGACCACTTTCCTCTCCCATTCATAGACCAAGTATTAGATACTTTAGCAGGAAAGAAATCCTTTTCTTTCCTAGATGGCTTTAGTGGATACAATTAGATTCAGATTGCCCCTGAAGACCAAGACAAAACTACTTTTACTTGTCCTTGGGGAACATTTGCCTATCGAGTTTTAGCTTTTGGCTTATGCAATGCTCCTGCCACATTCCAAAGGGCTATCCTTAGTATTTTTGCAGATTTAATAAATGATGGACTTGAAGTATACATTGATGACTTTACACCATATGGAGATGATTTTGATCCAGCATTAGACACCCTAGAAAAAGTCCTACAACGCTGCATCGCTACCATGCTTTGCTTAAGCCACAAAAATGTTATATGATGATGACTGAAGGACTTATCCTAGGACACTATGTTTCAGCAGCTGGCATTCAGGTAGACCCGGCCAAAATCCAAATACTTTTTCATATTCCCACTCCTACTACTCAAACAGAGGTACGCAACTTTCTTGGATTTTCTGGTTATTATAGACGATTTATAGAACATTATTCGCATATTGCTGCACCTTTATATACACTAACTGGTAACGTTGATTTTCTTTGGACAGAAAAATGTGAGCGTGCTTTCAAGGATTTAAAGAAGCTCGTATCCACAGCCCCAGTCCTTCGAGGACCAAACTGGGATTTGCCATTCTAGATATCATCTGATGCCTCAGATACAACCATTGGCGCAGTCCTTGGGCAGGAAGAGGATAAAAAACCATATGCTATTTATTACATCAGCAAAAATTTATCCCCTGCTAAATTAAATTACACTGTTACTGAAAAAGAATTCCTAGCTGTAATACATGTTGTCAATAAGTTTAGACATTACATTACTGGATATCCTTATATCTTGTATACAGATCATTCTGCCATAAAATATTTAGCAAATAAGCCTGTCACAAATGCCAGAATAACTAGATGGTTGATTTTATTGCAGGAATTTGATATCACAATCAAGGATCGGCCTGGCAAAGAAAACCCTGTAGCTGATTTTCTCTCAAGAATGCCAAAGCCAATAAGATCAATTTCTGGACGAGCATCTGTTTGTTGTTGCTGTTCAAACACCCTGGTATGTTGATGTTGTCAATTACCTCGCAGTAGGTAAACTACCAAAACACCTAACCCCTAATGAGCGCAAACAGATTGTTCAGAAGAGTGCTCGATTCTCGTGGATTGGGGGCTATTTGTTTCACATAGGGGCAGACATGCATATCAGGAGATGTGTTCGAGAAGATGAAATCTTTGACATCCTAAAAGCCTGTCATGATGGACCATGTGGCGGACACTTCGTTGAGCATAGAACTGGACATAAAGTGCTGCAGACAAGGTATTACTGGCCCACGATTTTCAGAGGTGCAAAGAAATTTGTCCAAGCCTGTGACAGCTGCCAGCGAGCAGGACGTCCTGGTCAATCTAATGAGATGCCTCTGAAACCACAATTAGTCATTGAACCATTCAAGCGGTGGGCTCTTGATTTCGTTGGACCTATCAACCCATCATCAAATTAGAAAACATATATTTTGGTGGCAACAAAATATGTCACCAAATGGGTTGAAGCAGAAGCATTGCCTAGAGCTACAAAGGACTCTGTCATACAATTCCAGTTCCATCTATTTGTACGATATGGTCTTCCAAGAGAAATAATTACAGACGGCGGACCACAATTTGTTGGGAATAGATTAGCTGCAACACTCAACAATTATCACGTCCAGCATAAAATCACTACTCCATACCACCCACAAGCGAATGGACAGGTAGAAAGCAACAATAAGGTAATAGAATCAATCCTAATGAAAACCATTGCGTCACACAGGAGTGATTGGGCTGCCAGACTACCTGAAGCACTCTGGGCCTATAGAACAACATGGAGAAGCACCACTGGTTACTCACCTTATCAATTAGTGTTTGGAAAACAACCCATTTTCCCCATAGAATTTGAAATCCAAACATTACAGACAGCACAGGAAGTTGGCTTAGATCTAAGCGAGGCACAGATTAATCGACTACAGCAGATCAATGAGTTGGACGAAATTAGGCTCTCTTCACTTCAAAATACAGCCCTGTTTCAACAGCAGCGAGCTAAATGGCATGATGCTCTCATTAAAAACAAAGTCTTCCACGAGGGAGACTGGGCTCTATTGTACGACTCCAGGTTTCAGGACTTCCCTGGGAAACTCCAGACTCGTTGGTTGGGACCATACAAAATCTAGAAGGTACATGACAATGGAACCCTTACTCTAATCACTATTGACGGTTCTGGATATGCCTTCAAAGTAAATGGCCACCGAGTTCGTCTCTATCACAAACCACTCACTCAGGAGTCCTTCTGCCAGCAGCTACGCCAAGACACTGATATGGAAATTTTGGGAGAGGAAGAGAAGTCTTCCTCACCTATAATTCATTAAGGAATTCATTTCTTTTTACAATTTGTACATAAGTTCTTTTTTTTGAATCGTTTTTTGTACATATGTTTGAACTAATGTTTTCCTGTTATTTTTGTTGTTCCTTTTTTTTTAAAAAGAACAGCATTTCGATTTGTGTCGTTCCTTTTCCAAAAGGATGGCATTTGTGTGTTTCTGCTATTCCTTTTCTAAAGGAACAACATTCTTGATTTTCTGCTGTTCCTTTTCTAAAAGAACAACATTCTTGATTTTCTGTTGTTCCTTTTCTAAAGGAACAACGTTCTTGATTTTCTGTTGTTCCTTTTCTAAAGGAACAACATTCTTGATTTTTTGTTGTTCCTTTTCCAAAGGAACAACATCTTTGATTTTTTGTTGTTCTTTTTTCAAAGGAACGACATTTGCTTGTTCTGCTGTTCCTTTTCTAAAGGAACAACATTTCGATTTTTGTTGTTCCTTTTTCAAAAGGAACGACACTGCTGTGTGTTTGCTGTCCCTTTTCCAAAGGAATAGCATATTTTTTATTTCTGCTGTTCCTTTTCCAAAGGAACAACATTTTTGCGTCTTTTGTTGTTCCTTTTTCAAAGGAACAACATTTTTGGTTGTTGCTGTTCCTTTTGCAAAGGAACGGCCTTTCGAATGTTTTGCTGCCCTTTTCCAAGGGAATAACATTTTTTATTTTTTTGTTGTTCCTTTTTCAAAGGAACGACATTTTCTTTTTTTCTATCTATGGTCCTTTGTTGTTCCTTTTTCCAAAAGGAACACCACTAGCATGCTTTTTCTCTCCTTGTGAAACAGCTTACTCCTTTTGCTGATCTAAATTTAGGATGCTTCTTGCTCCTGTTCTTTCAAGTCTTTAAGATACAGTTATGCACTTATGCAATGAATACAAATCACAACATACTGAAATTTGCAAATCATAAATCGCTATCTTTATAAGGCTCTGCATTGGTAAGAGAACAAAAGGAAGGACACACTTATTTATCATCTTTTGCTGTCATTGTTTTACTAATTTTGCTCTGATTGGTTATCTTTATCATGACGATCCCTTTAATCCTCTTTTATTATTATTTAGGAATAAGATCAAAGCGTTTATATCTTCCTATTGAGATGATAAGACTTCTTCCACCATTCCTACTCTTAAGGAGTGTTGAACCACCCTTTGTGTATAAATAAGGAAAAGTACTTTATGAAAAAGAAAAAAGAAAGTAAACATGACTTATAAGTTGTCAAATGCAGGATAGGGGGTCTCATCAAGAGCCAGCCTACCATGATCATGAGGATGGAAGTGAAGTGGCATTCCCACTATGGCCACCACACCAGGGATATGGTCCAAAAGGTATATCGAATAAACAAACCTTGGAACAGGAGGTCTCATCACGAGCCGGCCTGCCCACTTTTTGCTCCTTCCTCGTGAATGGCAGTATGGTTAACTAGTTACCAAGCCAGCATAATGGCCTACATTTTGACATTACACTCCCCAACATATACACAAAGGATCATGGTTCCAAGGATGAAATAAACAACTCTGCCAAGGTTATGGACACCTGTCGGCAGCAGAGCATTGTTAATGGTATTGAAGTCACATTGGTTACACCAATAGGTAAGATACTAATACTCTTTTGTTTCTTATATCCTAGGAAATAATCATATATCATTTCCCGACTTATATATCGCATGAAAATTTATTACCACCAATCATGGCAGAGTAAGTGACAATGACCACATGAGATTTGGCAAGTATGAAAGACGTCCTATCCCCCCAACCTCGCATCATATCACAGCAGCCTCTTACGTAATACGCGATCCAACTTTTCGCCTCGATTTCGGTAATTTGTTGTTTTTCTAAACATGGCATATTTTCATACGCTGTTCCTTTATGACTCTGTTGCAAATCGAGTGCTGCTCCTTTATTTGATGGTTGGGACAGCCTATCACATTGCAGGGGGGAGGTTAACCTCATTATCCCCTGGATTACGTGTCAGCCCACTATTCGGGAAAGTGGTGTACTAGGGTATGGCACGACTTAACGGCATGCTATTTCTATTTTTGTTACACGAATTGCTGTTCATAAGCCATTTCTGTTGCATACTCTATTTTTTTCAAACAAGTCTTGCGTCTATTACCCTCTCTGTGTTTCAAACAGCACAAACAGTTGTTGTTCCATTGAGAATCCACAATGAAACCATGGGAGGAAGAGCGATCCGAAGGGAACCACAGGTGTTGACAGTCTCCGCCGCTGCCCAGGAAATCCTGGAAAGAGCAGGGTGGCTGACTTATCTCAACCGCTTGCATGAGTCTAACGAAACAGTGGCGATTGAATTCCTACAAAATTTGCTGGAGGATTACTCCACAGTAAGGGGGAGACAGATAACAGTCACCGATGACATAATTGTAGAAGTCTCGGGACTACCAGCCACCGGACCTGTATGGACGTTAAAAAAGGAGAGATTACAGAAGATTATAGAAATCTTCCAGGACGAAGGCCAGAGCTTGACAATTAAAGGGAAGGGAGTTCTGCCAGCAACGCTAGGAGAGCCCTGGGCAGAATTGGCAAGGACTGTTCAAAGCTACATCACCTGCGAGGGTAGAAAAAACATGGTAAGACCACGACATCTTAAACTCTTAGTCGTTTTAAAGCAGAAATGCTCTGTAAATCTGCCTGCACTTTTGAATTCGTTACTTCATGATGTTGCATGAAGCTTAAAAAAGGCACATCATGTAGAGTCAGTCGTTAGTCATCATGGGTTAATTCGATTAATTGTTAGTCATAGCCTCACCCAGCAGTAGAGCAGCTGAGAAGAGCTAATTGCAATGATTGAGGGGGGGTTGACAGCACCATCCCCAAAACGTAAGCATGCTACCAGCACACCAGAACGTCCAGAAAAATGCAGAGAATTAGCAAAACAAAAACATGTCACTAGCACATCCGAACGTCCAGAAACACGCCAGGAATCGGCAAAGCGTAAGCATGCCACCGGTACACCCGAACAACCAGAGAAACGCAGGAAATCGGTCCAGTTAGCTCGGATACGAGGAAGGCTGGAAAAGCTCCAGGAAAACACCAGCCAGCCAGTAGAAATTGAGGACGAGCAATCCTCACGGCCAGAAGAAGAAGCAGAGCAATCTGAAGGAGAAGAGAAAGAAGAGGCCGAGCAATCTGAAGAGGAGGCTGAGCAATCCAAAGAAGAAAATGAGGAAGAAGCTGAGCATTCTGAAATAGAAGCTGAGCATTCTGAAGTAGAAGCTGAACAATCCAAGCAGGAGGGGGAAATGGAATAGCAGGAAGGTAGCCCATTGCAGGACCCAGTGGGAGAAGACAAATTGGCCGCAGTCTTGGCCAATATGGGTGAATATGGCCAACCTTCCAGCCCATCAAACCTCCATGACAAACCCCAAGAGGAAAATGCATCTGAAAAACCACATGCAAAAGAGGCAGAAGAAGGAAGTCTACCTGTTCATGATGAAGAAGAAATAAGAGATACTAAACAGGAACAATCCGTTCCTAAGGCACTGGAAGAAATTTCGGAAGAAGTAGGGGCAGAAAAAGAAGTTTCCTAGGAATTGACAGAACCAATTAGGGTTCCTACCCCAAAACAGCTGGAGCAGAACACTGAAGAAACACCCCAGGAGGAAGATCCAGGGACTAGTCACGGCCCAGGCCGCAGCAGACAGCTTGTTGTTCCTTCTACTGAAATTTTGGAAATTAAAGAATTGCGAAAGGAACAGCAGAGATTATTGAGCATAATAGCCCAGCTCCACCAGCAGATTAGGATCCTGAAAGCAAGGCAGAGGGTAAGAAAGACTGCAGGGAAGAAAAAGGTGACCACTCCAGTAAAACTCCGCAAGGCAAAAAGGAGGAGGGTAAAAATTCGTCCTGCTGTTCAAAACCCTGTTGAAAATCCAGCTATTGTTCCAAATGATGCTGAAGTACAGACTGATGTTCCATTTGAAAAGGAACAGCAGCACACTGATATTCATGTTAAAATAGAAATGGATGATATGATGACCTGTGACAAGAAAATTCAGACGGAGGCACCACCCTTAGGGGTGATAAGGGTTTTGAACTCAAAGAAACGCAATAAGAAGGTTCAGGTAAAACTCCCGGCCTCCATTGCTGCATGGAGAAGAGATCCAAAAACAGTAACCTTGTGCAAGGGGTTAAAACAAGCTCAGCAAGAAGCAGAAAAGCTTAGAGAGCAAACGGTCCCTCGCAAAAAGTATGAAGAACTACAGCAGCAACTTAGGAACGTCAATCAATCCGAAAGCCAGGCCTTTGAAGGTTGGCGGAAGGAACAAGAGAAAGTTGCAAAGGTAACTCGTAGGCTAGATACTGTTATCAAGAAGATGGATACCTTGTGTTCTTTATACAATGACGTCTTAGCATGTAGGGCCCCTGCCAAAAATTATGCCCTGTTTTTACTGGAACAGTATTTACAATTAAAAATAAAAGCTGTTAAAGCAGGTGCCCCCATACAAATTAACACTGTCAATGACTTTATAGACTGCTGTAAACACTACGGGGTGAAGGTCCAGAGACTGCTGTGCGAATTCTATTTGCATAACCTTGTACTAGACCAGGAGACTGAGCTGAACCCTGGCCCTTTTGTTGGAGACATCCAATTGCAAGCATTCATCTCATTCGGGGTTAATCAGATTAAATGGCTCAAAGCCTATAATACTTTCCAGAGGCAAGAAAAGGGCTTAGATTTGTGGGTAAGGGCTGAGCCTAGGAACCTAGTACAGTTGTGGAAAGCACATAGAAACCTCATGAAGACTCCGGGTGTCATTGAAACATTAGGACCCATGCATGAGGCACTCATTCGACAAGGATTAGAGTACTTTCTTTCTATCAAAGACCTTGCCATTGATGCAGCTAAATTTTGGTATCAAATCTCTAATCCGAATATCCAGCTCAGGGAACCATTTAAGTATGAGAATTTTAAATTAGCTGCCAATCGTTTGCACCTTTATGGCGAAATCATTTTGAGAGCAGGGCCATCCTGGTTAGGATATAGGTTCCGCAGTCCAATTGTTTGGCACCCTGCACCCGGATACCAAGCCCTGTATGAGATGGTTGAGGGTCAAACATGCCATTTCTTTGACTACCTAGTTACTCATCATGGCTGTAGGCCTCCGCATGAGATTCCTTCTCCAGCCTATTCTCTCACTGCCTTGCATGTCAACTACAACGTTTTCATGAGGGCATGAAACAGGGTAAGCAGGGGGGTGTGTGGAGTACTAAAAAGGTATGTTTTTGATGATCATTTTAGTGGCTTTTCAGTAGAACTTGTAAACCTTTTTGCATCAGGAACTTGGAAAACGATAAAGAATTATAAGAAAACATGTGGGATTAATGTGCAAGACTTAACCACTAATAATTGTCATTCCCTCGTGCAGGAAGGGGTGAAAATGAGGAGTTTTTGTGCCAAGGGAAAGGACAAGGACAAGGTAACCACTGTCCCTTTGACGGGAGACCGAATGCAAACAAGGCTGAGCAGATCAAAGCAAATCGGCCCTGAAAAGGAGGAGAAGACACCAGCTCGGCGCAGGAGAGAAAAGAGATGATTAAGGATTAACGGTTTGGCGAATCCCTCAGGATCTTTGATCCTGAGGGATTGCTGCTTTATCTTTCTTGTTACTTAGACATCTCCGTCGTCACCCTTATATAAAGGGACAACACTGTTAGCTTTGAGTTCAACATGATTATGCTTTTATGTAATTTATGTTAAGATCAAAACTTTGATCATCGAGTCTCGATAAGAACTAGTTCATTGTACTTTTGTTTCATGCATTAATACAAACTTGATGATTATTTCATCTTTGCATCTGGATTAACCTAAAGCGGTGTACCCTTGGAGTCTAAGGGCCCGGCCCCGGAGGACACTTGCTTCTGTATTATTATGATTTGATTTCTGCGTGGTTTGCTTAGAGTCGTTATTTGGTAATCTAATAAGCTTTTTAAGTTTACATCACATGCTCTGTTAAGATTAATTCATTAAGGTTTCTACAGACAGAACTGTTGTATTGACTCTGCATTATATTACTGTTCCTTTCAGAGTTGATTGAATATTATTAGTCTTAACCGAATATTGTTACTATTTTGTTACGGAGCTTTTGTGCTGTACATTCATGTTACAAGATTCATCTTGAAAGTTATGTTCTTTACGATTGTTGATTCAGAAGTAATGCTGTTCTATTTTGAAATGCAGTCGTATTCCTTTTAATTGATATTGATGCTTAGATCAGATTACTATTCAAGTGTGTTGTGTGCGTATATGGTTTCCAAGCGCTATTCCATAACTTATCCGTAATCAGTGTTGTTCCATTAGTGTGTGCTGCTTGATCTGCCTTAAGAGTGAAAGATTACTGTTTGATTACGATTAATGCATTTGAGTTAGTAGATTAAGTTTGATTACTGCTTGCGAGACTTAGTTGTTTAGCTGTTGTTCCTTTCAAGAATTGTTGTTCCATTTCAGAATTGTTGTTCGATTTCTTATTTTCTGTTCCATTTTCTTATCTGTCGTTCCATTTACTAGCATTTGTTGCTTTGGTGTGGGAGACGATCTGTTATGAAACCAGCTCACAAAAAGATAGAAAAGAGAGATCCACGCCTTAGAATTCAGCCTCTTCGAGGGGGCAACCTTCTTTACATTACATAAATGAACAATTCTTGGATGATACAAATGAAAAACCTCCTTTCTATATATAGGAGTCTAAGGGTCACAATATAATCAAAGCCTACCTAACAATAATATTATAAGGCACAAAATAACAATAGGGATTCTATGTGGCACAATAATAACAATATGGGGGTAATAGGGGCACAACAATATAAATAAGGGGTATAACTACAATAGTAATGGGGTAATCACTAGTATTATAGGGACCCAACATGCCCCTCTCCTTCAAAAAAGTGTTGTCCTCAACGCTTGAGTAGTTCTGGATACTTCTGCATAAAATTCTCATCCTCCCATGTGGAATCTTCAGCGGATAAGTTCTTCCACTTGATAAGATACTCTGAAATTGATCGATTTCGTAGCTGTCGAGTTCTTGTTTCTGTGACTGCTTCCGGTTCCAATATAATTTTTCCTTCCTCGTCAAGTTCTGGCAATATTGTTTGAACTGGGAGCTTGTCGCCTATAACCTTCTTTAAACATGAAACATGGAAAACTGGGTGCAATCGAGAAGCTGCAGGAAGCTCCAATTTGTATGCCATAGTACCAATCTTTTGCAACACCTTGTACGGACCATAATACTTTGGTGATAATTTATTATCCTTCTTAGCTTGCTTGAGGGACATTTGCTTATATGGTTGTAGCCGTAGGAATACCCAATCACCTACATCAAAACTTCTTTCACTGCGATGTTGATCTGCCTGTTGTTTCATTCTATTCTGTGCCAACACAAGGTTATCCTTTAAGAGTTGGAGGACTTGTTGTTGATGTTCGATGTGATGTTCCACTGCCTGAACCTTAGAATTTTCTCTTAAATATGATGTGATGGATGGTGGTTGATACCCATAAAGTGCCATAAATGGGGTCATTTTTGTTGCTGTATGGAAGGAAGTGTTATACCACCATTCAGCCAGAGGCAACCATTTGACCCATTGTGTCTGTTTATCAGATACAAAGCAACGAAGATATCCTTCCAAACATTTGTTTACTATCTCAGTTTGCCCATCAGATTGAGGATGATAAGATGAGCTATGAGCTAACTGAGTACCAAGACAAGAAAATAATTCTGTCCAAAAATTTCCAGTGAAAATGGGATCTCTGTCACTTACAATAATCTTTGGGTTTCCATGTAGCTTTTGAATTGTTTCCATAAATGCAGTAGAAACTGTACTGGCTTTAAATGGATGTGATAATGCACAAAAGTGTGCATACTTGGTAAGTCTGTCAACTACCACCATGATGACACTCTTTCCCTCAGACTTGGGTAAACCTGTGATAAAATCCATTGAAACCTCCTCCCAACGTTGGCTTGGAATGGATAAAGGTTGTAATAGACCCGGTGTCTTAATTGTTTCAACTTTATTTTGTTGGCAAACCAAACATTCTGCCACAAACTTTTGAATATCTGATTTAAGGCCATCCCAAAAAAATTCCTTCTTAACCCTGTGGTAAGTTTTTAAAAATCCTGAGTGCCCTCCTAAGGGAGAAGTGTGCAATTCCATAAGAATCTTTTGTTTTAGCTGGGAATTCTTACAGAGGTATAAGCGATCTTTGTACCATAACGAATCATTTTTCCAGCTAAATGTATCAGACGTACTGGAATCTTGTTGTAGCTTTCGAATAAGTGCCCACACTTCTTCGTCATTCTTCCATTCCTCCCTTGCTTCGTTTATCCAATCTGGTTGGATAATAGAAATGGCGCACAACAATGCTTCCACATCCTCATCCTTCTTGAGAGTGCATCTGCCACCACATTTTGCTTCCCTTTTTTGTAGATGATTTCAAAGTCATAACCCAACATCTTTGTGACCCACTTTTGTTGCTCTTCAGAGGATAATCTTTGTTCTAAAAAGTATTTAAGGCTATCATGATCCGTTTTTACCTTGAAGTGTCTTCCCATTAGGTAGGGTCGCCATTTCTTAAGTGCATGGAGTATTGCCAACATTTCCTTCTCATAAATAGCTTTGCTTAAAAACTTTCCCTTGATTGGACGACTTTCAAAAGCAATGGGTCTTTCATCTTGCATTAGAACAGCACCAATTCCATTTCCTGAAGCATCACATTCCACAATAAAGGTTTTTGTGAAGTCCGGTGTAGCTAAGACCGGTGCTTGGCACATTGCCTCTTTAAGATGTTCAAAGGCCTTTGTTGCTTCCGGAGTCCATGAAAATGCATCTTTCTTCAATAATGTTGTTAGAGGTGCTGCTATTCTCCCATAATTCTTAACAAACTTGCGATAATACCCTGTCAACCCAAGAAATCCTCGCAGATGCTTTATGGATGTGGGGATTTTCCATTCCTTAATGGCTTTAATTTTGCTAGGGTCTACCTTAACTCCTTCATGAGATACAATATGACCCAAATATTCCACCTCCTGGACTCCAAAGAAACATTTGGATCTTTTTGCATATAATTGTTTCTCCTCCAATAGTTGTAGCACCCTGTCAACATGTTCAACATGATCCTTCCAAGACTTGCTGTAGATTAGTATATCATCAAAAAATACTAACACAAATTTTCTAAGGAATGGTTTGAAAATTGAATTCATCAAACCTTGAAATGTTGAAGGTGCATTGGTAAGGCCAAAAGGCATGACCAAAAATTCATAATGACCCTCATGAGTTCTAAATGCCGTTTTCGGAATGTCTTCAATCTTCATTCTGATTTGATGATATCCTGAACGAAGATCCAACTTGGTGAAGTAAATTGATCCATGCAATTCATCCAGTAATTCATCAATGACAGGAATGGGGAACTTATCTTTAATAGTGAGCTTGTTGAGCTCCCTATAATCCGGACACATGCGCCATGATCCATCCTTCTTGTGCACCAATACTACTGGAGCAGAGAAAGAACTTTGACTCGGTTGAATTATACCAGCCTCTAGCATTTCTGCAACCATACGTTCAATTTCACTTTTTTGGACATAGGGATATCTGTACGGCCTGATGTTTGGAGGAACACTTCCTGGAATCAGATGAATAGCATGATCATGATCACGCATAGGTGGGAGACCTTTGGGAGTCTCAAATACCTTGGAATGATTGTCCAGGACTTTTTGGAGATCTGGAGAAATAGATGATTCCAATGTGGAAACATCTAGCGAACATAATTGTGCAATTACACCTCTTTGCTCCTTTTTTAGAAGCTTTGTCATACCATTAGAGCTGATTATCTTTCCTGGTTTCCCTGCAATACCCCTTAATTCAACTTCCTTTCCTTCCACAGAAAATTTCATGAAAAGTTCTTGAAAATTAAAAGCTATTGTACCCAAGGATTGTAGCCATTGGACTCCTAGTACAACATCAGCACCTCCCATTGGAATGGAAAGCATTGGGCTAGTCAATACATATTCTCCCATGGATAGCTTGATATTATGGCACTTTCCAGAGCAATTTATTGTTCCTCCATTTGCAATCATCACTTGACACTCTGGTGCTGGATATAGGAAGCAATTCAATTCTTTTGCTACCCTACAATGAATAAAATTGTGGGTGCTTCCTGAATCAATCAACACTATTACCTTTTTCTTCTTGATTTGTCCTTCTATCTTGATGGTTTGAGGAGTGGTAATTCCCGCCAATGCATTACAAGATATGGTCGGATTTATTTGTTCTTCATCTAGGCTTTGTTCCTGGAGTATATCCTCTTCTTTTGACCTTTCTTGCTCCTTTTCTTCTTCCTCTTCACAATCTATGTAGAATAATTTCTTCTCAGCACACTTATGACCCTTTGTGTATTTGCTATCACAATTGTAACAAAGCCCTTTTGCTCTTTTTTCTTCCAATTGTTGTGGTGTCAACCTTGTAGGTTGTGGAAGACTATGGGCAACAACACTTCCATCTTTATAGTTGTGAGTGGTATGCTTCCTAGTTGCCATAATTTTGCTTTCCATTTTTCTTGCTAACCTGAATGCCTTCTCTAATGAATCAGGTTCCCAAAGGCGAACATCATGTTGGATATTATCCTTTAAAGACCCTATGAACACATCAATCCTATGCTCCTCTGGAATATCTTTTACCCTTATGTTCAATTTTTGGAACTCCTCAATGTGCTCCATTATTGAACCCTTTTGTTTGAGACTTATCAATTGGCTAAAAAAAGTGTTGCTTTTTGTATCCTCATAATGTGCTATCAATTCTTCCGTAAAAATTGCCCAAGTGATAAATTGTTTACGAGAGCAAAGCCATTGATACCATACAAACTGATTTGGTTCCAAATATAAAGTTGCCATACGTACCTTTTGTGTGTTTTGCACATTATTGAGATCGAAGAATTGCTCCATCTGTAATATCCATGTGGCGGGATCCTTGCCATCAAACTTCCTCATATCGATTTTTGGAATATGGTGGGTCTTCGATCCAACATTAGATCTATGGAATCATGATTAACATTTCTTTTGTTCTCATCATGAGTTTCCTTTACAACCTTTTCACCATTAGTAAGTATTTCTTGTAGAAAGTTTGTCAAATCTGTCTTCAAATCTGCCATGTCTGTCTTCAAATCTGTCTTCAAACTTGCCATGTCTTTCTTCAAATATGTCTTCAAATCAGTCTTCAAATCGTCCATCTTAGCTTCCATGCCCTTTATCTTAGCATCTGTTAGCTTTTGTGAGCGTGACATTTGTTGCACTTGTTCTTGTAATTTTGATATATCATGTAGCATTTCTTCCTCTTCTTCATGAGTCATGCTAGAGCTTTCAGGTTCCTTACTAGGTGTTTGCATTTTCTTTCCTCGGGGCATCAGTTACCGATAATAATGCTTTACTATGCCCTTTGAATTCCTTCAAACCAAGCTTATGCAAAAATAAAAAAAAAAAACTACACACCTTTTTTTCACTTTGTAGAAGCCTGATATTGAATCTGATGTATCTCTGTAATTTCGAATCATCCAGTTCTGAAATTGTGATCTGTAGTAGCCTTCTGTGTCCTCTTTCCAATGCCACTAGTCTGAACCAAATTGGATTCTCCAAGAAAGAGTTATGCACAATCTCCCGCAGTGACCTGATTATAGACTGGTTCAGTAGAGCGAACTTGTATGAAGTGCCACGTGTCACTGTTTCAACCTTTGACTCTGAACATTATATAAAAGAAAACTACAGTCCGTCCTCTTTCTGTACCTTCTTACGAAATTTCAATCCGATGCTCAGAAAGAAAGTTATGACGATTTTCCCCAGGTCACCTGTTTTGAATGTAATTCAGGAGTCTGCAAAAAGACCAACTTCCTCAGATCATATCTCCGAAATATCGCGCGAAAAGCTCTGAAATTTGGACCCAAGGTTCAGCGCGATTTCTTCTCAAATGGGTTTTTTTTGCGACTTCTGAAACGTCACAGAAAAAAAGTTATAGCGAAAATTCCACGATGACCTGTTTGGAGCAGCGAAACCCTAGAATCCAAAGCTCTGATACCAAATGTTATGAAACCAGCTCACAAAAAGATAGAAAAGAGAGATCCACGCCTTAGAATTCAGCCTCTTCGAGGGGGCAACCTCCTTTACATTACATAAATGAACAATTCTTGGATGATACAAATGAAAATACCTCCTTTCTATATATAGGAGTCTAAGTGGTCCCAATACAATCAAAGCCTACATAACAATAATATTGTAGGGCACAACAATAACAATAGTGGGCTTCTATGTGGCACAATAGTAACAATATGGGGGTAATGGGGGCACAACAATATAAATAAGGGGTATAACTACAATAGTAATGGGGTAATCACTAGTATTATAGGGACCCAACACGATCCAAGGCTGTAGTGAGCCTCGGCATTTACTATCTGGTTCCCAGACCCGTGGTCTGTTCTCTAATTTCCTTTCCATCAGTTTCCAAAGGGATGGGTTATCGCTGCTGAACCCTTGACTGATAAGTTGCCCAGTTTTCTGAGTGTGTGATTTACTCTTTTGAAGTAGCTTAGTTGTAGACAAGCATCCATTTACTCTTGTATTTCTGAACGTTGTACTACTAGCATTACTCTGCCAAATGATAGCCTCAGACTGAGACACTCTTTGAAATAACAAAACGCTCCCGGATTGACATATTAATGTGAGGTAATTAGAGGTGAAAGAGACCCTTTTTATAGCTCTACAAACATAAACATTCTTCGAGGAAATTGAAGACAATCTAGAATTGTTTACCTCTTCTTCAAATTGATACTTGACTAAGGCTTCTTTGGTAGCAAGGATCTATGTATCCATCTCATGCATCCTTTACAGGTTCATATTTGTAATATGAAGTTGGCTCTCCATTTCCTCCACGGTTGGCACTCGGTTGCCTGAAACTTCCCTATAGAATTTAGGCCTTTAGAAGTCTCCAAATGCTTCTAAAAATCCATGCAATAGATTCAGAAGGCTAATTACAGTTAGGAATGACTATTGGTTCACTGAGAACAAGTACTGGTAGCTCCTACAACTGCCTCCAACCCCTGTTGGCCCTGAGCTCCAACATCTCCCTGGATGAAAATATCCTTGAATATGACTTCTTCAGCTTCTCTACACTATTCCATTGGCTTCAGAAGGCTCCAATTAGCCTAGATAGCCTCTTTTTTCACTCTCTCAGGTTGAAAACTGCTCCTGGAATGCATTTAGTCAGTGCCCCCTGGGAATACTCCAATAAATCTAGTGCACTGGCACTTAACTCCAGTTAAATTTGGCAGAATCCGCCTTTTTAGCCGCTCCACCAAGCTTAACCATTAGAGCTGGTGTTTTTGTAACCGTCGGCGTGCATGTGATGGGTTAATCCTCTGACGATTAGGGATAAGACCGTTGAGTTGGCAGTCATCATGCAAACTGCATGGTTTGTTGGAAAACAGTGGCATGTGAACATTTATTATGGGATTGCTGGAGGGTAAGAGCACTGGTGGTACTAACCCCCGAATCCGCAACCGTTATAACATAAATACAACATTTGACCCATAAAGGTTAAGAAACAACGTTGGTAGAGGTGGTAGCGCGCGGTCCGGTCTTGCCGGAGGTCACCAGTTTGATTCTGTCGGACCCCAACAAAATTTTACATGACCATTCCAGGGCCACATGGTGGCCTTTGGGCTTGCCACATGTCGGCAGCTAATTGGTCCCCAAAAGGGAATATTCTAGGGAATATTCCTTGGAATATACTTTTTTAATATTTTCAAAAATCAAATTATTCTTGGAAATTGCAATTTACTGGACTTTTCAAATTGTGATATCTCCTTCATACAATGTCGGTTTTTTGAGCTATTCATAGCACTAGAATCAAGAATATGAGATCTATCCCGTCGGTTAGGTTTGCCACTCTTTCAAACACTTTGAAATTTGAGCTATCATTAAGGTCCTGGATCAATATTTGATCAACCTCCCTGTTTCCATAATTTTTCTTTCAACTTTTCTTGCCACCATGAATGCATTCTCCAATGACTTAGGTTCCAAAAAGAAAACCTCATTATTGGATGCTATGATTTAAAGTCCCTATGAAGACGTCAATCATATGCTCCTCTGGAATATCAGTTACCTTGATATTCAATATTTGGAAGTCCTAAATGTGCTATCAATTCCTCCATAAAAATTTTCCAAGTGACTAGTGCTTTATGAGAATAACAACATCTACACCATACAAATTGATTGGATTCTAAATATAATGATGCAATGCGTACCTTTTTTGTGTGTTTCACATCATGTATATCAAAGAATTGATCCATCTGTAGTATCCATGTTACTATATCCTTGCCATCAAACTTCCTCATATTGATATTTGGAATGGGGTTGGTCTTTAAGCCAAAGTTAGAGTCTCTAAAATTATGCTTCACATTACTTTTGGTCTCATCATGAGTTTCATTGAATAACTTGTCACCATTAGGAAGTATTTACTGTAGAAACTTTATCAACCCTTCCATATTTTATTTTAAACTATCCTTCAAAACTTCCATGTCCCTTTTAATTTCTTTTTTTAAACCATCCTTAAAACCTTCTAGGTATACTTTTAAACCATCCATATTAGCTTCCATTTCATTTTTTGTTACTCTTTGCGAGAGAGAAATTTGTTGCACTTAGCTTTGTAATTTTGATATATCATATTGAATTTCTTCCTCTTCTTCATGCATCATTGTAGAGCTTACTGTTGGATTAATAAGTGTATCCATATTTTTGTTTCGGGGAATTTTGGAACCAAATAATTATATCTATGCTTCACTCTACCCATTGAATCACTTCAAACTGATTTTTCAAACAAAAGTTACAAAATTTTGAAAAAATACACACCTTTTCCTTTATTTTTGGAGCCTGATATTGTAACTACTGTATATTTGTAATTTCTCCCTCCCAAGGTTTGGAATTTCATCCTATGGTAGCTCTATGTGTTTTCTTTCCAACCCCACTAGTTAGACTAAGATTGGAGTCTTCAAGATAAATTTATTCCAATACTCCCACAATGACCTAATTATGGACAAGTTTAGTAGATTGAACTTGTACACACATGTCATTGTTTTAACCTTGAATCCTGAAAATATTCCGCAAGAAACTACAGTTTGTGCACTTTTAGTAACTTTTTATGAAATTCATTTTTGATGCTCGAAGAGAAAGTTATGATTATTTTCCCTCGAACACTTGTTTGATACTAAATTTTAGAGCATGCAGAAATCCTAACTTCCTCTAACCGTATCTACAAAAATAAGTGAAACAAGATACCCGATTTTCATCAATATTTCACCTCCACATGATAGAAATTTTATCTTTAGAAGTGTCATAGAAAAAATTACAGCAAAAATTCCAAGATAACATGTTTGAAGTAGCGAAACCCTAGGATTCAAAGGAAACTTGTACACTCTAAAGCCTATTATGGAAGGGCACACTAATATGAAGTTCCCACTTGGTTCCATGACCTGTAATCTCATTTTCTAAATTACAAGAATGATTTGTTGTACTGGAAGGTGAGGAGACGCACTAGATCTTATGCAGGATTGCAGGTGGGTCTTATTTTTGGGGTTTGGTCTCCCTCTACAAGGTCCAAGCCCTCCATAGGGTCAGATTTGAATTTATAGGTAGTTTGTTGAGATTCATGGGCCTCCACTATAGCATTCAGAAGATATTCATGCCATGGGATCCTTCAGTTCCATTCATTGCTTGCTCATGTCTCATTTATTTAATGATGATGATGCACCTAGACTACCTTGCTCAGTTGGCTACACTCCCTGCACCACACACTTGGAAGATTATCCATGGCCCAGACGGATTTTTTCCTCACCATGGGAGATAAAGTAGGGCTTGAACCATTGCTCCAATGCTTTGTAAATGGGATACATGCTTATTCGATTAAGTTGAAGACCCATGAGGATGTTTTTGTCCCCCCAAAGCTACCTTTGGGGCACAACATGTCATTTTCTTGGAGATCAAGGGACCATCCCCTTCAAAAATATCTTTGGAGCCCTTTTATTCATTTTAGCACATGTTGAACTCCATTTGGCCTCCCAACGACCCTCCTAGTTACTTGTATATTATTTCGGCCATCTTGAGAGGCTTATTTTTTTATATTATGGAGTTATTTCGTGGGCTTCTCATCAACAAGGTTTTTATTTTTATATTATTTTATTATTAGGGGCATCATTAGGCCTAATTAGGAAATTTGAATCCCTTATAGGATCACATAAATTGATGATAGGTTCATTCCATTCCTCATCATCACTTGGATTTGTATCACTTTATAAAAATAACTAGGACCTGTTGTTGATGGACGAATTGTAGATCAATTGATGCATTTTGATGTTTGGATATTTTTTATTTGTCTTGGAGATTTATTTTTTGCAAGTCTACTGAATGGATATAATCTTCTTATCACGTAAGTGATTTTCTTATGAAAATTTGTTCATGTAATTTGTCTAGTGCATGGAACACTATGCTTGGATTATTTGTGTGCCCTGATTGTTGAGGTGAAATTCATAATCACATGTAATCAAAGGGCCAAACATTAGAGACAAATGGCATTGAAAAAATATATGTGATAGACACTCCAAACACTTTTTGAAAGTTAAAGAGCCTAAAAATTTGGTACATGCACAAAAAGTATTCAATAATACAAAGAAGAAAGGGAATAATCACTTTCCAACATGGTATTGCCAAAGGGGTTTTCAAAATAATTTGTAACACTCTCCTCCCACACTTACCCAAGTTCACAAGTCCACCAGGGTAAATATGTGACAAATATTTACTATGATATGACTCAACCTCCTAAGTACAATTAAGGAAGTGGAATCGACAAACCAAAACTTTATTGACCTTCCAGAGGAGCTACAAGACCCACAAGAGATAAACCACCCCTCTAGGTGCCCAAACCCTGAGTCAGATTTCTTTTTCAATGACTTGAACTCCAATTCACATGCACAATACTATATCCATGCAAATTTAGGCCTCCATTCAGAGGAATTAAACTGCATCCATGCCACTCTAGTCCCAATTTACCAGTGTTGTGCCTGCAACTGTGAAATCTGTGCCACCTTTTGAGGGATAGACTCTCGATCACTGTCCAAAACTTGATACACAAAGAAAAATACTCTAACATAAAACTTTATGAAGGTTGTAACCTAACCAAGCCTAACCATGACATACATTTTGTCAAACATATTGAAAACATGTAATCTATAGGTCATGAATGCATATTTGAACGTAGGTGTTTGATACTTATCTAAGAATCATAAAGAAGGTCTAATGAACTTTCATAATAGCTTTAATAACATCTATTAGGTAATGCATTCAGTAACCATTCCTTTACCAATAAAAACATGATAAGACCCATAACTAGAATATGTCATAAAACCATGCTTATAACCAACAAATAACCAAATAATTAACAATGATAGAACAACCATCAAAGACACATAACGGCAAGTACATTTAATCATAAAATACAAGAGGAAATTAACTCGTATTAAGATATGAAAAATCTAACCAAGTCAAGGACTTCCACGTACCACTCGACCATAGATTAGGCTGAACCAAAATTTTCTTTCAGCCAATCATCTCTGTTCCATATTCCAAGCATGAATGTGGGACTCACAATAGAACAACCAGGGCTTCATCAGGATTTACTGCATATCCCTCCATTACTAGTCAATGTATTTCTAGGCCTGAAGTAAGCACCTACTTAACCAAGTATTACCATAATCTTGCCATTACTAGTCAAGGGATTCCTAGGTCCAAAAAATTAAACATACACTACTAGGATTTTCCACAATATTGCCAAAACCGATCAAGGGATCACTAGGCTCTAAATAAGCATGGATGCCTCCAAATTTCTTCACCAATACCTTAAGGAATTTTTCCATCTCCACCCTAAGGATTTATCACATATACCGCCATTACCAATGAAGGGATTTCTAGGCCCTTGGGAATTTTCCTAAGACCACCTCACCTGGTTCCAAAACCATCCAACAATCCAAGCTTAACCAAAGGGAGAACTCCATCACACTATGGCTTTCCGGAAATGGCAAGGAAAAGCTCAAACCACTGTCACACTCGGAAAATTCCATGCTAATGACAATAGAAGAGACAAATACACACATGTATGTACCATGTATGCTAAAACTAGCAAGGAAATCATACATGTAACCTGATACCTACAAAGTGATCCTACTGTAGTTGCTTTATCCAACTCTTCCTTGCTTGATATTTTATTCCCTTGCTTTCTTCTCCTTCCTTTGCTTTCCTTTCTCTAATGCTAGAGTGCTCCAAAAATGCTCTAAGTGTGCAAGATTATGAGAGAATAGAGAGAATAGAGAGAGAGATCCAAAACTGAACTGACAAAATGTTTCCACACACAAAAGCCATTAACTAATCCTTAGAAGCCTTTTTTTTTTATTGAGGCCTCTATTTTCTTCAATTTACATTATTTTTCCTTCATTTTCCTCCTCACATGCAACCTATGACCTTTCACCTTCCTTTTCTCCTATTTTCCATTATTTTCATAAATAAAATGCCAATTAATGCCTCTTTGCCTTTTTAATTCCTTTGTCATTTCTTTTGCCAATTTCCTTAACCATAATAAACCAAATGAACACCCACTAGGATGTTTTTCCAAATATTCATCTTGGAATACATGTCCCATTACCTTGGTTTTATATTTTCCTTTATTAACTTTATTACATGAAATTTTAACTCGGGGTTGTTACAGACCCCTCCCCCTTACGAGAACACCATCCTCGATGTTCTATGACACCTATGCCCAGAAAACCACTGAAAACACAACATACTACCCATGGAGCTTTATAACACAACTCGTTGCAGTATTTACAATGACCTCATGTTGAAAACATGATAACATACTACTTACTAGAGCTTTATAACACAACTTATTATGATATTTACAATAACAACCATGCATAAATATATACATACACTAAAATTCATTTGCCTCTACTGGAAAACAATGAAGGATACTTAGCTCGCATCAACAACAAGGGAATCCAAAGGCTTACATCTCCACCCTCAAAGTAATACCAAGATTCACCTCCTTCCTAAGAAGTTCAAAATCCACTTCCAAAGTCAACATCCACATCCAATATTCATCACTACGATATTTGTGCTACATGTTCCCTAAGTGAACAATTATTGACTCATTGTTCTAGGGCACACTCCCAATGTGCATCTAATCCCATTTGAAAATGCTAATGACCAAAACAAAATCATTTCCGCAACCTCTGCTACAAAATCCTTGTGGAAATCCGGTCACCCCCTTCCATGCAGTCACTCACCTTCCAAGTTCCCCGTCATCCCCTTTCCCGTGTGATCCATCGCTTGGCAAGGTTTCCTCACATCGGAAGTTCCAAAAACTAAGGGATATCCATACCTCAAAACCATCATACCGGTCATAGAATTCTCATGGAAATTAATGGACATTATTGAGTACCAGTGTCCCACAATGGCACTACTCCTGAATGCTTTACCAACACACTACTGCCTATTCTGATTATTTTTGTTGTTGTTGCTAATTCTCTGGAAATCAATCCAACTATCCAAACCGGGAATTTCCACCATGCTTCCATGTACCAATCACATAATTTCCATTAGATTGAAAATAAATTAACTTAAATTCACATCATACCTCATTGGTGGCTTGTCAGTAAGGCACACTTTCAATTCTATTTACTTCCTATCACAACAATTCAAACTAGATATTTTATTAAATCATCATGAATAAACATATCACATCCGATTAGTTTAAAACACAACCATAATAGATCAAAATCATGAATCACGTGCAATGATCATAAACCAGAGTCATAGATCACATGCATAATAAAAATAAAATAAAATACTTGTGATTTCCTTCAATCAGTGCTTTGATTTTTCCTTTGTTCTTTCTGTACAAACACCGGATCAGTTGCCACACCCAACAACCACCTAGTGCCTTTGCTTCTCTTTAATCATGTACACATAAACATAGTGTACACCACACATCACATACAACACCACACAGTACATGCACCTACACCCTACATACAACACATACACCTACACCCAACATACAACACGACACGTACACCTACACCCAGTGTAAAACAAAACACATACACCTACACCCAGTGTACACCACAATGCATACACCTATACCTGGTGTACAATAGAATACATACACCTACACTCAGTGTACAACACAACACAATACAGACACCTACACCTAATGTACAACACAATACATATACGTACAAAGAGTACAACATAACGAATAAAAATGTCACGATACCATGACTACATAATTCACATACGTAGTACCACATCTACACAACACAACATGTACGACATGCACATAATACGACATGTACACAGCACAAGATGTACGACATGCACACGATACCACAAGTACACAATGCAGCATGTATGACATGCACACAATACCATATGTACAATATGTACATAGTACTACCTATACAAAGGACAACATGTACACAACAGCACTTGCACAACATGTACACAACATCACATGTACACAAAACCCCAAGTATGACATATACACAACACCACCTCCACACAACACCCCATGTACAACATGTACACAACACCACATATACAACATGAACACAACACCATATGTACACAACATTACATATCCAACATGCCCACAACACCATATGTACACAACACTTCATATCCAACATGTACACAACACCATATGTACAAAGCACAGTATATACCACACGTACGCAACACCATCTGTACACAACACTGCATATACCATATGTACACAACACCATATGTTCATAGAACCACATATACAACATGCACATCGTACCACATGTACACAACACCATATGTACAACATGTACAACATATACACAACAGTAGTACAACACATCTCAAGACCACAACGTCTCTACCAAGAAACCTTGCTTTTAGTGTCTTCCCACTATCCATGCTTATTCCAGCATGTCGTAGATCACTCTACTTTCATTCCGCTGATGGGTCTCTTAGCATTTCCTATCAATAACATAAACATAGGTGTATTATAAGCATATAATATCAAATAATATCCACATGATACTGACCTCATAGATATTTCAAGGCTACTCTTCCAACTTGATTCCTTATAAGACTAGGAACCTCTTCATGCCATTCACCTGCATAAGCAATCATTCCTCCACAAGAATGATCCTTGAAAACCATATCATTCAACAACATACATACATACATATATACATATAAACATTAGCATAAAACAATCATGATCCCTGATGACCCTGTCAGACAGCGACACACACACACACACATATATATATATATATATATATATATATATATATATATATATATATATATATATATATATATATATATATATATAAACACTAGCATAAAACAATCATGATCCCTCATGACCTTGTTAGAAAATGACATACATATATACATATATAGGCATGAGCATAACCATGATCATAACATAATTATTAGATATCATAAGATCAAGATTAAGAGAACTCCCTTTATCCCTGCACAACATGCACAATTGTGGTGAAGTAAAATTATAAGTGTAGAAATGAACGAATTCCTCTAGCCCAATAATGTGTCTAGCCACAACAAATACATTCTATGGAATATTTCCTTAGGTTAGAATCAATCAAGAGGGCCTACCTCTTGGTCGCTTATCCTGCTTGATGATATCCTTGCTTTCTTGCTCTAGCAATCTCTCACTTCCTTCTTCAAGTTCCTGAAACAAGTAAAAAGCAACAGCACACAAACATAATAATAGAAAAATTGCAATTCAACCTACTTAATGAGTCAAGAAGAATCAAGAAATGAATATGTAATATTACAAAACATGTAGGAAATTAATCGATAGTTACATATATTAATATCAAAGAGAGATTACAACCATTCGTCTTGATGTCACAGTCTTCCTATGACAAGACCAGGTTCCCACACACTTCTGCTAGCATTCCATGATGGCTTCAAACAACAATAGTTTAAAGGCTCTTCCCTTTAGACTTCACTCCAAACCAAACAAACTTATCCCTCACACAACTAGATGGCTACAACTAGTAATAGCTTTCTTGTCTAATCAAAATAGTATGCTCATACTCAACCAACACTCTAACTATGACTAGCGTGTGCTTAGGAAGAAGGGAGGTTTATATAGGAAATATGGATGGGAGATGGATCCTCTTCTCATGGGAGAAGGACTTATCCTTTGAGGTAGTTCCATCATTATAGGGGAAAGGAAAAAAAGTTGTCATCCTCGACCCCATCCGGCCAAACCATTTACTAGACTTTCGTTAGGAAGCTTCTAGAGCTGGAAGCTTCAGCTCTAATTTAGAAAAATTTCCATAACAGGACCGACGTGAATGGAACATAGCTCAGTAGCACCGGTCGGCCCGGGGGAGACATAGTTCATTAGCACCAACCCTGTAAACTGGGAAAAATAGAAGTTTTAGGGGAAATGGTGCAAAAAGGAAATGATCTGCTCATGAAGATGGACATAATGGGAGTTTCTTCATGAAGGCAAAGAATGTGGGGTTCACTATAGAGGTCCTCCAAGATCAAGGAATGAGGATTACAGGGATAGTGAAAAAATGTTGTGTAAAAAATTCCCCCTAAAGCGTGAAGGCCGAACTGGAGTGAGGGATGAAATGATTTATAAATCAGTGCAGGGAACCGGTCTTCCATTGGAAAACCTGCAAGCAAGTATAGATACATATACATAAACTGAGATCTCTTTCAACTGATACATGAATCATGGCATGGACCTAGCCATCCAGAGAATGATCATGTAAATGGATCGAGGTATGGATGCAACCGTCCGTCAAAGAGGATCATAACGAAACCAAGGTATGGTTGCAGCCATCCAATAATGAGAAGGATCACATATGATAACTCATGGTCTATTCATAGCCATCCATCTGATAGAGACATGCATATCATCATAATCATGTCACATTTCTTTGCAACTGGGACTTTTGCGATCTGATTCCAGGGTCTTGCGCTCCAACACGACCCGATCAAAGTATAGATTCTAGCATGCGAATAGATGTGTTGATGTCGAACATGGTAGAAAGTGTCTTGATTACTAATCAATGATGTAAATTGTTAACAAGCGCGAGAGAAACCACCAATAATGACAATGGCCCTCAAGGTACTATCAGCACAATTCATGGAATGTGAATATAGGAACTGAAGTCGAACGCCCGTGAAACCACTTGATCGAAAGCCAATGATGTGAACATTTTGTCGAGTGCGAAGAAATTTCCATTAGGGCATGCAAGCTCTAAGGTACTGGAAGGGAGTCTCTCAATCAACTTCCCGGATAATGAGTTGAAGTCGAAGGAAAGAGACCGTGTCAAAGGAGGGCCATAATGAATCCCACATCATTGAAGCGAGATGAGAGGATGCAAATTAACTTTGGATGATATAGAGAATCAGAGGTAAGTGTAACTGTAGAAGGACAACTCTTGAACATATCAGTGACACAACTTGGAAGTTTGGCAGCTTTTGGATCCATAGGATTGGTGGTCATGATGACGTGGCAGAGATCAAATGGAAGGCAACAATGAACGACCCAATCCCAGGAAGGTAAATGATGCAAAGGAAGATGTCCCAACCCGACATGAAGCAAAGAGTATCATGTCCAAGAGTAAGCTGCCGACGCAACTCAATAGATTTCCAAATTTTCCCCCACCATTTCTGGTGAGTACCCCAATTATTTTTTAATTGCAATCTTGAAGGGGATAGCATATTCTTGCACTGTAAGTTCATACTTAGGATGAATCTGACCTAGTGAGTTTAACAAGTGTTAGGAAGGAGAAGCTTGTGTTTGTCATGGTGACGAATATGATGTTGTTTAATAGTTTAACGAGTCCAACAAAGGTGTAACTCAATATCTTTTTCATGTTTAGAGAGTTTGAAAAAGACACATAAAATAAAATTCCTCATGGTCCCTTTTCAATGTACATTTGTGTCTCTCGATCCCAAAAAGGTAGAAAACCATACTTGATAGAACCGCTTGACCATTTCAGTCAAGAAGTACCTTTTTCATAAATAGTGCCTCCCAGCTCGAAAAAGGGGTAAACTTATACTGGGTGCATGACGTTTCACATCCATTAATGAGTTCGAAACGATAAGGTCTCGGCCATATTTTGCTTTTAAAGGGTTGGAAAAGAGCTGAAAGCGGACCCCCCATTTTTATTCTCTTTAACGAGTCAAAAAGGGAAAAAATACTCGGTAATCTTTTCATTTTTTACAAGTTAGAAAAGAGCTTAAAAGAGACTCGTCTTGGAGGAACGAGTGGTATAAAGGGTAGCAACTGTTAGGCCCCTATACTACTAGTGTAACCCCTTATTGTTATTAGTACAACCCCCTTATTATATTGATGTACCCATGTAGTGCCTGTATTGTTACTATTGTGCCCCATAGAAGCCCACTATTGTTGTTATTGTGCCCTTACATTATTATTGTTATGTTGGCTCTGATTATATTATGACCCCCTAGACTCCTATATATAGAAAGGAGGTCTTTTCATTTGTATCATCTAAGAATTGTTCATTTGTGTAATGTAAAGGAGTTTTCCCCCTCGAAGAGGCTTATTTCTAAGGCATTCATCTATCTTTTCTATCTTTTTGTGAGTTGGTTTCATAACATTTGGTATCAGAGCTTTGGATTAAAGGGTTTCGCTGCTCCAAATAGGTCATCATGGAATTTTCGCTATAAATTTTTTCTGTGATGTTTCAGAAGTGAAAAAAAAAATATGTTTGAGACAAAATCGTGTTGAATCTTGGGTCCGAATTTTAGAGCTTTTCGCGCTATATTTGTGGAGATATGATCTGAGGAAGTTGGTCTTTTTGTAGACTCCTGAATTACATTCCAAACAGGTGACCTGGGGAAAATCGTCATAACTTTCTCTCTGAGCATCGGATTGAAATTTTGTAAGAAAGTATAGAAAGAGGACGGACTATAGTTTCTTGTATATATTTTCAGAGCCAACGGTGAAAACAGTGACACGTGGCACATCGTACAAGTTCGCTCTACTGAACTAGTCTATAATCAGGTCACTGTGGGAGATTTGGCATAACTCTTCCTTGGAGAATCAAATTTGGATCCGACTGGTGGCATTGGAAAGAGGACACAAAGGGCTATAGCAGGTTGCAATTTCAGGACTTAATGATCCTAAACTATAGAGTTATATTCGTTTTAAGATTGAGCAATATTTTGATCTACATGGTGTACCACTATTGCATCTTCATATTTAGAACTAGATCAATTTTTATGGTATAAAGGGCTTTGTTCTCGTAAACAACTTGTTACCTGGTCAATTCCCATGGAGGAAATCATAGCACATTATGAAGATACAAAGAGCAACACTTCCTTTAGAGCAACACCACAACAATTGGAAAGAGTAAAAGGTCTTTGTGACATAGTGGAAAGTACATTTATGGAAAAAAGGAAGTCTACCCCTCACAACTATAAATATGGAAGTGTTGTTTCTCCTAGCCTTCCACAACCTACAAGGGTTACACCACAACAATTGGAAGAAAAAAGAGAAAAAGGGCTTTGTTACAATTGTGATAGCAAATGCACTAAAGGTCATAAGTGTGATGAGAAGAAATTGTTTTACATAGAGTATGAAGAGGAGGAAGAAAAGGATCAAGAAACATCAAAAGAAGAGGATATACGCCAAGACCCAACCCCAGAGAAAGAAGAAATGAATCAGACCATATCTTGTAAGGCATTGGCAAGAATTACCACTCCTCAAACTATCAAGATAGAATGGCATATCAAGAAGAAAAATGTTCAAGAAGTGAAAGATCACATCGAGCATCAAGAAATGAATTCAACCATATCTTGTAAAGGATTGGAAGAAATTACCACTTCTCAAACTCTAAAGATAGAAGGACATATCAAGAAGAAAAAGGTTCAAGCAGTGAAAGATCGCATCAAGCATCAACAACAAGTTCTCCAACTTTTACAGGATAACGCCACTTTGGTGGAAAATCAAATGAAACAACAGGTAGATCAACATCATAGTGAAAAATGTTTTGATGTAGGTGATTGGGTATTTTTACTGCTACATCTCAAGCAAGATATTTATGAGAAGGAAATGTTGGCAATACTATATGCACTTAAGAAATGGCGACCTTACCGAATGGGAGGACACTTCAAGGTAAAAATGGATCACGATAGTATTAAATAATTTTTAGAACAACTATTATCTTTAGAAGAACAAAAAAAATGCGTCACAAATATGTTGGGTTATGACTTTGACATCATCTATAGAAAAGGGAAGCAAAATTTTGTTGCAGATGCACTCTCAAGAAAGGATGAGGATGTGGAAGCATTGTTTTGTGATATTTCTATTATCCAACCAGATTAGATAAACGAAGAAAGGGATGAATGGAAGAAGGATGAAGAAGTATGGCCACTTATTCAAAAGTTGCAAAAGATCCCAATTCAAACAATATTGCCAGAAATTGAAGAGGAAGGAAAAATCATATTGGAACCTGGAGCAGTCACAGAAACAAGAACCCGACAGCTACGAAATCGATTAATTTCAGAGTATCTCATCAAGTGGAAGAACTTACCCGCTGAAGATTCCACATGGGAGGACAAGAATTTTATACAGAAGCATCAAGAACTACTCAAGCGTTGAGGACAACACTTTTTGAAGGAGAGGGGCATGTTAGGCCCCTATACTACTAGTGTAACCCCTTATCGTTATCAGTACAACCCCCTTATTATATTGATGTACCCATGTAGTGTCCATATTGTTACTATTGTGCCCCATAGAAGCCCACTATTGTTGTTATTGTGCCCTTACATTATTATTGTTATGTCGGCTCTGATTATATTATGACCCCTTAGACTCCTATATATAGAAAGGAGGCATTTTCATTTGTATCATCTAAGAATTATTCATTTGTGTAATGTAAAGGAGGTTTCCCCCTCAAAGAGGCTTATTTCTAAGGCATTCATTTATCTTTTCTATCTTTTTGTGAGCTGGTTTCATAATAGCAACTGGTTTCGACAATGGTGGAACTACTCAAAATATGTAATGGTCAATAGGTTGGCTAACAAAAGCACTCATTACTATGTTTCCTCAGGAAAGGAAAAACAACCAAGTGAAATCATATGATCGGCCAAAGAGATGGTGGTGATGGAATGAAACAACCAAGGCTCATCTAGTAGAAATTAGCTGATAAAAACGAAAATCACAAGATTTAAATTGGGCATGGTTCATTTTTACACAAGCTTGAACCATGGAGAACTTTGCTTGGGTTTGGTTTCATGTTTACACAAGCTCGAAATGAAAAACTATGCTTGAGTAAGTTCACATGCCCCCTGCATAATGACTCAATCGAGATACATGCCCCCCAAGCTTCATTTCAAGCAACCAGGTGGATGGAATGAAGGTTCACTTTTGAGATCTTGGAAAGACTCGACTGGGATTTTACGAGAGAATAATCAAAGAATTGATTTGGAAAAGGGAGGTGCTTCATTTTTTAATTAGGTTGACACAGTAAAAGAACTATCCTCAAGACCCTTGTTCCATTTTTTAACGAACTTGACGCAAGATGAGGAACTATGCTCAAGACCCTTGTTTCATTTTTTAACGAGCTTGACACAAGACAAGGAACTATGCTCAAAATTGTTGATCATGGACCATAAAACATGGCTCCCAAGAGGTCTTCACTAGATGGAAGAACCACACTCTGGGAGGAATACATGTCATTTGGTACCAAAGACAGATCAGGTTCCAATGTTCCCAGTACATAATGCACTATACCATCTGTGTGATCATCAGCAGATGTAGAGATGGAACGTGTAGCCACATAATTGACCTATGGCGGGGAAGGTACTTCTTGGAAACAAGATCCGATAGGGGACGATGGTTGCAAAGGAGGCGCCTAGACAGTTGATCAATAATCACAATTCTCCCTTCGTGCAGAAAACAAACCACATGGAAAAGTGAAGAAACAAGAGCTCCCATGACGTAAACATAGTCACATCCAAGGAGAAGATTGAAATCTAACAGACCTTGGACTACCATCACGTCTATATAGACGTTCTTCCCTTCCAAAGTAATAGGGAACTTCGGGAGGAGCCCTAAGGGATGACTGGTTCCTCTGTTGAAATCCAACAGATTTTGAGTGACAGGAACAAGTTGTGGGGAACCCAAAGCTTTCCAAGTAGCTGAAGGCATGATCCTAATCAAAGTGCCTTCATCTAATATAGTGCTAGGTACTACCATATTATAGGCTTGTACTTGATCTAGAAAGGCACATAAGGTGGGAGGCGGAAAGTAGTCAATGGACCCCAATCGAAAGAGACAACAAAAATACTTCATGGGAGTATCATATGATTGTCGCCATGCTCTGCAGAAATAGAAGAAGGACTGTCCTGAATAACTGGGATGGGAGGGTCACTCTTCGATTCATGAGAATTTGAGGAGATGAGAAGAACATGAGTAGTATGATCACCACTCTCTTCCAGAAAAAAGTGAGCAACTGGTGGTGAAACCAAGTCAACACTCTTTTCGACCAATTGTTGGTCGGGAATAGACACAAGAGAGTCTCGCTCAAGAAGAGCAAGACGGGTAAGAGATGAATCCAAGTCAATCTCTTTACGAACCGAGAGAGGGTCAGAAGAAAGCCTCTGATAACCAACAGGAACTTGGGGTTGAGGAGCTGCAAGGTTTTCCAAAACTTTGGAAGCTTTATCCATAAGAGGACAAAGGTGAAGAAGTGCTCTCCTTCACATAACCTACAAGAGAATCTAATCTTTCCTTTCTTCTTACTATCATTAGCCGAGGGTTTAACATCGACATGATCTCTAGAGGTTGATGGGGATGGTCTATCCAGATTTTGAGACCATACCTCTAAGACTCTGGGAATGCTAGCATAGTCTCGAAGGAGATGGTCACCCTTACATAGCCTACAAGGGAATTTTACCTTCTATGAAGGATCAGAAGGTTTGTTGATAGGGGGTGCATTTGGAGTAATAGCTGCACGGTTGGCCTCTCGCTTATTTGACTTCTTATTCTTCGTCTTATTCTTCTTCTTCTTAGCCTCCTAGTTACTGGATTTCAAAATTTCACCAGGCAAAGTAGAAGAGGAAGAGGAAGAAATAGGGGAAGAAGGTGAGAGGTCAACTTTAGAATCAATGTGATGTGATTCAAATGAAGGAGATGTCGAGGCAGGAGTTGGGACACTCGGGATCACTGAGGTTGAAAACAACTAGATAGGTAGACCAATGATAAACTGAGGAAGGGACAGTGTTTCCATATAAGGTGCACAAGCATTTCCAAAAGAAGGAAAAGGACCAAGATTCCCATCCGAGGGGAACCCTTGACTGGTATGCTCTGGAAATGTTTCCATTGGAATCGACCGTAAATAATCACTAAGGAAGATAACTTTAACTAGGAATATTTCGTGGGCAGTTAATTTTAAGACAGTGAAACAAAATTTTTCCTTTTCATATTTTAAGAGTCGATAAAAGGACAAAAGTTGACTCTAGTTGCTTTCGATTGGAAACGAACCCGAAAGGACAAGTGCTAGAATGATATTTTAAATTTAATGAGTCAAAAAGATCAAATGACTTCTCTGGATGATCTAGGTAAAGAGGATTACCAGGCAACCGTGAACTGCAGAATACCTCCCAGCAAACCGAGAAGTAAGGGCAGGAAATCTCCCTGAATGTTGTGTTCGGTATATCATTTTTGCAAGGTGGCCGACTCGACTTCCTAATGATAAAAGGATTGCAACCTAGTGGGGTCTCCTGTTATATACATAACGGTACGGGGAGCACAATTTTGTACTAGCGTTGTCTAGTTTCTAAACGAACAATAGTTGCTAGGTTTAAAGACGTTGGAACACGTCTCTAGCCTAGACCACTAAATGAGAGTGTTAAGTTTCAATGCTTCCTTAGGTTAATTCAATAAATTTTAATGGTTGATCCTGAATTAGGTTTCAGTTACAAGGCCCTACCGCTGTCATCTGGAAAAAATCCTACATGCAGCTATATGAGAAAAGAGATCTTGGTCTTCGATGAAAGTTAACACTAATTGAGAGTGTTAGAACCTAAATCTGCCTTAGGCTGAAGGAAGGCAAAAATTAGGGTAACCACAAACCACGCTCAGTCTGGTAGCTAGCCCTACCAGAACAGGAGAGGGCTCTCTCCGAGTCACGCTCAGTGAATAAATAAGCAAAAAATGGTCTGAGATGACTTACAATCAAATATTTACCTTAGGCTAGTAAGTGAATAGGGATTAGGGAAACAGTTTTCATGAATGACCAAGCTTCTGGGATGTTATGGGACCGGCGCTCAGCAAAGAACAGAGAATTTAATACAAAGGCACAGATTATTCTGTGAGGCAAGGTAGGCAGAAAATGTAACAATTTAGTTTGAGGTACCGCGGCATGAATAGATTGCTGAAGAAAGTGAAAAGGGCATAGTGACATGAATCCTTTTCAACAGAAGAATAACACTGAACATGAAATTTTCCCACAGGTAGAGAAATAAAATTGAATTCTACCTAATCTCACTCAGAAAATTTCACTGGAAATGAACATAAATTGAATTATGAAACATAACGAAATACATATGAAAACATAAGAGACACATTTTCTACACTCACAACAACAAGAATCTAATGAAACAGAGCCGCTGCCTTTCATTAATTCTCTGTCAAAAATTCACAGTGAAGAAACAAAGTTTCTTTCCCACAGTCTCCCAGAAGTTATAAGCCAACCAACCTTTTGCAAATAGCTTGCATACAATATATAGAATGTGTAAGGAAGAGATAGAATGCCCAAGGGTTGGGGGAGTTACTCGAATCATTACAAAATGGAGATGGAGAGCCAACCATCAGCTACAGGTGCAGCACTACAAACATGACATTTGGCTTGGGGTGACCATTTGCCTTCCTTCGCCACTCGAATAGAAGCCAATCTCGAGAAAAAACAAATTCTACCTTTGGTCGCAAAAAAACTGAAGTGTATATGAGCGGCCCACTTGGAGAAGTCGCGAACCGAAATTTCGCGAAACGGAAGCAAATTGGCTAATTTTCCTCTATCCGCCGCGCTACTTTGGGGCCTATTTTGGGGCACTTTTAGGTGTCCAAAATATGCCAAAGTGGGATTTCTAGAAAGCCTATCCTGTCTACTCTCTAACCCAACTAGAATTTTTAAATTTGGTGCTTATTTGCCCCTCCAAATCTCCATTCTCCCAAGACAACTTTCTGTGTGTCAAAAAAGTGGCAGAGAGGCCATTTTTGGGTGTTTTTTGACCTTTAGGAGACTCATATCTTGTCAAAATTTCTTGCTCGGACACCAGTAGTCGTGATTTTCCATGCTGAATCCAAAAATGCAAGCCATTCCTCATTTGGAGCTCTAGAATTTTAGTGTCGCGCCAGTGGCGCGGCGCACAGGGAGAAAATCCTTGTTTTTTGCCCAAAAAATTACCATGTGACCAAAAATTCCCCAAATTTTTTGAAATTTGGGCTGGAGGTTCCCTATGGGGTGTTATGATGGGCCAAGGAAGCCTCAGCCAAGATTCGAAGCTGATCTTTCTCTTTTGCCTCCTTTGCCTTCCTTGTTGCTTTCCTCAATTTCGCTTTCAAACTCCTTATTCGGGCCTGTGCACTCATGTTTCGCACCCTGTAACGTTTAGCCATATGTCTCAGTAGAGCAAGGTCCTGGTCGGCCTTTTCCAGCAGCCTCTCCAAATGCATGTTGACCCTCTCAAGATTGGCCTCCCGATCTTCATTGATTTCTTGCTCCATTGATGTGAGCTCAACTCTTCTTCTTTGCGCAGCTTGGTGATGCTCACGAATGTTTTGCAGCTCCATAATCGTCTGCTAGTCCTCAAGCCACTTGTTTCACTGCTCCAAATACTTTATGATCCATTTGTCTCTCTCCACATTGAGAGACAAGTCTTGGATCTCCGTGTTCTTCTCCTGAATAGTCATCCTAAGTCGAGTGCTCCCCACATCTGCATCATCATCTTGAATGAGGATGAAATCAGACTCCTGTTCACCTGATGGCCCCTCATCATGCATAGGTTTCTTGTCCTTGTCTTGTATTGCTTTGAGGGAAGCATCAGCAAGCAAATCCAACTTAACCTTCTCTTTTTGCCTGATTAGGGTTTCCTGGAGTATTTTCTTCAACTGCTTGATTTTGACTTTGGAGACCTGATTCCTTGTGTAGCAATGAGTAGCCATGTGTCTTTGAAATTTGTTGTCTCTTTTGGCCTTCTTAAGAAGATTGTTTAAATGGAAATTTACTTTGTCAAGCCAAAACTCCCTATTTTCATTGATTTCTCCTACAATTAAGTCAACTGAAAACATATGCTCCCTTTGTTGCTGAAGTTTCCCTTTTGAGTCCTCTAGTCTTTGGATTCTTCCTTGTCACTTGCTCTTGATGCTCATCTGAATCACCTGTGTCAACTAATTATTTTCCCTTTACATCTTCTTTGCTAACATCAACCTTATGCTTATTCAAGAGTAGTTGATTTACCTTCAATTGCTTATTATCCTGCTCTAGGAATCAAACCATGAAATTGGCCTTAGAAAAATTGTCCCTAAGCTCTTTGATCTTAGCATCTTTCTCCATGATGAACTAATCCACTATCTTATGCTATTCATTAACATTCAAGTTTACTATATCAGTGTAAATATGGAATTGCTCCTCATCTTGCAAAGGTGCCTTATGTTGTGATGGTGATCCCTGTTCTGCTGATGTAGGCTTGGACCCTTCCACAATTTTTGAAGAAAACAATGAGTTTTTAAACCCTGGCAGCAACAACACAATGGCACAACCCTAGCAAAATGGCCCTTTGTGTTTCTTGTGGTTGTTTTATGAGTTTTGTTGCATTTCAATCATAGGCATAAAACCACCATATCTTTTATCAAATTTGATGAACAAGTAATGTTATAGAGCCTACCTTGCAATTTGATGGGCTTTACAAGAAATTTGAGGCAATTTGGCACAATTTCAGGCCTTTTTTCCCTGTGCGCCGCGCCAGTGTAAATTTACACTGGAAATTTTCTCCCAGTGCGCCGCACTCCCTTGTGCATCGCACTCTTTTCCAGGAGACTTTTGGAGGACTTCTCGGTGACCAAATTAAGTGCAGGATAGCTCGTTGGAAAGGTCTTTGAGTATAATTTCCAACATAGCTATAATTTTTCAATTTTAAGTTCATTTGCCCTATCAAAAATCAAATCTCCCAAGACTGGTCAAAATGTGCCACATGAGGCTACCTAAAAGTAGAGTGCTATTACAGCCAACTTTTGAATGCCTTCCTCAACTCCAAATTGAGCTCATGATAGCTCATTGGAAATTTATTTGTGTCTAGTTATCATTTGAATCATCAAGAAAGTCATTTGGCCAACTAAGCTAGGAGAAAATTTGATTTTCCCAAGGTCACTTCAGAGGTGCGTCAATTCTCCCGAGGCAACTATATTTTTGACATTTCTCCAAAACCATGACACCTGTGTAAAAAGTGAAGAAGGTTTTTCTTACTTGGCATGTTGTGGAAAACAAAATCTCTCATTTTTCCCAAATTCATATTTTATTGCTCAGAAACCTCATTTGAGTCAAACCTATTCCGATGTGTGGAACAAGGGATTTGTCGAAATGAAGCGAAATGAAGGGGATAGGGAGTTTCTAAATTCTTGAGAAAATTTTGGGAAGTAGGGAGGGATGTTAGGAAGTAGGGGAAAGTGTAATCTCAGAGATTAAGTGAGGGGGAAGGGGTCCAAAAAGGCAAAACACAGGTCCAACCTAGAAAATTGCCAAGTTGTAGCAAGAAACTAAGGTTTGTGCAAAAATGAGGAATTTGGGGGATCTCAGTGATGGGAAGTGTTTGATAAGGTACTTTAAGGATAGGGGAAGGTGTATGAACATCAGGATACAAGTTTTGCCGATGATTTGACCGTCCAAGATAAATTGCCTTCAAAACCCTAGGAGAGGGAAATGACCTTACCTAGGCGCAACTGAAGCATGAACAAGGTGTAAAATGACCCAGTGGGACTTGACATGATAATGACAACTCTCTGAATGATGGTACACTCAGCTGAATGATGACATGGACTGACATTTGGACAACTTTGACAAGGGTAAAATCAAACCCTAGACCTAATGCCTAGTGACCAAATTTTGCTTGAAGACTCACTAAAATGACAAAATTTGACCTTCACACCTTAAAATCACTTTGTAAGAGCATGTTTGATCACTGGAGGAAGGCTGCAAAGATTGACACTAACAGAGAGATAGAGAACACAAAATTAATGCAACAATTGAAGAATGAAATATTTCACTAATAAATCTCCTAAATGCACTTAATCTTCCTATAACAACATAAGAAGTTTCATTTCATTTCCAATGCTTGTGATGATGCAATTCTAGCTTCTCAATAACGCTACTAATGCAATATTTTCACTTAAGTAAACTAGAATGATGTTCTCCTTTTTATAAAATGGAAAATGAATCTTTCACATAAAGCACTTTAATGAAAATTTTCACAATTTCGAACAAACAAGCATCAATCAAATCCAAAGCATGATAAATGAAACTAAAAGCAACTTTTTCCTTGAATCGAACAAACCAAACACATAAATGCTTTAATTGACAAACCAAGCAATGTAATCTATGCTTGGAAAGAGAAAAGAGACACTCTAAATGAGAGAACAAACGAGACTCTTTCACTCAGTCAATTGAAAACAAAGCATCCTAGTCACTTCTAGGAGGATGAAGGGAGTGTGAGGGTCAAGACACACTAGCACTTGAATGGGAGAAATTGTGATTTTTCTTACCCTTGATCCCGGAGCGACTTTTGGGCCAAAAGTAGCGTTGATCGACACGACTGACTAGTACTACAACTAGAGCCGATGGCTAATCGGTGCGACTTTTTGGCCAAAAATAGCACTGATAGAGGGATTCAAAGAAAAAATTAAAAAGAACTTCACTCAGGGCCAGACTTATCACATCAGAGGGTGGGCTAAACCAAACAAGCACACAAAGCAAGCTAAATGAAGCTTTCTAGTCACGGAGAAGATGGTCCAAAAGGCTTATGGGGTCAAAATCACAAGAGCAAAACACACTAGCCAAGATTTCGATCAAGCCCTAATCTTCACTTATAGGCATCAGCGTGACTGCCTAACTAAAAACAAGCGCCAGAGGCTGGTCGGTGCGACTATTCCTTCGCAATTCGCGTTGGTCAGCACGATTATCAGCCAATTAAACGTGTTGTCTCAGGGAACTAAGGAAAAATAAAATAAAAAAAATCAAAACAGGGACCAGATCTACTACTATGAATTTTAAACTTAGGCCAGTAAGTAAGAGAAAAGAAACAGAACCAAAGGGAAAATGTGAAACTAGTAAAGTTCTCACGAAATCATGAAATCCAAAACAAACAAAAGATGGAATCTCCCTAGTGGAGCTACCAATTTGTGGTGAAGTAAAATTATAAGTGCGAACATGAATGAATTCCTCTAGAAAAATAATGGGTCTAGCCACAATAGATGCATTCTATGGAAGATTTCCTTAGGGTAGAATCAATCAAGAGGGCCTACCTCTTGGTCACTTATCCTGCTTGATGATGTCCTCGCTTGCTCGCTCCAGTAATCTCTCACTTCCTTCTTCAAGTTCCTGAAACAAGTAAAAAACAACAAAACACAAACATAATAATAGAAAAATTGCAATTCAACCTCCTTAATGAGTCAAGAAGCATCAGGACATGAATATGTAATATTACAAAACATGTAGGAAATCAAGCGATAGTTGCATATATTAATATCAAAGAGAGATTACAACCATTAATCTTGACGTCGCAGTCTTCCTCTGACAAGACCAGGTTCCCACACACTTCTGCTAGCATTCCATGATGGCTTCAAACAACAATAGTTTAAAGGCTCTTCCCTTTAGACTTCCCTCCAAACCAAACACACTTCTCCCTCACACAACTAGATGGCTACAACTAGTAATAGCTTGCTTTTCTAATCAAAATAGTATACTCACACTTAGCCAACACTTTAACTATGACTAACTTGTGCTTTGCAAGAAGGGAGGTTTATATAGGAAATATGTATAGGAGATGGATCCTCTTCTCATGGGAGAAGGACTTATCCCTTAAGGTAGTTCCATCATTATAGGGGAAAGAACCAAAACTATCATCCTCGACCCCATCCAGCCAAACCATTTACCAGACTTCTGTTACGAAGCTTCTAGAGCTGGAAGCTTCAGCTCTAATTTTAAAAACTTTCCATAACAGGACCAGCGTGACTAGAACACAACTTAGTCACACCGATCAGCATGGGGAATAGTGATAATCTCTGCACACTGGCACGGGGGAGACAAAGGTCACTAGCGTCGACCTTGTAAACTAGGCAAAATAGAAGTTTCAGGGAAATGGTGCAAAAGGGAAATGATCTGCTCATGAAGAGGGACATAATGGAAGATTCTTCATGAAGGCAAAGCATGCAGGGTTTGTTGTATAGGTCCTCCAGGATCAAGGAACGGGGAGTACAAGGACAGTGACAAAATTTGTGTAACAACAACATTGAGAACAAGATTTCCCAACGTAACCAAGGAACCTGACTCCTCGAATCCATTCACTTCACATTTCCTGGTTATCTTTCTCATGATTGTAGTGCCACTATCCATTTAACCCAGTGGACCCTTCCAATCCAACTTATTGTCATATTCTTACCTTCAGTTGCCCTTTACTCATGCACCGAGCTTCATCTGAGTCTTACATTTCCTTTTGAGTACCACAAAGCTCTCTTTGAGCTCCATTAACTTTCTTATTTCCTAACTAATTCCAAAGACTCTCAAAACATAAAAGACAGAACAAGAAACAAACAATAAGAAAATCGTGAAAAACCAATAACAATATGACACCACAAAAAAGTGGCATGATCATGTACCAGACATAAAAAAATAAAAAAAATAAAAAAAACACTACAAATCAGGTGAAAACAAATCACAAAAGACTGAAAGCACAAAACTCTCAACAAACACCATGACTCAATCTCTATGGTTTCCCAATGCTTCCAATGGAAAGTTCAACCCAAGAATCTTCAAATTTCATGGTGGTCTCTTTTCCATGCAATTCCCTACATCATATTGTCATAAACACATAATTATCAGTGTATAAATAAATATAACAATATAGTAGTTACCTTACCCTGTTGTGCTAAGCACATTTCCTTGTGACTAAACATGTACATGTACCATCTCTCAAGTGACCCAATTCCTTGACGAATATAGCTAGAACTAGAAACTAGCTAATATACCTACCAAATACTTGTTCAAGAATATAGCACATATCCACATAATGTGAGACAAAATCAAGGTTAAGAAGACTTCCTGTATTCATGCAAAGCAATCATTCATTTGGAGTTGCGATTTCCAAACATAGCCAAAGGAATTCTCAACCAATTTCTTTATTTTACCTTTTACCTTGTTGCAATTGAGTCTTATCATGTGTTGTCAAATCACCTAACTTTTTTTATTTTTAATTTTTTCACATGTGGTTCACGGACACCCGCTATCACTGGGTGGTCACTACATCCACGGAAATATCTGAGCTTGATCAAGGGTATCAAGCCCCATGACCAATAGCTAGGCCTAATCCCAAGGGCTTCGAGAAGAATTGATCCTGTGACCTCCTGAATGGCGAGGCACTTATTTAACCAGTTGAGCTAACCCTTGGGGCTATCGCCCAGTTGTTTGTTATATAAAAATATTAATTGTTACCTTGTCATGATAATACCAAGCATGTTGCTATGTAACTTTTCACACATGTTAGTCACATGTTCCAAAGATCAAGACATCATGTCTATTAATTTGAAATCAACCTTTACGAATACTAACAACCATGTCATAATATATAATCAACTCACAGTAATAAGTCATAATAATACAAATAGCATCCACTTACACTCAAGTACATACCAGTTGTCTCAGCACATATTGATTTGGTACAACCATCTTAAAATAAGATCATTACTTCATGCAATCTTATAGACATGTACTCATATCATGCAATTAATCAAACATTCATACAACCTGTAAACTTACCACGCTAGATAAATGAAATAGACGACATAATCAAACTCATACCTCAATGTATCTCAAGGGAGACTATTACATATACACAAGTCAATCCAAATTAGTACGACACAATATCACAAGTATATCAACCCATGCATGAATATCATAACCATAACCATTTGCACAGGTCAATATAGATTATCAAGATACATAATAACATCAATATCTTAAATGCGGTGACCATAATAATCATGCATATAACAACAAGTTACTATCATGCATGACTAATCGATGCATGTGTACATGACCACACTAATCAACTAGCATCTATCATGCATGTAACCACAACTGCAATAGAATGGCAGGCATGTGTATAACCATAATGCATATAACAATCATTAAACAACATACCTTCAAACCTAACATACAAACATGTATAATGATATGCTCTTACCCTGAGGTCTAGTGCTGCAAAATTGCTCTAATGATATGCATATCCTACTCTATCTTGGCCAACATATCAACATCATCACATACCAACAACATCATAATGATCAAAACTGCAACAATGACTATCGAATTTCATGCATAATGAACACATAGATACCTAAAATGCAAGCATGACAATCACATTTTTCCCATCTAGTCTAAGTGTTTGAACCATCCTATGATATGATTCTATGGTACGAGATATTACCCAAAGAGAGTGCAAACTGCTCTGATACAACCCTGTAACCACCCTCCTCCCACACTTATCCAAGTTCACTGATCAAACAGGGTAAATATGTGACAAAGAATTACTATGATATGAATCAACCTCCTAAGTACAGTTAAGGAAGTCGAATTGACAATCAAAAACTTTACTAACCTTCCTCAGGCGCTACAAGACCCATAGGAGCTAAACCATCCCTTAAGGTGCCCAAACCTTGAGTCAGATTATTTTTTCACTGACCTGAACTCCCAGTTGCATGTACAAACCTGCATCCACGCAACTATAGGCCACCAGTCACAGACATAAAACTGCATCCATGCAACCACAGTCCCAATTTCCCAGTTTTGTGTCTGCAACCTATTGATGCCTCTAAAATCCTAGCATCAACATCGGGGAAAACCACCCTTAGTGCAACTCCTTTTCCATTTGGTATGGTGGCTCCGACTAGATATAATGGGACCAATTTCCCAGTGATGTATGAGTTGATGGGTGATTGTTTCATAATGTGTAATGAAGGTGATAAGTGTTTTATCCTAAAATTCAAAAATATACAAATATAACTATATAACCCAGGTATCTTGTTAACAATGCGATTTCTGATTATTTCTAATAGACAAATAATCATAAAGATGGCTTATTCATAAATAGAAAGATGTATTCATATAATTATTACATTGTTTAAGAAATTAAAAAAAGTAATTATAAAAACATTATCGCATTCATCACAATATATATCGCTGACATATATCCTTTGAAATAAACAATTCTCAATCTTCAGAAATGATATAATAAAGAATCGTTTGAAAAAGCATACATATATCAACAATAGCAACTTTTAAGAAATGTTCATTCACATAAAGAAATAAGACAAAAACAGTGATAGAAGTACCGCATGCATTTGAATCCTTCCGATGTAAACAACACTCCGATTCCACTTTCCTATTTGAGAAAACCTCCAAAAGATGCAAAAGTGCAAGTCTTGAAAAAGATTCTTTCACAAAAATGCAGAACCTTGATCCACTTTTGATAAAAAATATTTAGAAGTACAAAAGTGCAACTCCCAAGTCAAATCTTATACAAATTGAGGACCCTTTCTAAATACATGAAAGGGTCTTAAATAATAAAATTAAAAATAAACTATCAACAAAAATCACTATGAGCTGTTCAAACTGTAGACATGAAAATCTGGGATTTGCTATAAAAATAGCAGTGCGATAGTGATTGAACTAATTCATTGAATCAACTTCCTTTCTTGTGCTTGTAGTTCATATACTGCAAGCATTGGATAGATTTCCAGAGGTTGACTCATCCTGGAATGTAGCTGGGCTATGTAGGTAGCATCGGAGAGTTCGGGAATCATGGACTCCAAAGAGTCTGCATATCATAGCACCAGCATAGCAGTAAGAAGATGCTAAGGAGTCTACAAAGTACATACCCGATGATTCATGCTTGTGTTTGTTTGGGTAATGCCTCCACTGCCTGATAGGGTCCGACTCCACGTCATTTTCCTTGGCGAAGGATTCCAAAAATGCCTTGTTGTACTGCTTCTGTGGTTTAGGCAAATGGTACATCTTTTTTATATCTTTTGCCCTGAATGACCCAAACATCCTTCCATCAGGCATAAAGAATGCTCTGTCTGTTATGTTGATACTCTCAATTACCCATCTAACCAAGTCATTGTAGGGTAATATTTTAGTGCGGGCTGCTATTCTGTGAAGATAAGAGCTGGCCAAATCCTTAAGAGTACTCTCTGACTTGTTAGTGGAATCCGTTGTTCCCTTTTCTTCTTCAATCTCTTATGGATCCTTAGCTTTCAATAAATTATATATGTTTTCCCATGAAGCCTGGCCTAGACCGAGGTAGGTAGTATCAACTATCAAGACCTTTTTTACTGGTTCCTCTTTGGTTATGACAGGAACCTTTGGTTTCTTTGATTTCTTCGTCATTTTCACTGGATTCATAAATTCAGACTTTCTCTGCACAACGAAATAGAAGAACGTAACAGAGGAAATATTTGCTCAAAGCTAATACACAGTATACAAGATTAATGGCAATTAAGCACAATGAGTGGTATGGATTTGATATATTACACTACCAAGGATGAAATCCTTGAAGGATTCAAAGATAACTGCTTAATTAATGATTTTTGTAACTGCCAACGTGACAATTAAATGCCATAAAGATATGTCACATTGATAATCTTGATAACAATTATTTTAAAATAAATATCGTAACTTTTCAATCAGTGATAAGTGATTAATTGCATATCGCAGATCGGTAGATATAACCGTTATGCTTAACTTTTTCCTTTGTAAAGTTCCGATTGCGATAGATGGTAAGCAGGATCACATGAATAAAACGTTTTTCTTTTTATTTATAATTGACTTATAATTTAGACCTGCAAACATTCGCTTAACGACTATATTTCACCTTTATTGAAAAGCACACTTTCCAATAATGAAATCGCATCGGTGGATTCCAAATGGGAATTTGTTATGCGTTTCGTGTTTTCAGCGATGGCTGATTGCGATCGGCTTATCACATTAGAAGATGTATATGACCCCTTGGAATGATTCCTTGATAAATTGCAATATGCGCTTTCCGGATTTCCAATGGAAACCTTAAGTCTATCCTTTAAACAAAGGATTCGACACATTCATTTATATTTGTTTTATGACAAGGTCTTGTTTAATATTTAAATCAAATCAGACCTTTTCATAAGGATTTTCATGTGTTGTATAGATTTTGCAAAGTTGTGATTGTTATTGAACTTAACCTAAAAGCAAAAGACTTATCACAACTATTGATTTTTTAAAAGTTTTATTGATTTTATCTAAGTTCTAAAAAGGGGACCCATTTCTTGTTAAAGTTTTAGATAAAAAAATTGAAATGGGGAGGGTTGTTGTATAGCACAAAAATTGGCGATTCACTGGGAGAAACAGTTATCTCTGAGAAAATAATGCAATATCTATAACTTTCTTAATTTGGAAACCATTGAGGATAAAGAAAACCATCTAAGAATAGTTAAACAAAAATTAACTCTGAATATAATGACAATTTTTTGTAATTTCTTTTCCAATCTTAAAAATAAAAAATAAAAAAAATTATGGGCTTCTTCAAGCTTTGATTGGTTGATATAGATAAAGCAGGGGGCTTCTCCAACTTAGCTTTTAAGTTTACTCTGTTGTCATAGGTAGTGCCTCTGCTGCCAGCAGACATTTATAGTCTCGACAGGGTTACCTTTTAACCACTAATCATTCATTATCCCATCCATCTAAGAGTATAAATTTTGAAAGATAAATTCAAAAAGATATGTTTATATATATATATATATATATATATATATATATATATATATTTTCTTTTTTTATTTTTATTCTTTCAATTTTTAAAAGATAAAAAGCCATTGTCCTAGTTTGGTGGCCAGCTGTTGACAATGCCATTCACTGGTTGTAATTGAACTGAACAAGTTGGCTCGTGATGAGACCCCTTGTCTTATGATTATAAGCCATTACCCTGTTTTGATATGCAGTATTGGTAATGTCAGTTTAATGAGTTCCCTATGATCATGGTAAGCAGGCTCATGATGAGACCCCTTATCTTTTATATCAGACATAGTTTAGAGTTACACTCTGAAAAATCATGAACTTAGTGGATGGGGTGAATGACTTTCTCCTTAAGAGTTTATGGATGACAATTTTAGAGTTGTAGATGCTAAGCCTAGAAAAGTCTTTACTTCTTACAAATAACCTCTCTTGGCTCTTTAAAACTTGGAATAATTTACAGTATTTTCAAGGCTTGTGAAGATTTTACAAATCTAAAAGAGGTTCTCAGAGTTTTATATTTTATCTATCTTTCTAAAACTATAGTCTTTTCCTTAAAGGTTTCCATCTATTGAAAGTAAGTATTTACAATATTTTCTTAAAGAACTTTCCAATTGTAAAAGGTCAATGGAAGACTATGTACAACATTATTATCTACAAATAAATATTTTAAATAAACAAACTTGCATAATCAATATTTACATGTAAGAAGGGGTTACCTCCTTAAGTAAAGAATTTCTTCAAGATAAGCCCATTGACAGGAAGGGAATCTCTCTTTCCTGATAGGTCTTGTAGTATGAACATTGATGAGCCTATCTTCTCAATGATTTGAAACAGTCCAAGTCACATCTTTTGAAATTTGGTATGTTTGCCTTTGTGAAACTATTAACAGAAAAAAGTGATGATTGAACATTAAAATTACCAAAGAATGATTCGGCTGAGTAATTTCCGAGAATGTTGTTATTGAAAGCTATAGGTTGGTTTTCCTGCTCAAACTCCATTACATTATGGGTCATGTGTTTCTCCTCATCGATTTTAATTTGATTTGGTTTCCCTTTATAGGGAAGCCACATATGAGAACAATCAGTAGAAATGTAACCATGGAGTTTCTCAGACCAATCTCTGCTTAAAATTAAACCATAAAACTCAGGGATGTCAGCGATCAATATATCAATTCTCTCGACTACTCTAAGATCAACTGATCACCTAATGGTGACTGAATTAATCTCTCCTAAGACTTGAACCTTAGTGCGATCTAACTGAACAATATGTACTATAGATTTTTGGGACTCAATATTTAATTTTGATCAAACCGTTGGCATTATGTTTGATGAAGCCCCTGAATCTATTAAGGAGTTGTGCATATTTCTATTGTAGATCTCATAGGTCAAGAGAAAAGGAGGAGTATGAGAATTAGATCTATCTCCAATCAAAACAAAATTAGTAGCATATACTTTATCCGATGGTGGCTTACCTGTTCCTTTAGTCGCCTTGGATAATATAGCATTTGGAAGAGGAGAAGAAGGTACTGCATTTAACTCTTTGAGCAACAGTTTATGTTGATGTTTGAGCTTGCTAAGATCAAATAAAAAAATATTTGATCTAGTCTTCTTCATGTCTTCAATAATGTTGTAATCCATATAGTCAGAGACTACCAATGTCTTAGATGATGAGGGTGGATTGGAAGATGATGGCTAATTTTGAGTAGGAAAAACTAGAGTTTTCTTCATGGGAGCCTTATCTTTGGCAGTAGGGCTTTCATTTTTCTTCTTTTGGTTTGTTTGAACAATTTCTGCAGCGATTTTACTTCTGGTATTTATTGGGAGAGCTTCCTATTCGCTTTCAGTATCAGATTTAGGCAAAATGAAGTCCCACATACCGTGGCATTCAACTATCTCGTCTTCTTTTGTTTCCTCTGATGACAAAACTATGTCTTCATCCTCATCGTCATCTAGATCTGATTATGTATTCGATATGGCATTAGGTGGTTTTGATTAAGCTCTTTTAAAGTTCCTAAATGGTTTTTTAGTTGAGGTTTCAGCTACCTGTTTCCTTATCTCTACCATTTCATTGGACATAGTATTGAGAACTTTTTTCAAACCCTCCATATCGTATGGATCTTTAGCTGCTTTATTTTTCGAATCATCTTTAAAAGTAACTTTTTTGGACTTTCTTTCTTCAAGAGCGGTTTTCTTTTCTAAAGCAATAATACGTTTTTCAACGGCGATCGCTTCTTTCATATTCTCTGCTAAGGTGGGCTTTGCAGCCCTATCAACGAAGATGGCTATATTCGAAGGTAAAGCAGAAATATACCATTCGCTTCGGACTTCTTCACTGGGCTTAGACGTAGCAGGAATTTTATTTAAGAACTTTTTAAATCACAAGTTGAAATCTTTAATGGATTATTTTGACTCAGTCTTAAGATTGGAGAGATCATTGATTAATGTCGTTGTGGACCTATTGTCTCCGAACTTAGTTAAAAACTGCTCTTGGAAGGCATTCCAGCTATTAATGGATCTTGGTGGTAATGAAAAATACCATGATCCCACTGCTCCTTTTAAGGTGTATGGGAAAAGCCTAACAACAACATCTTCTTATGTCACCCCATTTAAGTTTATTGACAACATAAAATTGTTTATATGTTCTTCTGCTAGTATCTTGATATCAAGATTAAACTTCGGTAACCACTTTTTAGGATGGACCGGTAATTGACTCAAAGGTGTAGGCATTGCGACTTCCCCTGGATTTTTCCATGGCCTCAGTTGTGGTTGATTATGTGCCATTGTGGCATTAATAGTAGAAGAGAGTGAGGATGTAGTTAAAAGTGGTTGGGTAGAGGATATCGAAGTACCTGTACCCTTTTGGATTATGATTTTGAGTTGGGGAATGGATGAATAACTTTACAATGGTTTAGATGGAATGGATGATGATGTGGAAAGAGCCTCACTGTCAGACTCTGACGGTGTCTTCCTAGCTCTTTTTCAACTTGACAAAGGAAATTTTGTTGGTGGGATACCAAGCTTTTCGCTCTGCAATCTTGTAAGAGGCTGAGAAGGGATATATTGTGAAGTCACACTGCCTTGGGATAACTCAAACTGTTCTTGAGATATTGAAAACCCTTGAAGTTTATGAATTAAAGACTGAACTTCAGGGGGTTCAAGGGAAGAATTGTCTGATATGTTCAATTTTTCAGCAGTGGGTGTTGTATTTTCAACTTCTCGCTTGAAAATGGGAGATTTAGAATGTGAGGGAGAAGTTGGAGGAGATGGTGAGAGAGATTTACTCTCAGAATGGGCTATGGATTTGGATTTGCTCGCCATTCATAGTTCATGCTCTACTTCTAGCTCTAAAAATGTTGATGCCTCTAAAATCCTAGCATCAACATCGAGGAAAACCACCCGGTCCGAACCTTAGTGTAACTCCTTTTCCATTTGGTATGGTGGCACCGACTGGATATAATGGGACCAGTTTCCCAGTGATGTATGAGTTGATGGATGATTGTTTAATAATGTGTAACGAATGTGATAGGTGTTTTATCCTACCATTCAAAAATATACAAATATAACTATATAACTCGGGTATCCTGTTAGCAATGTGATTTCTGATTATTTGTAATAGACAAATAATCGTAAAGATGACTTATTCATAAATAGAAAGATGTATTCATATAATGATTACTTTGTTTAAGAAATTAAACAAATTAATTATAAAAACATTATCGCATTCATCACAATATATATCGCTGACATATAGCCTTTGAAATAAACAATTCTCAATCTTCAGAAATGATATAACAAAGAATTGTTTGAAAAAACATACATATATGAACAACAGAAACTTTTAAGAAATGTTCATTCACATAAATAAATAAGACAAAAACAGTTATAGAAGTACCACATGCATTTGAATCCTTCTGATGTAAACAACACTCTGATTCCACTTTCCTATTTGATAAAACCTCTAGAAGATGCAAAAGTGCAAGTCTTGAAAAAGTTTCTTTCACAAAAATGCAGAACCTTGATCCACTTTTGATAAAAAATATTTAGAAGTACAAAAGTGAAACTCTCAAGTCAAATCTTATAAAAATTGAGGACCCTTTCTAAATACATGAAAGGGTCTTAAATAATAAAAATAAAAACAAATTATCAACAAAAATCGCAATGAGTTGTTCAAACTGTAGACATGAAAATCTGGGATTTGCTATAAAAATAGCAGTGCGATAGCGATTGAACTAATTCATTGGATCATCTTCCCTTCTTGTGCTTCTAGCTGAAAAATTGCGAGCATTGGCTGGATTTCCGGAGGTTGACTCATCCTGGAATGTAGCTGGGCTGTGTAGGTGGCATCAGAGAGTTCGAGAATCATGGACTCCAAAGAGTCTGCATATCATAGCACCAGCATAGTAGTAAGGAGATGCTAAGGAGTCTATAGAGTTCATACCCGATGATTCATGCTTGTGTTTGTTTGGGTAATGCCTCCACTGCCTGATAGGGTCTGACTCCATGTCATTTTCCTTGGTGAAGGATTCCAAAAATGCCTTGTCATACTGCTTCTGTGGTTCAGACAAATGGTACATCTTTTTTATATCTTCCGCCCTGAATGACCTGAACATCCTTCCATCAATCGTAAAGAATGCTCTGTCTTTTATGCTGATACTCTCAATTACCCATCTAACCAAGTCATTGTAGGGTAATATTTTAGCGCGGGCTGCTTTTATGTGAAGATAAGAGCTGGCCAAATCCTTAAGAGTACTCTTTGACTTGTCAGTGGAATCCATTGTTCCCTTTTCTTCTTCAATCTCTTCTGGATCCTTGACTTCCAATAGATTATATATGCTTTCCCATGAAGCCTGGCCCAAACCAAGGCAGGTAGTATTAGCTATCAAGACCTTTTTTACTGGTCCCTCTTTGGTGATGACAGGAACCTTTGGTTTCATTGATTTCTTCGTCATTTTCAATGGATTCATAGATTTAGACTTGCTCTGCACAACGAAAAAGAAGAACATAACAGAGGAAATATTTGCTCAAAGCTAATACACAGTATACAATATTAACAGCAATTAAGCACAATGAGTGATAGAGGGAATTATTCCCCTAGGGCTTTTTGGGTTGAAACCCTAGCAGACTGAAAGTTACCTATTCAAAGAAACATACATTCATACAGCCATTATGTTATAGTAAGCAAATTCTATGATAAGGGTACGTACCTTTGGTCCTACGTTTGAGAAGGCCTTTAGGGTCCAAACCCTTCTTGGAGTTCCCTTCTTCTCTTTTGTCCTGCAAAACAACCAATTCAAAGAACACAGCAGTACATGGACAAAACTTATAAAGAAACCATCTTCATGTTATAAAGAAAGGTAGTTAGTTATAAAATCCAAACAACCATTTACATATGAATTCTAAACATGACTATCATTAACATAAAGAAGATTCATTTCGGGAACCAAGACATGTGTTTCTTTTATTATAGACAAATAAAGTACATAAAAAGGAATATGTTCACCTGAATCACCTTCAGCAGGCTCCAAGCAAAGCTTCCTTCCGGATCCGTTCCAGCCTCAAGCCTCTAACAAAACTCCTTCCATGCCTCTCTCCATGATGTCATAAATGGTGGATGAACATCAACACACATGGAAACAAAGGTTTCCTGTACAAAATGGGGGAAGTGTAGAAGGCACAAGGGACTTCAGACCTGGTCAAGGGAAAAATCTCAGCATAATAACCTTTCTCTCTATTCTCTCCTCCTTTAGGCCTTCCCTTTGAGGTCTTTTTATACCATCTCCAAAGTAGTTTTTTAGTTAGGAGTTGGTTGGGAACAGTTGGGCCACAGGCACTAACAGGTGATCAGCAGGTAAAACCCACGATCTCTGTCCGAAAATGAGGAGTTTTATATTTTTTTAAGTGTTTTAATACATACACGCGGGTTGGCTATACACAGACCCACGTATACACGCGTTTAACTCAGGCCAATGTCGCGTATAAGGGATAAAACACTGTTTTTTAAATTTTAGGACCAGGTCTGGAAGGAGGGGTTTCCCTAGGCCATGAGTACAGCATCACAAACCATAAGAGTGAGATTTGGAGCTATAACAGATGCCCCCTAATATATGAGGTCAGAAGGGGTACATGATGGCCGAAATATATTATGTGAGTACATGGAAAGGAAGTCTGTCAAAAACCGAGGAGGACTTCACCAGAATTCAGCCTGCCAAGCCACCAAAGGAGATCAGAAAGAAACATTGTCTGAGGCGGGCATACCCATGCTCAGAAAAAGTAAAGCATGTCCGCATATCAAGTACAAGCGGATCCACTAAGTATATAAGTATAAATGACTGAAAGATACATAATGGATCATCTGATCATAATGAACAAGTACATGTCTGAATATCACATATAAGACTGTCAATGATGCTGAAAGATGCAACGGATCACTGATATCAAAGGCTGATCCCAAAAGGTACCAACTGAACATGATGGAATAGGATGGTACTACACTGCAAACTCAGGTGCCAGCATATAGAATGTCGCCATGACTGACTGCAACATATAAAGTGGAGTGGTATCAACTAGTAATAACAGGAGCAACTGTCAAGTGAACCAATGGATGCTGATACAACCTGAGGTCTTCACCGACCGCGTGTGGTACATTTCTACACCATGGGAATAAATGATCTGAAGTCGACCATGTGAGAAATCGTTTGATTACCGGTCATTGATGTATACCGTTAACAAACACGAGACTACTCACCGATAATGATAATGAGCGTCAAGGTACCCAGTACAATCTAACAAGTGTGAATAGATGAGCTGGAGTCGAACACCTGTAAGAATCTATCGATCAGGAGACAATGATGGTTTCCCACTGTCGATAGCGAAGGATCTGCCACTAATGACTGCAAACCCCAAGGTACTGCCAAATGGACTCTAGATCTTTGCCCCAGAGCAATGAGTCGGAGTCGATAGGGAAAGATCCACTAGAAGGAAGGCATTAAGGCATCCTTCATCAATCTAGCGCGAGTGTAACCCGTAGGCCAATAATGTGGAAGGAATCGGACGAAAAAGATGTAGTAACCCAACCGAAGTACGTTTCCGGCGTACACAAGATGTGGCTAGCGCACGGCAAAAACCCTCTAAACCAACCAATAATGAAAGCTGACACAGAGGCGAGGTATCCACCAATAGGGTCAAATGGAAACCAAGGTACTGCACGAATCCCAATGTGTGATAATGTAAGCTGATGTCGAACACAAGGGAAACCACTCAGTCAAAGACCCATGATGCTGATCGATGCTGAGCACAAGGTAACATATCAATAATGAAAATAGGGCCAGGGTGCAGCTCTAGGCCTGTCCTCAGAGCAAGATGTCGTCGTCGATAAGGAAAAGACCCGCCAGCAAGAAGTCAATGGGGACCTTCTCAAACCGACACGAGTAAAGGACCAATATAACTGATGTGATGATAGACATGACACTGACAACCAGGGATGGCCGACTGAAAAATGAGTCAAGAGACACCGCAGAGAGGCTGACTCAGGCTAACTTCCCTTGAACAAAAGCACGACTCAATGTGACTATGTGGCAGCATATGATGACTCTGTATAAGTTCGCCATGCAAGAGGCACGAACGAACCCTCCATATGATTGTAAGAGATAACCAATCGGTGGAGAACTGACTCAACAACAAGGTTATGGCGTACCTAAGTCAAACTAAATCCCACCCATGTGGAGGAGACTTTGCTTTGAGTGCTTTGCTCAAGGGCGACACGACTGACTCTAGCTGCCAACAATAAATGGAAATAATGTCCCGTTCCCGCTCTTTTTTGGAATATTTAATTTTTTTTTTGTCTTTTTCTGTTAAGCCGGAAAAAGAATAAAAGAATGCTATGGTACAGTGGAAAGAACAAGTGTCGGTGAAACAGATGTTCTAGTTCCTGAGAAAGGAACGTTCCTATGCTCAATGCAGGGAGGTGAAAACTGGTCAGTGACACTCAAAGGTATGTTCCTTCCACGGGTCAAGGTGTGTCAAGCTGCAGAAGTCAAGGGTATGCAAGGTTGATTTTGCAGATGTCATGGTCAAAAGTTGGCTTAAACACGAGTCCAAGTGAAGCCGGCTCTAGGCCAAAAGGTACAAGTGGTCAACATGCAATGCAGTAGTACAACTCAACACAAAGGAGCCTCTAGGGTATATGGCCAGAACAAAGCGGAGAAGCTAAGAGGAATGAGTCTTCAACGCATAAGCCATGGCGGGACTATAGAGGACTCCCGAGCCTACTCAAAACGGAGCAGCATGGGCAACAAATGTCAGTGAGGTGCTAACTAGGATGCCCATGTAAAGGATGGCTCTACCATCGTGTCATGATTTAAAGAATCAACGAGTGAAGATGGCTGACGAACCATAACACGATGGGATCGACCCTATGGCAGATGTATCGGTCAAATGGAGGCTAGTATGCATAATGCAACGGAAAAATGGTGTCCCTAACCTATATGCCAGTGGGAACACGATACCTGCCATGATGGGTCAGCAGTCATGGAACTGTCTCGAAACTGAAAATCGTCCAAAATGTCCTGAAAAACATACCAATCTCAACATTCCAAGCTCCCAAGTTAAAAGTCACATGAGGCCAAACAAAATAAAATTTTGAAAATTTTTTGCATTTTCAAAACTTATAAAAAGCATTTTGGACTCACCATTTTTACCATTTGAGTTTGAGAGCAAAAGATTTGGAGCAACAGGAGCAAACTTCCCACAGCCAGATTCAACCGTTCAAATTCGTCGAAAACCTCCAGGTAACTCTTATACTTAGCTTGCAATTGATTGTGACAAGTTTTAGGATTTTTGATTGAGTTTTCACCGTTGAACTTTTGTCCAAAATTTCCTCGCGGCGTATATGCGGGTTGGTAATATCTAACCCGCGTACACGCAGGCCCTATACGCGACTGTGTGCACAGGAACCCGCGTATACGTCGCGAACCATTTTAAACGAAAACTAACGGCTTTGAATCAATTTTTTCTTAGGATGCCTGTCACGTGGCGTGAAAGAGAGCACGCAGCGGTAGACAATGAAGTTATGAACAGTCCAGAAGCATTAGATGCCCTACAGGGATGCGGTTTGCTTAAATTTTTCAAATTTCCAAATATGAAAGCGAACACGTGTCTGCTTGAGATGCTCATTGATTATTGGGATGTCGATGAGGAAGCTTTTATGATCGATCAGATGCCGCTCAGGGTAGAAGTGGAGGATATTTATTTTATCACGGGCCTTTCCCGAAGGGGAGAGGTAGTACAGTCCCGGGGCAGGACACGGAGTGCCCTCTCGATAGAGGATTACGTACAAATATACTGCCCGGGACATCCCAAAAAGGTTGGGAGCCAGATTTCCATCACGCATGTGGCGAGTTTATCACTTCGGATAATCCCGTTTACCATGGCTCGGGTGAACGGATCATCCTCTCTGCATCAGGCATCACGGCAAAACATGAGCGTGGCAGTTGACTGTCTCACTACTGTGTTCAAATGGTGTACTCCTCTTCTGGCCATCATGAAGAGTCAACTCACTTCTATCAGGAGGGGTCAGACTAAAAACTTTGGATATGGGAGCATCTTGTGTACTTTCTTTTTCGAGAAGGTTCCCGCACTCCGCCCCAGGGTAGCAGTTTCCATCAACACCCCATGCAATCCACGCATGGGATGGTGGGCTGATCTGATGAAACGTCTGGGGGGTGTGGAGGTCCCAAGGACTGCTTTTGACGATGACTTCTTCACCTGGTGGGATCAACAGATCATCGCCGTGGATGAATACCCCTATGCTGGGCTGGATTTCCGAGGAGATCCTGATCTAGTGTTACCACCGAATGCAGCGTGGGGCGAGATTGGTAAGATTTTTTGATTTTATGATTTTTTGGATTTTTCAAATAAATGAATTTTGAAAAATATTTTTGATGAGATTCAAATGACTGATATGGTGATCATGTTCCAAACATCGGGTCGGTATGACCAGACGGATTCCCGCGGCATGGAAGGCGCAGCCGAGGAGCCGAAGAGGCGGCTGCTGATACAGAACGGACTCTGTACAACGTCCAGCGACACTTGGCGAGGTTGAGCTGCCGAGTACCGATGGCCATCATAGAGGACCTTCCTGAGGATATGCAGCGTCATGTGGTTGGCATGCCACGTGACTGGGTTCGCATTTTTCAGCGCGTGGCCAATGCTATAGTGACATACTTAGACGCTCATCCTAAGTCGAGGCATTAGATATGCCGGACATGATTATGGGCATTTGAGTCCCAATTTTGTATATTTTTTGGACACACATATGTACACTCGAGACGTTTTACGATATATATATATATATATATATATATATATATATATATATATATATATATATATATATATATATATATATATATATATATATATATGTACAGTTTGACTTTTTGATGCTTGATTTTATTGTGATGAATGATTAATATGCCAGTCTAATGCTTGATTAGCGATAGAATCAGCTAACCAATTATGAGATCTTGGAATATGAAAATAATTAATATAAGTAAATGATATTTGCAACAACCTCACCCTTAAATACTAGCGATATAAAGATGGATCCCGTACCCGATAAATGTTATTTAATTGAGACACTATCAATTGAGAATCAAGATATACTACCAACGAGTCGATCCCATGAGAGATTGCCTCGGATAATAAATTAATAATAGCAGTATACTCGGCCATATTGTTTGAAGTAGAACCGATGCACACGCCTCTTGATACCATCAATTGACCAGTTGGATAATAGAGTACCCAAGCTGCGGAAGCAAGATTCCGAGTGTGCCGACTAGCACCATCGACGAACCCAAAATAGACCAAATCATCCATCAACACCTGCCAAAGCAGACCAAAAAGTGTTGATATCAGAAAAACTCTCGATGATATATGTACAAATATACATAAAATACAAAGAAGCGATTGCCTGGTCAAAACTAAGCAAAGTACTTCTTTATGTAGAGCCCGTTTCGGGGCTCTGCCAGCTTGTTTCCCTCGAAATCAATTAACTCATACGATCCTTTTTCTAAACCTCGTTTAATAATGAAACGACCGTACCACATAGGCTTAAATTTTCCTGCCCCCAAGGCGTCCTTATCTTGGTCATAGACCAGGACAAGGTCACCTTCAGAAAAGACTCGAGGACAGACAGACTTATCATACTGTGTTTTAACCCTTTTCTTATGGGCCTCATTCATCGTGGCGGCATCTCGACGCTGCTCATCGAGATGTTCCAAGTGAACTAGGCACTCTTCTAGACTCGAAGTCTCAAGAAGAAACTCAACAGCCAACTTAAGAGATGGAATTTCACATTCGACCGGAAAGATAGATTCCATCCCATAAACCAACTGAAAAGGAGTAAAACCAGTAGTCGTTTTGACGGAGGTTCGGTATGCCCAGAGAGCCAAATACAACATAATGTGCCAATTGGACCGATTTTTATCGATTGTCCGTTGGAGTATCGTCTTAAGAGTTTTATTGACTGCCTCGACCTATCCATTGGCCTGAGGATAATAAGGGGACGAATGCTCCTGACGGAAGCCTAATTTAAGAGCCAATTCAGACATTAGTTGATTCTGGAAATGACTGCCATGGTCAGTGACAATCTCTCTTGGGATACCGAATCTTGAGATAACCTGATTGAAAAGAAACAAAGCTGTCGTGTCACTATCGTTCTTATAAGTAGGCATGGCCTCGACCCACTTCGTAAAGTAGTCTACAGCCACGATAATGTACCCTTGATTCGCCGCTGAAGGCGGATTACAAGTTGTAAAATCAATACCCCACTTAGTAAAGGGACCGACGGTGACAACGGGAAAAAGGGGAGCTGGATGCGCGCGCATCTTCCGAGTAAAAATTTGACACGGGTGACAGCGTTTGACCGCTTCCACACAGTCTTTAAAGAGTGAAGGCCAAAAATAGCCGGCACGTAAGATGCGCTGGGCTGTAGCAAGCCCTGATAGATGACCACCACAAGCTCCACTGTGGCAGTCATTGAGCACAGACTCTACTTCCTCTAAGGTTAAACAGCGCCGAATGATTGAATCAACCCCTCGACGATATAATGTGTCACCAATGATAACATAATTTTTAGCCAGGTGACGTAATTTTCGACGTTCATCCTTGGAGAAAGTAGAGGGAAATTTCGAAGTCTGGAGATAAACAATGATATCTCCATACCAAGGGTCAAGTGAAGAGATGAGGAATAAATGTTCATCGGGAAAACTTTCCTCATAAACAGTATCCTCTCCACAAGGAAGCTCAGAAATTAGCTCCGCGAAAACCATGGATTTCTTAGATTTGGCAGACAAGAACTCGAAATCGAATTCTTGCAAAATGACTATCCATCTATTATATTTGCCCCCAATCGCTCGCCTACTGAGGACAAATTGAAATGGATTGACCGCCGCTAAGACAAAAGTTTTGCGTAGCAAAATATAATGACGGAGCCTCTGGACAGCGTGAACAGCTACCAAGGCCAACTTCTCAAGCGGAGAATAGCGGAGTTCAAGACCTATTAAGCCTCGGCTCAAATAATAAATCACGTTCTCGGCGAGAGCATCGTCTTCCTGAATGAGAACCATACCAATGGTTGATTCTACTGCAGCAAGATATAAAAGGAAGTCTCTACCATAATCCGGTGGACTTAAAAGCAGGGCAGAGACTAATGCCTTTTTCAAAGCATCAAACGACCGCTGCGCAAAGTCGTCCCATACAAATGGAACTCCCTTTCGTAGCAAACGCATGAACCCTTTAGTGATCTCGGCATAGTTTGCTATAAATCGTCTTAAGAAATTAGCCTTCCCTTGAAGACTTTGAAGTTGTCGAATTGAGGACGGGGGAGGCAACTGAACTATTGCCTCAACCTTGAAGGGATCAACCCGAATCCCTTCATTAGACACAATGAACCCTAACAACCGACCGGATGTAACCGCGAAAACGCACTTGTTGGGATTCAACCGGATTTTATAAAAACGACAACGTTCAAAAACCAATCGAAGATGACTAGGATGATCAGTTCTCTTTCGAGAACGAGCAGCGAGATCATCCAAGTATGCCTCGATGACATGTTTGATGTCGTGGAAAGCATATGACATGGCCCACTGAAAAGTGGCTCCAGCATTTTTAAGACCAAAAGGCATCTTTCTATATGCAAAGGTACCCCAGGGACATATAAAAGCTATCTTATGTTGATCTTTAGGACGGATAGAGATTTGATTATAACTCGAAAAACCATCCATGAAGGAAAAAATTTCATTACCCGCACACTCGTCGATAATCTGATCAATGAATGGCGTGGGGTAATTATCTTTCGGACAAGCCTTGTTTAGGTCCCTAAAATCGATGCATACTCGGATTGTTCCTTGCTTTTTGTCCACAGGGACTGGATTAGAAACCCAGTCAGTAAGAGGAACAGGGTATATAAAACCCGCCCTTAGCAGCTTCTCAACCTCAGCTTTGATAGCTGCTGCTTTCCTAGGGTTAACCGGCCGAAGCCTTTGACGAACCGGTTTCGCGTTTTCATACGTCTTGATCTCATGTTGAACAATAGAAGGATCAATGCCAGGCATTTCCTCATAAGACCAAGCAAATACATCACGATATTCCTTAAAAAGGTCGGTGTAGATTTGAATTTCTTCAGGGGAACACTCAATTCCGATGAAGATATTCTCGATGACGTTAGGGTCCCTAGAGATGTTTATAGGTATCATTTTTGAAATTACCGACATATTACCTTCGGCATGAATGTGTGCTGGAGCCAAAGGGTTTGACACCGTACAAACATCACTAGAGAAGAGCTCAGAGAATCTAGATTCTATTTCCCGCAATGGAGGAAGAAAGTATGAATGATGGTGTAAGTCTTCCCAAGGTCTATCTATACCCATCATTACTTCAAGGATTGCTTCTTCAGAAGGTAGAACCGAATCTAAGCAGTCCAAGGCAGAGGTAGAACCAAGCCGGGGCCACATGACCATCTAACTCCTCTTCGGAAAAAGGAGTAGAGTGGTTGTCTGCAGAGTCTACGATAGACTGATATCTAAGCTCAGCTGCAGATATAGGGAATGCCATTCCATTCACTTGTCCTTCAACTAATGTGTTCGTAGGTGAAGGTAAGGGCCAAGGGTCTGAAAAATAACGAGTTCGAAAGAACTCTTCTCGAGGAGACTCCTTAGATGATGAAATAACATTGATTTTAGCGAAAGGAGAGGGAATATCAAATGTACCCATCAATGAGGAATACATCCCTACTCCTAAATTCTCAGTTGGCGGGTGAGGGTTATCCACTAAAGGGACAGTAGAGTCAGATCTTGCTTGAGGATTGACTGGACAATAGTCCAATTGATCAACCTTAACGATTTTCCCCTCATGAGGAAAGCAAATGACACGAAACAGAGTCGAAACGACGGCATCCATCTCGTATACCCAGTTCCTTCCTAATAGGAGATTATAGTCTAGGTTAGCGTCTATGACCTCTACTTCAATATTGACGACCTTTCCCCCAACACATATAGGAAAGGCCGGGATAATCCCATGCGTATTATGAGAATGACCATCAAATGCAGTCAAAATGGTGGGTGAAGGAACAGCCGAGGGTGATCCAATAGCCTTCTAGCATGACATCGACATAACGCATGTGGAAGCTCCTTCATCTATCACGGTGTGAAAAATATTAATTTTTCGGTATGTAGACTTTATTTGGAAAGCCATATGATGAGGGAGTCACTTTTTGACATTTAACATGTCAAAAGTGAGCACTAAAGAGTTAGCTGGATCGACTGCTCCAATTGCGGAGAGTAAAGCACTTCTCTAAGCCGGACATGACTGGAGAACCTCTAAAGCGGACATGGCGCACAGACTCTGAGCCAGATCCTCCACAATGGAGTAATTCTGGGCGGCCCTAGCATTAGGATTAATCGTCACGCGTTTAGCGGAACCTTTCGGTATCCGTGGTATAGTCTCGACAGGGGGTCGCTCAATATGAAGGTCAGTACTTCTGGGAACAGTCTTGTCCTTGGAAGTTTCGGCTTCACCATAATCACGTGACCGAGTAGCCACATGGACGTTAGAACCCATCATGAAAACATTTGACGATTTTTCCCCTTCCTGGTTGCCCCCAGCGGAGGTTCCAGAGTTCGAACTCGCGCCAGCAAGAAGTTGCTGCCCTTGGGGAAATGGGTTGGTTAACACAGCTTGAGAACTAGAAGTCCCTTGCTGTCCTAACAAGCACTGAGCGTCTTCAATCTTAGGGTAGAGATGAGTTAGATGGTCTCCACTGCACAATTTGCAGGGAAACTTGACTTTCTTTCTCGACTCATTTCTACCACCATCGGCGTTGTTGCCGGATTTATTTGCATCAGGCTTCCCATCCTGGTTCTTTTTCTTACCTCATCCTTTCTTTTTTCCATTGGAATTTTGATTTCCTTTGGGGTTATCAGATTGGACGGCATTTATTGAAGAAGTTTGGGAAGCGGGGGGATTAGACGATGTGACTTGGTTGTTAGAAGCAGTTTGCAAGGACAACTACCGCAATTGATTCAACAAGTTCATGGTAGTTGTGTCTACTGACCCGACGATACCATCCGCGTGCGGACCTAGCTTCGACTTAGCTACATCAACCTTAGATCCAGGAGCATCTGGCAAGTACTTTTGTAGGATCCCAGACTGAGAGTAGATCAATTCTAATTGCTGGGCCCTAAAAATGGCTTGCTCCTCAGAATAGACCCCAAACTGTTGGAAATAATACTGAGAGGGGGGGTGAATCAGTATTATCAGAACTATAAAACTTTTTCAATGCTCAGAAACATACATGCTACTTTCGTTAAGTGAACCCGCGTGTACACGCGACTGTGTCTAATGCAACAAGCGTATACCCAGAGATCTTATAATTCAGTTAGCTTTAATCTTCTGTAAATGCATCAGAACATTATTAAGCATATTAACAGTAAACAGGTGCAGTATAACAGAACAGAACATCACACAAGAGCCACACACATGAACACCATGATATAAGGTGGAAACCCAATGTGGGTGAAAACCACCTGCTGCAATTCGTCTCTTTCTTCTTTAATGAGAAACTTCTTTTACAGTGTACTGGTGCAGTCCTTTACCAATACGCAGGCTACAACCTGCAGAGGGCTACAACCTTCTCTCGTTTTCCAACTACTTCTGGAAGGGAGCTACTACCCCCTCAGCTCTTGTACTAGCTGATCCATTTACTAGTACGTAGGTGCTGACCCTACAACCTTCAGGGACCACGTTTCATCAATTTTCAGACTGGATCCAAGAGTACAAAACAAACATTACAGCAATACAATCATCAACTTATACTTGCATCATAATTCATTAAACAACCCAATACTGAATCACTGAAACCCTGTCATCAAGAACACAGAACCCAAACCAGAGCCCAGAACTCTGCAACAACCACCAGAATCAACAGAAACCTGAAATATCACATCTTATTATGTATACGCTACTTCACTGTACCAAAACCGCGTGTATACGCGCTTTCACCAAGGGCAACCCGCGTGCAGATCTAGAAATAGTTTCTTATGCCTTCGCTGTCAGATCCGACCCTTGCCAAGCGTCCCGAACAGATAAACAGTAATACCAGATCTTCTCACTTCGTCAGACACACATTGCTTGCACAACTTGCCTAATGATCTTCTCCTTATATAGCCTTAGGCCTTGTTCAATACCAAGAGCCAAAACCATAGTAACCCAATACCATCAACCTCAAAACGAGGGATCGACACGCCCGTCGAGACACCATGGTCCGAAACCATAGGCACAACTTCCAAGGACTAACCGCCACGGACCAAAGGTACTTTTCCACATACACGCTCTTTTACTGAAGCCAACCTGCGTGTACACGCGACTTGGGCTTAATGAACCTGCGTGTATGAACTTTCTTGGCCTGCTGTACTAAGATCTGTCTTCTGATTAAGTTGCCATCACCTGTACCAACCTCTGAGCACCTGTACCAACCTCTGAGTGAGTTGCCATCAAGGACAACACTTGAATCATAATGCCAACAATCTCCCCCTTTGGACTTGATGGCAACCACCACACCAAGTCACTCTCCCCCTTTGACATCAAGGGCAAAGGGCGGACCAAGATATTCTCTTCTTTGGTATACCTTCTACTGTCCACACTGCTGACCATACTCCCCCTGAGTACATGCTGAAGTTTCTGATTTGGTTCCCCCTTTGTAAATGCCAAGTTGTATCAATCCATCCATGCTCCCCCTGAGCAGATGCATTCTAAGACCAGCCATTCAGATCTGTACCATAAGCATCAACCTGCAATACTATTCCTTTAATCAAACAATAAGATGTATCATTTAGTTTCATCAGCAACTTCTAACCATAATGCCAACAATGAATTATTTGAAGTATATGCTCCCCCTGAATGTGAGCCAACCATGACTGAACCATCTCCTGAGTCTGTTCTGCTCCCCCTGAGCCTGAGCCAACCATGACTGAACCTGGGTCTGTTCTGCTGCCCTTTCTTCATATACGCAACTTTGCAGCCTGTAACTCGCGTATATACGCAACTTGTCTTCGTTATATCAGCGTATGCAAGATGGAATACTGAATTTCATCACTTTCAGATTCCCCTGTGTCTGTTATGTCCGTTGTCTGAATTATGCCACACCTTTCTGTCTCTGTCTTCTTCAATTCCTGCAACTGTGATGATGTATGGTCCTCTTGTCTTGAATTTTGAAATCTGCTGCTGCATTCCCTTGCTTTATGCCCATAGTTGTTGCATGTATAACACCTTACATTTTCCATGTTCCTTCTATCACAGTCAATTGCTTTGTGTCCATATGCATTGCAGGCAAAGCAATATCCTCTGAAATACCTGGGATGCGATGATCTTTCTTGAACCATTCTACTTCTACATCTGGCTGCAACATGTCCAAGATTATGACATACATAACATTCAACATTATTTAGTGGAGGAAATAATCGTCTATCACGTCCATAGTTAGGAGTAAAGGATCTTCCTTGAGGAATTTCTTTCCTTGGTTGTTCCTTGTTGAGCATTTCAGATTTCTCATTAGAGTTTCTTGCCTCACCTTGTGAACTAGATTCACCTTCAACATATTCATGAAAACCAAGACCAGTCTTGATAGCAGGAGACCTTTGACTATTAAGAATATCATCCAAGACTTTAGTACTATCTTGAAATCGTAAAAGCTTATCCTTTTCTTCTATTTTACCTTTCAAGATATTTACCTCAACTTGATGTTGTTCTTCCTTTTTCAGATATTGATTCCTTAGGTCTTCTTCAGCTTTTCTTCCTTCTTCCATTTGTCACTTTAGTTTGGTCACTTCATGTTCTTGATCTTCAAGATCTTCTCTATTCTGTTCTCTTGATTTTTTAAGATCTTCTTTTAGAGAGAGGATCTTTGATTCAAGTCTCTGAATAGTTGTACTCTGATCCTTTACTATATCCTGCAATTGCTCCCTTACCCTGATTTCTGTCTCTAATTGTTCTTTTAATTTGGCAACTTCTTCAGTTTCTGCATTCTTCTCTTCATGTGCCATGAGACTTTTAATATCTTCACTATTATTGGATGAAGCATTCTTCTTCTTATGTGCCATGAGACTTCTAATATCTTCACTATCATTGAATGAACTTTTAATATGGGTATAATAGCTTCTACCATCTTCTTCAGATATCTTTCCTTTGTTATGAGGACATCTAGCAGCATAGTGACCAACTCTACCACATAGAAAACATTTGAAAGGTAGCTTACCTTTGAACCGTCCAGTTCCTCGTTCAAAATTCTTGACAAAATTTACCTCATCTTCTTCCTCTGACACTTTGAATGCGGCCTCTGGTGGTACCTCTTGTCGCATTTCAAAAGCAGTTAAGATCCCGTGAAGCTGTGACATGGTGATTTTCTTCACATTCTCCTTTTCTTCTATGGCAGATACTTTAGAATCAAATTTAGTAGACAGAGATCTCAAAACCTTTTCAACTAAGACAACTTCCTCAAATTCTTCACCCAGATCCCTCATACAATTCACAATCTCATCCATACGCAGGAAATAATTAGCTATGCTTTCATTACTACGCATCTTAAGAGTTTCATACCAGATTCTGAGAGTTTGAAGCTTTGCTCTTTTTACCTGATCATCTCCTTCGTAGCTTGTAACGATTTTGTCCCATATTTCCTTAGCTGATTTGAAATGCATGATCTTCATAAATTCTGATTGAGTCAAACTACTCAATAGGACAGTAACAGCTTTGGCATTGAGCTCATATTGCTTTTTCTCTGCTGGATCTGTAGGAGTTGCTGATGGGAATTTGTATCCTCCATCTACGATTCCCCAAACTTTTGCTCCAAGTGATTGTAGATATGCAGTGGTTCTTATCTTCCAGTGAGTAAAATTGTTCCCGTCAAAGACTGGTGGCCTGATGTGTGCCTCTCTTTCTGGATTAGCCATTCTGATGGATCTTTTCCTTCAAGCGATCAAGCTTCCTCTGAAGGACCTGCTCTGATACCAATTGTTGGAAATAATACTGAGAGGGGGGGTGAATCAGTATTATCAGAACTATAAAACTTTTTCAATGCTCAGAAACATACACGCTACTTTCGTTAAGTGAACCCGCGTGTACACGCGACTGTGTCTAATGCAACAAGCGTATACCCAGAGATCTTATAATTCAGTTAGCTTTAATCTTCTGTAAATGCATCAGAACATTATTAAGCATATTAACAGTAAACAGGTGCAGTATAACAGAACAGAACATCACACAAGAGCCACACACATGAACACCATGATATAAGGTGGAAACCCAATGTGGGTGAAAACCACCTGCTGCAATTCGTCTCTTTCTTCTTTAATGAGAAACTTCTTTTACAATGTACTGGTGCAGTCCTTTACCAGTACGCAGGCTACAACCTGCAGAGGGCTACAACCTTCTCTCGTTTTCCAACTACTTCTGGAAGGGAGCTACTACCCCCTCAGCTCTTGTACTAGCTGATCCATTTACTAGTACGTAGGTGCTGACCCTACAACCTTCAGGGACCACGTTTCATCAATTTTCAGACTGGATCCAAGAGTACAAAACAAACATTACAGCAATACAATCATCAACTTATACTTGCATCATAATTCATTAAACAACCCAATACTGAATCACTGAAACCCTGTCATCAAGAACACAGAACCCAAACTAGAGCCCAGAACTCTGCAACAACCACCAGAATCAACAGAAACCTGAAATATCACATCTTATTATGTATACGCTACTTCACTGTACCAAAACCGCATGTATACGCGCTTTCACCAAGGGCAACCCGCGTGCAGATCTAGAAATAGTTTCTTATGCCTTCGCTGTCAGATCCGACCCTTGCCAAGCGTCCCGAACAGATAAACAGTAATACCAGATCTTCTCACTTCGTCAGACACACATTGCTCGCACAACTTACCTAATGATCTTCTCCTTATATAGCCTTAGGCCTTGTTCAATACCAAGAGCCAAAACCATAGTAACCCAATACCATCAACCTCAAAACGAGGGATCGACACGCCCGTCGAGACACCATGGTCCGAAACCATAGGCACAACTTCCAAGGACTAACCGCCACGGACCAAAGGTACTTTTCCACATACACGCTCTTTTACTGAAGCCAACCTGCGTGTACACGCGACTTGGGCTTAATGAACCTGCGTGTATGAACTTTCTTGGCCTGCTGTACTAAGATCTCTCTTCTGATTAAGTTGCCATCACCTGTACCAACCTCTGAGCACCTGTACCAACCTCTGAGTGAGTTTCCATCAAGGACAACACTTGAATCATAATGCCAACACAGACATGGAGACATCCTTGGAGATCTCGGGTTGTAAAGACTTCAAAAACCACTCGAGACGGTACTCCAGAGGGATTTCGGCTTTAATGAGCCTCTTTCTCCGTCTCCATTCCTGAATATGGTCAGAAATGTGGGTTGCCTTATCCTGACAAAAGGTGGCCAGAAGTTCAGTTCTGGCATCATAGCGGACAGGCAACTAGAAGTGATTTAAGAAAATATTGGCTAAGTCAGCGAAGGATGTAAAGCTGCCCCCTGGCAACTCTATATACCATTTGGCCGCATTACCAGTCAAGGTGCGCTGAAAGAGTCTCAACCTAATCGAGTCATCGATAAGGGAGTTAGATGAGCACCACAAATGGAATGTGGTTACATGGTTGCCTGGGTCTTCGCCACTCTTCCCTTCAAATTTTGGAATGTCTGAATGGAGTTTGGTTGGGACCGAAGGCCATGCCGGATTGTACTTGATTGGGTCATTTGTTAACTTAGTGAGATCTGGCAAGTTTAAGGTTGCCAGAAACGGAAGCCTTGGAGGACCTTGGGGATTCCACCCAGACTGGGCAGAACTCCCAAAGCTCTGAAAAGATTGTCCTGGAATTTGGGAGGCACCAGGCTGCCCGAAGTAACCAGTAGAACCGGCTGAACCAAAAGGCAAGCCTTGTGGTCCAGCAAAATTCAGAGTTTGACCAACTCCGGCCGTATAACCTCCATAACCAGCAAAGTTTCCTCCTAAAGGATTGTAGGGAGTTGACAACCCCTGATAGGGATTCCAAGCCGAAGCAAGGGGACAAATAATTTGAAACATACTAACCGTGGAGTACGGCCTATTCCCTTGTTGGCCGATAAACGAATTCCCAGTTCCCGCGCTACTAACCCCAGGGTTATTCCAACCTTGGAAAGGATTGCTGCTTTTTCCCACAGAAGAAAAAGGCATGGATCCTACCGTCAGGTTGGAATGTGGTATATGACCACTTCCAAAAGGAAAACCCTGGAATGAAGCCGATCCGCCCATCATGGACGTAGCGGCACTAAACAGAACCGATGGAATACCCTGTGAATGGGTGCCAAATGGGAAGAATCCAGTACCAAAAGCATTGGTTTGGGCATTTCCACTCGTGGACAGAATGGAGGTAGACCTAACTATAGATGTGCTAGCAAAAGATTCGAACAAGGAAGCAGAGGAGATGGAAATGGTTCCTCCCCCTTGCACCGATGTTGGGGTTTGCATAGTCGTAGCACTCGTAGAAGCCATGCTTCCAGTAGTGGTCATCGATGGTAAGCGCGTAGCGTAACCTGGACTTGATGGTCTATGTATCGGAGTCCCAATGTATTGCAGTACGTCTGGATGACTAGATGGTAGTGGAGAATTTGGAGCCGCTAACGACTCTGAAAGTTCTTCTACCTCTATGTTATTCTCCGCTTGAAAGAGAACTCGAGAAAGGACTGAAGTGTCCCTCTCTTGTTCAAAAGTGCCAGGCCTTGCTTGGCCGCTAATGCCCCCGAGAGGAGGATCAATCCTTGATGCGTCACCCGGCGTGGGACGGAACCCACCGGTAGTATTGCCTCTGCGCCTTCTAGGAGAAGGCTCTAAACTTGGTGGCGAGAGACCACGAAGTCTTCGAGACCGTCTTGGAGATCGGTCAGCCACTTTGAATTTTTTGTTATGATCTAACTAAAGACTCAAAAAATTGAAAGCTAGGCCAACTAGGAGCACAGAGCACACACTATAAAGTCCCTAAAGATATAGCCAGTCAAACAACTTCCAAGTATTTCCGCTCCAGGTGATTAAGACCGGACACCAAAATACGAGAAAGTGAAATAAGGGGCCTTCCGAAGATAGTCTGGGATGATGAGGGCCCAGTCCTATCAGCGAAGGTATCAGAGGAAGTTACGCTGACCTCCTAACAACAGCCTGCGCCAGTGCAAGCCCCCAAGCTTCACAAGGGTGCCCTCCAGTAGTATTGTCGAGAGTGATGCAACGTCAACCTCAGGTGCCACGGGATTCCCCTCCGTAGCCACCTGTGTAGTTCCCTAGGAGTAGCAACTATGGATACCAACTCGTCACAGAAGCCAGGCGGAACAGTCGTGAGGTAAGTTCGGACAAGTAGGAGAGGGGGTATCTCTCTTCCCTGTCTTCACAGACCCTCGTGCTTAACTCCCAGATCCGGAGCTTTCCTGGTCTTCCTAATGCTATTGTATTTTCTCTCTTTATTCAGACTCCTATGTTTGACGTTTATATGGCCTTGGAGAGTTAACTCTCCACTCGTCTAATCCAAGGCCCTAAAATCCTAATCTTGTTGGTGTAACTGACTAAAACAAAAAGTTCTAGTGAATTTTAGTTAGCGCTTGATTTTATTAGGCTGTTCTTTAAGTCACAAGGTAACGGAAGTGAAACTAGTGGTGTTTTTTGACGCAAAAGAAATTAATAAAAAACTTAACTATATGCACATGCACTTTTTCATTTTTCGATGAAGAGCAATTTCTATAGGGTTCAGAGGTACTTCTAATAAAACAAATTTTCCTTTTCTTTTCGTTAATGCACACTTCACACTCACAAAAGCTAACAAAGCTATATATGCCTAAAAAGGGGATGCAAATCTATCCTAATGCAACAACTATATGTGGATGCAAGATCTAAAACTACTCTAAAAACCAAAAATGAAAGTTGCTTGCTTATCAATCTTTATCTTGCCACTTACAATGCCTAGATGGAATATGAGATGTTACCATTCATTTCGTCTAAACACTAAAAACAAGTTCTAAGACAAACATAAAGCACTTTCACTTTACTAAAAGGAAACCAAATGAAAAGCAAGTTCAAGAAAGCAAAACTAGGATTTTCAAAAGATTTTCTTCAAAGCAACAAACAAAAAAGTCTTTTCAAAAATGCTCTCAACAACACTGAAACTTGTGATCGAAGAATAGGCAATTAAACACTTTTGCGAATCAACACCACTCAATGGATGAAAATTCAACAAAAATAAATGTGCTTGAAATCGCTCTTAACAATCAAAAGCAGCAATGAAAGCTTTGGCAAAAAAAAAAAAACCAAAAGATCAAAAAGACAAATTCCAAGAAAGTGTCAATCAACAACTTTCATGAAACAAAGAAGTGGATGGTCACAAAAAGCGGTTTTGTCAAGCAAACAAAAAATCACCAAAAGCAAGATTAACACAAAGATTGAATTCAATCTCCCTACCCTGATGAAACAGAGCAGCCAAGATTCCTATCAAGAAATCTTGCGTGCTTTAGCCAAAAACGATGACGCTTGCAATCAACAAAAAACAAGACCAATACTCCTTATAATCAGAGAGAATTCAGAACGAGATGCTCGCTGTAAAACAAATAACTGATACTGGAAAATGACTATTTTAGACTAACTCAAACCACCAGACAAGCCTTCAGAGACTAAAAAGATTTATAAATCTCGAAAATTGCAATATATACGCGACTGTACTTAAGTACAGATTGCGTGTATACGCGACTGTGTTTGAGGAAACCTGCGTATACGCGGGTTCACTCAAAGAAACAAGCGTATATATGCCTCTGTATCTAAGAAAAATAGCGTGTATGAAAAGATTCAAGAAAAATAAAAAAAAACTGAAGAAACTAGCAAAGCTTAAAGTTCAAGAACAGACCAAACAGTAACAGTAAGCAGACAAGGCAGCTGAGCCCTAATTGGCTTGAAAAATACCCAAACTAGGAACAACAAGAGTGTTGTCCCCAGTGGAGTCGCCAATTCTGATAGAGGGAATTACTCCCCTAGGGATTTTTTGGTTGAAACCCTAGCAGACTGAAAGTTATCTATTCAAAGAAACATACATTCATACAGCCATTATGTTATAGTAAGCAAATTCTATGATAAGGGTACGTACCTTTGGTCCTACGTTTGAGAAGGCCTTTAGGGTCCAAACCCTTCTTGGAGTTCCCTTCTTCTCTTTTGTCCTGCAAAACAACCAATTCAAAGAACACAGCAGTACATGGACAAAACTTATAAAGAAACCATCTTCATGTTATAAAGAAAGGTAGTTAGTTATAAAATCCAAACAACCATTTACATATGAATTCTAAACATGACTATCATTAACAGAAAGAAGATTCATTTCGGGAACCAAGACATGTGTTTCTTTTATTATAGACAAATAAAGTACATAAAAAGGAATATGTTCACCTGAATCACCTTCAGCAGGCTCCAAGCAAAGCTTCCTTCCGGATTCGTTCTAGCCTCAAGCCTCTAACAAAACTCCTTCCATGCCTCTCTCCATGATGTCATAAATGGTGGATGAACATCAACACACAAGGAAACAAAGGTTTCCTGTACAAAATGGGGGAAGTGCAGAAGGCACAAGGGACTTTAGACCTGGTCAAGGGAAAAATCTCAGCATAATAACCTTTCTCTCTATTCTCTCCTCCTTTAGGCCTTCCCTTTGAGGTCTTTTTATACCATCTCCAAAGTAGTTTTTTAGTTAGGAGTTGGTTGGGAACAGTTGGGCCACGGGCACTAACAGGTGATCAGAAGGTAAAACACGCGATATCCGCCCGAAAATGAGGAGTTTTATATTTTTTTAAGTGTTTTAATACATACACGCGGGTTGGATATACACAGACCCGCGTATACACGCGTTTAACTCAGGGCAATGTCGCGTATAAGGGATAAAACACTGTTTTTTAAATTTTAGGACCAGGTCTGGAAGGAGGGGTTGCCCTAGGCCATGAGTACAGCATCACAAACCATAAGAGTGAGATTTGGAGCTATAACAATGAGTGTTATGGATTTGATATATTACACTACCACAGATGAAATCCTTGAAGGATTCAACCATAACTACTTAATTAATGATTTTCTGTAATTGCCAACGTGACACTTAAATGCCATAAAGATATGTCGCATCGTAAATCTTGATAACGATTCTTTTAAAATAAATAACGTAACTTTCCGATCAATGATAAGCGATTAATCGCATATCACAGATCGGGAGGTATAACCGTTATGCTTAATCGTTTCCTTTGTAAAGTTCTGATTGCAATAGATGGTAAGAAAGATCACTTGAATAAAACATTTTGATTTTTATTTATAATTGACTTATAATTAGACTCGCAAACATTCGCTTAACGATTATACTTCACTTTTATTGAAAAGCACGTTTTCCAATAATGAAATCGCATCACTGGATTCCAAATGGGCATTTGTTATGCATTTCGTGCTTTCAGCGATGGCTGATTGCGATCGGCTTATCGCATCAGAAGATTTATATGACCCCTTGGAATGATTCCTTGATAAGTTGTGATATGCACTTTCCGATGGCATTATCACATCGACGATTGCCAATGGAAACCTTAAGTCTATCTTTTAAACAAAGGATGTGACACATTCATTTATATTTGTTTTATGACAAGGTCTTGTTTAATATTTAAATCGGATTGGACCTTTTCATAAGGATTTTCATGTGTTTTATAGATTTTGCAAAGTTGCGATTGTTATTGAACTTAGCCTAAAAGCAAAAGACTTATCACAACTATTGATTTTATCTAAGTTCTAAAAAGGGGACCCATTTCTTGTTAAAGCTTTAGATAAAAATTTTGAAATGGGGAGGGTTGTTGTATAGCACAACACAACCACAAAATTTGTTCCACCTTTTCAAGGCTAGACTTGCAATCGTTCCCTAGAACTTTTTGAAACTTTCCAAATTAATAAATGACACAAAGACAAAGCCTTCACACAAAACTTGATCAAGGACTTTACCTAACCAATCCTAACCATGACAAACATTTCGTCAAACATATTGAGAACATGTAATCTATAGTTCATGAATTCATATTTGAACATAGGGCTTTGATACTTATCTTAGAATGATCAAGAAGGTCTAATTCCCTTTCATAATAGCTTTAATACCATCTATTAGGTCATGCATTTAATAACCATTCCTTTACCAATCAAAACATGATAAGACCCATAACTAGAATCTGTCATAAAACCATTCTTCTAACCAATACATAACCAGATAATTAATAATTATAGAACAACCATCAAAGCCAAATCATGAGAATTACATTTACTCATAAAATACAAGAGTAAATTAACTCTTATTAACATATGTGAAAGCTAACAAAGTCAAGGACTTCCACGTACCACCAAACCATAGATTAGGTTGAACCAAATCTTTATTTTAGCCAATCACCCTCGTGCCATATTCCATGCATGAATGTGGGACTCACAACAAAAAAACCAGGGCTTCCTCAGACTTTACCACATATCCCACCATTACCGATCAATGGATTTTTTCTCGGCCCGAAGCAAGAACCTACCCAACCAGGCTTTACCGCAATCCTGCCATTACCGGTCAAGGGATTCCTAGGCCCAAACAAAGACACATACACTACAAGGATTTACCGCAATCTTGCCAAAAATGGTCAAGGGATCACTAGGCCCTAAAAAAGCATGGATGCCTCCACATTTCCTCCCCAATACCTTGAGTAATTTTCCCATCTTCACCATTAGAATTTACCGTGAATCCCATCATTACCGGTCAAGGAATTTCTATTCCCTTGGGAATTTTCATGAGACCACCTCACCCAGTTCCAAAACCATATGGCAATCCAAGCTCAATCAAACAGAGAACTCCATCACACTATGGCTATCAAGAAATCACAAGGAAAAGTTGAAACCACTGTACACCTAGAAAATCCCATGCCAATGACAACAAGAAAGCCAAATACACACATGCATGTACCATGAATGCTAAAACTAGCAAGGAAATCATACATGCAACTCAATACCTACATAGTAATACCGTTGTATCCACTTGAACCAAGTCTTCCTTGCTTGACCTTTGCTTCCCTTTTCTTTCTTGTCCTTCCTTTGCCTTCCTTTCTCTAATGCTAGAGTTCTTCAAAATTCTCTAGTGTGCAAGGGTATGAGAGAATAGAGAGAATAGAGAGAGATCTCCAAAACTAAACTGATAAAAGGTTTCCACTCATAAAATCCATGAACTGATCCTTAGAATCCTTTTTACTATTGATGCCCTTATTTTCTTCAATTTCCATTATTTTTTGTTCATTTTCCTCCTCACATGCAAAATGTGAGCTTTCTCCTTAATTTTCTCCTATTTTCCATTATTTTCATAAATAAAATGCCAATTAATGCCTTTTTACCTTTTCAATTCCCTTTCCAATGCCTTTTCTAATTTCCTTAGCGATAATAAACAAAATGAACACCCACTAGGATTTTTTGCCCAACATTCAACTTGGAATACATGTCCCATGACCTTGGGATTATTTTTTCATTTATTAACTTTATTACATGAACTTTTACCCGGGGTTGTTACATAATCTTCCAAGAATTTCACTTCTATGACAGTTGTAAAGAGATTAAGTCAACAATCCAATATTCAAAATGTACTCCTAAGAAAAAAACTAGTTCAAATATTAAATGCATTTACCAAAGAATGTGTTTCAGGATATATTGTGTGCTAAAAGAACCAAGAACATTAACTCAAATAAACTAGAAAAATATTGTAATCCTATAAGTGTATTTTCTAGAATATCTACATAAATTACACCAATTTAAAAATAGGAGTCTAAAGGCTAAAAATATAATTAGCACCTACATAAAAATAATAATGTAAGGGATCAACAATAACAACAGCGGGTGTATATGTGGTACAACAATAAAAATATGGCAATTCTATGGGGGAAAATGATAAGAATATGGGGACTACACTAGTATTATAGGCACCTAGGAACCATGTGGCATGGTGACATCATTCTAACATCGGCATTTGTTTGCTTATGGATCGTTAAGCCCCTAGTCTTTGTGTTTTACTGTAAGAAAAAATAAAAGGCTTAGCCCCTCAACCTTTGGGCCATCCTAATCAAGTTTGGGTCATATGAATGAGGTTGCATGGGTCTAACCTAAGCCCCAAAGCATGTAACCATTTGGTGCTTGATTAATTTTGTGTCACATGAATGAAGTGCATGGGTTGACTCCAAGCCCCAAAGGGCATGACTGTTTGGTTCTCCATGTATAAAAGCATGGGAATATGGAGTGAAAGGTGATATGGTTTTTGCAATGCATATGATATATACATTTTTCCAGTGTAGAGCTTTTAAATTTTTATGGTTGGATTGGTTGTGAGTTTGAATTTGATTTGGGTTTGTTTTTTAGCTTGTTTGTAGTTCCATGAGCTGAAAAAAATTGGGTTAAGAGTTTGAATTTGTAACACAATGGTGTGATTGGTGTCAAGCTTTTTTATCAGGCAAGAGGTCTCAAGTTCGAGTCCCAGACTATGGTATTATTATGGCTCCATGATAACATTAAAGTTTGACATATTATAGTGTTGTGGTACCAAATTACAAACACTTGTAGCGCAGTAGTGTCATGGTGGACTATTGTATGGGTGGTCTCGACAACAAGCCCCCTCGCTTGTGATTTTATCGTCGTTGATCAAGATACTTCATATCAAAATGATGTGGGAACCATATTATAGTGATAAAAAATATATAACATGGAAAATCATGGTGGTGTGTAGAACATTGGTGGTTATGCGTTTGAATTTGAGGTTAAAATATTATTATTGGTATCTTGAACTAGAGCATGAAGAACAACATTATGTCGAACCTAAGTAGTGCACTCTATTGAACCAACATGATACATTCTATCGAGCTTACACCAAGAAGTGAATTCTGCAGACAACAAACCTGAAAGGTGCATTTTTTCAACCCATTAAAATCATTTTGTTGAACTATTAACTTTTATAATGTTTTGTGGGTCATTTTAAGGTCTAAATTGATTTTTGAAAATGGGAAAATGGCAAGAATATTTTTGTAATTTGAAAGGGGGACATGAAAATTCATGAAGACATATTAATAAGGGCAAGTGGTTATATCTCTTTTGTTTTTATGAAAATGTTTCAAGGCTCATGAACAAGTATAGCCTTGGTGATCAAAACAATAAAAGAGGAATATGCTACTATCGATGATGGAATAACAAGTTGAGGTTGCATTGATATTATCATATTTTCCAGGGGTATTTTTTGTGTTTTTAGCTTATGTATATAGTTTAAAATATTGTGAAAAGTGGTCCGCTATTTTTTGATGAAGGAGGTGGGTGCCACTATCTGAGGTTGGTGCCTCAATTAGGTTGGAGCCTACAACAACTTGGTGCTTGCTGATTTCATAGGTTGGTGCCTCAATCAGGTTGGAGCCTATAACAAGTTGGTGTTTGCAAATTTTAGAGGTTGGTGCCTCAATTAGGTTGGATCCTACAAAAGGTTAGTGCTTACATATTTTAGAGTTTGTTTCCTCAATCAAGTTGGTGCCTACATTAGGTTGAAACCTACAAAAATTTGGTGCTTTCATATGTTTGGGGGGTTGGTGTATCCATTAGGTTGGATCTTTCAAATTGATTTTGGGGGCTTTTTCTTGCAAATCGATGTAATCAAAGTTTGAAGAAGATCATAATATTTGTGTTTTTCACCTGCAAAGGTTTCCACATATATATGGTGGTCATGTGTATTAATTTGTTGATTGATTATATTCTTATGGTTTTAGTTATAGTGAATTGTGAAATTGGTTAAATTTTCCATTACACTAATTCACCCCCCCAACTCTCAGTGTAATCATAATTTTAACATAGGTACTTAATAATTGATTGATTTCTCAATTATTTAATCCTTGTTTCCGGGATTGTTTTTTCTTCTAGTATGATTTTCCCTTCTTCATTTACCTATGGTGGAATAATTTGGACTGCAATATTGTCATCAAATACCTTATTTAAGTGAGAAACAAGGAACACTATATGTACTCGTGAATATGGAGATAACTTCAATCTGTAAGTGATAGTTTCAATCCTCTATAACACATTATAGGGGCCATAATACCTCAATGCAAATTTATTGTCCTTATTTCATCTCTTGAGGGGCACTTGTTTATATGGTTTTAGTGTCACAAATACCCAATCACCCACTTCAAATTCCCCTTCACTGTGATGTTGACCTACTTGTTGTTTCATCCTACTTTATGTTATAACTGCATTGTCCTTTTATACTTTGAGAATCTATTATTTATTAACATATGTCCTTCCATTGATTGAGCCATTATAGTCTCTTTCAAGGATGATGTGATGGATGGAGGATGATATCCATAAAATGCCATAAATGAGGACATTTTGATGAAGTATGGAAAGATTTGTTGTATCACCATTCCACCAAGGGAAACCACTTGACCTGTTGTGTCTATTTATCACATGCAAATAAAAAATATAATTCTAAACATTTATTCACAATCTCATCTTGACCATCTTATTGAGGATTGTAAGATGAGTCAAATGAGTACCCAAAAAAGAAAATACTTGGGTTCAAAATTTTACTATAAAAAATGGATCTTTATCACTTACAATAATATTTGGGATTTGATGTAGTTTTTGCTTCATTTCCATGAATGATTCTATCACTGTTCTTGTATTTAAATAGATGAGAAATTATTAAAAAAAACAGCATACTTTTTCAATCAATATACTATTTCCATAGGGACATTGTTTACTTTAAATATCGGAAAACCTAGCAAACACTAGCCTATAATTACTAATGTTTGAAGGAATCGTTGGGGCTTGATTTTCTCCACCTTATTTTATTGTCATACCACACATTCAACCACAAAATTTTGCACATCTACTTTAATGTCTTCCAAAAAATTCCTTCATCCTATGTCATGTTTTCAAGAACCATAAATGTCCTCCTACATGAGAATTATATAATTCTAGAAGGACTTCCTGTTTCAGTTGAGAATTTTTATATAAGCGATCTTGATACCACAACAAATAATTCTTCCACATAAATTTTTCTACTACATCATAGTCCTCGTATAGTTTTTGAATGATCTTGCATACCTCGTCATTTTTCATCAATTATATCCATGTGTCTTCCATCTAGTTATATTGTGGAATGTAAATAGTGCATATAAATCCTATATGTATTCCTCTCTCTTTGAGAGCACATCTGCTACAATATTTTGTTTCCCCTTTTTAGATAGTTTCAAATTCATAAACCTAGCATATTTGTAACCCAATTTTGTTTCTTTTCTAAATATTTTCTTTGTTCCAAGATGTACTTCAAAATATTATGATCATTTTTTTACTTTGAAGTGTCTCCTTGTTAAATATGAATGTCATTTGTTAGTGGTAATTAGTATGGCCAACATTTACTTTCATATATGGGTTTGAATAAGTTCTTTCCGTTAAGTTGGCTATCTCTAAAGGAAAGGGGCATTATTTCTTCCATCAACACTACACCAATGCCATGGCCTAAGGCATCACACTCCATATTGAAGGTTTTTGTAAAGTCAGGCGTGACCAAGATGAGAGTTGTACACAAAGCCTATTTAATTTTTCAAAAGCTGTGGTTTCTTCTTGAGTCAAATAAAATTCTTTCTTCTTTGATAATGTTGATATAGGGGCTATTATTTGACCATAATTATTTATAAACTTTAGGTGATATCTTTTCCATTCCAAAAATCCATCAAGTTTCTTCAAGGTCTTGGGGATTGGCCATTCCTCCATATTTTTAATTTTGTTAGGGTTCACTTTAGCACACCCATGAGATACCATTGACCCAAATATTTCACTTATTGAACCATAAAGCAACACTTGGAAGGCTTTGCATATATTTATTTATCTTCCAATAGTGCTAATACGATGTGAACATGTTGTAAAAGCTTGTCCCAACATTTGTTTTAGATTAAAATGTCATCGAAGAATACTAAAACAAATTTTCTAAGGTAAGGCTTGAAAATATAATTCAACAAGCTTTGAAATGTTGAAGGTGCATTAGTAAGTCCAAATATAATTAAAAAAAAACTCAAAATGACCTTCATGGGTTCTAAAGGATGCTTTGAGAAGGTCTTATTGCCTCATTTTTATTTGATGATATCAAGCATGGAGATCTAACTTAGTAAAGAATATTGTTCCTGCAATTCATATAATAATTCATCAATGACAAGAATAGGAAACTTATATTTGATTATAATTTTGATGATTTTTTTATAATCTAGACACATACACCATGAACTAACCTTTCTTATAGCCATGGCCACTGGTGAAGAGAAAGCACTTTGACTAGGTTGAATGATTCCATCCTCCAATATTTCTTGAAACATATGCTCATTCTTTCTCGTTATGCATATGAATACATGTAAGGCTTAATGTTATGTGGTACACTTCCAGGTTGTAAATGAACATCGTGGTCATGATCTCGACAAGGTGGAAGACTCTTAAGCATATCTCCAAGTACCATGGAATTATTTTTGATGACTTTTCGGAGATCCAATAGAGTAGAGGATATATATTTTGAACATCTAATTAGCACAATTATGCAACTACACCATGGTGTCCCTTTTTTAGCAATTTTTTCATTCTATTAGAGCTTATTTCCTTATATGCCATTTCATTTGCATACCTTTATGCTCAATTTCCCTTATTTCTAAGGAAAATAACATGAAAATACCTTGAAATTAAGGTCATTATTCCCAATGTTTGTAACCATTGGGCCAATAATACAACATCAACAACACCCATTTTCATTGCAATCATGGGACTATCAAATTAATACTCTCCCATATTTAGCTTACTATGGAAGTTCCCTAAACAATTTATGGTACATCCATTTGCAATCATTATTTCAAATTATGGTGTTAGATATACAAATCAATCAACAAGTTTTTCCAATATGTAATTGATGAAGATATGGGTATTACCTGAATCAATCAACACTCTTACCTTTGTCTTTTTGATATATCCTTAAATTTTGAGGGATTATGGAATATTAATGCTAGCTAATGCATGGGAAGATATTGTTGGATTAGTTGTAACACCCCATTTTGACCTATGAAGCTACTTATACTAAGATCGTAATTGTATTTTCATGATGCATTATCTATGAATGCTATGTAACATTGTTGCAATTAAAACTTCAGATAGGCGGTATTATATATATACAAAAACACTAAATTGATTATAGTATGCTTGTGAAAAATAGATGTATGATTTACTTCCAACATATGGATTTAACTGAAAAATCTTGGTACATGGATATTGTGTCTGATGATATGTTTAATTGTAATCACATTTCTATACATATTGTTATGCATGTGCTTATGTGAAAACAAATCTACAATTTGAATGGGTTATGTGATAACTAGGGAACCTTACTAGTAATTGGTCAATGTCAAGTACATCGAATGACTAATGGTATGATGTGAATTGTTCTTATGTATTTTTGCATTAGTTTATATGCATTACTATGACCTTGGGAAAAAGGTAGGTTTTCAGGTAGCATGACTACTCAACTAGATAATTCCATGACAGGCACCTAGAACAGACATTGTAGTGGGGTCCCTGATAGGGTGTTAACCCTAGTTGTATAAAGAGGGCCACCATGTATCATATGAAACTTGGAGTCACAAAATAATAGTGTTAAATAAAAATCCCCAAAACGTGTTATGATGAATTGTATAAGTTTCCTTTTGGAGAGGCTTGGTCAATGCATTGACAATTCTACTTATGTATTCTATTTGGAGCTAGGTGAATACAATTAATGCTCTAGGTAGTCTAGTAGAGGAGGGATAGGACTTGGAGGATGGAAGTAGGTTAAGGAGGGATGATGCTAGGAACTATTGAGAGTGTTACTAAGTTTATGATGTAACCATAGTGCCTAACCTAATTCCTATTCCATGTGTTTCATGCTTAACATAAATTGTTGACAATTAGAGAATGTTCATGTATGTTTTATTTTTTGTGAATGATGAAATTCTGTTATTAATAGTTATAGATGTAATTAATTACTTCACTATAATGTGTTGCACTACATATAAGATGGGATAGTTGTTGTTACTAATACACACACAAAATATGTATTCACCAATTGCACATATATACCTCACGCATGTATGCTAGTATGATTATGATATATTATGCTAAGCAATACAAACAATGGTCTCGAGTGTGTTATATATTCATTGACTTATTAGATTAATTACTCATTAAGGTTTAAGGCTATTATTGGCATAAGTAATATGATTAGGTAATTGATTGGTTAAGTTATTTAATTTAACATGATTAATCAAAGGTTATGTTTAATATTGTTAGTAAGCTTAATGTAATATCATTAATTACATAAATATTATGATTTATTATGATTTAAATTTAATGATTAATTAATGTTGTTTATTATTATGTGGACATTTGGGTTAAATTAATATGATTAATTCACAAGTTAAGTTGTATCTTATGCTAAAATCATTCTTGGATTATTGTGTGATTGTTTGGTTTTTAAGATTGGACTATTATGATTTATTTCATTGTTATGCCATGGAATCCATTGTTGTGTCATATCTAGTGGGAGAGATCCAAGGTAATTAACTTTAGGATAATGAAAGTAAGGTGACATTAGGTTAGGACGATGAAGATGGGTTGAGATATTTTTGGAAGGGAAAAGGAAAATTGGATGGATGAGGATACGTTTAGGGTCATTTTCTTTGGCTATTTTGGAAGTTGAGGAGTTCTTTTGGAATTTATAGAGTTTTTGGAAATTGGGGAAACATGTCTAGGCACCTCGATATTTGCAGAAACACACTATGAGTTGCAGTTCTAGGGCTTGGGCTTGGAGGGATAGGTAACATGTGAAGGATTCCTAGGACTATGAAGACGAAGAGGTTATTGCTAGTTATTTGGGTGGTAAATTCAGTCTGATAGTGTCAAGGAGTAGACATTGGAGGAATACAACTTTAGATCTCACATTCAACTCAGCTCGAGCGAAAAGGAATTTCCTAGTTTATTCCTTGGTTCATTCTCATAATTTCCATCTATGCTTATGATACTTACTTATTTAATTCAATTTTTACATATATTATGCATAAAAAAAATATTCTATGTAAAATAATAGGATCTAAGTGTGAAAAAAAAAATATTATACTAGTTACTTGTAGAACAAGAAAGAAGAGAAAATTAAACATTTGAAAAACTAATTAATGAACAAAAGAGGCAATTTGAATTACTCATAAAATATGATGATATATTATTTCTAAAAATGAATACAATATATTTTCTATCAAGGATGCCAATAATTCAAATTAGGATGGGTTTCCCATGTGCATGCACTTAATATAACTCAGAAGGCATGTGCCTAGTTGGCAAGTGAGTCAAAATTAGACTTAGAGACCCAAAATTAGAAAAATACCCTAAAACGGAGTGAAATTGAAGTAGGTGGTGTTAGAAATAAGTTAGAAGTGATTAATAACTCTCATGTGACAAACACTTGATGGACCTCAATATTAAACCAAGAATTTTGGAACTACTAAGGGAATGTTGTCCTTGTGACAAACACCCTCCAAAATTTTGCTTACACTTGAATTTTGGAGACTACTTATGATCTCATGATATGTCACTTCAAGTTGTACATTGTGGCTTCATGGTCGATTGATCTTCTTCTAAGTGATCAAGTATTCTTCTGAGAATCTAAGTATCGAAGCCACGTTCTTACATATGCTTAGCCTTTTGATGTATTCTTAAGCACACCCTCTTCTAGTAAGTTCAATAGACAATGTTTACCCTTGAAGACAGGCATTGAAACATCCTTAAGAGTACTATCTATGTAGTCTCTGGAAGTAGTTATTGCACAATCCCTAGATACAATAATTGTGTAGTGCCCAGTGATAGTGATTGTGCAACTTGTGATGATAGTCATTACACAAGCCTTGCTAATAGTGACTCCGCAGTTCATAAAGACAATGACTGCACAATTCTTGTTGAAATTTGATGTGAAATATTAGTTGACAGTGAGCATGCAATCATTTGGTTCAGTTACTCGCTCACTCTTCACTACAATTGTATTATCATTACAGTTTTCTTCAACTATCACTTTTGTGGGATTTTGCTTTTATACGTGTCGCTTTCACTTTTTCTATGATCAATTTTTCTTTCTTTCGATTTCTCAATTACCACTTTTAAGTTCTCTTTGCTTTATCATGTGTCATTTTCAATTTATTAAGATTTTGCAAGTGACATTCTCAATTTTATTACTATCGCGAGTGTTTCTTGTAATTGATCATACTCCTGCATGTGTCACACTTTAGCGAATCACTATAGGAATATCTAGCGGATTCTTCTGCATTAGCTGATCTTATATATCATAATAATTTGCGATAGACACATTCCCACAACCTATTGTAATTTATGGTTGCAGTTGATACTTGTGTTATAACTTGTGTTCTAAGTGTTGCAAAGTTATGTTTCAACTGTTGCACCTAGAAATAAGTGTTTCTTTGCTGACGTTTAAAGGTATACGTGATCGATTTTTGGTATTAAGAATTTCCTTACCTTGTGTTGACGTTATTTTAGTGTGATATCAATGCCTCGGGACTTTTTTGCATGTTTTTTTCTCTCTTGTCTCGCCGGTCCCACAATTAGTCATTTTTCCAAGATTTCACTATCTATGAAATTTTCCAACTTCTCTCCCTCCAGAAAATACACATTGTATAGTCTTAAGTCACAAGAAGTCACCCTTTCCTCCTAGAACTATGTACTATGTAGTCACTGCCTCCAAGGACTATGCATTGTGCAGTCACAGTCCTAAGTATTTGCCTCATCTCCTTGAAAGCTACACAATTATTGTTGGCATTATGTTTTCTGGTATGACTGTATGTTACAGATGTTGTACTTGATGGCAACTCCAGTGGCAAGGCTCTCAGTTTGTTGAAAATTAAGAAGGACGCAGGAAACCAGTTCAGGAGGTGCGTACCCGCAGGTACACCATGCAGGGTCCGCATCCAGAGACGCTGGCCAGCCGTTCAGGGGGTGCGTCCACCCCGTGCACACATTTCAAGGCAGAGAAAAATCACGTGGGGGTTTCTTGTGTGGTATCTAGCCGACGGTTTTGTGTTTCTATGGTGTCGGCTCGTGGTATTGTTCCATGTTTTGGGGAGGAGCTTGCCTATATAAAGCAAAGGAGTTCATTTGGATTGAGCATGGTCTTTGGTTGAATATCTTATTTGGTGAGATCTAGTCCAGATCTAAGAGGGAGAATCTTCTAATGGACTGTGATCTCTATGGCGCATGATCAGATCTGTAGATCTGACTGTTTGGGTTAGTCCTGAAGTCTTCATATCATTTATATCTGAAGGGACGCAGGTTCAGTGAAAGAAAAGCGCGCCGGGACGCAGTGCAGAGTCTGGAGATCTGCGTGGGGACGCAGGGCAGACGAAGTTCAGGTGCGTCTGGGACGCAGCGCAGTGACTGTAGATCTGCGTGGCGACGCAGAGCGATCAAGGTTCAGGTGCGTCTCTGAAGAAAAAGACGCGGCGCGATAGTGTGTTCAGGTGCGTCTCTGTAGCAAAAGACGCGGCGCGATAGTATCTTTGGGTGCGTCCCTGAAGCAACAGAACGCAGAGCAGTTAAAGGAACAGTGTGTGGGCACGCAGCGCAGCAGAAGGATATCTGCGTGTGGATGCAGAGTAGCAGAAGGCTTACTGCGTCTGGTCGTAGGCCACGGAAGGAAAAATGGCGTCTCTGTTTTAAGATGTTCTATTGATTGAATTTCTCTGTTGATAAAGTGTTCTGGTTAGTTCTGTTATTGCTGATCTGATATCTGTAGTGGTCTATATCTGTTATGTACTTGTTGATCATCTGATGCTTTATAAAAAAAAGTAGGGGGTTGTAGCTCCCTTCCAGGAGTAGACTGGAAAACAAGAAAGAGAGAGAGTTGTAGCTCTCTGCAGGTTGCAGCCTGCGTACTGGTAAAGGACTGCACCAGTACAAAATCATTGTAAAAGAAGTTTCTAAATTGAAAGAAGATAGAGACATATTGCAGCAGGTGGTTTTCTCCCACATTGGGTTTCCACCTTACATCTTGTGTTCTTTGGTGTGACTGTCTATTTTCTTTGTTCATTATTTTATGGTACTGATATGCAAGAATAATTCAAAAGATCAAATAAGGAAGATTTGTTAAATTGCTAGATAATACTGATTCACCCCCCCTCTCAGTATTATTTCCAACAATTGGTATCAGAGCAGGTCCTTCAGAGAAGCTTGATCGCTTGAAGGTAGATCGTTCATCATGAGCAACTACGAGAGAGAAGCATCAATCAGGCCACCGATTTTTGGTGGGACAAACTTCAATTATTGGAAGGTAAGAGTTACTGCATATCTTCAATCTCTTGGTACAGAAGTTTGGGACATTGTAGAAACAGGCTATGCTTTTCCTTCAGCTACTCCTACAGATCCAGCTGAGAAAAAGAAGTATGAAACAAATGCAAAAGCAGTCAGTACTCTATTAGGAAGTATATCCCAAACAGAATTCATGAAGGTAATGCACTTCAAATCAGCAAAAGAGATATGGGACAAAATGGTCACGAGCTATGAAGGAGATGAACAGGTAAAACGAGCTAAACTTCAAACTCTCAGGATTCAATATGAGACTCTCAAGATGTATAATGATGAAAGTGTGGCTAATTATTTTCTTCGGGTAGATGAGATTGTTAATTGTATGAAAAATTTGGGTGAAGAAATAAAAGAGGCTATAGTAGTTGAAAAGATTCTAAGATCATTATCCCCCAAGTTTGAATCTAAAGTATCTGCAATAGAAGAAAAGGAAAATCTCCGTGTTCTCACTATGTCTCAGCTACATGGAATTCTAACTGCTTATGAAATGAGAAAGGGAGGTCCATCAGACAGAAGGGAAGCTGCTTTTAAGGCATCAGGCAAAGAAGATTACTATGAAGCAAGCCATGTTCCAGAAGAAGAGGAAGAAGAATCAAACTTTGTCAGAAATCTTCAAAGGGGTTCTGGAAGGTTCAGAGGTAAGCTACCTTTTAAATGCTTTGCTTGTGGAAGAGTAGGTCATTATGCTGCAAAATGTCCTTATAAGGATAAAGGAAAGGAACCTGCTAGATGGAACAAGAAACAAAGTGCAAATAAGAAAAGCTACTACACCCATGAAGATAGTGATGGCTTATCAAACAGTGATGAAGATGAACAAGGTAATAAATATAAGCTGTTAATGGCATTTGAAGATGATGATTATGAGGATGCTGTAGATGTGGATAATCTCTATGATGAAATTACTAGACTCAAGAGATGTATAGAAGAAAAGAATGTGATCATTGATACTCTACAATTTCAAATTGATGAAAAGGAAAAACATCTTGAAAAACTAGAAGGTGAAATTGTTGGTCTCAGAAAAGAAATTGAGAAAACAAAAGCTATTAATCTTAAGTTTGTCAAAGGATCTGAAACTTTGGATGAGATTATCAATGTGCAGCGGTCTCCTCTAAACAAGACAGGTTTGGGCTATAATGGAGAAACCTCTCAAGCATCCACCTCAAAAAGTTATCTTGATGCAGCAAGACGAAATGAGCAGAAGAACAATGAAGATAATCAGGTAAAGCAGGGACGAATTACAAACAGAAACTATCAGGGGCAATCCATCTTAAGGGTGAACAAAAGCTACAACCAGCCACAGGTAAAATCTTCTCAGTTTGGTTCAAGAATAGATGAAAATAGAAATTACAAACAGTTGGCTGGTAGATTCAATAACCGCAGAAGCTTCTTCAATGGACAATGCTTTTCTTGCCATAACTTTGGTCACAAAGCAGCTCAATGTGTTGCATATAAAACAATCATGACTAGGGAAGCTCAAAAACAAAGAAGTATGGCAGGGATTACAAAAAGGACCTATAACAACTTTTCGGCTCTTGAAAATGAAGTTGAATGTTCTATTTGCAATAATTTTGGTCATGAAGACTCTGAATGCAGGAGCAGGTTTCAGGAGAAAAAGGAACAAGAGCGGAAAAAGGAACAAGCCACAAGCACCAAAACATGGAGAATAAAGGAACCTCAAACAGAAAGATGTGGGATAGCATTTTATGCAGAAGGACAGGAAAATCTATGGTACATTGACAGTGGATGTTCGAAACATATGACAGGTGATAAAGAAAAACTTGAATCTTATTCTACTTTAGAAAAGGGAAAGAAAGTTTCTTTTGGAAATGATACTCCTGCAACTATAAAAGGAAAAGGGATTGCTCCTTTAAAAGAAAAGGTCAAGGCTGGAAATGTTTTGTATGTTGATGGATTGAAGCATAATCTTCTAAGTGTCAGCCAGATGTGTGATCAAAGAACCGAGGTTATTTTCAGATCGAATGGATGTCTTGTTCGTGATCTTGATACAGGTAAAACAGTACTCAAAGGCAAAAGAACTCCAAATAATCTGTACATATTTGAAGAAGGACAACAACAATGCTATCTGAGCAAGGATGAAGAGCACTGGTTATGGCATCGAAGGTTGGGACATCTAAGCTTCTCACAAATAAGGAAAGCATGCAAATATCAGGCAGTTCGCGATCTTCCAGATATCAAAATTCCTGACAACACCATATGCAGATCATGTCAGTTTGGAAAACAAACCAGGACTAACTTTCCAGAGAAGGAAGGATCAGCTAGCATGCCTCTTGAGCTAGTACATACAGATACATGTGGTCCATTCAGGAAAAGAACACCTAGAGGAGAGGAATACTTGATATTATTTATTGACGATTTCTCCAGGTTTGTCTGGTTAGGACTTATGAAGCACAAAGATGAAGCTTTCGAAAAATTCAAATCCTTCAAAGCCTTGGTTGAAAATGAATCAGGTCACAAAATTAAGTGCCTCAGATCCGACAGAGGTGGGGAATTTACTTCAAATGAATTTTTCGATTTCTGTGATGAACATGGCATAAGGAGAGAATTCTCTACAACTAGAACTCCTCAGCAAAATGGAGTTGTTGAAAGAATGAACAGAACAATCCAACAAATGGCTCGTGCTATGCTTGATGAATCAGGAACTCCCGCAACTTTCTGGGGTGAAGCTGCACATGCTGCGGTTATTATTCTCAACAAGACAAATGTCCGGGTGAACAGCACTCAAACTCCTCATGAGCTCTGGAGTGGTAAAACTCCTTCGGTAAAGCACTTCAAAATCTTTGGGAGCAAATGCTATATCAAGAATACTGATGAGCAGCTTGGCAAACTTGAACCTAGAGCAGATGAAGGCATTCTTCTTGGTTACTCTCCACATAGCAAAGCATACAAGTGCTACAATAAAAGACTTGGCAGAATTGTTGACAGCATTGATGTGGTGGTTGATGAGAAGGGATACATTCCTAGGCAAGTACATCAAGAAGATATCGAAGAAGATGAAGGCTACCCTCAAAGACAGAATGATGAAGAAGAAGAACCTCAAGAAGAACCAGAGGAGCAGACAAGAATAGAAGAGAAAACTCCATCCAGATATGTTCAGAAGAATCATCCAGAATCTCAGATTGTGGGGCAGAAAGAAGCAGGTGTACAAACAAGAAGAACAGTTGCAGAAGCCTCAAGCTATTTGGCATTACTATCCTCTACTGAACCACAAAATGTGAAAGAAGCATGCAAAGATGAATGTTGGGTGAAAGCAATGGATGAAGAACTTGAGCAAATCGAAAAGAACAACACTTGGGAGCTGGTTCCTAGACCAAAGGATAAGAATGTTATCGGAACAAAATGGGTCTTCAAAAATAAATTGAATGAAAATGGAGAAGTAATTAGAAACAAAGCCAGACTTGTTTGTAAAGGGTATGCGCAGCAAGAAGGAATAGACTTTGAAGAAACTTTTGCTCCTGTTGCAAGACTTGAGGCCATCCGAATGTTCCTTGCTCTATCAAGTTTTCAAAACTTCAAAGTATTTCAAATGGACGTGAAATCAGCCTTTCTGAATGGAGACTTGGAAGAAGAAGTGTACATTGAACAGCCAGATGGGTTCATTCTTGGAAATGATCCAAATCTTGTATGCCGATTGAAAAAGGCTCTCTATGGTCTCAAACAAGCTCCAAGGGCTTGGTACTACCGGTTGGACAAATATCTTCATCAACAAGGTTTTTCAAAAGGTTCAGCAGATAGCAATCTGTATATAAAAGTTGAAAATGACAAATTGCTAATACTTGTTGTGTATGTAGATGACATTATTTTTGGCAGCAATGAAGAAGCTATGAGTCAAAGTTTTGCCTCGGTCATGCAGAAAGAATTTGAAATGTCCTTGCTAGGAGAACTGACATATTTCCTTGGTTTGCAAATCCAACAAAAGGAAGGAGGAATCTTTTTATCTCAAACCAAGTATCTCAAACAGATTTTGAAGAAATATGGCATGGAAGATGCAAAACCAGTATGTACACCCATGGTCACAGGATGTAGTCTCAGTGCAAATGATGAATCTGCAGCAGTACATCAACCAACCTACAGATCTATGATTGGAAGTTTACTATATTTGACAGGTACCCGACCGGACATCATGCATGCAGTTGGAATAGTTGGAAGATTTCAGGCAAATCCGAAGGAGACTCATCTTCAGGCAGTAAAGAGAATCTTCAAATATCTTCAAGGGACTCAAAATTATGGCTTATGGTATCCTAGAGATACAGATCTTACTCTTCATGCTTATACAGATGCAAATTGGGCCAGAAGCGTGGATGACAGGAAAAGCACAAGTGGTGGTGCGTTCTTTATGGGTTCCAGACTGGTATCTTGGTTCAGCAAGAAACAGAGTTCGATTGCCTTGTCTACAGCTGAAGCGGAATATGTTGCTGCTGCATCTTGTTGCACCCAACTTCTTTGGATGATGCAGACTTTGCAGGATTTTCAAATCACTTGTACACCACCAATCCCCATCTTATGTGATAATACAAGTGCAATCAGCATCTCAAAGAACCCTGTTATGCATTCAAAAACCAAGCACATACCAATCAAGTACCATTTTCTCCGGGAACAAGTGCTTGAACAGAAAGTCAAGTTGGAGTAGGTTCCTTCCAGGGAACAAGTTGCTGATATTCTCACCAAACCATTGCCCAGGGACACGTTTGAATACCTCAGGCAAAAGCTGGGGGTTGTTGATGCATCATCTTATTGTTGAACATCTTCTTATTGGTGGTACAGGCTCAGGGGGAGCACATAATGCATTGTTGGCATTATGGAGAAGGAGATCTTGGAAATAGCTGCAATATGTCTCTATCTCTTTCATGGTGGATTTCTGGTTATTTATTGTAGATCTGGAGGAGCATGAGCTTAGGGGGAGCATACCCTTTGCCCTTGATGTCAAAGGGGGAGAATGAAGCTGAAGTTTGTAAGGTTGCCATCAAGTCCAAAGGGGGAGATTGTTGGCATTATGTTTTCTGGTATGACTGTATGTTACAGATGTTGTACTTGATGGCAACTCCAGTGGCAAGGCTCTCAGTTTGTTGAAAATTAAGAAGGACGCAGGAAACCAGTTCAGGAGGTGCGTACCCGCAGGTACACCATGCAGGGTCCGCGTCCAGAGACGCTGGCCAGCCGTTCAGGGGGTGCGTCCACCCCGTGCACACATTTCAAGGCAGAGAAAAAGCACGTGGGGGTTTCTTGTGTGGTATCTAGCCGACGGTTTTGTGTTTCTATGGTGTCGGCTCGTGGTATTGTTCCATGTTTTGGGGAGGAGCTTGCCTATATAAAGCAAAGGAGTTCATTTGGATTGAGCATGGTCTTTGGTTGAATATCTTATTTGGTGAGATCTAGTCCAGATCTAAGAGGGCGAATCTTCTAATGGACTGTGATCTCTATGGCGCATGATCAGATCTGTAGATCTGACTGTTTGGGTTAGTCCTGAAGTCTTCATATCATTTATATCTGAAGGGACGCAGGTTCAGTGAAAGAAAAGCGCGCCGGGACGCAGTGCAGAGTCTGGAGATCTGCGTGGGGACGCAGGGCAGACGAAGTTCAGGTGCGTCTGGGACGCAGCGCAGTGACTATAGATCTGCGTGGGGACGCAGAGCGATCAAGGTTCAGGTGCGTCTCTGAAGAAAAAGACGCGGCGCGATAGTGTGTTCAGGTGCGTCTCTGTAGCAAAAGACGCGGCGCGATAGTATCTTTGGGTGCATCCCTGAAGCAACAGAACGCAGAGCAGTTAAAGGAACAGTGCGTGGGCATGCAGCGCAGCAGAAGGATATCTGCGTGTGGACGCAGAGTAACAGAAGGCTTACTGCGTCTGGTCGCAGGCCACGGAAGGAAAAACGGCGTCTCTGTTTTAAGATGTTCTGTTGATTGAATTTCTCTGTTGATAAAGTGTTCTGGTTAGTTCTGTTATTGTTGATCTGATATCTGTAGTGGTCTATATCTGTTATGTACTTGTTGATCATCTGATGCTTTATAAAAAAAAGTAGGGGGTTGTAGCTCCCTTCCAGGAGTAGACTGGAAAACAAGAAAGAGAGAGAGTTGTAGCTCTCTGCAGGTTGCAGCTTGCGTACTGGTAAAGGATTGCACCAGTACAAAATCATTGTAAAAGAAGTTTCTAAATTGAAAGAAGATAGAGACATATTGCAGCAGGTGGTTTTCTCCCACATTGGGTTTCCACCTTACATCTTGTGTTCTTTGGTGTGACTGTCTATTTTCTTTGTTCATTATTTTATGGTACTGATATGCAAGAATAATTCAAAAGATCAAATAAGGAAGATTTGTTAAATTGCTAGATAACACTGATTCACCCCCCCTCTCAGTATTATTTCCAACAATTATTTCTCCTAGTCAGTCTTCCATAGCGCAGTGTGCAATATCAACCAACAATCAAGCCTCACTGCCTCCTTGACCTGCACAACTGCGCAATAACTTGTTTCAGTCTTCCCTGAACTACGCATTTCGTAATCACAGTGAGAAAGCCTGCCTCACTATGTCATTGTCTCCCTCAACTGCGTAATTTTTTCTTCCATACCCTCAACCACTACACATTGTGCAGTCACAGTATCCATAGCATCCTCCTTAGTTTTTCACTCTGTCTCGAGTTCAATCAGTGAATTGCATGAACAATTTAAACTAGGAGATTTCTGAACTGATGTCATCTTTTCAAAAGTGAATTTCATCTGCAAGTTTTGTATCTTGACATGACAGGATGATGCTCAAGGAGGATGCAAAGGAGATCATGCAAGAACACACTTGTGAAGCTGAAGAGACAAAGGTACTATCAAACAAAAACATGAAGGGACACTAGATCACGACAGAAGATTAAAGATCAAAATCACAAGGAAAACTCCTTATCATCCAAGCTCTGGGAGGATGAAGATGAAACACATGCAAGACTTATCATGAAGATACAAGCTATTTTACTAAAGAGAGAATCCAAGAGAGCACTTGCAAAGAAGAAGCGCCAAAGGCGACCATCATGAAAAGCTTGAAGGAATCTTTGACCAAGACAAAGACATGGAAATTAATCTTAACTCAGAAGGTTACAACACTCACCTAAACCCTTTGGAGGGTGACGAAAAAGAAAAATAAAATATCCATTGTGAATAAGATACAAAGATGAAAGTGGTTTATTCCATCCCCTGCTCCTGTGGGATTCCCTACATTGGGGAAACTAGTCGCTCCATTAAGCTTTGAATTCAAGAGCATGTTGCAGACATTAGACACAGACATTCCCACTCCTCAGTTATAGCTGAGCATGCAAAGAAAAATTTGCACCCTGTCTGCATTGAGGACTCTCAAGTCATCACTAGGATAGGTCACTTTCATCACAGGAAGTTCCGGGAGGCCATTGAAATTGAGAATTATGCGAAGAATCTCAATAGAGATGATGGTTGGAAATTAAGTAGGAGTTGGCTTCTTACCCTTTCTTCTTAAGGTCTCGGTTTATTTATTTTGATTATTTATTTTAGTTTTTTTATATTTCTATATTTTTTTTCATTTATTTATTCATTTTTATCTTTAATGAGCCTAATCAATTCTTTTCTTATTTTAATTTCTATCATTTTTCTATTAAATTTATCTTTGTGACTTTACATAGGTCTCCTCTTTGTTTTTTTGTTTAATTGTTGTGATGTTTCCATTTTAATATTTTCTTTTAATTTTATTATTATTATTATTTGTTTTAAATATTAAGACATGTGTAATAGAAATTTGACAATTAGTTAATTTTTTATTTTTTGGTCAAAACTTTTTCCTTTTGAATTTCTATGTCCTTGTCCTATGTTATGAAACCAGCTCACAAAAGGATAGAAAAGATAGATAAACGACTTGAAAATTAGCCTCTTCGAGGGGGCAACCTCCTTTACATTACACAAATGAACAATTCTTAGATGATACAAATGGCAATACCTACTTTCTATATATAGGAGTCTAAGGGGTCCCAATACAATCAAAGCCTACATAACAATAATATTGTAGGGGCACAACAATAACAATAGTTGGATTCTGTGGGGCATAATAATAACAACATGGGGACTACATGGGCACAATAATACAATAAGGGGGTTGCACTAATAACAATAAGGGGTTACACTAGTAGTATAGGGACCTAACATGCCCCTCTCCTTCAAAAAGTGTTGTCCTCAACGCTTGAGTAGTTCTGGATGCTTTTGTATAAAATTATCATCCTCCCATCTATAATCTTCAGTGGGTAACTTCTTCCACTTGATGAGATACTCTAAAATTGATCGATTTTGTAGTTGTCGATTTCTAATTTTTGTGACTGCTGCTGGTTCCAATATGAATTTTCCTTCCTCGTCAAGTTCTGACAATATTTTTTGAACTGGGATCTTCTCACCTATAACCTTCTTTAAGCATGAAACATGGAAAACTGGGTGCACTCAGGAAGATGCAGGAAGCTCCAATTTGTATGCCATAGTACCAATATTTTCTAACACCTTGCATGGACCATAATACTTTGGTGATAATTTATTATCCTTATTAGCTTGCTTAAGGGACATTTGTTTGTATGGTTTTAGTCGTAGAAATACCTAATCACCTACATCAAAACTTCTTTCGTTGTGATGTTGATTTACCTGTTGTTTCATTCTATTTTATGCCAAAGTGAGGTTATCCTTTAAGAGTTTGAGAACTTGTTGTTGATGCTCGATGCAATCTTCCACTGCTTGAACCTTAGAATTTTCTTTTAAAGATGATGTAATGGACGGTGGATAATATCCATAAAGTGCCATAAATGGGGTCATTTTTGTTGCAATATGGAAGGAAGTGTTATACCACCATTCAGCTAGAGGCAACCACTTGACCCATTGTGTCTATTTATCAGATACAAAGTAACAAAGATATCCTTCCAAAAAACTGTTCACTATCTCAATTTTCCCATCAGATTGAGGATGATAAAATGAGCTACGAGCTAACTGAGTACCCAAATATTCCACCTCTTGTACTCCAAAGAAACATTTGGATCTTTTTGCATATAATTGTTTCTCCGCCAATAGTTTGAGCACCCTTTCAACATGTTGAGCATGACCTTTCTAAGACTTGTTGTAGATTAGTATATCCTCAAAAAATACTAACACAAATTTTCTAAGGAAGGGTTTGAAAATGGAATTTATCAAACCTTGAAATGTAGAAGGTGCATTGGTAAGGCCAAAATGCATGACCAGAAATTCATAATGACCCTCATGAGTTATAAATGTTGTTTTTGGAATGTCTTCAGTATTCATTCTAATTTGATGATATCCTGAATGAAGATCCAACTTGGTGAATTAAATTGCTCCATGTAATTCATCCAATAATTCATCAATGACAGGAATGGGAAATTTATCTTTAATAGTAAGCTTGTTGAGCTCCCTATAATCTGGACACATGTACCATGATCCATCCTTATTGTGTCCCAATACCACTAGAGTAGAGAAAGAGCTTTGACTAGGTTGAATTATACCAACCTCTAGCATTTCGGAAACCATACGTTCAATTTCACTCTTTTGGGCATATGGATATCTAGAAGGCCTCATGTTTAGGGGAACACTTCCTGGAATCAAATGAATAACATGATCATGATCATAAATAGGTGGGAGGCATTTGGGAGTCTCAAATACCTTGGAATGATTGTCCAAAATGTTTTGGAGATCTAGAGAAATAGATGATTTCGATGTGGAAACCCCCAGTGAACATAATTGTGCAATTATGCCCCCATTGTTCTTTCTTTAGAAGAGTTGTCAAGTTTTTAGTGCTAATTATCTTTCTTGATTTCCCTGCGATACCCCTTAATTTAACTTCCTTTCCTTCACAAAAAAACTCAAGAAAAGTTCTTGAAAATTAAAAGCTATCGTATCCAAAGATTGTAGCCATTAGACTCCTAGTACAACATCTGTAACACCCATTGGAATGGAAAGCATTGGACTATTCAAGACATATTCTCCCATGGATAGCTTGATATGATGGCACTTTCAAGAGAAATTTATGATTCCTCCATTTGCAACCATTACTTGACACTTTGGTGTTGGATATAGTAAGAAATTCAATTCCTTGGTGTTGTAGCGGCTACAACCACACTCCAAAATTTTTCCTTAGCCTGTTTTGGAGCCTCCCTACCAACTTTCACAGCAGCTTACCTTGCTTCATCAAGTCCTCAAGATTCAGTGTATTTCTTGCTCAAAGGCAGCCTATCGATCACAGTTGGATATTTTCCCTTCACAGGTTGCTCACCTGGACTTGGTCTAGCTGCAGGTTGAGAATCTTCCCAGTGAAATTTATGCATTCCTGGAGGTAAACCATCCTTTCCCTCCATGAATTATGCAATTCCCTCTAACATCCTACTAGGCTCCAGGATTGCACAATCCTGCTAGCCAACCCTCCCAGCAGGTTTGCATAATTTTTCGCATCAACAGACAGTTCAGCCTAGGATTTGTGCAAATCTTGGCAGTAGTTAGCTGATGGGCCCAGAAATTGTGCAATTCCCTTCGGTAGTCAGCCCAGCTTACAGTGAGAAATACGCATTTTTCTCCAGTAGTCGAGTAGTCACTTGACTGTGTAGCTGAGTTGATCGGTTCCCTTTGGGACCGAGAAAAACATAGTTGCATGCATAGGCTACTTCTCCCAAGGCAGCATGCAAAGGCATCCCTTATTTTAGGGATCTATGTTTAGCAGTTGGAGGTTACATGCAAGGAGTAATTCTGAAACCTCCCTCCAAGTGTCACTTCCCCTATATTTGTGGTGTGCGCGTCATAACTTCGATGTTATCAGAACTTATCAACCGGATGCTGCAGAGATCATTCGTCACATCAACCTTGTAGCTCTAACATCCCACATCACATCAAGGAGCAGTCGGCACATTCAGCTCAACTGTTTGGGGTAAGCTTGCTTCCCATGCCTTGTGCTACATTTCTGTCGCTTTTTGTGTATTCGCTTGTGTGAGTGTTGTTTGCTTGATTTCTTTGAATACCTGTTGTTTTCTACATATATATTCTAGCTTTTCCTAGCTCTGTTTCAATTTTCTTTGCTGTCGCATGCATGAAACTACTTTGCGCAAACATTCACTGACTGGAAAATGGCCTCACCCACATGCATGTTGATATTTTTGTTCAATCTTCCATTCATGTTTTGTATGCACTGTTTATCACTTCTACTATCACTTAGTGTCACCATAAATTTCATCGACTTACTTGCTTTCAGTTTCCCATCGGTGAGTCGAGCCAACCTTGGTCCGGTCTCTGACTTCACCGAGGCTGCATTGCACAATATGGAGAAGGAAGGCTCACTTTCCTCTCCAGATTTGCACATTTTGTCCTAGAACTGGCCTCCTGGACTGGATTGTTCATTTTTGGAGGTCAGTGGCTGCTTGGCCCAAAAATTTGCGCAAATATGTCCCTGGGCGAGCAGTCTTTCCCAGCTAGAATCGCGCATTGCACAATCCCAGCAGCCAAATGCCCAACTAGATTCCACATTTTGCATTTCTAGCAGTCAGTCAGTTTCCTAGCAGCCTGGGCTATGGCTTGTGCAGTCTTGGCAGTCGATATCCCAACCTCCCGACCAAAATTGCACAACCTTTATGATCATTCACCAGGTATGTTGCAAGTTAGTTCTCATGTTCATTTTGGTTTTCGATTTACAAATTTCTTTCTATGAGTGTTTCCATGTCTCCAGGTATCACAGGTGTTCATTTACCTCTCAGCAGTACAGGTACAATGCTTTCCAAGAGAGGATAGATGAAGACACCGTTTAGAGCATGCTTGGGGATGCAGTCGATCAAATGTCCATGGGCTTACCTACTCACGAAGACATCAAGTTGTTCGTAGATAAGGATGTCAAGCAGAAGTGTCACAACAAGCAACATCATGAACAACAACTAAAGGTAGCATACCGAACACAGCGAATACAATAAAGGAAGTGAATGCAAGAGGAAGGTTGTTAACAACATAGAGACAGAGAAAAGTTGCAAGATCAAGCAGATCCACTCATAATGAAAGAAACTTTGGAGATTCAGGCTATGAAGTGACAACACGACATGAAGATCGCGTGAAGGCAGAATATGGAAGAAAGAAGGATTTTCATGTGCTGAAGAAGCAACTCAGGAAAAACAAGAAGCTACAGAGACAGTCCAATGAGTTGTAGCAGGAAGAGGATCAACAGTGGGTGCAACATGCGATCATGGATGAAACTGTGCCAGTACAAGTTAAGGATCCATCCCAGTAGCTAACACAGAGAAAACATGGTGAGCAGTGTTGTTGATCACATGCAAAGGATCCAACAGCATACATGTCGTTGAGCACACGCATGCAATCCAACTCATTCAACACACTCACCAAGGCAAAGACAAGAAGCAATCCCAACTAGGATTGAACATGCACTTCGGCAAGTTGATGCGCATGACCACCATCACACACTTGAAGATCAACACAGACACTGTGCATCAGTGTGTTTCCACTTCAACCGTATCCAAGAAGACCATGTGCATGTTAGTAGATGAGTTGGATGAAGGCGCTGAACCAATGCACTGGTCGCAACGGAGGCAAGAGTTCACTTCAGCAAGATGTCACCATGAGGTGCATGCACACAATCATGGACGACCAAGCTTGGCATAAGCTCACCAGCTTCACCATCATAAGCATGTCAAAGAGTTGGTCTCACCACAGCGGACCAAGTGTCAATGATGTCTTGCAAGGCTTGCTCAAGCCATGTTGTCTCATGTGAGTACATGTGCACTGTAATTTTGAGTCATGTTAAGTGTACACTAAGTGTCAACAATTGGATATAATAGTCATAGAGTAGGAGAAGAGTCATGAGGGTAGTTGAATTGTCACAAATGGGAATTTCAAGGGTCACCCCAACCTTTGCTATAAATAGTCCCTCATAACTCATTGTAGAGGCTTTTGGTCAACCAAGCTTATACTAATACTACTTGAAGAAGGCTTGGACAATATTGTAACGCGCCTTGGCTTCTCCACTACATGGAGCTAGTACATCTCTTTGGAGGAGCAGGCAGATGTGGTTGTAACGTTCTACTGATAGGGCTAGCAGGTTTACATAGTGTATCATATGATTGTGATTTACACTTCTTTATATAATAAAATACAACACATTTTCATGCATACGTTGTTATTGTAGCTGGACTTCTCTGGTTTCCTTAATGATATATGTTGTTTAACTTATGTACTTGTATATGAATTGATTTGTATGCAATTATATGAATCTTGTTGTTAATGTGTTGCATATGTTGTTAATGTTGTCACCGTCCATGTCGACTGCTCTGCCGGACATCAGACAAACCTTTCTCTGAACCTTGTTATATCAACCGTCACACTCGTCTCGGACTGATCCGTGAGTGTTGTTCGTGTTATCTTACCTTGTATGCTGGGATTTCCGCACTCGTGTCGATTGCTCTGATGGAAGTTGTGCATGCCCTTTGTGTGGTTTGTTCCTAGCCGAGTTGGGAATGATCCCTTTCAACCTAGAACTCACCTTCACCTTCCTCTCCCTTTGAAGTGTTGGAACCTATCATACTCATTCCTTGACTCACTCCATCAGTCACACCCTTGCTACTGATAGAGTTATCTTACATGCCTCTATGCGACATCGCGGTCAAGGCATTACCTTACGACCCATTATTGGGACTCCTACACCAAATGGTATGAGGTCTAATTGGGACTTCTAACCGCGGAGATCCCCTTGACATGTTGGCAGGTCCAACACTGTCAACACATGGCTATCTTACAATGAATAAAATAATGGGTACTACCCAAATTAATCAACACTATTACCCTTTTCTTCTCGATATGCCCTTTTATCTTGAGAGTTTGAGGAGTGGTAATTCCTATCAATTCATTGCAAGATATGGTCAAATTCATTTCTTCTTTCTCTGAGATTGGTTCCTAGTGTATATCATCTTCTTTTGACATTTCTTGTTCCTTTTCTTGCTCCTCTTCTACATATATGTAAATTAATTTCTTCTTAGCACACTTATGACCTTTAGTGTATTTTCTATCACAATTGTAACAAAGTCCTTTTGATCTTCTTTTTTTCCAATTGTTGTGGTGTCAACCTTGTAGGTGGTGAAGGGCTAGGAACAATAATACTTCCATCTTTATAGTTGTGAGTGGTAAGCTTCCTTGTTGCCATAACTTTTCTTTCCATTTTTCTTTCCAACCTAAATGTCTTCTCCAATGAATCAGGTTCCCAAAGGTGAACCTCATGTTGGATGCTATCCTTTAAAGTCCCTATGAACACATCAATCCTATGCTCCTATGGAATATATTTTACCCTTATATTCAATTTTTGGAAGTCCTCAATGTGCTCCATCATTGAACTATTTTGTTTGAGATTTATCAATTGGCTAAAAAAGGTGTTGCTTTTTGTATCCTCATAATGTGCTATCATTTGTTCCATAAAAAAATGCCCAAGTGACATTTTGTTTACGAGAGAAAATCCATTGATACCATACAAACTAATTTGTTTCCAAATATAAAGATGCAATTCATACATTTTGTGATTTTTTCACATTATGGAGATCGAAATATTGCTCCATCTGTAGTGTCCATGTTATGGGATCATTGCCATCAAACTTACTCATATTGATATTTGGAACATGGTGGGTCTTCAATCCAACTTTAGATTCTATGAAATCATGACTAACATTTATTTTGTTCTCATCGTGAATTTCCTTTACTACCCTTTTGCCATTAGTAAGCATTTCTTGTAGCAACTTTGTCAAATTTGTCTTCAAAACTTCCATGTTTCCTTTAAGTTTTTATTCTATACCATCCATCTTAGCTTCCATGTCATTCATCTTAGCTTCCACGCCTTTCTTTAAACCATCCATCTTAGCTTCCATGCCATCCATATTAGCTTCCATGCCTTTCTTAAACCATCCATCTTAGCTTCTGTTACTTTTTCTGAGAGTGAATTTTGTTGCACTTGGTTTCATAATTTTGATATATCATGTTGCATTTCTTCCTCTTATTCATGATTCATGCTAGAGATTTCAGGTTTCTTACAAGGTGTTTCCATTTTCTTTCTTTTGGGCATCAATTAATGATAATAATTCTTCACTATGCCCTTTCAATTCCTTTAAACTAATTTTTCAACCAAACTTATGCAAAATTTTAAAAAAACTACACACTTTTTTTCACTTTGTAGGAGTGTGATATTGAATCTATTGTATCTTTGTAATTTTAGATCTCCAAGGTCTAAAATTTCATTTTGTGGTAGCTCTCTGAGTCCTCTTTCCAACCCTGCAAATCTGATCAATTTTGGATTCTCCAAGGAAGCATTATGCCATATCTCCCACTACAACATGATTATAGACTGGTTCAGTAGAGCGAGCTTGTACGAAGTTACACATGTCACTGTTTCGACCGTAGGACCTTAAACTGATACACAGATTGCTACAATTTGTTCTCTTTATGTAAATATTTAGTAAATTTCAATTTGATGCTCAGAGAGAAGGTTATGATGATTTTCCCCCGGTCACCTGTTTGGGATGTAATTCGGGAGCCTGCAAAAATCCTAAATGTCTTGGACCATATCTCCTAACATATAGTGAAACAAGATCTGAAAAACGGGCCCGAGCTTCATAATGATTTCATCTCAACTGGGTTTTGATTTCAGAGTCTAAACCTTCGTAGAAAATGAATTATAGTGAAACTTCCACAATGACTGGTTTGCGATGGAATTATGGAGCTTGCAAAAACCCTACATTCCTCATATCATATCTCTGACATTGTAGCGACATAAGATCTAAAATTCGGACCCGACGTTCAAAACACATTCAGCTTAAATGGGTTTTTGTTTTAGCATCTTCAACTTCGTTGAGAAAAATTTATAGCAAAACTTCCACGATGACCTATTTGGTGCAACGAAACCCTAGAATCCAAAGCTCTGATACCAAATGTTGTGAAACCAGCTCACAAAAAGATAGAAAAGATAGATCAATGGCTTGAAAATCAACCTCTTTGAGGGGGAAACCTCCTTTATGATAAGACCTCCTTTCTATATATAGGAGTCTAAGGGGTCCCAATACAATCAGAGCCTACATAACAATAATATTGTAGGGGCACAACAATAATGATAGTGGGCTTCTATGGGGCATAATAATAAAAACATGGGACTATATGGGCACAATAATACAATAAGGGGGTTGCACTAATAATAATAAGGCATTACACTAGTAGTATAGGGACCAAACATCCTAATCGTTATATATTTTTCCTTTGCCTTTGATATTTTTTATATTAATAATACTGATTATATTATTCATTTATAATTAATTTCTTTATATTTTTCTTTTCTTTTCACAAAAAAATAACTAATTTCAATATTATTTTGACCAAACTCTTCTCTAATGTTCATCTTAAAACATAAATTATTTAATTTATTAATCTAATTTTCTAATGGTCATTTTTGGGACATGATGCATCTCTACTATTTATACCTTAAGATAGATTTGGTTTTTCATCATTGTCTTGAGGATGAACCACAGTATATGGTTTGAAACCTTGAATCAAAACCAATGATGTGATTAATCTAAAATACATTATGAATAGAAAAATGGAAGCTATGAGAAAGGCTTGGCTCGGACACATCACAATGAAGTTCCATGTCATCAATGATAAGTCATGAGGGAGGTCAAGAGTCACATGGGAAGAGTCACCTCATTTGTTATAAATGCACCCTCATATCTCAAGAGAGGGGACTTTGGACGTTTCACATTGGTTTCTTTAGTTTGGAATAGGAGAGAAGACCTTTCTTTGGAGGAGAAAGTGGCAACTTAATATTATGTTGGGAAAAATACTAAGCGGGGGGGGTGTGAATCAATATTTTCAAAATCACAAACTTTTCATTTCGTATTATAATATATATACGCGACTTTACTAAAAGGAACCCACATGTGTACGTGATTGTTCTTAAGACAACTAGCGTACATCCAGTAAACTTATGTTTCAGTTAATTCATCATTTATTTATTTTCATCCAGTGCATCAGTACTTTATTAAATATTAGATAGATAGTAACCATATGCAGTAAGAAAAAAATAAACCATCCCACATAACAAACACACATGAACACCAAGATTTAAGGTGGAAACCAAATGTGAGAAAAAACCACCTGTTATTGTCATCTCTGTCTTATTTTAAAATAAAGAAAATCTTGTTACAATCTTGTACTAGTGCAGACTCATACTGGTATGTAGGCATCAACCTGCAGAAGGCTACAACCTTCACTTGTTCTCTAGCTCCTACTAGAAGGGAGCACCAACCCCCTAGCTCTTGTATTGGTGTAAACTTGTACTAGTATGCAGGCACCAACCTGCTGAAGGCTACAACCTTCACTCATTCTCCATCTGCTACTGGAACGGAGCTCTGACCCCCTAATCTGATTTACCAGCTACCACTGGAAGGAAGCTCCAACTCTCTCAACTCTAGGGACCACATTTCATAAATTTTCATACTGGATACACCTGCTACAACACATCATAACTTGTAGGCCACGTTTCATCAAAATTTTAGACTAGACCCATTACCAATATTTAAGCTCAATATCAACTATCAAACTCTAACTCATCACTGTAACTCAACCATCAAATTCTAACACAACTGAATCAACCAATCACTGAAAACCAATCAACTGAAACTCAATCAAAACTCAACCAATCAATCATATCACTGTAACAAGAATATCAAACATCATATTTCATGTCACGGAAACCAAATCCTATTACTGTAAACCCTGATCAACCATATGTCAAAGTGTATATGCTATTTTATAGTATAAAACCCACATGTGTACACACCTTTCATGAATCATACCCACATACAACTCTTAAACCTCTGAAAATTAAAAACTGAGCAACTTCCATTCTGAAAGAAACACTGGACCATACTCATATCTACTACAACAATTTGAATCAATCATAGAATACTTTCAGATCTTCAATCACAATAAGTGAGTAACTTCAACATTCTTCAATTAATCAATTCACAACTAGACCATCACTATTTAAGCATGGATTATTAAGAATACTTCATTGACTGACAATAGAAACACATCAAAAACTGATTAACTGATCAGAAATTCTTTTTCATCAAAACCCTACTTTTTGTATGCGCTTTCCTCAAATAATATCCGCGTGTGTACGCACTTTTCAGGAACCATACCCGCATGTACGAAACTTACCAGAAACACATCCACATGTGTACGTGCCTTACAGGCTATAAAACCCACATACAAATTTGCAAATTCAGAATCAAATATTTGCCGCAACACATAACTTCAGACATACCCAAATCTCGGCATACACAGAAAAATCACGTGTTAACACAAAACAAATCATCTCATAATCATTATTGTCATCTCATATCTATTGGATCTGATCCGTCATCAAACTCTTGGGTGCATACTTAGTTTAAATCAAGCAAAGCATCAATAGCCCATAACATGCATATTTTCTTTAGATCTAACTATTCATAAGATCTCCATCACTTGCACGCATTTCCCTACTTACACACACTGATATTTATCACCTTATATAGTTTAGCTTTTTTCCAATACCACACGTCAAAACTATAATCTAGCCGATGTTTTTATTAGATGGGATCAAAACATCCATTACAGAACCCACGTGTGTACGTAGCATTGCTTAACAGAACCCACATGTGTACGTAGCTTTGCTTAACAGAACCTGCGTATACTTCTTGAACTTTCAACTTTATCATACCTCTACCTTTGAACTGATATGCCTTTCCCAATACACTATATCACATCTATAAAACACTCTGTCAAATCTTGTTTACATATTCAACAAGTAGGTTTCCATCAAGAGATAACTCATTAAGTAGGTTGTCATTCATCTTGTCATCAAGGACAGCTCATGAGGTAGGTTGCCATCAAGGACAACACCTAATTCATAATGCCAACATATTCCACTATCGGGGCTAGTGTGGTAGCATTTTTATTATAAACCTTGGGACTTTCACTTAATATATGAAGCTCTCAGAGGCATTGTTGGGAACGGGATCCCCCAAGGATAGTTTTGGGGCTAAACGCCCATGTTTTGGGTCAATTTTGTAATAAAACTGTAAAGTCTCCGCATTTTGTGGTCGCGGAGCACGAAGGTGTCATGAGTCATAAAGGGTTGTCTGCCCTTATTTTGTAAAGTGTAAAGTCGGCTGTAAATATCCACACAGACCATCGGATTGTATAAAAGGGAGCTAAGTAAGTAAGCTCTAAGTATAGTTTTGTAGAAGAATACAAGTCTTGGAGTCTTGGTAGAGAATTCTAAGTGTTTCAGGTCTTAGCATAGGTAGAGGCTCTGCAGCTGAGTGCACAGAGGCCTAGGGTGGAAGTCCGCAGCTAAGTACGTGGACCCCTGCAGCTGTGTGCACAGGGCGGATAGAGTCTGTAATAATCTGAAGATATCAATAAAGAGAAGTATGCTGCAAATTCTGTGTATTTATTCCCTGTTAATGCATCTAGTTATATTTCATTTTGGGTTTACTTTATAATGTATATATGATGCGCGATTAAATGTGATGATATTGGTTAATTGAATGCAAGTAAGAATATCAGTTTACACGGCGCTAACTAGGATTGTTTAGTAACATAAGTAAAACACTTAAGATAACTTGGGAATGTATACAATACGCTGCCATAGCAGCGCGAAGGTACCTGGATCATAGGTCAAGGCTATGCGAAGGTTAATCATACAACTTTGCGGAGGTATTAAAGGGTGGAATAAAGGGTTAGACTAACAAAGCCCTAAAGTTTAGTGACCTACACAAAAGTTGGAACAAATGGTATAAACTGAAATCACGACCATCTTAGGGTGCAAAAACTTGGTTCCAGCATCCCCCCATACTGCTTTGGGTGAGACTTCGGTCCGTGCTCCGCGGGCTGATGTCGAAAGGGCCAGTAGTGTAGGGATTTGTTTGGCTAACTGACACTGAACATGGGATAGGCCACACGCAACCAACAAATGGTTCTGTTGCTAGGATCAGAATCTGCATGAGAGATATGTGATGTCGTATCACTAGAATCCAACTAAGAAAGAGATCGAAGACTGGTTGGATAGGAAGATCCATGAATTCGCGGTGCAGGAGAAAAGAAACCAACGAATGACAAAGGAACAGTGGTTGGACAAGTACTTATATACAGAAATCCATGAGATCTTTTTATGTTCCTTTCTAGTTGAGTTATACTAGTGGATGGTGAAGCTAGCGGATAGCCAAGGAAGGTGGAGACTTGACGGTCCTATTGTCTGGACCCGGGAGTTAGTACAGAGACTGGAAGCCTCTACGGATAAGATCACTCGTGTTGTCGATCATTTTCTCAATCGCATCATAGGAGGATTTGGGACTAAATTCGCAATCGATACTTCAGTTAGCTACAGTGAGGTAGAGCGGCACTTTTTCAAATGTCCGTGAGGTAAGTACTTAAAGTCTTTAAATACCTGTATTAAGATGTTATTGTGCAAAAAACAGGTTATGAAACTACCTTGATGTTCAGAGCTATGCAAAGTGGAAAGACTTACAGGAACGATGGAAGAAAGGGTCTTGAATATAGTCCACTGATTTCACCTCCATTGGGTGACGAAGAGGAAGTAGCGCAAGATTCTTCATGAAGTGCAATTCAGTTAATAAGACAAGGATTCCTGTGACTACTACCTCCACCCACACCACCTCCAACTTCACCTCCGACTTCACCCATACCACCACCACCTCTACCGCAGTTCAACATGGTAAATTTAGTGAAGTTGACTTTGTTTAAGGGTTTGGTAATTGAGGACCTGGACCAGTTTTGGTTCATCATGAAGGTTGTATGGGAAGCTCAAGGTGTTACAGATGGTCACATGAAGAAGGCAACATTGGTTAGTGCTTTGTAGGATCACACACTAAGCTGGTACATCAAGTACTCTAATGATAGCCCAAACGATGGGGTGGCAGACATCTAGACCATGCTGAATAAAGAGTTCAGTAGGCCTAAATCCGAGGCACAGTGAATAATGGGGTTCACAGAAATCTCAATGAAACCCAGTGCAACATCTTGGGAATTGTACCAGAGGTTGAAATGCAAAATATGCGAAGCTAATATGAACTTAACAGATTCACAGCACCGCGAGTTGTTCGTGGCTTCACTCCTACCACACCTAAGGGTTGCACTATCACAACAGAATATTACGACTTAGGCAGAGGCCTTGGAGATTGCAATGAGACTGCATGAAAAACTAATGCAAGACCCAAATCTCAGGGTTCAGCAGATCCATGCGTAATTGTAAAATCTTTGCCTTGAAATGCAAAGTTTGAAGCAAGATAGAACAATTCGACTGGAGGTGCGCGAAGAGATATGGTGCCTGAAATGTAAGGGTAAGGAGCATGAAAAAGACCACTGCTTGATCTTTGCAAACTATATTTTAAGAGGAGAACCGATGCCCTCGAGGCCAGAACCACAAGGAAGACTGAGCATGGGGCCTACATTGTAGTTCACTATATGTCAGATAGTAAGGAAACATACAACGGATAACTGTCATTGCTACAAAAGTTTGTACAAACACCGCAACAACTGTTATGCAACTTCTACAGGATGGTAGGGCATGATGAGAACAAATGCAGAAGTTATGAATTGATGATGGATAGAACACCTGCCTATAGGGTTCAGGCAGAAATGCGGCCCCCTGACTAGATCATTGGGATGGCGTGAACAGGCTTTTAGGGGCACCGACGAGGCCAAGGCCGAGGAGGATAGTTGATCTGTTACAATTGCAGAGGACCAGGACACTATGTCTGTGAATGCACCAACCCAATGCGACCGTCATGCAAATATTGTACTCAGTTTAATCATGAAACAGAAGACTGTCCTACGCTGATAGCAAGGATACACGACAAAGGGGCGCTACCACCTCATCTGACTCAGAACCTGTAGATGATGAGGTCTAAGCCTCGCGAAGAGGATCCGAATGTGAATATAGTGCTCTGGGGTGGAATTGTAACAGGTGATGATAAGGGGACATAGCCCAAAGACAGTGCATGGGTTCGCAAAGCTTCGACGAAGGAGGTTGAATTTGATTTGGAGCGCGCACGTGAAAAGTTAATGGAAGCAAAGAAGAACTTCATTGAGGCCTCTACCTCAGGGATCAAGGATAAGCCTAATCAGGGAATGGACCCTTCTATGCTTATGACCTTTCTAGAGACCTGCATGAAGCTGTTGCGTGATAGAAAGACTGTGAAGAGGCTATAGGAGCTTATAAATAGATGCGTCTGAAACACTCCAGGTGAACCTCGCGTTGTACGGAAGATTGATAAGAATAAAGCAGGGATGGGGCATGATATGAGACTGCCCATGCAGATAGGAGAATATGAAATGGATCAGGTTATTTTGGATTTGGGATCAGACGTTTTATGAAAGCATACTTGGGAGCAGAAGGGGAGACCCGCACTGCAGTGGTCTCCGATTCAGTTAAGGATGGAAAATCAGCAGAAGATCATCCCCATGGGACAGCTATAAGGAGTGACTGTAGATATTGAAGGCACGAGTGCGTTGGCTGACTTTGAAGTAATATAAATTGTGGATGACAGCAACCCCTACCCTGCACTCCTTGGCATTGATTGGGCCACTGATATGGACGGGGTAATCAACCTAAAGAAGTGAAAGATGATATTTGAAAAGAAATCGCTTCACGTAATAGTACCCCTAGATCCTGCTGAGGGATCGCGCTATACTGAACTAGTCCATGAGTATGAGAGCGATGACGATTTGAACTGCATATATAAGATAACAGCGCGAGACCAATATTGGGTGAATCTGACAACAAATGGACGAATTACATGGGATCGCGAGAGTTCTTGCACCTCAGAATTTGATGAAGAATTAGAGTGCTGGAAAAATCGACTACATCAAGTAATCACGCTGAGCTAAAACATGATGACCCGGTCGTTGCGTTGTGTATCATCAGACGTAAGAAATCTACCCACATACGATGGCTTGAATAATGTAGATGTATTTTATGATGCATTTGAGAGGGAAGTACCAGAAAAGCAGCGCTTCCGGGCTTTGGACTGGGCACTGCGCGCTATGCCCATGAGATGGTGGGGTATGCACAAGGGTAGCTTTGATGATTGGTGCAAGTTTATAAGGATGATGAGAACATGCTTTGGGAAGCCGAAGGTACGAATGACAGACAAATATGACGGGAAGGATGATCCATGCGTACACTTAGCCAAATGGGCTAAGGCTTATGGATTGAAGCCCCAACCTGAATGGGTGCACTTGTTCTATCACACCTTGGATGTCATCCGGATGAACTAGTACTTGGAAACATAGTTCTGCCATGGTACAGGTGAATGGTATATTTTGCACGAAGGATTCATAATGACGTTCAACTTTGAAGACGAGTTTGACTATATTGACGAAGCGCTGCAAGAAGTTAAAGAAAAAATATTTAGGATACCGCAGGATCCTTTGGATATGATTCAACCTGATTGGGCTACTCAGCTGAGCCACACACTGGAATGCTATAATGTCACTGCTGAAGAAGAAGAGAAGGATCCACAAAAAAATAATTTCCCTAAAACTGAGGGTCACCACAAGTTCGAGGGACCACAGATTGAGAATCCTAATATAACCGCACAACTAAAAACGAAACAAGTAAATATTGGTACGGAGGCGGAGCCCAAATTCACGAAGATTGGAGATTACTGGGATGACACGATGGTAGATAAGGTCGCCGAATTGCTCCGCAAATACCAGGATCTGTTCCCTACCAAGTTTATGGAGCTAAAGGGGATAATAGGAGACCTGAGCGTTATTAAGATCATGTTAAAGCCCAACTCGAAGCCTGTTAAGCAAAGACCTTACCGTCTCAATCCAAAGTACAAGGAAAAGGTCTGCTTAGAGCTATAAATATGCTCACGGTAGGCATCATTGAGCCCATAGAAGAATCTGATTGGGTAAGCCCAATGGTGGTACAGGAAAAGAAGCAGAAGGATCAAATAAGGATATGCATAGATCTCAAGAAATTGAATGACGCTTGCGTACATGATCCTTTCCCGACTATGTTCACTGATGAGGTATTGGAAAATGTAGGTGGCCAGGAAGCATACTCCTTCACTGATGGGTTCTCTGGATACCATTAGATGAAATCACACCAAAGGATAGAAGGAAGATGACCTTCACGACTGAATGGGGATGTTTTCAGTACACTGTAATGCCTTTCAAATTGAAGAATGCGCCTATGATTTTTTCAGGAGTAGTCATTACTGCATTCAAGGAATTCATTCATAAGTTTCTAGAGGTGTACTTTGATGAATGGATTGTGTATGGGTTCTTAAAACGCCATGTGGAAAGTTTGTGGCTGATGCTAGATACTTGTCGAAGGTACCAGATTGCATTCAATTTGAAGAAGTGCCTGTTTTGTGTTCCTTTTGGGACCGTTCTAGGTCATGTGGTTTATAGACAGGGACTGAAGGTAGATCCCGCAAAGATCACAATGATACTTAACTTGGAGGCACCGAGGATTGTGAAATAGTTGCACTCAAACTTAGGGCATATAGGGTATTACAGGAAGTTTATCAAGGGCTATGCCCAGATCACCATGCCTATGGAGAAGTTATTGAAAAAGGATGTCACGTTTTGTTGGAACGAGGACTGTAAGAAAAGCTTGGATGTATTCAAAGAAAAAATGGTCACCGCACCGATTTTAGTCTTCTCGGATTGGAAGAAGGAGTTTCATGTACATGTAGACGCGTCATGTATAGCACTGGGAGCAGTAATGACACAGGCTAGCAAAGACGAATTAGACCATCCTATAGCATTCGCAAGCAGGAGGCTATCCAAGGCTGAGAAGAGCTATTCCACCATTGAGCCCAAAGGGTTAGCCATGGTATATGCGCTCCAGAAGTTTAGACACTATTTGCTGGGTGGACATTTTAAGATGTATACGGATCATTCCGCATTGAAATACCTGGTCAATAAGCCTGTGTTGGGGGGGAGAATCTGTAGGTGGTTGTTATTGCTCCAGGAGTATGATTTTTAGGTTAATGTGAAGCCTAGACAACTGAACGTGGGACCAGACCATCTGTCATGCATCGAAACAAGGGAAGAGCCCACTGGTTTGGAGGAGGGATTGCCTGACATGCAGCTATTTGCAATGCACGTCGTGGATGGTCACTTTGAAGACATCATACACTTCCTAACGAAAGGAACCACCCCGGAAGACTACACCGTCCAACAGAAGGAGTGAGTGGTGTGTTGTACATGATACTTTTATGTCACTGCCGGACATCTATACAAAATGGGGTTTGATGAAGTATTATGATGATATGCACCGAATTTTGAAAGGAGAAGTATCATAGTGAATGCTCATGTGGATGTCATGGGAGGCCATTATGCAGGAAGAGCGACCGCACAAAAGATTCTACACGTAGGGTTGTGGTGGCCAACCCTCCATCAGGATTCAAAAGCTTATTGCAAGGCGTGCGATGTGTGTCAAAGGACTAGTAGGCCATTGCGGAGGGATGAGCTACCTCTAAATCCATAGATGACATTACAACATTTTTAGAAATGGATAATAGATTTTGTGGGACCCATTCAGCTCCAAGGAAAGAAGATGGGAGCATGGTACATCATCACCACGACTGAGTATTTGACTCGATGGGTGGAGGCACAGCCTGTGAAGGACTGCATAAGTGCGACTGTTGTGAAGTTCCTCTTTGAGTATGTACTGACATGATTTGGGTGTCCAAAATTTTCAATGAGTGATCGCAGTACACACTTTCTGAACGAGATGATCATCGCACTTACAAAAGAATTTCGGGTATATCACCAGAAGAGCACAGCTTATCACACACAGGTTAATGGAATGGTGGAAGCATTCAATAAGGTGTTGGATGCACTGACCAAGGTTTGCAACACTCAGTGAAGTGATTGGGACCTACGCATACTCGCAGTACTATGGTCCTATAGGGCAACATGCAAAACTTTGATGGGATAGACACCCTTTAGGCTTGTATATGGTGTTGAAGCAGTGAAGTCCATGGAATACATTATGCCTAGTCTACAAATAGTGGCACTCACGGGTATGATGGATCGCAGAGCCCTGGAAGAGAGGCTTGTGCAGCTAGCTGAGCTTGAGGAAGAGAGATTTCTAGTTGGATTTCACCAACAGGTCCAAAAGCAACGCAAAAAAGCATGGCATGATCGGCACATTAAGTTGCACACCTTTAAGGTAAATGATATGGTTTTTTATATGACAGCAAGTTTGATAAATTTCCAGGGAAATTCAGAATGCACTAGTTAGGGCCCTATGTCATTAAGGAGATTACCAATGGTGGAGAAGTTCAGTTGGTTAAATTAAATGGAGATCCCTTCCCAGGAAAGGTGAATGGCAGTCGATTGAAGCCATACACCAGTGATCCGGCCAGGTGACTATATGAGGGTAGCATAGTCTTAGTGCTCCAGGAAGCTGAAAGGAGGTGCAGGACTATAAACTAAACTTCCCAGGTTGGGGAACTATGTGATTGGAGGATTGTGTGGAGCAAGGAAGTGTCACAGGGTTCGCAATAACACGAAGGGAGTTGTGCTACCCAGGGAGAAATCACACAGGTCAGCCAGAAAGTGACCGTTAAAGTCACTGTTCAAGATTTGACGATAGAAATGCGGCCAAATGGAGTGGGTGGCTAGCATTTAAGACGAAATTTATGGGTAAGATCCATGGAAATCTATTGCCAATCCGGAATTAATGAAGAAAATGTTGGGGGAACTATCGGATTTGAATTCAAATGCCCTATAAAGTGCAGGTGGCTGCCCAGTGAAGAACACTTGGCATTTTGAGAATTAAATTGTTGAGCTCTCAGGCGCACATGAACCGTGAATTCTTTGAAGCTCTGATAGTGATTTCAACGTTTGAGCAATTACCCAAGGCAACACAAGAATCGTTGAATAGTGTAATGTCGACACCCATAGAAGCTATGGACACTGAAGCAATGACGGCCAAAGGGGTTGTGCCGAATGTTGTTAGGGAGGCAAAGGAAGCTACTCCAGAGGTTGCCGAGGTATTAGCTAAAGTTCCCAACTCACCATGGACACCTAGACCAAAGCTGACACCAACCAAGGAGAGTGCAAAGGATAAAAAGGGAAAGCAGGCTACGATACCAGTGCGCACGTCACCGAGAAGAAACCCACCAAAGGACAAGCCCACCGCATAGGAAAAGGGAAAAGCCATTAACCTAGAGCTGGAGGAGGAAGAAATTCAAGACATCCCAATGGATGATGAAGACTTGGGGGTAGACGTGGAGGAAGTTGAAGTCCAGGGTACCGACCCTATCACTAAGTTACTCAAGTACGTCCCTTCGTGCAAAGGCAAGACCATGGTGCCAAAGGACATTGACGAAAGCAAGGTCCCCTTGCAAACCCCTCTGTTGCGAGACGAGATTGTCTTTGAAGGACCACGCTTGGGGTGGGTTCTTTTGTTAAAGCTGGAAGATTAGGACGTAGCTAACCATGAGAAGTTCCCACACTTGGTGACCGAGCAGCTGATGCACCGCATTATTGATACAACCACTAGGATGATCGCATTGGAACCGCAGAAGTGGCTCAGAGGAGTAGACAAGGCAGGTTTGCTCAACTTGCTACGGGTGTCGCACTATAATAGAACCCTTATTACAGTGTTGGTCATCAAGCAGCTGCTATGCTTGGTGCACGATGGGTATCTGTGGCTGGAGGAGCCAATACACATCACTGGCAGATTGATCCATAGGATCACATAGCTTCCCTATGCAGGAGAAAATCCGGCCATGATGTTTGGCGAAAAAGGTGGCGAACAGGCCCTCACAGAGGCCATGAAGGAGAGATTCAAGCTTGTGAAGAAACCCTGAAGCTATGCCATCTCAAGTATCAGTGACCCTGTAGTCAAGGTGACCATGCAGATTCTAGTGAGGAAGGTTATGAGGAAGTGTCATGCAGATGAAGTGTCTACACCAGTTGTTGCACTTGTAGCCCAATGCACTGAAGGAGTCTAGTTCAATTGGGTGCACTATCTCTGCGACGAGTTCCTTGAGAACTGCCACAAAGCACAGGAGCTCAGTAATACTTTCCACTACACTTAGATCTTTCTATCTATTATGTTGGTAGCATGGGAGCTGTCGGAAGATAGTAAATTCCCCTCGGTCGCGTCAGACTTACCAGAAGCAGCGAAGTATGCTTCGCCACGGGTGACCAAGGATGCATGGTGCATCAAGAAAAGCAAGATATTTTAGATCTTAATGGTGATGAACATCCGCATGGCCATCAATCGCAAACCACGGTTGTCACCTATTGTGTTTTCCAACCTGCAGGGGTATGTGGAGTTCAAGGAAGACTTCCACCATGTGTCGATAAGGGCATGGAAGGACCCTGCACATACATGGTATGACTTTCCTTACTTGGAAACGGATGATGCAATTGATGCAGTACTTGATCATTGGCCAGCAGAGTGGCACACTACATCAGACTTGGCAGTGGGGGCGAGCAAGTCCACCGTGCAGTGTAAAAAGGAGGAGGCCAAGCTCAAGATGGCACAGTTGGTCAAGAAGAGGAAGAAGGAGGTTGTTGACAAGGCCCAGGTGGAGCGCGATGCCGCCTAGCAGACGGAAAAACAGACAGGCGAAATAGAGCGTGACTCTAACAAAGGCGTGAGGTCGCCTTCGCCCGACATAGAGGAAGAAACGAACGAGCAAACAGAGCGACACGGCGTGGACCTCGCAGGAAACATCTTTCCGCATCAAGCATCCAAGGTATCAAGAGAAAGGAGGGTCGAGGAAGAAATCCAAGGCCACTAAAACGTCACTGGACCCAATCACCCTCACCAATGGTGATTTGCATGACATTGGAGACACGGTGCTAGATGTCACCATGGAGGCATTACAACAGTTTAAACAGAAGCAACAACTACTATTGGGAGCCATCCAAACAGATTTGCAGGAGCTACAAACCCACGCATCACAGGCTGGCATAGTGTCTACCAACCTCGCCATTGGCATTTCAGAAGCCGTTTGAGATGCTGCATGTGAAGGTCTCCAATGTGTAGTGATGCCAGATGGAGCACTAACCACGGAGAATGAAGCTGACAGGCCCACTGTCAGTGCCCTCAAGGGAGTGGGATTGAACTTGGCTATTATAGGATGGAGTGATCATGGAGCTGAGGGCCCATGAACACTGCGTGTTACAGGTGATCAGTGAGCAGAGGATTAATAATGAACAAATGGCCCTATAACGAGACTCTACCATCACCACCGTGATTGAGCTAACCGACTGAGACAAGCACATAGTTCAGGTTGTGGAGGAGGCATGTAGAATGGTCCCAAAGTTGGTCGTTCTTGAGGAAGAACTCGTCGAGGTACGCGTCCGTAATATGGTTACAGGAATGTGTGACGCTCGCACAGAAATGGCTAGGGTTTAGATGGAGATGAACCTACAGATTATAGAGTTATAGTTGAAGGCCCAAGCTTCAACTCCACTAAAAGTAAGTGAGCAACGTGCAACCACTATGACAGAGGCGATATCAGCGGTAGACAGTTCAGTAGCAGACTGCACACAACTTTTTGAACAGTCGTTCGAGGTTCTGATGAGCCTACAGGAGGACCCTAATGTACAGCAATTGGAGATAGAAGCACAAGAACTGTAGTTGTGCTATGATGAAGTAAAATGTACAGCGCAAACCATCGCTCTCACGCAAAGACTGGTAAAGCTACAGGAAACCAAACAGTTGAAAGAACAGGTAGATGCAACGCAGCACAAGGAGGCAGTGTTGAAGATGCACTTGAAGCCCTGGTTTGATGAGGCTTATGTGGTCACAACCTTTATTGAAGGAAATCTTGTGAATATGCAAGCAACTCAGCAAAAGCCTCAGGCTCACAGTTCAGGACCAGCGACCGATCAGTTGGTTGAAGAAGCAAAGCAGGTGGCCACACAGTGCATTGCCAAGGTTGCAGTCATATAGGTCAAGTTGGGAGGTCTTCGCACCAAAATCGCTGCACTTGCAGAGTGACTCGAGGACGAGTCACCATGTTTGTGTTGGGGGCCTGTTGGGAAAGGGATCCCCCAAGGACAATTTTGGGGCTAAAAGCCCATGTTTTGGGTCAATTTTGTAATAAAATTGTAAAGTCTCCACCTTTTGCGGTCGCAGAGCGCGAAGGTGTCATGAGTCATAAAGGGTTGTCCACCCTTATTTTGTAAAGTGTAATGTTAGCTATAAAGATCCACCCATGGTCCATGGACCATGGGATTATAGAAAAAGGAGCTAAGTAAGTAAGTTGTAAGTATAGTTTGTAGAAAAAGACAAGCCTTGGAGTCTTGGTAGAGAAGTCTAAGTGTTTCGGGTCTTAGTGTAGGTAGAGGCTTTGCAGCTGAGTGCACAGAGGCCTAGGGTGGAAGTCCGCAGCTGAGTGCACACACCCCTGCAACTATGTGTGTAGGGCGGATAGAGTCTGTAATAATCTAAAGATATCAATAAAGAGAATTATGCTGCAAATTCTGTGTATTTATTTCTTGTTAGCGCATCTAGTTATATTGTGTTTTGGGTTTACTTTATAATGTTTATATGATGCATGATTATATGTGATTATATTGGTTAATTGAACGCAAGTAAAAATATCAGTTTACGTGACACTAACTAGGATTTTTTAGTAAGATAAGTAAAACACTTAAGATAACCTGGGAACCTATACAATATGATGTCGTAGCAGAGCGAACGTACCTGGATCGCAAGTCAAGCTTGCACGAAGGTCAATTGTACACCTTCGCGGAGGTACTGAAGGGTGGAATAAAGGGCTAGACTGATTAAGCCCTAAAGCTTAGTGACCTGCGTGAAATTAGCAACAGAGGGTATAAACTTTGATCACGACCATCTTAGGGTGTGGAAACTTTGTTCTAGCAACCCCCCATACTGTTGAGCTTGCAACAAGATGATGGAGCTTAGTGAAAAGAGTCGCCTTCACTAAGTGGGCCCGCAGGCAAATTATGGCGCGAGTTCTATTTTTGATCATAGTGTGGATGATCACAGTGTGGGTGATCACAGTGTGAGTGATCACAATGTGGGTGACCAAAGTGTGGGTGACCACAGTGTGGGTGATCAAAGTCTATTTTTAGATTGGCTGTCAAAAATAGAAAAGTCAAATATTATTGTCTCATAATAATATTTGGACTATAAAATTGATCTTATTCTCTTGGAGCACTTCAGTTTGAGCTACAGATGTGGCCCATGCAACTGTCAAAAGGAAGTACGCTTTTCTTATGAGTCAGTTGAGTTGTTGCATGCATGACTTCAGTTAGAACTCAATCAGTTGAGTTTGGTGGAGTTGATTGTGGAGTTGATGGAGTTGTGTTCAGTTTGACTTGGTTAAACTAGTTGTAGTTAGTCTAACTGCAAATAGACTAATGATGAGTTGTTAAACTAATTATTAACTCATAATACAACTATAGAATACATCATTTAACTCAGTTGCATGTCAGTGCATGTTTAGTTCAGCAGGGACAGGTGTTAAAGAATCAGATTGCTATCAGTTGTGACTATAGTTGTGCATCAGATTTTGCACAATCAAGGGATTGAGTATGCCAATGAGTTTTCTCATGTATTTGCCCAATTTGTAGCTTCTGCTCACGTCTTAAACATTTTGAATGATTCTTTGGAGGTGAAATACGAGTTTGGTAGACCATTCTCATTCATTCTTGAGCAGGTATTGAGCAATGGAGGCAGGCAAGCAGCGGGGGAGATTTGGAGATCAGATCTTAGCTGTATTGTGTGTAACAGGTGGAGCTGGTACTGGATTGCTTGTGATAAGAATTATACTTTGTAATGTTACATGGTCTCAATCATTAATATACAGATAGTGTGGGGTTTTTAGCGAGATGCTTTCCCCGGGTTACATACTGTGTTAATGTGTGAATGCTATTGATGTTTTATTGTTATTGATGCTGCTATATTGATGATCAACGTAGAGGAGCTTATGCATTGTGTATGTATTCCGCAATAGTACATTATCAGGATAATCTCTGTTGAATATGTGTTAAATTATTCAAAATTTCTACATGGTATCAGAGCTGTTGATCATCAGATCTACTATTCAGGAAGTGTTTACATTCTATTTCATCAGGCAGAGTCTATAATCGGGCCAGGTAGCCTCTGGATTCATCCTTCCTTTGGAAGGTGAGATATCCGGTGAATGCCCATACAGTCAATCTCTGTACGAGAAATATTGTGTTCTCACGAATCTTAGATCCGAGGTGGTTGAGTTGGTTGCTGGTGGAATTCGAATTTGCAGCAGTGTTTTCTTGGTGACAACGCAGCAATGTCTCTCAACGGATTGCGATTGGAGTATGCTCTTGAGGGCAGCTCAAACTATATTGCATGGAAGGACAGGATGGAGGCAGTATTGGATGATAACGGGCTGAAGGATTTCATAGATACGGATATCCCAAAGCCTACTGATGCTGCTGAGGCGGAAGTTTGGCAAAAGAAGACCGCAAAATGTCGAAGGATTCTGTTGGAGGGCATGAAGGATCACATTGTGTCCAGCCTCCATGGAAAGGCTACTCCATATTTGATGTGGAAATCATTAACAGAATTATTCCAAAGCAAGAGCGATCAGAGGAAGCTGGCGCTCAAAGATAAACTCAGAAACATCAAATGCGAGAAGGGTGACAGTATTCCCAAGTATCTCACGAAGTTCACTCAGTGTCGAGATGAGCTGGGAAGTGTGGGGGTTACTGTCGATGATGAGGACTTGGTGAGCTTGGCTCTCCTTGGTCTTCTGAATAGTTTTCATTCCTATCAGGACTCTGTCAATGGTCGGGAGAAATTGCCAGGATGGGAAAGACTATGGTCAGATCTTGTGCAGGAGGAGATCAGGTGGAGTACCAGGGACGGATCTTCATCAAAGGGAGCTGATGAAGAGAATTGTGCTTTGGCTGCCAAAGCAAAGAAAGGGAAGAGCAAGAAAGCTTCTCAGTCTGGTGTGAAAGGAAAGAAGCAGGATATGTCCAAGGTGAAGTGTTTTCACTGTCACCAGCACGGACACTATGCCACTAATTGTCCGCAGAAGAAGAAGAACAAGCAGGCTGCTGGATCTTCAGCAGGAGAGGCTCTAGCCTCATAGTTTGAGCTTTATTTTTCATTGATCACATGCTTGGTTTCAAGTGTGATGGGATCAGTGTGGTTCTTGGACAGTGGTGCGTCTTTTCACATGACGGGAGATAGAGATTTGTTCTTTGATCTAGAGGACAAAGATCTTGGAGTGCACATCGAGATGGGCAATGATGGTAGATACAGTGCGACCGGTATCGGTACCATTTCCTTTGAGAGGGAGTCTGGTAAACCCTTCGTATTGAAGGAAGTCATGCATGTTCCAGGATTGACGAAGAATCTCATCTCAGTGGCAATGTGAGAAGACAAGGGGTATGATGTTGTTTTCAGCGAGGGAAAGGCTTTCCAGCACAGCAAGACAACTGGTGAGACCCGGAAGATAGGGGTTCGAGTGAGGAACCTTTATCAGTTGCATGTAGATGGATGCGCAGCAATGGCGGGCAAGGCAGAAGGATTGGTGAGCCGGATGATGGCAAGTTGTGGCACAGGAGATTGGGTCACCTTCACCATGGAGCCTTGAAGATACTGCATCAGATCACTACAGGGCTTCCTAAAGGCACACTTGCGCAGTCAGATCAATGCAAGGGGTGTACTTTAGGTAAGTTTGTGAAAGCCACCTTTCACGAGAAGGATAGTCGCGCCACGACGATCCTTGAGAGAATTCACATAGACGTGTGTGGACCTTTCTCAATTGCTTCGACAGCAAAACACAGGTATTATGTGATTTTTGTTGATGATTTCTCTCGTAAGTGCTGGATCTTCTTCATGCAGAAGAAGAGCGAGACATATTCAAAGTTCTGTGAATTCAAAGCACTGGTTGAGAAGGAGTCAGGGAAGAAGGTGAAGGCTCTTAGGAGCGATAATGGTGGTGAATACATCTCGGACGAGTTCAAGGATTTCTGCAAGGCAGAAGGGATTCGTAGAGAGTTCATAACTCCCCATAACCCACAGCAGAACGGGGTAGCTGAGCGGAAGAACAGAACGATTGTGGGTGCTGCACGGGCAATGTTGCATGATCAGGTCCTACCCCTTCACTTGTGGGCGGAAGCATGCAATACAACAGTTTATGTGCAGAACCGTTGTCCTCATAGGATACTTGGCATGAGTACACCTGAGGAGACTTATTTTGGTAAGAAGCCTGATCTTTCTCATTTGAGGATTTTTGGTGCTAACATTTACATGCATGTGACGAAGGATGCCAGGAAGAAGTTGGAGCCGACCGCAGAGGTTGGGATATTTGTGGGGTACATTGATACGCCCCACAACTATCGTGTGTATTTTCCAAACAGTGGTAAAACTGTTGTGCGACGGGATATAAAATTTCAGGAGGAGAAAGCCATGAAGTGTTCGCTTGATAGGGAGCTACACTTGCATGCAGATGAGGAGCTATTAGTTCCTAGGGATGAGCTTTAGGACGTGGATCAGCCACAGGACGAGGTTCATGGAGTGGAAGAGACCACTCATGCAGCGCCAACCATCAGAGGGAAAAAGCGCTTGACAGAAGCTGAGCGACTGGCTCAAGATGCAGAGAAAGTTGTAGGACCACCTACAGCCCAACGCAGGCAGAGATAGTCACCTGATCGGTACACTGGATACATGGCTCTGATGAGCAAGTGTGTTGTGACTGAGCCATCCTCTTTCGAGGAAGCTGTGGAGGATCCCGCATGGGTAGACGCCATGGTGGAAAAGTATGATTCTATTGTCAGAAACAGTGCATGGGAGATTGTTCCTAGACCGGAAGGGAAATCAGTGGTGGGTTCGAGATGGATCTACAAGGTCAAGCAGGCAGCTGACGGGACTGTGGAGAAGTACAAGGCAAGATTTGTTGCCCGAGGCTTTTCACAGATAGAGGGGATCGATTATGAGGAGACCTTTGCACCTATCGCAAGGTATTCTTCCATACGGACGATTCTTGCTCTCTCAGCGCAGATGGGATGGCACATTCATCAGATGTATGTGAAGACTGCATTCCTCAATGGAGTCATTGAGGAGGAGGTGTACATTGAGCAACCCGAAGGCTTTGAGGTCTTCAGCAGCGAGTCGCATGTGTGCAGGCTCAAGAGAGTGTTGTATGGGTTGAAGCAAGCACCACGTGCTTGGTACACACGGATAGACAGCTATTTCACAGGACTTGGATTCTCCAAGAGCGAGGCAGATCCTAACCTATACCAGATTGTGGTGGAGGGTAAGTTGCTTATCATTGTACTGTATGTTGATGATTTGATTCTAACGGGTGATGAGCTGTTGATACTGTCATGCAAGAAGGATCTTGCTACAAAGTTTGAGATGAAGGACTTGGGCCTCCTTCACTATTTCCTAGGATTGGAAATATGGCAGCGCAGTGGTGGACTGTTTGTTTCTCGGGGCAAGTATGCTCGGGAGATACTAGAGAAGTTCAACATGCATGGCTGCAAGCCTGTTGATACTCCTCTTCCTGGAGGTTGGAGGAAGGAGGATGCCACTTCGGGAGAAGAAGTGGATGCCACTATTTATCGACAGTTGATAAGGGTTGCTGATAATCCATATCTTGTCGAGAGGGAGTGTTGAGATTGCAACAAGATGATGGAGCTTAGTGAAAAGAGTCGCCTTCACTAAGTGGGCCCGCAGGCAAATTATGGTGCAAGTTCTATTTTTTATCACAGTGTGGATGATCACAGTGTGGGTGATCACAGTGTGAGTGATCACAATGTGGGTGACCAAAGTGTGGGTGACCATAGTGTGGGTGATCAAAGTCTATTTTTAGACTGGCTGTCAAAAATAGAAAAGTCAAATATTATTGTCTCATAATAATATTTGGACTATAAACTTGATATTATTCTCTTGGAGCACTTCAGTTTGAGCTACAGATGTGGCCCATGCAGCTGTCAGAAGGAAGTATGCTTTTCTTATGAGTCAGTTGAGTTGTTGCATGCATGACTTCAGTTATAACTCAATCAGTTGAGTTTGGTGGAGTTTATTGTGGAGTTGATGGAGTTGTGTTCAGTTTGACTTGGTTAAACTAGTTGTAGTTAGTCTAACTGAAAATAGACTAATGATGAGTTGTTAAACTAATTATTAACTCATAATACAACTATAGAATACATCATTTAACTCAGTTGCATGTCAGTGCATGTTCAGTTCAGCAGGGACAGGTGTTAGAGAATCAGATTGCTATCAGTTGTTACTATAGTTGTGCATCAGATCTTGCACAATCAAGGGATTGAGTATGCCAATGAGTTTGCTCATGTATTTGCCCAGTTTGTAGCTTCTACTCACGTCTTACACATTGTGAGTGATTCTTTGGAGGTGAAATACGAGTTTGGTAGACCATTTTCATTCATTCTTGAGCAGGTATTGAGCAGTGGAGGCAGGCAAGCAGCGGGGGAGATTTAGAGATCAGATCTTAGCTATATTGTGTGTAATGGGTGGAGTTGGTACTGGATTGCTTGTGATAAGCATTGTACTTTGTAATGTTACATGGTCTCAATCATTAATATACAGATAGTGTGGGGTTTTTAGCGAGATGCTTTCCCTGGGTTACATACTGTGTTAATGTGTGAATGCTCTTGATGTTTTATTGTTATTGATGCTGCTATATTGATGATCAATGTAGACGAGCTTATGTATTGTGTATGTATTCCGCAATAGTACATGATTAGGATAATCTCTGTTGAATATGTGTTAAATTATTCAAAATTTCTACACATACTGCTTCGGGTGAGACTTCGGTCTGCACTCCGTGGGTTGATGTCGAAAGGGCTAGTAGTGTAGGGATTTGTTTGGTTAACTAACGTTGAAATTGGGTCAGGCCCGAAGCGGCCAACAGGCATCTTACTTTCATACATATGTCTTGAATGATTGTTCTACTATTCTTTCATTGTTCATGGTGTATGTTTATGTTAACACATACTAATGAAAATTAACTATTTCATTGGCTTTGATATGCATCTTATTGAATGTGTGTTGTTACTACTTTAATCATCATTGTTATCTTGTGAACTAAGTTTTAGGTTAATAAATTATTTTTTCATGCTCTTGTGTGTCTCTTTTAGGATAGTACTATTACTTTTGTTCTAGAGACTCACTCTCTCTTTTCTCTTCCAAGATAGTGCCATATATGCTTTGCAATTGTATGCATCATAGTGTTAGCTTCCTTGCTTGTTTCAAAGATTTTTTGTATAATATCTTATGTTGATAATTGTAGCCAAAGAAAATTCCTAAGGATAATGGTAACAAATCATATTTCCATTTGGGGCTCCTACTCCAAATGGTGTGATATCTATTTGGGATTTCATACTGGGGAGACCCCCTTTATTGGCAGACTTCGAGCACTGTCAATGGTTGGTGTGAGAAGGAGGTTCGTTTGATAAATTCATCTCAGAGATTTTGTCTTGAATCTCTTATCTTTATTGGATCATTCCCAAATAATGCTCTCAAGGTTTTTTTCTAGTAGATAAAATCTTAAAATTTCACTCCCTATGGAATTTTTTTACAACTTGTCTAAATTAAAGTTTGATAGCAAGGGTGAAATATTCATAGCCGAGCATACATTTTTGTTTCTCAATTTTTCTGAATCTCATGAAATCAATTCTAAATATGTTGCTTGTAAACTATTCACCCTCACACTTGAAGGTCGAGTTCAGTTGCGGTGTCATACCTTACCAGTTGCTTCCATTCATTCATTTGAACAACATTTCAAGGAGCTTCATCAAGCCTTTGACAAGTATGATTACCAATATGTTTACAAAAAAATTAATCAGATTATAATGAAGTCTAATGAATCAATATAGAATTTTTCTAATAGATTTATTCACCTATGTTATGAGTTTCCTAAGGAATATGTGGATTGAGATTTATTCAAGGAAACATTTTAGCATTTTGTTCAAATCTCCCTGAAACAATCTGAATTTGAATCCTTGGCTAATAGTGTTCTCCTAACTTTTAATAACCATGAGACACCTCCAATATCAGAGGAGGAACCTATTGTTTATTTTGTTCCTTGTCCTCCTCCCTTTTCATGGCCTAACAAGGTTGTCTCAGGTGCTATTGTGAAATTTGATAAATCTAAAAATTAGATTGATGATACATTCATCCCATCCTCATTTTATCTTCTTGGTCGATACTGTATACACAAGGAACCTAAGGTGAAGATTGATCCCTTGATTTATAAAGATAAAAGTGCACATATTCGGAATCTTGAATCTGATATCATTAAATGTGATGTTTCTTCAAGGGACACCTATCATCCCGTATCATCTATATATCATGGCCCTTTCTACCTTGATCTGCTTGATCAATCTGTTCCACCAGCTATTTCTTCTGATACTCTTAATTCTCAATTTGTTGGTCTAAGTTTTGATCAAGTACAATATGGTCACATTCCACTGGTAGAGGAGAAAAAAGGTGAAGATACATTAGATATTTCTTCTCTCTTTCAAAATCCTCCATGTCAAGATGATGTTCCTTCGTCCTTGGTTGATTTAGAATCTAGTGATCTCGGCAATCAGTCAAATGAAATCAAATCTCTTAACCATGAGAGAGCCTTGGAAATCATCATTTTTAATGAGCATGATCCCATTGGTGAAGTCCTAGGTACATACATCGATTTCTTGATTTTTCAGGAAGGATTTGATTCAAAAGTTTGAAATCTAGAATTTGATCTGGTCAAAGAAGATTATTTTATGGAAACTTCTTCTTCAATTCATTGCCCTTTGTGTCCTACTGTTTGTAATGAATCAACTCATGATAAAGGCATGCCATGATCTTCAACTCTACAATCCAATTAGCATAATATTGAATTGACACAAGGAAATGAGGTTAGCCATAATGAAGAAGAGAATAAACAAATTATTGAGCATCCATTCCATTTCTTGCAATCTCTTGTTTTGCATGAGGAAAACTCTTCAAATCAGGCTGTTGATGAGACTTCTCAGATTTCTCCATCCTTAGATACATAATCAGAAGAGTCTTATGATTTTATTAATCTCTTTTTTGAAGTTGTAAATATGATCAAACCAATGATGTAGATGGCTACTATCTGGATAATAATGATCTTGTTATAGTAACTAGTAGTAGTTTTCCACATACAATTCACAATCTAATTCAATTCTAAAATTGTCATTATCCAACATTCAGAATTCTGGGACTTGTCAGGAAGTCGAGGCACTTCAAATATTGTTGATGGTTATGTCAGGTTCTCGCAAGATTGATGAGATCCCCAAACTATGTCAGATTTGAATTTTTTCGTAAAATTATTTTCTCTGTATTATTTCATTGGATGTAAGATCATTCTTGATTGATTTTGGGTTTTTTCGAGAAAACTTTTCTAACTTTCAAGATTGGGTTTATGATTGGATAGAGGACTCATTTAATGCATCTTCATATAAAAATATTGCATTGAACTAGGATTGGAATGTATATCTTTTGTGGATGCACACAAATATAAGTTGATCATTTCGATTATCTTAATAAAGATTACCATTGGACGAAGGATGCACATCTATCAAATGCTCCTGAAAATAATCAACTCCTGGTAATTCTTGTGAATATTTTGATGGTAATCATTTTCCTTCTGGAACAAGCTCTCCTCTTGAGTGTTAGTGAATGCTTGAGTTATTTGGTGGATCAAATTCCTTATCTTAATAGTTTAATGTCCCAAGTTGATGTGAAGTTTGAATTTGATTTAGTACATGTTGATCCATTGTATCCTGATTGGTTTCTTGTATTTTTTATACTAGAATTCATTCTTAATTCTTCTTATTTCCATGATGTTGCTTTCAACTATAGCCGGGTCCAGGGTGGTGATTTTTTGTATTCAACCTGTAAGGAAAGTGATTTTATTACTCAAATCATTTGTTAAGCTACTCAAATGAATCCATCTTTATGTTCAAATAATGTAGAATTTGAAGTCTTAAGTGGCCCATCTGATCATAATATTGGCCTTAAAACTTGTTTTTCGACTAATCATTTTCCCACTGGTGTATCTGACAATAATTTTTTACAGGTGTTGATTCCATCAAGGCCATAAATTTCTATGGTTCATCATTTAATTTTTCAGATACTTGTCAAGTAATTGAAGCACCTCAGTTGTTGTTGATGGTTATGTCAGGCCTTCATGATCTTTGCAAGCCTTATGAACATGATCAGATTCAATTTTCCTTATAAGATTATCCCCTTGATTTCATGCCATTAATTGAAAATTCATTTTATCAAGGATTACAAGGTTTTTGAGAGGATTGTTTTGGATTTCATGATCAAATCTATGATTGGCTAGCATCTTGCTTAGCAACCTCTATCGCTAATAATAATTTTCTATCTTTCATGATTTTTGCTAAGGAAGATAAAACATATGAAGGTACATTCACAAGAGGCTTTCAAAGTTTGTATGATTTTTGTTCTAATAAAAAAACGTAAGGTTGCAGATAGGGTAAAAATAGTTTTTATGGCACATTTTTCTACCTATAGACCAGACCTTAAATCTCTCGTCCAAAGTATTCAAGTTGTTATATTTACTATTACACATTGCTTTAAATTTATTTTAATTGATCGGATCTTTGTATTTGAAATTCGGGAGTACCTTCAGTGGCTACATTGTAAATTTTGACTTATCTTAGTCCCAACCTTCAAGCCCATTAGGAAAGGTGTACATTTACCGCATTTTTACTTTTTTAGTTGCATCCCATGGCCCTGCATTTGTTTGAATTCTTTCTTTTGTCTCACATGTTTATTTTTACTTCAATTTTACATTTGAATTATTCTTTTGATTTTGTATTTATTTTTTGTTATGTATTTTCTTTTGGGTTTTGTTTAATAAGACCATGCATGAAAACTGCTCTTGTCTAGGTCAAGAGAACAACGTGGGATTTTTTTGAAAAGGAAATTGTGATGGAAAGAAACTCTTGGCTAATTTTTCTTCCTCTTCTTTGTTTGGGCCTACACATATTTTAAGGTCAATGATGTCTACATGGAAACTACGATCCATTCGAATTGAAAGCCATAAGCAAAACCATGATGCCCATATATATTTTAAGATCTTCATTCCTTGACTCAATATGGTCATTGAATGGGGTTTATCTTGTCGATCGAATCGAGTAGAGAATGGAAAGGAGAAATATAAGAGCGAGCATATTAATTTCAGAGGCATATAACAATATATGAAGGAATAAACTCTCTTACTCTTTATAAGTCGGGATCCCTCTTCCACCCCGTGAAATAAAGTCTAATGAATGTTAAAACATCCTAAAAATAAAATAAGGGGTGAAAGAAGAGAAAGGCATCCTATGGAGAGAGGTGAAGCAGTTAACTTCGTTGGGGTACTGAACAGGATCCCTGGCAGTGAAGAAATTCTTGTGTTTCCTATAGTGACTCCGCCAAGGTATTAAACGGGCCCACTGGAAGCGAGGCAACACCATAGATGAAATGAAAAGTTTGGTCATCTTAAACTTGCAAATATATACTATCCTTCTCCCAGTTCGAAACAATTTAGATATGGTAAGCCTTGGAAATGTGTTTTGCCAAGAAAGGGGATAGGAGTGTTTCCGGGAAAACTAGTGTCTTTTTTATCGACTAGCCCTCTAGGATTGGCAGCTATCCTAGAAACAAATAGTTTAAAGAAATTTTCAATTTCCTCTATGTATGATAGATAAGAGAGAGGCAAAGGAACCAACCTGGATCTTCCGCTTAACTCCTTGCTTGATCTCTCTCCCCCTTGACAAAACTTGCAACTCCTCTCCATACTTATCTCGCTTGGAGAGTACCTGTAGAACCACAGTAGCAAAGAACTGTCAAAGCATCTTGATCTACTATATCATAAGCATTGCAGAATCATAAATACAATGAACATACAATAGCATTTACAAATAACAACATTCACAAATACACAATTGTATGGAGGAAAACTCAAAGAACTTTATTAAAATAGAAGGGAGAATTACAACCCAGCTGTCTGATCCAGCATCATCCTCCCAGCATCAAAACCCTCTTCACCTCATGAAAAGCAAGATCACCCAACAATACAATGCTCTTTCTCAGATACAAACTATCATCACTTCCTTATAAATTACAAGATTCCAGCCTCTAGATCTCTCAGCTGAGGGATCCATTTATAGATGTATGCAAGGGTGTGAGTCATCTCTGGGTTTTTGATTAGTGTCATTCCACTTGTTGTTTTGGGTCCCACTTGGAGATTTCATGGATCTCTTACTCATCCCTAAGCGAATTCAGAGAGGCAAGTGTCATAGGAGAAGTTTCTAGAAGATTCCATGAGCATCCATTTAGCAAACTGTCTCGGAAATTTGTCCATCCTCACTCATCGCACCCTACAGAAAGCCTCATAAGTATCCATCACACCTGGCTAGTGTAGAAGTCAATATGCATCACACCCTGACAGTGGAGCAGTCAGTATGGTCCTATTTTGGCCAGTTTTGGATGGTTTTTTAGGTGGAACTTTTGGGGAATGATGTAATCAGTTGACCATGATCTTTTAGCGTGTGAAACAACACTTTTAGGGGTTAAAGATCCCTATTTTATTGACATATAATATTGGGGTTGCAGTGCCCAAATATGTCTATAACAGTTGCCCCCTAAAGCATGAAGTCGTAAATCTTTGATGTTGGGTGAAATGCTTTAACATGAGGATCCGAGGTTTTCGAAACTGGAACGTGACCTATATAAGATACAATACAATACATAATCAAAATATAATTTTCATGATCTAGCTTAGGTGGGCATTCCCATGCTCAACTTTATAAATTCATTTCATGTACATAGAACAGATAATCAACTGCAGTTGCAGACTGGTGATTCTTCATATGAAGGGTCATCGTCCCTGGCTTGGATGACCATCTGTGAAGCTTCTATGTACATTTGATGTCTTTATATTCCTAAATATATCGCAACCCAGATGGATGAAACTAGATTCAAGGTCTTCAAATTCATTCAATCTTCACCCGATGTACAAATCGATCCATGTGAAAAGATGTTCTGAATTCGAACATGGAAAGACATCGCCTGATTACCAGCCAATAATGTGAGTTGTTAACAAATGCAATAGGAATCACCGATAACGATAATGACCCTCAAGGTACTACAGTACAATTCATGTGGTGTGAATATATGATCCTATGTCGAACACCACGCAAAATCTTTCAGTCGAAGGCCATTGATGTCAACATGTCACTGGAAGTGAGAAACTTGCCATTAAGGCATGCAAGCTTCAAAGTACTGAAAGGGTTGTTTCTAATTCAACTTCTTGGATAATGAGCTGATGTCGACAAGAAGAGACCCGTCATGGGAGGGCCTTAATGTATCCCACATCTATGACACGAAATGAAGCAACTGATTTTCTGGAGGTGAAAATGATTGACGACACAAGGTTCAGGAATGGCGGTCATGAAAAATGGAGGTTGAAGGTATTACAATGGATGAGACATTAACTGGATGGTGAATTCTCAACTGAATGACTTCTCTTGAACATATCGGCGACACTGAGATGGATTGGTAGCATTAACCCCAAAAATGGATGGTGCAAAATACCAATGGTGAAATGACCGGTGAACGGAATAACCCAACCCGACTCAATCATGGTGATTGAGTGAAAGTTTCATGTTCAAGAGCGACCTGCTACCATAAAATTCTTCAAGTTTTCTTCCCTTTTTCCCTAGTCATTTCTGACCAGTACCTCTTTACTTTTTTCAAGCTTGAGGAGGATAACATATGCGTGTTCTATAATTTTCCCTTCGGGCAAACCTGTTGCTATGTTCTTAGCGAGTCTAGCGATAGTGAAACTCATTCTTGTCTTGGTGGACAAGTTTGTTGCTATTGTTTTATCAAGTTTAATGACAAAGATAACTCGGTTCTTTTCATGTTTAGAGAGTTTGAAAAGGGATGAAAAGAAAACTCCAGTAGTTCTTTTTCGTAGCATAATCCCTTAAGTCTGAAAAATATTAAAATAATACAAAAGGGATGACTTTCCGATCACTTTAGCGAGCCGAAAAAGACAAGCGCTCGAACTTTTTCATGAGATAATCCCTCAAGTCCGAAAAATATTAAAATCTACATGAGAGATGGCACCTTAAATTACTTTAGCGAACTGGAAAGGCCAATAGCTCGACAATCTTTTCATATTTACTGAGTCTGAAAAGGGTTTAAAGAGGACTCGTTTTTTAGGAATGAGAGGTGTCTAGGATAGAAACTAGTTCCGAGTAAGCTTGGAACTTCTCAAAACATGGTGATGTGAAGAGGGTGGCTAATAGGACCACTCGTCGCAGCTATTCCTAAAAAAAAGTAAACAATCAAGTGGAAGCGTATGATCGGCCAAAATAATGGAGGTGATGGCAGGAACACAACCAAAGCTCAAAAGCCTAATAGCATGGAAATCACAGAGGTTATTTACTAAAGGTAGGTTCATTTTTTAACGAGCTTGAACTCTGGGGGAACATATGCTCTGTGTGGGTGAGGGTTCATTTTTTAGCGAGCTTGAACCTTGCGGAAACTATGCTAGGTGGTGGATGCAGGTTTATTTTTTAGCGAGCTTGAACCTTGTGGAAGCTATGCTCAGTGGTAGGTTTATTTTTTAACGAGCTTGAACCATGCGACAACATATGCTCAGTTTTAGTTTTCCTTTTTACAGAAACTAGAAACGACAAAACTAAAAAGCTAGAAGAAACTAAAAAGTTGAGGAACTACTGAGGTTAGGTAGGATGGTTTCATCATCGGTTAGACAAAACACTTCCTTTGCTTCATTCGACTATCAAGTGGATGAAGGTGAATGGTGATCATACCAATCACCTAACCTAAGAAGCTAAACAGCTAAAAAACAAAAAAGCTAAAAAGCTAACAAAACTAGGAAATGAAATTGATCATTTTTTACTTGCACAAAAAGGTTTGCATGCCCCCAGCGTGATGAAAAGGATAGTCTCCAGTAACCATATGGAAATTTACTATGGTTATGTAGGATGATTTCATCCGTGGAACAGACAAAACACTTCTTGCACTTCGTCCGCAGAATTGACGAAGGTGAAAGGTGTCTCAGACCAATCACATAACCTACAGGGAGACCCATTTTTCAGCTAAGTTCATCCACCAAATAGACAAGGGTTCCTACCCCCTAAGCTTTGTTTCATTCACCAAACTACTCACGGTAATTAGGTGGATGGAATGAAGGTTGAAGAGACACCATCGATATAAAAGGACCATTTAGGGATGATGGTTGACTTGGAGCTATGCTTGAACCGGGAAATGAAAGCTGGTCAATGGTGAAAATTTTGCCTTCAAACGGGAAACACATCTTTCATAAGAGTGTTGAAACAATAGCTTCCATGTTATAAACATAGTCACGTCCAAGAAGTAGATTGTAATCTAACGGTCCTGGGACTACCATCATGTTCAAGTGAAGGGTTTTCCTTCCTAAAGTTATCGGTAACTTAGGAAGGATCCCTAACAGTCGACTAGTTCCTTTGTTAAAGCCTGAAAAATTTTGAGTAACAGGCATAAGCGATGGTGAACCAAGCGCTTTCCAAGCAGTTGAGGAAAGGATACTCACTGACACACCCTCATCTATGACAGTGCCTAACATGATCATTTTGTAAACTTGTACCATGATCCGGAAAGGTACATAAGAAGGAAGGTGAGATCTCTCTAGTCAATTCCAATCAAAGGAAGTGATTAGAGTGCTTGGAGGGGGTACCAAATAAATGGGTGAAATAACCCCTTAAGTAACGGAAATTGGGGGATTCTCTTCCTATTGTGAAGGAACAGGTGGATTGCCCCCAAGTTCATCGGACTCTGAAGTAACAAAGAGAATTTGAACGGTATCGTTCTCACTCTCTTGAGGATGGATATGATCCTCTGAAGGTAAAACTAGGTCGACTGCCATCTCGACCTGTTGAATTTGGTCCGATATGTACTCAGAATATTCACTTTCAATGACAGGTATTTCGACCGACGGTTTAGTTAAGTCAATCGGATTTTCCACTAGTAAAGGACTAGGGGAGAGTTTCTTGTATCCAGGTAGAAGTCGCTGCAGTGAAGCAGGACGGTTATGCAAGACTCTTTTGGCCTCACCTAAAAAAGGAAAACGGGGGAAGTGTATGGTTCCCTTCACATAACTCACATGGAACTTTGACTTCTCCTTTCTGTCCATAGACTTCACCATCACTAGTTGATGGTGTATTATCAACATGATCAACAGAGGTTGATGACACCAGTTGGTGCAAACGGGGGGACCATTCTCTCAAGATCCAACGAATGCACGGACTATCTCGATGAAAATGATCTCCTCTACAGATTACACACGGAAATCTGGGTTTAGGAGCTTTAATGTGCAGATTTTCACCAGTTGATGCATCCAAATCTATGGTTGTTTGGTTGCCCCCTCGCTGAATTGGCTTCTCCTTCTTCTCCTTACCTTTCTTCTTCTGCTTAGCCACCTGGATATTAGCATCACTACTTTCACCAAGCGAAGAGGAAGAAGGGGAGGGAGAAACAAACGAAGAAGAAGGCGAAGGGTCAACTTTAGTATCAACTGGATGTGATTCGATTGTTGAGGAATCACGTTATTTTGAACCACAGAGGTTGAGAATAGCCATATTGGCAGGCCAATAGTAAGTCCCGGAAGGGACAATGTGGCCATATGGGGAGCACCAATATTTCCCCAAGAAGTAAAAGGACTAGGAATCCCCTCAAAAGAGATTCCTTGATTGGTGGACTCCATTATCTCAACCTAAGACAAACGAAGGAACAGGGATGTTATTCCGGATTTAAAAAAATTTAATGACGCTTTGACACAACTTTGCTTTTTGAATTTTTAAGAGTCGAGAAAAATCTAAAGATGACTCTGGTCCCCTTCGATTTTTAATGAGCCTGAAGTGACAAGTGCTCGGATGGACCTTTTCTTTTAAAGAGTCGAAAAGGAACGAAAGTGACTACTCTAGAAATCTAGATAGAGGAATTACCAAACCAATCACCAAACTGCAAAATACACCTTGGTGATAAATTAAAGAGAAATTACCAAGGACTTATGTACAGCAGTCAATCTTCCTGAATGTTGTGTTTAGTGCATTGCGATCAATAGGGCGGCAGACACGGCTTCCTATGGATAAAGGATATAAGCCTATTGTGGTCTCCCAATATATAAGCGACGGTACAGGGAGCACAAGTCCGTCCTAGCACTTGTCGTATCAAGGAGGAGGAATCACCCAACCTTCAATGAAAATGATAGTTACTAGATTTTATGATGTTGAAACATGTCTCTAGCCTAGACCTCTAAATGTGTTGTGTTAAGTTCCAAAGTGTTGTTAAGTTCATTGAAATTTATTTTAGAGTTGATCTTGTTTAAAAGTTTTCCTTTCAATGGTTCAACACTTGATGTAGATTTAAAATTCCTAAATATGCATTCTATAATGAAAAACAATCGTTGTTTATTTTGAGTAATGAAAATCCTAGCTACTAAGGAAAGAAGATTACGATTCTTTCAAACAAAGAGCAAACAGCACACACTAAATGCACTTTTCCTAAATCATTTTTCGCACACAGTCTAAATGCAAATGCAAATGCATGTATTTTTTTTTCGTTCCCCTTAATGTGAAAAATGCCAAATAAGGAAAACTAAATGTAGTAAAGATATGAAATATTTTTACTCAAAGCGACATTTCGACAATTTCTTTTTCAAAATAGAAAGGAAGACTAAACGACACTTTTCAATTTCGAATAGAAAATGCTTTCAACACTTCAAATATCAAATAAATCAAATCAAATACATGACAAAAAGTTCAATCGAATATCCAGAGAAGGAAGACTCAACGACACTTCTCTTTTTGACACAAAACGACAGTTACGACACTTTTTGTACCAAAAACGATAGTTCGATTTAAGCAACTTTTCAATAAAGGATCATAAATGATGGAAAAATACATAAAAACATCTACTAATCCTAATCAATGGAGGTTGATCTATCTGATGCAAGGAGGCTTCAGTAATGAGGTATTGTTCATAAGCAGCAAAACAACTAAACTGAGCTGAAAACAAGGACAAAAAACCCAAATTTCAAGAAGGGAAATAGGCTCAGTCGGTCATCGCACCTGGGCTTCACAGAAGCATGGATGCATCGCACTTTCCAAGCTCGGGAGGTGCGATTCATACTGGTAGACAGTGACAGACAGTGCGATGGGCCAGGGAGCGCAACTGAGATGGGTTTTGGCTCAAATTTGCAGTTGATTTCAGTGAGTTAAGCTGAGCTATGACAGACGGTAAAGAGAAAAGTACAGAGAAATGATCTTGAGAGGTTACTGAGCTACCAAAAGGGCATCTAGAATCATTGTAAGTCAAATGTTCAGTTCATAAACTAAACCGGAGATTGACTAAAGTAGCATTCATCTACTATGCAATTGCAGACCAAGAGCAGTTCGAAGGCTATCTGGCTAACTTCAGGCTCTGTCTATAATTTATAAAACAAACAACAATAACAAACAAACATCTATTCGGTCCCCAGTGGAGTCGCCATTTTGTTTCTGGGAAAACTAGTGTCTTTTCGATCAACTAGCCCTCTAGGATTGGCAGCTACCCTAGAAACAAACAGTTTAAAGCAATCTGTGATTTCCTCTATGTATGATAGATAAGAGAGAGGCAAAGGAACCAACCTAGATCTTCCACTTAACTCCTTGCTTGGTCTCTCTCCCCCTTGACAAAACTTGCAACTCCTCTCCGTACTTATCCCTCTTGGAGAGTACCTGTACAACCACAGTAACAAAGAACTGCCAAAGCATCTTGATCTATTATATCATAAGCATTGCAGAATCAGAAATACAATGAACATACAATAGCACTTACAAATAACAACATTCACAAATACACAATTGTATGGAGGAAAAATCAAAGAATTTTATTAAAATAGAAGGGAGAATTACAACCCAACTGTCTAATCCAGCATCAAAGCCCTCCTCACCTCATGAAAAGCAAGAAATCCCAACAATACAATGCTCTTTCTCAGATACAAACTATCAGCACTTTCTTACAAATTACAAGATTCCAGCCTCTAGATCTCTCAGCTGAGGGATCCATTTATAGATGTATGCAAGGGTGTGAGTCATCTCTAGGTTTTTTATTAGTGTCATTCCACTTATTGTTTTGTGTTCCACTGGGATATTTCTTGGATCTCTTACTCATCCTTGGGCGAATTCAGAGAGGCAAGTGTCATAGGAGAAGTTTCTAGAATATTCCATGAGCATCCATTTAGAAAACTGTCTTGGAAATTTGTCCATCCTCGCTCATCGCACCCTACAAAAGGCCTCATCAATATGCATCGCACCCTGACAGTGGAGCAGTCAGTATGGTCTTGTTTTCCTAGTTCTGGATGGTTTTTCAGGTGGAACTTTTGGGGAATGATGTAATCAGTTGACCATGATCTTTTAGGGTATGAAACAACACTTTTAGGGGTTAAAGAGCCCTAGTTTATAGACATATAAGATTGGGGTTGCAGTGCCCAAATATGTCTATAACAAGGAGAGACTATACTTATAACTGAGATAAATGGGGAAGTTGAGGTTCTCCACATGGTGAATCAATACTTCCTAAAAGACTAAGACTTTGTGCTCAAAGATAGACCTAAGCAGAGAAGTTGGAGTTCTTCCAATGTGTCGCTAAGTGTTGTTGCTATGACAAACACCCTCCAAAGTTTTGTTTACACTTGAATTTTGGAACCTAATTATGATATCATGATTTTTCATAAGTTGTCCATTATTGCTTCATGGTAAATTGATTTTTTTTTCTAATTGATCAAGTCTTCTTCTGAGAATTGACGTATCGAAGCCACTTGCTTACACATGTTTAGCCTTTTGATCCATTATCAAGTGCACCTTCTTCTGGAAAGTTCAATAGTCAATGTTTACACTTAAAGATAGGCATTGCACAATACTTAAGGGTACTACCTACACAGTCTCTGGAAGTAGGGTATACGTAGTCCCTAGGTATAGTAACTGTGCGGTTCCCAGTGATAGTGACTGCGCAACTCCTATTGATAGTAATCTTACAACCCTTGCTAATAGTGACTTTGTAGTTCATAAAGACAGTGACGGCTCAATCCTTGTTGATAGTTGGCACTCAATCTTAGTTGACAGTGAGCATGCAATCCTATGAGACAGACATTCTCTCACTCTTAGTTGAAATTTTATTTTCATTCTAATGAGTTTCCTCAACTGTCACTTTTGCACGCTTTTTCTTTCATAGGTGTCGCTTTCACTTTCGTGATTTTCATTTTTCCTTGATTTCGCTTTCACAAGTATCGATTTTGTGTTACCTTCATGTTGTTACTACTACAACACCCTCCAAATTTTGGCCTACATCTAATTTTAGAGCCTACTGAAGATCTTGTGATCTGTAATTCCATGGTCTCTAATTTTTTACAAAGTGTTAAGCCTTCTTCTAAGTGTTAAATTCAGTTTCTTGCGCATGTTTTTCCTTCAATGAATTCATAAACACACTTCTTTTGAAGAAAGATTAGATAGGAATTGTGTAGCTCTTGAAGGTAAGGATTATGCAATAACTAGTGACAATGCCTGCACAATCTATAAGCACTATGTATTATGAAAAACATATCAAAAGTTAGTGTGCATTATCAATTGATAGTCTTCCTCACTTCGATTGTAATTGTACTTCTATTTATGTGAGTTTTCTCAACTGTCACTCTAGTGCACCTTTGTTTTTGCAAGTTTCACTTTCACATTCGCAATTGTCCTTTTACTTTCATTCACTTTAATAAGTGTTGTTTTCATGTTATCTTTGCAAGTGTCATTTTCACTTTTCGCTTACTTTCACAAGTGTCGTCTTTTGGCACGGGAAGTGTCGCATATTGTAAAAGTGGAGTTATGGTTCATTTAAAGAGGAAAAATTCGTACCAATGGGTCCTACCTATAATGTAGACACATATTAGACTCATTCATAAAGTTTTATTCAATTTCATATTAGTTTTGTCATTGTCATTGCAAAGTATATCTTAAGTGTCGCACTTGGAGGTGAATGATGTTTTGTCGTCACATTAAGGGGATCATGGTGATTCTGGGTATTGATGGTTTAATTTTGTGATGTCGATTTTGTTGAGTGTGTGATCATGTTCAAGTCCAACCTTAGTTTCATCTTTTCTTCACTAATCCCACACTTAGTCAAATTCCAGAAAGTCTCATGCTCGACAAACCTGGATTCACTCATCCCCTCTAAAATGCACATTGTGCAATTGCAATACTTAAGCATGTGTCCCTGCCTTTTGAAACTATGAAATTCATAATTACTTCCGCCAAGGGATGGGCATTGTCACAATTCTCAAGGATTGTCTCTTCCTCCACAAAACCTGAAAATCTTATCTCCTAGTCAGTCTCCTTCTGCGCATTACGTAGTTGCAAGAAGAAGTGTGTCTCCCTACCTTCCTAAACTTCACAACTGTGCGATCCTCTAACCCTCTCTCTCTCCTGAACTGCACATTGTGTAGTTACAATGGGAAATATTTCTTCATTGTGACCCTCAACTGTGTAGTCTTGTCTCTTGGGCCTCAAGTGTTGCGCATTGTGTAGTCACAAGCATCAGTACCTCACTCCTAGCCTCTAGAACTACTAACTACGGAATGCTTGAGCCTTATTCCCTATCCAGTACCCTGTTCCTACTCAATAAGTGATTTTCATGAAGCAAGCTAAACTAGGCGTTATCTGGACTAATGTCGTCTTGTCATGAGTGATTTTTAGTTGCGGGTACTATATCTTGACATGACAGGATGATGATCAAAGAGAAGGAGAAGGAGACAATGATATAAGACACTTGTGAAGTGGTAAATATAGGTCAATCATTGAACAAGAAGGTGAATGGACACTAGATTACGAGAGAAGTTGGAATATCAAGATCATAGTGAAGACTCCCTATTTTCATCTCCTTGGGGGTAAATATGAAGATCAAAGCATATCTTTCATGAAGATGAAGTATTGAACATACATCTCACAAACATTAAAGACAAAGTAGCAAGAGCATAGCTTGGCATGTTCATCTCACCATGAATTCCATTTCATCATTTCAATTTGTGACTTGTACCAGTCTCATCACAATGTCATGTATCTTACAACATCATTTGTGGATGTAATGATGTAATTATCAAAATTAAAGGACAAAATTAAATTTTTGGAAGTCCAAGAGTCATTTATGGAATATGAAAAGTCACATAGTAATATATAGACAAAAGAGTCTTTAGGAAAAGTCCAAAAAGTCATATAGAAGTCCAACGGTCGCATTAGAAATCTAAGAGTTGTGAGGGTATCTCAAGATTCATAAGGGATACGAAAGGACATTTCTCTTGCTATAAAAGAAACCTCATAACTCAGGAAAATGGATTTAGGAGGCTGAGCCTTTGGAGAGCCAGCCTTGGCTTCTATAGCTTAGCATAGGAGAGAAGATAATTCTTTGGAGAAGCAAGAAGTGACTTAATGTTCCACTATTAGAGCTAGTGGCTCTCCATTGTAACTATGTACTTGGATATTTCACCTAATAATCAAAATCTCGTTGAGCCAACACATTTTGATGAATGTATCATGAATATTATAATATTATTACGTAAATGTTTGTGGTATATGTTTTGTTCATATGTACGAAGGAAATTGAACTACTTCATTGGATTTGGTACTTATCTTGTTGAATGTGTGTTGTATTTTATTTAATGTTCATTGTGTCTATGTGACCTATTCCGCTAGATACTATTTCTAGCGGAATAGTATCTATGTTCGTTGTGTCTATGTAACCTATTATGTCTATGAATATTTAATTGCTATCGTGTGCCTCTCTTTGTACAATACTATTTCTTTCCTTCTAGAGATTCACTCTAACTTCCCTCTCATGAAAGCCTCCTTTTACACATTACAATTGGTGTTTCATATGGTCAACTTTCTTGTTTATTTCAAAGATTATGTGCATACTCTTTGATTTTATTCATTGTAGCTAAGGTAAATCTTAGAGTTATGGTAGTCATGTTGATATTCCAGATGGATCTCTTAGTCACAATGGTGTGAGGTCTAATTGGGACTTCACATCAAGGAGACCCCCTTGGTTGACAGATTTCCAGCACCGTCAACATGACCACCACCACTTTCTTAGTGTTTTCAATTAAACTATGCATATGATCAACATTCCTCCTTGAGTGGGTATTTTTTATATTTCCACTCCTATTATTTTTGAATTTGAATGTTTGAAATCCATCAACCCAAGGGGTATTTTTAGCACCATCAACAGTTGGCACTAGAAGGAGGACTAGATGACAAGTTGTGCTCGTTGAGTATTTTTTGAACCTCTTATCTTAAATAGGTCTATTTGAAATCATACTCCTGTGCTGCTCTTTCAATAGATCCGATGGTAAACTTTTTATCCATGATGGACCTGTTTATGACTTCTCTCAAATCAAGCTTGATGGTGAGGGTGATATATTTGTAGCCAAGCATGCATCTCTTTTTCTTAAGTTATGAGAATATTATGAAATTGATTGTGAAGATGTGGCCTGTGGCCTGTGTCCTTTTCTTCCTCACACTTGAAGGTCTAGTTAATCGATGGTGTCATACCCTACCACTCTCTTCCATTCATTCTTTTGAACACTTCATCAAGGAGCTTCATTTAGCCTCTCATTTAGCCTTCGATAAGTATGGTTACCAAGATGTTCTTAAAATGATTAATCAACTAAGAATGAACCCTAATGAATCAATTGAGTATTTTTCTAATCGATTTCTTCACCCACGTTAAGAATTTCCTTAAGAAGACATGGATTAGGATTTATTTAAACAAAAGTTTGAGTGTTTGGTTCATATCTCTTTACATGGTGAGCCCAAACCCCTTGATGTTTTTGTTTCCCCAACTTTTGTGAATCATGAGACACCTCTAATTTGAGAGGAGGAACCTACTATTCCTTTTGTTCCTTCTCATCCTCATTTTTCAATACCAAGTTTGGTGCCTCCTTGTGATGACGTCAAGGTTGGGAAATCTGAAAATCAAATTGTTGGTTCGTCTCTTAAAATTTCATCCGATTTTCATGATTTAGATCCAATGGAGGAAACCTTGGAATGGTTTATGAAACCTAAGGTGAAAATTAATCCCTCCATTCCTCAAGAAGATATTAACACTCATAATTTCATTCTTGAATATTATTTATATACTTTCTATCCTCTATCACCTCCTTCTCCTCATCTAATTGCTCCTTGATCTGTTGATTAATCTCTTCCAAATCCAAGCTATGATCAGGTGAAATACAACCATATTTCACAGGTAGTGGAGCAGAAAGGTGAAGATTTTTTCAATATTTATTCTCTTTTTCAAAGTCCTCCGTGTGAAGATGGTGTTCCTTCATTATTGGCTAGTTTAGAATCTACTAATATTGACAATCAATCAAACGAAAATAATTTTCCTGATTAATCTAAAGGCTTGGGAAATCATCATTCCTGTGATGAAGACTCTATTGAAGTATATGATGATGAATTTCCAAGTGTACAAACTGATCTTTCAGTCTCTCAAGAATATTTTTTTTTTAATTCTTAGATCTTAAATATGATTAAGTCAAATAATATTCTCTTATTAACTCTTCTTCCTCTTCATCTCCTTATTCCTTGTGCTCTATAGTTTGTAATGCATCAACTTGCAATGAAGATACTCCATGCTCACTGGATTCACAACCTGATGAGTTAAATCATGAAATGACACAGGATAGTGATATTATGAATGAAGAAGAATGAAGCAATAAAATCATAGAGCATCCATTCCATCGCTTGTCAGCTCATATTTTGCATGAGGAAAACTCTTCAAATCAGTTTTCTCCTGAAATTGTTTTGAATCATACATCTCTAGATTTGCGATTACAAGAATATCATGAATTGAGTAATTTGTTTATTGAAGTTGTAAAGTCCTATCAAACCAGTGATGTAGATGGTTTCCATCCAAATAATGGTGATCTTGTTAGTTTAACTCATAGTAGTTGTCCACATGCAATTTTTTATCTTACTCAGTTGTCAAAATGTTATTATCTATCTTTTCAAAGTTATGAAACTTCTTAGGGAGCCGAGGCACTTCAAATCGCGTTGATGGTTATGTTGGGTTATCCCAATCCTAGTAAGATTCTTGAACCATGTCAGATATGGATTTCCTCGCAAAATTATTTACTTCATATTGTTTCATTGGATGCAAACTCATCCTTGATGAATTTTGGGATTTATCATTATAATTTTTCTCTCTCAAGATCGAGTTTATGATTATATAGACAATATTGTTGTAGTGAATTCATTTTCATGTAGACCTCTTGTATCTAACTTAGGATTGGAATGTATGCCTTTCATGGATGCACAAAATTGTGAAGTTGATCAATTTAAAGATTATCTTTGGCTGAAGAATTCATATATGTTGAGTGTTATGGTGAACAATCAACTCCTAATATTCATTGTGAATTTCATTGAGAAAATCATTTTTGTTTTGGCCCAATCAATCCTTTTGAGCAGAATTCAAGTATTGAATCATTTAGTGGATCAAAACCCCCATGTTGATATGGATTCTAGATCTGATTTGATATGTCCTTCTAATATTTTTTCAGCATGTTATTGGTTTCCCAGATCTACAAGGCCAACAATTGCTTTTAATCCCGCAATATTTCATATTACTAGTCTAGTATGGAATTGTACATAAAGGGACTTGATCAATGACTAAGAGTCTTGTATGTTAAGCTACCAATCTGATCATAACACTGGATCTAACAACTATCATTTCAAAAATCATTTTCCTACTAGTATATATGATGATGGTTGTTTTACATTGTTTGATATATTTGAATCCAGTGATATTTATGATTTATCATTTCATTGTTCAAATATTTGTCAAACAGTTGAGGCACTTCAGTCTTTTCTCATGGTTATGTTACATTCTCACTATTTTGACAAAGCCTCTGAACCAGGTCACGTTATCTTCCCCTTACAAGATTCTTACCATGATTCAGATGTTCTAATTGGAAGTTGATTCTCCAGAGAGTCTTCAGGTTTTCAAAAGGGTTGTTTTGAATTTCATGATCGAATCTATGCTGGCTAGAACAATCTTACTTTGCAAGACCATTTGTTAATAATAAGCTTTGATATTTTTTATGCTTTTTTAGAAGGACAACATAGATACACGTACATTCATAAGAAATTTTGAAGTTTTTATTTTTATTTTTGAGCTAATCGAAAAGGTAAGGTTGCAGGATGGTTAAGGTTAGTTGTTATGACATGTCTTTCTACCTTTCGAAAAGTCCTTTGGTATCACGTGCAAGTTATTCATGTTCTTATCTTCTCTATTGCACATTTATTTATATCATTTTTAATCATTTGTATCTTTTTGTTTGCAAGTCAGGAGTAGTTACATTGGTTACATTGGAAATTTCATTACAATTGACCCTGACCTCCTAGAAAGTTAGGTTAGGCATAGGTCTAGCTATATTCCAGTTTCCCTTTTCACATTCATTTTGCATTTGCTGTCCACTGGTATTTTCATTCCTTTTGTTTCTGTGTACATGTTTCTCTATTTTCAGCCTCCATTTGCTTTCCATTTTGGTGTTGTTTCTTTGTTTTTTCTTGTTTTTTCTTTCATATTTTGCTTAATATGACTTTCCATGAAAGACGCTCTTGTTTGTCTCAAAAGAAAATGTGGGAAAACATGAAAAGGGAAATTGTGGCGATCAACAAAGCATGGATAATTTGCTACCTCTTATCTATTTGGGCTTACATATCTTTAAAGCCAATGATGTCTTAATGGAAAATACGATTTATTTGAATCGAAAGTCGTAAGTTGAGCCTTGATTCTTGCATATATTTTAGCATCCTCATCCCTTGATGTGGTATCGTAATTGAATTTTATTTTTCTTGATGATCCAATCATGTGGAGAAGGGAAAGGGGAAAATCAATAGCCAAAAAACCAATATAAGAGGTATATATACATGTCTCTAAAGGAACAAACTCTCATGCTCTCAATAAGTCAGGATCCCTTTTCCAGCCCAATGAAATAATAAGTGCATAAGAATATTTCTATAAATAAAATAAGTAAAGGGTGAAAGAAGAGAAAGGATTCCTATATAGAGCGGTGAAACACGTAACTTTTCAGGGGTATTGTTCAGGCTCATTGGCTGCAAAGTGATGCTTGTGTTCCTATAGTGACTCTATTGGGGTATTGTCAGGTCTATTGGCAGGGGAGAAACACCATAGATGAAAACTCACACTTTGATCATCTTAATCTCACAACTATATATTACCCTCTCCCAGATTGAAACAATTGTAATTTGGAAAGATTTGTAAATGTGTTTAGTCTAGAAAAGGAATAGAGGATACTATATCCATAACCGGGTCAAATGGGGAAGCCAAGGTAATCCATACAATGAATCAATACTTCCTAAAATACCAAGACCTTGCACTTAAGTGTGAAACCTGAATGGATAAGTTGGAGTCCTACCAATGTGTCACCAAGTGTTGTTGTTGCTACAACACCCTCCAAAAATCTAGCCTACGTCCAATTTTGGAGCCTATTGAGGATCTTGTGATTTGTCATTCCTTAGTCACTTCATGGTTGTCTAATATTTTTCAAAGTATTAAGAATTCTTATAAGTGTCAAATTCACTTGCTCATGCATGTTTTGTCTTTGATGAATTCACAAACACACTTATTTTGATGCAAGTTTATATATTCATTATGTAGCTCTTTAAGGTAAGGCTTGCACAATCACTAGTGATAGTGACTGTGAAATACATAAGCACAGTGTATTACACAATACATATAGATAGTTAATGTGCACTCCCTATTGATAGTCTTCCTCTCTTCGATTGCAATTGTACTTCTATTTCGATGAGTTTTCTCAACTGTGGCTCTGGCACACCTTTGTTTTCACCATTGTTGCTTTCACATTCCCAACTATCATTTTGCTTGCATTAACTTTAATAAGTGTTATTTTCATGTTATGTTCGATCTTGCATGTGTCACTTTCACTTTCTTTAAGCCTTTTCAAGTGTCATTTTCACTTTTTTCTTACTTTTGCAAGTGTCTTTTTTAGCGTGGAAAGTGTCGCACGTTGTAAAAGTGGAGTTATGGTTCATTTAAAGAGGAAAATTTGGTACCAATGTGTCATATCTATCATGTATACATGTATTAGACTCATTCCCAAATTTTTATGCACTTTCATACCAGTGTCATCACTATCATCCCAAATTAAGTGTCACACTTGGAGGAGAATTTTTCTTTTTCATCACATTAAGGGGATCATGTTGATTATAGGCGTTGAGGGTTTACTGTTGTGACCTTGATTGTGATGAGTGTGTGATCATGTTCAAGTATAACCTTGGTTTCATCTTTGCCTGACTAATCCCACACTTACTCAAATTATGCAAAGTCTCATTCCCAGCCAACCTGGATTCACTTTTCCCCTTTGAACTGTGCATTGTGCAGTTGCAAGCCTTAAGCATGCATCCCTACCTATTGGAACTACACAATGTTCAGTTATTGCCTCTAAGGATCACACATTGTATAATCACAGTGCTCAAGGATTGCCTATTTCTCCCTAAAACTGTGCAATCTTGTCTCCCAGTCAGTCTCCTTCTACACATTATGTAGTTGCAAGTAGCAGTATATTTCCCTTCCTTCCTAAGATGTGAAACTACGTAATCCTTTAGCCCTCTCTCTCTACTGAACTACGCATTACGTAGATATAGTGGGAATGCTTGCCTTAGTATGACCCTAAACTTCATAGTCTTGTCTCCTAGGCCTACAATGTTGTGAATTGCACTATCATAAGCATCAGCACCTCACTCCTGGCTTCTGAAACTGTGCACTACACAATCCCTTAACCTTATTCCTTGTCCAGTATCCAATTTCAACTTAATCAATGATTTCATGAAGCAAGCTAGACTAGGATTTTTTGAGACTGATGTCATCTTGTCATGAGTTATTTTCAGCTGTAGGTAATATATCTTGACATGATAAGATGATGATCGAGAGAAGGAGAAGGAGACAATTCTAGAAGACACTTGTGAAGCAGTAAAGACGAGTTGATCATTGAACAAGAAGATGCAGGGACACTAAATTGCAATAGAAGTTGGAAGATCAAGATCATAGTGAAGATTCCCTATTTTCAGCCCCTTGGAGTGTGTAGATAAAGATCAAAGCAGATATTTCATGAAGATGAAGTACAGAACAAACCTCTCACAAATATTAAAGACAAAGCAACGAGAAGAACAACTTGGCATTTCCATCTCACCATGAAGTCCATGTCATCATTGTAAAGTTGTGACTTATACCAATATCATCACAATTTCATGTGTTTCCACATCATTTATGGATGTAATGATGTAATTATCAAAAGGAAAGGATAAAATGTAATGTGTGGAAGTTTAAGAGTCATATGTGGAACATGAAAAGTCACATAGTCATTTACGGACAAAAGAGTCTTTATGAAAAGTCCAAAAGTCATATGTAAGTCCAAATGTCGCATTAGAAGTCCAAGAGTCATGAGGGTAACTCAAGAGTCATAGGGGATATGAAAGGTCATTCCTCTTGTTATAAAATAAACCTCATAACTCAAGAAAATGGATTTTGGAGGCTTAGCCTTTGGAGAGCTAGCCTTGGCTTCTCTAGCTTAGCATAGGAGAGAAGATCATTCTTTGGAGAAGCAAGAAGTGACTTAATGTTCCACTATTAGAGCTAGTGGCTCACCATTGTAACTATGTACTTGGATATTTCACCTAATAATTAGAAACTCTCTGAGCCAACACATTTTGATGCACGTATCGTGAATATTGTAAGTCTATTCTTTAGATGTTTGCGGTATATTTTTTTTTCATATGTACTAAGGAAATGGAACTAATTTATTGGATTTGATACTTATCTTATTGAATGTGTGTTCAAATTTGCTTTAATTTTTGTTGTATCTATGTGAACTATTTTTCTAGAGAACTAAAAAATATTTCCCTGCTCTCGTGTGCCTCTCTTAGGATAGTACTATTACTTTCCTTTTAGAGACTCACTCTTACTTCCCTCTCGTGAAAGTCTCCTTTTACACATTGAAATTGGTGTTTCACAGTGTCAAACGTTCTTGTTTATTTCAAAGGTTATGTACATACTCTCTTATGTTATTCATTGTAGCTGAGGCAAATCTTAGAGTTGTGGTAGACAGCCTGATACTCCGGATGGGGCTCCTACTCCAAACGTTGTGAGGTCTAATTGGGACTTCACATCCATCAGACCCCCTTAGTTGATGGATTTCTAACATCGTCAACACTTCACATTATCATGTGTCACTTTCAATTTCTTAAGCTTTTGCAAGTGTTATTTTCACTTTTCTTATTGTCACAAGTGTCAATTTTAATTGATCACACTCTTGCATGTGTCACACTTTAGTGCATCACCTGAGGCAGCTCTAACACATTATTTTGCATTAGCTGATATTATATGTCATAAGAATATGTGATATATACATTCCCACATATTAGCGCACTTTCTGGTTGCAGTCGACACTTTTGTTGTAACTTGTATTCTAAGTGTCACAAAGTTACGTATCAACTATTTCACATAGAAATAAGTTTTGCTTTGCTATAATTTTAAGGTATACATGATTTATTTCGGGTATTGAGCATTCCCTTGGCTTATGTTGATGTTATTTGAGTGTGAGATCATTGCCTCGGGACTTGTTTGCATGTTTTGTTCTCTCTTGTCTCGTTGGTCCCACACATAGTAATTTTTACAATATTTCATTGTTTGTGCAACTTGCCAACTTTCCTCCCTCCTGGAACTACACATTTCATAGTCTCAAGTCATCGAAAACCCCCTTTGCCTCCTAGAATTACACACTTGTAGTCATTTCCTTCAAGGATTGTGCATTGTGCAGTCACAGTGCTCAGTCTCTGCCTCCTTTCCTTGAAAATTGCACAATTATTTCTCCCAGTCAATATTCCATTACACGCTACATAGTATTATTCAATAGTCAGGCCTCATTTCCTCCATGACCTGCAAAACTATGCAATCACTTGGCTCAGTCTTCCCCAAACTATGCATTGGGCAATCACGATGAGCAAGCCTACCTCACTATGTCATTATCTCTCTCAACTACGCAGTTATGTCTTCCAATACCTCAACCACTACACATTACACAATCATAGTGATTACACCTTCATCACTACCTCCTAGAAATGTGCACTATTAAATCCCTGAGCCTCCTCCTTAGTCCTACAATCTTTCCTAGGTTGAATCAGTGAATTGCATGAAGAAGTTAGACTAGGAGATTTTTGGACTGATGTCGTTTTGTCATGAGTGAATTTCATCTGTAGGTACTATATCTTGACATGAAAATATTATGCTCAAGGAGGATTCCAAGGATATCATACAAGAACACACTTGTGAAGTTGAAGAGATAAAGAGACTATCAAGAAAGAAGATGAAGGGACACTAGATCACGATGGAAGATTAGAGATCAAAATCACAAGGAAGACTCCATATCATCTAATATCTGGAAGGATGAAGATGAAACACATTTAAGACATATCATGAAGAGACAAGGGAGGTCACTAAGGAGAGGCTACAAGAGAGAAATTGCAGAGAAGCACCAAAGGTGACCATCATGAAGAACATCAAGGAATCTTGGACCAAGACAAAGACATGTCAATTCATGGTAACTTAGAAGGTTGCAACACTCATCTTGACCATTTGGAGGGTGAAGAAAAATAATAAGCAAAGATCCATCATGATAAAGATACAAATATGGAAGGTAGGAGAAAGGCTTGTCCCGGACACATCACAATGAAGTTACATGTCATCAATGTCAAGTCATGGATTGTCCAAGTGTCATCATAAAGTCATATGTGTCAATGTATCCTACCACATCATTTTTCAAATGAAAATATTGTATTTCTAAAATGATAAAATTTAAAATCTATGGAAGGCCAAGGATCCCACATGTAATGTGAAAAGTCACTAGAAAGTTCTAGAATCATTAGAAGTTCAAAGGTCACATAGGAATTTGAAAAGACATTGTCGGAGCTCAAGAGTCATGAGGGAGGTCAACAGTCACATGGGAGATGAAGAGTCACCACATTTGTTATAAATACACCCTCATAGCTCAAGAGAGGGGACTTTGGACTTTGGACTTTTCACCTTGGCTTCTCTAGTTTGGCATAGGAGAGAAGATATTCCTTTGGAGGAGAAATTGGTTACTTAATGTTCCACTATTGGCACTAGTGTGGTAGAATTGTAATTGTATATCTTGGGACTTTGACTTAATATATGAAGCTCTCATAGCCATCGCACTTTCATGCATATGTCGTGAATGATTGTAATACTATTATTTCATTGTTTGCAGCGTATGTTTATGATAACACATACTAATGAAAATTAACTATTTTGTTGGCTTTGGTATGCATCTTATTGAATATGTGTTGTTACTCCTTTAGTCATCATTCTTATCTTGTGAACTAATTTTCACATTAATCAATGATTCTTTCGTGCTCTTTTGTGTCTCTTTTAGTATATTACTATTACTTTTCTTCTAGAGACTCACTCTCTCTTTTCCCTTTCATGAAAGTACCATATATGTTTTGCAAAGTTATGCCTCATAGTGTAAACCTACTTGCTTGTTTCAAAGATCATTTGTAAAATCTCTTATGTTGATAATTGTAGCCAAGGAAAATTCCTAAGGATAATGGAAACTGACCATATTTCTTATTGGGTCTCCTACTCCTAACAGTATGATGTCTAATTGGGATTTCATACCGAGGCGACCCCCTTTGTTAGCGATTTCCAGCACCGTAAAAAAGACTCAACTTTAATTATCAACTTGGGGTTAGTAAAAACTTAAGAGTTATTCGTACTACTTGTATAATAAGCAATATATTCTACTTAGGTTGATCTAATGCAGTTGAAGAGAAGTTAAAATGCACAGAGACCACTATGCTACAAGAAATGCTCAGAAAATTCAATGAATAGTAAATGCATCCAACCTAACATGTAGGATAGGAAATAACTAAAAGGAATCATATTCTGTAATGGAAAATTAAATGGCAGAATAAACCTTAATCTAATTGCAGGAAGGTAAATGACAAGGAGTAATTATACTATGTTTTTTATAAATTAAATTTATGCTAGTGCAATAGGCTAAATGACTAAAATAAACCTATGTTATTTAGAAGAAATAAAAAAATAAAAAATAAAATAAAAACAATTCAGTAATGTTAGAGGGGTTGATTTCTAAATTTTTACATTATTTTGATCAGAACCAGCATTGATTAAATATTCCCATGATATGTCTTCAGGTTGTTCTAAAGATTCTTCTTTTAGACCATCAATTTGCATGGAAACAAGATACTTATTTTGTAGAAAAATTTCAATCAGATTGTCCTCATCCAATTTCCCACTAGCAATAGTGGATTATAATGTACAAATGGGACAAGATCAGGATTGATAAATTTCTTCCTCTTCCTCATCTTCTACCCACATGGGAAAATCATGCTCAATAAGGGGTTGAGCAGGGGGATATAGTACAAGTTGTTTTGTTAGATTCCCATTTTTAATTGTCATGTTTCTAGCCCTACAACTAATATAGGCATGAACAAGAGCTACCAAGGTTCTTCCTAAGCTAAGAGGATATACATTGAACTTGGCTTTTGGTTGGACAATAAGAAAATCAATGCCATACTCCCATTAATTAATGGAAACCATTACATCCTCAATGGTTCCCTCCAGTGCTTCTATAGATCTGTCTACAAGTTACAAAACCTTAGTGGGTTTCCTTAATGATCCTTGGAGATTAGGATTGAGTATGGTCTCCTTATTGACGACATTGATCATAGCCCCTAAGTCAATGATGATGTTGGGGACCACAATGCTGTTAATGTGCATGTATACTATCAAGTTTCCAGGATCCAAATACTTTGGGATGATGACTTTCCCAAACATTAGATCGGTCAGTTTCGTAATGAAATTGATAGTAGGATCATCTTTTCTCCTCCTTCCTGGCCTCTTAAGACATTTTTACTTGATGATTTTTTTATATATGGAAACATCCTTGATGGCCTGTATGAGAGTGATTTTGACACACGGATTTTCCAATTCTCCTAAAAGATCAACTTCTTATGGGGTGTATTTTTAGGAGGATCAACCTTTCATGTTATGGAGGTTTGTTGGCTTTACAAGTGTTAAATTCCTTCTCTTCTTCAAGATTTTCTATCGATGGAGGTGGGTGAGCATTATGAAGTACCTTCCCTGACCTGATATTGATTTCTTGGATTTGTACAACATAGTGTTGATGATGTTGGACCTGCCAACATATCAGGGGATCTCCCCAGTAAGAATTCCCAACTAGACCTCAGACCGTTTGAAGTAAGATTCCCAGCAATGGGTAGTACAGTATCGCCTTCATTGCAATTGCACACAGAGGTAAGTAAGATGTCCTTGTTGGAAGCAAGGGTGTGACCTTGCAGCAATTCAAGGAAGATGCATGGAAAGGATTTAACACACAAAACGGGAGAGGAGAGTGCCCCTTAGAAGCCTATAACTGTATGCATCTTGAAAGGGAACACACGAGTTGAAAGACATCACAATATACAAAGCAGAATAGTCGAAAATCCAAAGTGATGAGTTAAACCAGCAACACAATTCGATAAGATTCATACAAACATATATGGAATAGTCCATACATACATGTGTAAGTTACAACTACAAACATTGTTAGAGTAACTAGAATAGTCAAACTACAATAACTATACATGCATGAAATGTGTTGGCTTTGTTATATTAAAAGAGTGAAAGATCCAATCATACATATAACCATGATAGCCACTAGCCCCAATAGTGGAACATTACAGTCACTACCGCCTGCTCCTCAAAAGAGATGTACTCGCTCTGCACTGTGGAGAAGCCAAGGCTCGTTACAATACACTCTATAATTTCTCTAAGTTATACCTATTATAAGCTTGGCTCCCAAAAGCCTGTACAATGAGTTATGAGGTTCTATATATAGAAAAAGGTGAGGTACTCCTTAACATTCCCCTTTGTGACTCTTGAGCTACACTCATGACTCTTCAACTTACACACGATTGTTTGCATTCAACTATTGACACTTGGTCTTTCACTTTACAACATGTTTACGATACAATCTGCACATGTACCCATGTGAGACAAAAATCGGCTTCAGTAAGCCATACAAGACATCACTGAGACTCAGACAGTTGTGGGAAAACTAACTCGTCGACATCCTCTTGGTGATTGTTGGTGCCAAATTGATGCCAAGCTTGGTAGTATGCTATGGTGTCTGCGTACTCCATGGTGATATCCGCCTGAAAGTGAACTCTTGCTTCCATTACATCTGGATACACTGATTTGGAACCTCTGTCTAACTCATCATGTAGCATGCACATCATGGTCTTTAGTGTAGTCAGATCAGCGACATACTTGTGCATAGTGTCTGCGCTCATCTACAAACCTATGCTAGTGGCTACGTGCATCAACTACTTGAAGTACATGTCTAGCTCCAGTCAGAATTGGATATTGCTTTTGCCTTGGTGAGTGTGCCAATGGATGGGATCGCATGTGTGTGCACAATGGCATCTGTTAGGGCCTAGATTTGCCTCAGGATGAAAAGGCAAGGTTCTAGGTCCACATCAAACCACGCTCAGCCTTGTAGCTAGCCCTAAGAGGATAGGAGAGGGGTCTCTCCGGGTCGATCTTGGCAAAAGACAAGCATTAGGGCTCGCGATGACTGAAATAAAAGCTAATTTTAGGCTAGGTATGAAGTACAAAGGATTTGATTTGAGTTTTTGGGGGTTTTGTGTTGGAAACAGGGAAAGGCAAATTGGGCTCGGGGATGAGGCACAGTTTCTGCAGAGTTCTAATTGGGGCAAGGAAGGAAATCATTTTGATGCTTTAAATTGAGTGAATCAATAGATTGGACTGTTGAGGAGCTAAGGAGAGCAAGAGGGTCTCAAGAATTCGCCTTAAACAGATGAAAACATGAAAATTTAAACAAATTCAAAGGCAGAGCATAGCAGTTATGGATTCTACCTTAATCACTCATTTTTTCAAATTCAGAAGAAGAAGCAGGAAAATGATACACATAACGCTAATAAACTTACAATTACTCAGAGAAGCACACCATCAAAACATAAAGCCACATGGATCCAAAACAGTGCTGCAAAACCCTGGTCTTTCCTTAGCCAAAAATGCAGAGATAGAATGTACAATGATATGCCAAAGCAATCCCAAGTGTCCAACCCTGAAAATGACTTAGAAATTACATAATATAGGCAAGAAAAACCTATTTCCTTACCTCTAGGGGTCGAGCTCATCATTCTAGGAGCTGTTTCAACCAATTCTAAACAAAGCACTAACATCTAGGCAGTCAAAACAACTTGCCTCTATAAGGCAGGAAACTGATTCATTCATTAAATTTTCACTTTTTAGTGAATGAATCCTCTAGAGCAAGTAGATAAGTGCCAAAATTACATCATGTTTATCCAATTACATCAATATAGATCAAAAATAACATCACAAAGAAAAACTAGTCAAACTGGCCGAATTTCTGAGCTAGAAGGTGAAAAATTTGGCAAAAAACCTTTGTGCGCCACGCCAATTTCTCTGTGCGTCGCGACAATTTGAGACTAAGTTTGAGGCACTTCCTGAAGTCCAAATTGAGCCAAAGTGTGCTTGTTGGAAAGCCCTGACAGTCTACTTTCCAACCCAAGTTGAATTTCTAAATTTGGTGCCCATTTTCCCCTCCAAAACCGCAATCTCCCAAGACTGCTTCCTATGTGTGAAATTAGAGGCAGAGAGGTCATTTTTAGGGTGTTTTCGAACTCCTGAGGACTCAAAACTTGCCCAAACTTCTTGGCCATGCACCAGCAGTCATTATTTTTCATGAAAAATCCAAAAATATAATTTTTTTTGCATTTGGAGCCTCCTATCATAAGCGCGCGCCACGTGGCGCGGCGCACAGGGAGCAAAACCCTGTTTTTTGTACAAAAATTTGCAAGAATACCAAAAATGCCCCAAATTTCTTGAAATTTGGGCTGGAGCTCATTCATTAAGTTTTATGCTGGGCTAAAGAGGCTTCGGCCAATATCTGAAGACGATCGAGCTCCCTTTGCCTCTTTTGCTTCTTTATTGCCTTTCTCAATTTTGCCTTTAAATTCCTGATTCGTGCCTTGCAGACCTTGTTTCGTGCCATGTAGTGGAAAGCCATGTGTCTCAGAAATGCATGGTCTTTGTCGGCCTTTTCCAATAGCCTCTCTAAGTGCATGTTAACTCTCTCGATATTGGCCCCCCGATCCTCATTAATCTCTTGCTCCAATGACGTGAGCTCAATTCTTTTCCTTTGTGCAGCCTGGCGATTCTCGCGAATGTTTTGTAGCTCCATGATTGCTTGCTAATCCTCAAGCTGTTTGTTCCTCTGCTCCAAGTACTTCATGGTCCACTTAGCTCTCTCCAAGTCAAGGGATAAGGCTTGGTTCTCTGTTTTCTGCTCCTCGATGATCTCCCTAAGCTTGGCACTTTGTGGGCCCGTATCTGTATCATCATCATGAATGAGAATGAAGTCAGTCTCTCTTTCACCTGAAGGCCCCTCATCCTACATTGGCCTCTTGCCTTTGTCCTGTAACTATGATGCTGATGGAGGAAACGAGGCCCCTTCCACCCCGGGTGGAGATAACACTCGCTTTGCGGCTGCAAACAAATGTCTGGTGCCTCTCTGATATGTGATGAATACCAGCACACTAGCGGTCTCATGGCGCTCATATTGATGAGAAGGTCCACCTTCATGCTTAACCTTTGATAATCCCCGTGAAGCTCTGAAGAAGTCACGAGAGATGAAATCATCCAAAGTGATTCCCTGTACTCCAAGTTGATGAACCACCAAAATCTTAATAAGAGAAAAATGATAGACACTATTAAGTTGCTGCTGAGGAGTTTTATGTTGCATAAAGGTGGTCATCCTCTCTATGTTCCGGCAAATGAAATACGGAATGTTCATCATCCGTAACCTGGTGAAATGCATGAGCAACCCGATGTGATAAGCATATAAACGAGAGAACCGTTCCTCACAACTGAAATATTTCATGATCAACTTCATTAGTGGAGCATATTCATCTTTCAGATATCAGAATGGGAACACTCTCTTGAGCTGCCTCAAGAAACTGGTTTTAATGTATGGCTCATAATGCTGCCGGTCAATCTTCTGTTTCTTGTGCCATGGTTCTCCAATGTTCGGTATGCCGGTTGCTAATGAGACAGATTTTGGTGTAAGCGTGAAGGTGACACCGGCTAAGGTAGCTTGATCTCCATGTAAGTGCAGCACAAAAAGACGAGCCAACTCATGATGAAATTGAACACTAGCCACCTTTTGACAAAACTCATAGCATGACTGATGCTGAAAACAAAACATGGCAAGAGGGCAGGCCTGCAATTCTGTAAGGGTGGTTGGTTCTTCTCTAACATGTCTGCCACCTTTATGAGGCCTCCGGGGTGCCTGTTCTTCCAAGGGTGAGACACTTTGGGTTTCCACTTCATAGTCCGACGAATGCTCAGATGCCATGACTGCTGTTTTTTTTTTCAAACTGCCTTGAAGATGAAGATGCTAATGTATGAAAACTGTTTAACTACTCTTTAGAGTGCAAAGTTTGCCAGCAAAGGGAAAAAACAAATGAAACAGGGGTTGTTAGGAAGGGGAAATAATAGTGAGGAATGGGAATTATTGGGAGAAATTTGATAGGGAAATATGGGAGAGGGTTTGAGGGATTTATGTATGGGAATAGGGTTTAGGGTTTGGGATTGTTGTATAGGGTTTGAGGTGTGAGGTTGGAGGATTTGGGACAGAGCATGTAGGAGAAGGGAATAATGAACTTAGGTGATAGGGAATTAGGGATTGGTGAAGACAAGGGAACAATGGGAAGAAGAAATGATTTTGGTGGCAAAACAGTGAGTTCTGAAACCCTGGGAGCAAGTTTGCTTATGTTTATAGAAGGAGGGTTTGATATATGTGTTCACCCATTCTCATCCATAAACCACCATCACTAATCAGAAAATTTGATGCAACATCAAGAAGAAGGCTCTACCTGGCAAATCCACGCAAGGAATGAGCAACTTGAAGAAATTTCAAGAAAATTCGGGCTCTGGACTGTATGCGCCGCGCCAAGAACCCAGTGCGCCACATGCTCCCAGTGCATCGTGCCCGTTTAATAACATTGGACAATTTCTCCCAGTGCGCCGCGTGCTTCCAGTGCGCCACGCCACCTATTCTGTGCGCCGCACCGACTAGTTGCAAGCAATTTCACCCCAAAACATGCACTTGCTCACCCAATTCACTTTGAAATGCTCCTCTTTGACCTTAGCATGCAGAATGACATTGATCTTCATGGCAAAACCTTTATAAAGACATTGATTTGATTTTTGGTTCTTCAAAACCCATTTTTGTAATGTTTTGAAATTGGCAGTTTTTCACAATTAATACAACTCTCTCTTTTTGTTTCCTCCTTGATGTTTTGGTTGAAATGATAAAATTCTTGGCAATTTTGTGCAGGAATAGCTGACATGGAATTTGGCAAAGGAGACCAGGGCTGTGCCTGAAGATTTGAAAAACCGAAAACTTTGAAAATTATTACAAAAGACAAAATGTTTGACTTTTCTTCAAAACAGAGTTTTGAAGAACAGTCATAATCCATCCATATGATATTGAAAATATTTAAATGACAACTTTGAAAGAACCTCCCTCTAGCCTGCTAACTTTATTGGACATTATGAAGACACATTTTGTGAAACCCTAGACCTAGTGACTGAAAATAACTCTTTCTGTTCAAAAGACATGAAAACTAGATTTTGATGAACAGACCTAAGCCAGCAGTGCAAAGCATGAGGGGAATGAATGACAAAATCCCTTCCGACAAAGTTTATGGCATGCCCCTAGCAGAATGCAACTGAGTGAAATGAGCAGACACCTAAAAATGAAATGCAAAAAGAGTTTTGATCTTTGACGGAGGGATGACCAGACTGACTCTAACATTGGCTCCAATGGGGATGGTAGCTCCTTGGAGGTGCCAAGAACGACAGATATCTGGAAGAGCTAGATAATGCCTTCGTCCATTGGGCTATGGAGTCATTATTTCGACAAACAATACAAGACTCTGACTCAATTTATATGACTAAAACTTGACACAAAATGACTCGATGATGAAACTGAAATGACTGAAAAACTGACTCGGCAAACCGAACTCAAAACTGAAATCTTTCTTCAGAATTATAGCCTTCACTTCGGGCCCCCGACTGAAGAAAAGATCACAGCATACACTTGCAGCAAAACTGAAATAAAATGGTATTTACAATGACAATGTAAATAGCATAAATAACTCAGAAAAGGTACCGCTTGAGCAGCCGAACATTGACCGGCCCTCCTAGACAATCTTCCCCATTCATCTCCTTCAAAAGAAAGGAATTCTAACCCCGATATGCTGCAATCTTAAAAGGACCTTTCCAGAGATTTTCAAACTTACCGTGCTTGCCCTTTTCCTCATTCCTTGCATCCCACTTTAACACCACATCATCCAACTGAAATGTGTCTTCCTTTGCTTTTCTGTCGTAAATCTTTTTAATTATCTCCTGCAACTTGAATGTGTTTTGAAAAACATCTTCTCGTGTCTGCTGCAAGTGGATCATTTGATTTAGTCTTCTCTTCATTGGATCCTCTTCACTACCAGCCTCTTGAAGAAGTTTGACTACCGGAGCTGCAAGAGAGGCAGGGAACACTATATCAAATCCATAAACTAACTGAAAGGGGGACATACCAATGGATTTCTTCTAACTCACACGGTCTGCCCAAAGTGCATGGACCAACTTCCTATGCCAACTCTTCTTGTTGATTTCCAGCATCTTCTTAATGATATTAACCAAAGATTTGTTGGAAGACTCCACCAATCCATTGCCTTGTGGATGATAAGCGGTTGAGTGCCCCAAAGTAATATGATATTTACTACAAAACTCAACCATCCTTTTTGACTTTAAAGCTGTTGCGTTATCAGTGATTAGCTTATTCAGACAACCAAAACGAGACAAAATATTATTCTCAAGGAATGAAATTATTACCGCATCCATAGCTTGCCTAGTGGGAATTGCTTCGATCCACTTCGTCAAATAATTTGTCGCCGTGAGGATCCATCTATGCTGACCTGAAGAAGTGAGATGAATTTCACCAATGAAATCCAACCCCCACTGATGAAAAGGGGCACTCACCTCAATGGGCTTAAGCGGAAAAGGCTGTAATTTCTGCTTTCCCCCAAAAATCTAACAGTTATGACAGCTCTTGAGAGTCTTGAACACATCTGCAAACAATGTCAGCCAATAGTATCCAGCTCTCAGAATCTTATTTGCCGTTGTTTTCCAAAAAAGGTGACCGCCACAATCTCCTTTATGGAAATCCTCCATGATCTGCTTCACTTCTTCTTCCACCAAACGCCACCGGGATCTTTCTAATAAAGTGCAGAATTCAAAATACAAAACTTAGCAGCCTTTAACTTAAGAGTTCTAGCTTTGTTTCTAGCCATACCAGGCAGCACGGAAAAATTATGAAGGACATATATGATATTTGAATACCATGGAGAAAGAACAAACATTTAAGATACCTGAAGTGACGAACTTTCTTCATTTTCATCGGACATAGCAGCGATCAGATTTATGTCTAAGACGTGCAGATTTGATTCAGCCATCAACTTCGCCAATCCCTGACCTTTAACAATCTTTGTGGGTCTTATCTCCACATCATACTCCAGCAACGTTGCTATCCACTTGCCACGTCTTCCTTCATGATCTATCTGGACCAAAACATCTTTGACAGCAGCGTTAAGATCATAAGCTAAAATATGGGAATGCAGAATGTACACACGGAAATATTTCGGTGCTTTTACAAGTGCAAGGGCTTGCTTCTCAATAATGTTGTATTTCAAAGCAGCATCTCTTATAGTCCGGTTGAAGAAAGCAATGGGTCTTTCATGCTCATCTTTTTTCTGCATTAATACGGCTGCCATAATATGCTCCGAAGCAAATGAAAACAATATAAAATCCTGAGTATAATTTGGGCTGATTAGAACCGAAGTTGAAGAAAGAGCCAATTTTACTAAATTGAAATATCTTACAGCCTCTTCCATCCACGTCACTTGGCTATCCTTCTTAAGCATGTTTGTAATCTCCCTTAGATGTTCAGCAAGATTAGGAACAAAGCGGCGTAGAAAATTCATCTTACCATTAAACGATTGAATCTCCTTCTTATTCCGGGGCAGGTCAATTTGCTGAATTGCTTCCACACGTGCTGGGTCAATACAGATGCCATCCTTTGAGATAATGTACCCAAGTAGTTTGCCTTCATCCATGGCAAACAAGCTCTTCTTAGGATTCATCGACACACCATATTTTCTGCACTTTTGGAAGACAATTTTCAAATGATACAAGTGTTCTTCATCTGATTTGGAAAACACGGTTAAGTCATCAAGGTACACAACCAAGAAGACATCCTTCTCATTCACGAAAGCCAAGCCCATTTCCCACTGAAAAGTGGCACCCGCGTTCTTCAAACCGAACGGCATTTTGGCGTAATGAAAGGTTCCCCACGGAGTGGTGAAAGCTATTTTGTCTCAGTCATCTTCATGGACTAAAATTTGGTTATATCTGGAATAACCATCGAGTAGTGACATGCGAGATGCTCTAACTACTCGCTGAAGTATGTGATCCATTTTTGGCAGCGGATAATTATCCTTCAATGAAACTTTGTTGAGATTTCGAAAATCAATGCACAAACGAATCTCACCTGTCTTCTTTCGTATGGGCAACAAATTAGATATCCAATCAGAAAAACAGATGGGAACAATGATTCCTGATTTGTACAACCTATTTATCTCCTTCTCAATTGATGGCAGCAATTTTGGATTAAACCTTCTTAACTTCTGTCTGAAAGGTTTTTGATTAGGCTTAATAGGAATTGTGTGTTGAATTATATTGGTGTCATATGTTTTCAAATCAGAATAGTCCCAAGCAAACACATCAGCAAAAGATGACAACAAACTGATATATTTGGCCTTTACCTTTGGTGGCAATGTTTTGGACAGCTTTACCATCTTCGGATGCTCGGCTGTTCCAATATTCACGTCTTCGACTCCCTTCTCTGTTGGCTGCAATGTTGGTTTGCGGGCTACATCATCATGATCAAAGAGTTCTTCTAAAGGTATCAAGCCTTTAGGAATCACATTATCCTTGAGCTGCAACACTTCCATTTGATTGATCTGCACATCATCTTTTCCGTCATCATGTTGTACATCAATTGAGGTATCTTTGAACTTACCTTTGTTTTGCAGAAAATCATCAATCTCCTCATCATCTTGAAAAACTTGCCAATATCTCTGATTGTCCGGGACAATCGGACGATGTTTCACATGAATTTCAAATTTATTACTTGAATTCATAGGAATCTTCAAATTACTCGCTGCCTTAGCAAGTGCATCAGTAATACTATTTTGAATACGAGGCACACACATCAAAGTGTAATCTGGAAACAACTTCAAAATGTCTAGAATAGCATTCCAGTATGCCCACATCCGAGGATGCTTTGCTTGATATTTGCATTGAACTTGCTTAATCACTAATTTGGAGTCGCCATACACAGCAATCCTCTTAGCATTCAGCTTTCTTAGGATCTTTAGGCCAGCAATCAAAGCCTCATACTCAGCTTCATTGTTTGAGCAATCAAAAGCAAGTTTGTAAGAACATACCCGCACATTACTCGGCACTTTGTTTGGAGTAGAAAAAGGACTACGTACCCAAATTCCAATTCCAGCACCATAATTTCCCACTGCGCCATCAAAATCCATAGTCCACAGGCCCTCTTCCTCTTCTTCTAAGTGTTGAAATTCTATTGCTATAATTTTACCACTTGTTGTCCATTATCCTTTTCCAATCGCTGAACGGTATTGCCCTATTCTTGACTTTCTTTCTTTAAAACTTCTCTGAAATTCTCTGCTATTTCTAGAATATCATCTGCTGCAACTAACTGACTATTAATCTCATTGAAACTATCTGAATACAAAACAAAAGACTCTAAATCTGTATGTACATAATTGATCGGATGATTAATTGGTTTCTCCTTGCTTGTAATCATGTATTTCATTTTCTGTTCGTGATACAATTTTCTCATTTGGCCAAACACTGGAATCGTTGCATAGGAGAAATCAAGCTACATAGTTCCTTTGATCTTTGCTCCCCAAGATCTGGAAAGAAGCATTCCAAACTGAGGAGGTATATCCGCCACCACCACATCCATCAAAACGTTCTTTGCAGGAATCTGATCCAAACTGACTACCAAGTCTTTAATAAGCCCAATACATCTCACCCTGCTAGAATCAAATGAATAGAGATCATGGTATTTCCTGGTAATGTCCAAACCAAACTTCTCCATGATAGCCTTCGTCATAATATTGTGGGAGGCGCCGGAATCGAACATAGCATTATGCAACACAAACTCATGCACTCTCAAACTGATATAAAAAGGAGGCACATCACTGTCTGGAGACTCACCATTCAATGATGGTCCAAAAATCAGTTTAGGTTGATCATCTTCCACACTCACCATATCAGACATTGGATCAAAATTCAAAATTTTGGAAACCTGACCTCTATAACTGTTGTTCCTCATTAGTTCAGTCAAGGGAATAGATACCTTCAATTTAGAAATTTCATTTTCTAAACTAAAAGTGAAGTCTTCTATACCTCTTTGGTTGGAACCTCTTTCTTCTCGGCTTTATCTCTTGATACAATTGGCTGATTGACTCTTTCATTTGTTGGTGGAGATTTGTTAGGCATAGGATCAGCAACTTCTTTTCCTTTATTTGGTGCAACAGGTGGCTCATTCTTAGATGCTGGACCTTCCTTTCTCTTTTGGATTGGATTGATGGGGACATTTATTTTTCTTAATGAATACTAACACTGCTGGGCAGACAAGGCATGCATATAACCTCTTTGATACTCATTCGATTCCTCTTCAAGAGATGTGTCATTCGCCAAGATAAAATCTGCATCCTGTTGTACAGCTGAACTTTCTGCATACTCATCATCTTCAGTGATAAAAGTGGGCATCTCATCAGGAGTAAAGAAGTGATTTTCTTCCCCTATTACATGGTCTTCATCATCAGATTCAGGACCAATAAAATTCTGTTGAAGAGGTGTCTTTACTTGCTGCTGTTGTGATGTCGGTTCTTGTGCTCGCTGCTCATGATGTTTGATCCTGAATTGAGGTTGCTGCGGTCCACGGAAATTAGGATTCCGGATCTGTGGTTCAGGATTATCAAGTGTTAACCTTTCAATCATCTTTTCTACCTTGCGTAGCACCTGATCTGAGGTAGAAGCTTCTTCCTTTATTGATACTTTATTTTCAGCTTTCATTCTAGCTCTCTTGTCATTCAAATTTGCCTCAACACTAACAGCAATTTTCTGCATTTCTTCTAAGGTAGCTGGATCTCTCTCTCTTAATTGATAATCCATGTCCGAATCAAAACCATCCAGGAACTTTAGCAAATCTTACCTTCTAGTTGGCTTTAAATCATCAGGAATTGCATTATAAACCGCATTCAATCTAGTACAATAGTCTTGCATGGACTCACCAGCATTCCGCTTGATCTTGGTATATTCAAAAGTGATCTGAAGAGGATCTTTCTTGACTTCCCAGCGATCCAAGAACTATTTTTGAAGCTCTTCTAATGTGGGAATACTTCTAGCTGTCAAAGCTCTAAACCATTTTCTTACCTCACCTGCGAAAGTCTGCACGAATAATCTCATGGTCACGTTTTCAGCATCAATCTCATGAAGCTCAAAGAAATCTGTCATCTTGTCCACATGTTGCTGTGCCATGGTACTTTGAGGAGTGCCATCAAACAAAGGAATTTTACTCTGATAATCTGTTGGCATGTCACCCAAAACTTGAGGCAGTGCGAGAGGTGCAAACCGAGTAGCCATTGCTCTTGGTGGATTTGATCTAGGGGATGTTGGGGGAGAGGGTGCAGCTGATGTGTGAGGTGTATGAGGAGGTGTATGCGGAGGTGAAGCAATTTTGGATGTAGAAGGAGTAGATGGAGGTGAATTTACAGCAGACTTTTGATCAGCAATATTAGGCTGCGGGGGAAGGGTGGGAATGAAGGGAGGTTCGGTAGGGATTTTCGAAGCGGATGTCGTTACGGAAGATCCGAGGGATGCAGATGTGGCTTCTAGGAAATCAGCGATATTTGAAGCGTGAATTTCACTTTGGAGGTGCTTCAAGATAAAATTCTCAATTGATTTATTATTTCTTTCAACTTCAAGAGCTACAACAAAGTCAGGATTTGGAACTATAGAACCAAGAGCACTTTCGTATTTGGTTTAAAACAATGACAATTCAAGTTTTTCATCAAAATCAAGCTCTTCAAGATACTTAAAAATTGCAGGACATGAACGAGATTTAAACACAGGAGTGACAGAGCTCTCTTGGCAAACAATTCTTGAAATGAAATTAGGATTTTCGTAGAAAGGGGGAGGATTTGGAACTATATTAGCTCTTGTATATCTCTTTGAAGCCAGCGTGTTATTTTAAAGAAATCAAAAGTACATAAACAACTTGTTCAGCCTTTCAAATTCTAAACTTATCATCCAAAAGCTTAGAATTCTCAAAGGTACTGGGGCGATTTACAAGTCAAGTATCACGATTACAAGCTAGACCAGAGATTGACTGAAGCAGCGTTTATCTACTTGCGCTAATGCAAAGCAAAAGCATTTCGAAGGCTACCTGGCATAACTTCAGGCTCCGTCTGTATCTTAGAAAACCAATGACATCAACAAGCAAACCATTTTCTTCCCCAGTATGGTCGCCACTATGTTAGGGCCTAGATTTGCCTCAGGCTGAAAAGACAAGGTTCTAGGTCCACATCAAACCACGATCAGCCTCATAGCTAGCCCTACGAGGACAGAAGAGGGCTCTCTCTGGGTCGATCTCAGCAAAAGACAAGCGTTGGGGCTTGAGATGACTGAAATAAAAGCTAATTTTAGGTTAGGTATGAAGTATAAAGGATTTGATTTGAGTTTTTGGGGCTTTTGTGTTGGAAACAGTGAAAGGAAATTGGGCTCGGGGATGAGGCACAGTTTCTGCAGAGTTCTGATTGGGGCAAGGAAGGCAATCGTTTTGATGCTTTAAAGTGAGTGAATGAATAGATCGTACTGGTGAGGAGCTAAGGAGAGCAAGAGAGTCTCAAGAATTCTCCTTAAACAGATGAAAACATGAAAATTTAAACAAATTCAAAGGCAGAGCATAGTAGTTATGGATTCTACCTTAATCACTCATTTGTTCAAATTTAGAAGAAGAAGCAAGAAAATGATACACATAATGCTAATAAACTTACAATTACTCAAAGAAGCACACCATCAAAACATAAAGCCACATGGATCCCAAAAAGTGCTGCAAAACCTTGGTCTTTCCTTAGCCAAAAATGCAGAGATAGAATGTACAATGATATGCCAAAGCAATCCCAAGTGTCCAACCCTGAAAATGACTTAGAAATTACATAATATAGGCAAGCCAAACCTATTTCCTTGCCTCTATAAGGCAGGAAACTGATTCATTCATTAAATTTTCACTTTTTAGTGAATGAATCCTCTAGAACAAGTAAATAAGTGCCAAAATTACATCATGTTTATCCAATTACATCAAGATAGATCAAAAATAACATCACAAAGCAAAACTAGTCAAACTGGCCGAATTTCTGAGCTAGAAGGTGAAAAATTTGGCAAATAATCTTTGTGCGTCGCGCCAATTTCTCTATGCGTCGCACCACTTTGAGATTAAGTTTGAGGCACTTCCTGAAGTCCAAATTGAGCCCAAGTGTTCTTGTTGGAAAGCCCTACCTGTCTACCTTCCAACCCAAGTGGAATTTCTAAATTGGGTTCCAATTTTCCCCTCCAAAACGTCAATCTCCCAAGACTGCTTCCTATGTGTGAAATTAGGGGCAGAGAGGTCATTTTTAGGGTGTTTTTGACCTCCTGAGGACTCAAAACTTGCCCAAACTTCTTGGCCATGCACCAGAAGTCATGATTTTTCATGAAAAATCCAAAAATATAAAAAAAAATTCATTTGGATCCTCCTAACATAAGCGCGCGCCACGTGGCGCGGCGCATAGGGAGAAAAACCTTGTTTTTTGTACAAAAAATTGCAAAAATACCAAAAATGCCCCAAATTTCTTGAAATTTGGGCTGGAGCTTCTTCATTAAGTGTTATGCTGGGCTAAAGAGGTTTCGGCCAGTATCTGAAGACGATCGAGCTCCTTTTGCCTCTTTTTCTTCTTTATTGCCTTTCTCAATTTTGCCTTTAAATTCCTGATTCGTGCCTTGCAGACCTTGTTTCGTGCCATGTAGTGGAAAGCCATGTGTCTCAGCAATGCATGGTCTTTGTCAGCCTTGTCCAACAGCCTCTCTATGTGCATGTTAAATCTCTCGAGATTGGCCTCCCGATCCTCATTAATCTCTTGCTGCAATGATGTGAGCTCAATTCTTCTCCTTTGTGTAGCCTGGCGATTCTCGCGAATGTTTTGTAGCTCCATGATTGCTTGCTAATCCTCAAGCTATTTGTTCCTCTACTCCAAATACTTCATGGTCCACTTAGCTCTCTCCAAGTCAAGGGATAAGGCTTGGATCTCTGTTTGCTGCTCCCAGATGATCTCCCTAAGCTTGGCACTTTGTGGGCCCGTATCTGTATCATCATCATGAATGAGAATGAAGTCAGACTCTCTTTCACCTGAAGGCCCCTCATCCTGCATTGGCCCCTTGCCTTTGTCCTGTACCTGTGATGCTGATGGAGGAAACGAGGCCCCTTCCACCCCGGGTGGAGATAACACTCGCTTTTCTGCTGCAAACAAATGTTTGGTGCCTCTATGATATGTGATGAATACCGACACACTAGCGGTCTCATGGCGCTCATACTGATGAGAAGGTCCACCTTCATGCTTAACCTCTGATAATCCCCATGAAGCTCTGAAGAAGTCAAGAGAGATGAAATCATCCCAAGTGATGCCCTGTACTCCAAGCTGATGAACCACCAAAATATTAATAAGATCAAAAATGATAGACACTGTTAAGTTGCTGCTGAGGGGTTTTATGCTACATAAAGGTGGTCATCCTCTCTATGTTCCGGAAAATGAAATATGGAATGTTCATCATCCGTACCCTGGTGAAATGCATGAGCAACCCGATGTGATAAGCATATAAACGAGAGAACCATCCCTCACAGCTGAAATATTTCATGATCAACTTCATTAGTGGAGCATATTCATCTTTCAGATATCGGAATGGGAACACTCTCTTGAGCTGCCTCAAGAAACTAGTTTTAATGTATGGCTCATAATGCTACCGATCAATCTTCTGTTTCTTGTGCCATGGTTCTCCAATGTTCGGTATGCCGGTTGCTAATGAGACAGATTCTAGTGTAAGCGTGAAGGTGACACCGGCTAAGGTAGCTTGATCTCCATGTAAGTGCAGCACAAAAAGATGAGCCAACTCATGATGAAATTGAACACTAGCCAACTTTTGACAAAACTCATAGCATGACTGATGCTGAAAACAAAACATGGCAAGAGGGCAGGCCTACAATTCTATAAGGGTGGTCGGTTCTTCTCTAACATGTCTGCCACCTTTATGAGGCCTCCGAGGTGCCTGTTCTTCCAAGGGTGAGTCACTTTGGGTTTCCACTTCATAGTCCGATGAATGCTCAGATGCCATGAATGCTATTTTTCTTCAAACTGCCTTGAAGATGAAGATGCTAATGTATGAAAACTTTTTAGCTGCTCTTTAGAGTGAAAAGTCTGCCAGAAAAGGGAAAAAACAAATGAAACAGGGATTGTTAGGAAGGGGAAATAATAGTGAGGAATGGGAATTATTGGGAGAAATTTGATAGGGAAATATGGGAGATGGTTTGAGGGATTTATGTATGGGAATAGGGTTTAGGGTTTGGGATTGTTGTATAGGGTTTGAGGTGTGAGGTTGGAGGATTTGGGACAGAGCATGTAGGAGAAGGGAATCATGAACTTAGGTGATAGGTAATTAGGGATTGGTGAAGACAAGGGAACAATGGGAAGGAGAAATGATTTTGGTGGCAAAACAATGAGTTCTGAAACCCTGGGAGCAAGTTTGCTTATGTTTATAGATGGAGGGTTTGATATATGTGTTCACCCATTCTCATCCATAAACCACCATCACTAATCACAAAATTTGATGCAACATCAAGAAGAAGGCTCTACCTAGCAAATCCACGCAAGGAATGAGCAACTTGAAGAAATTTCAAGCAAATTTGGGTTGTGGATTGTATGCGCCATGCCAAGAACCCAGTGTGCCGCGTGCTCCCAATGGTCCACGGCCGTTCAGAATAACACTGGACAATTTCTCCCAGTGCACCTCGCGCTTCCAGTGCGCTGCACCACTTGTTCTGTGCATTGCGCCGGCTAGTTGCAAGCAATTTCACCCCAAAAAACGCACTTGCTCACCCAATTCACTTTGAAATTCTTCTCTTTGACCTTAGCATGCAGAATGACATTGATCTTCATGGAAAAACCTTTATAAAGACATTGATTTGATTTTTGGTTCTTCAAAACCCATTTTTGTAATGTTTTGAAATTGGCACTTTTTCACAATTAATACAACTCTGTCTTTTTGTTTCCTCCTTGATTTTTTGGTTGAAATGATGAAATTCTTGGCAATTTTGCGTAGGAATAGCTGACATGGAATTTGGCAAAGGAGACCAGGGTTGCGCCTGAAGATTTGAAAAACCGAAAACTTTGAAAATTATTACAAAAGGACAAAATGTTTGACTTTTCTTCAAAACAAAGTTTTGAAGAACAGTCATAATCCATCCATATGATATTGAAAATCTTTAAATGACAACTTTGAAAGAACCTCCCTCTGACCTGCTGACTTTATTGGACATTATGAAGACACATTTTGTGAAACCCTAGACCTAGTGACTGAAAACAACTCTTGTTGTTCAAAAGACATGAAAACTAGATTTTGATGAACAGACCTGAGCCAGCAGTGCAAAGCATGAGGGGAATGAATGAAAAAAGCCCTTCCGACAGAGTTTATGGCATGCCCCTAGCGGAATGCAACTGAGTGAAATGAGCGATACACCTAAAAATGAAATGCAAAAGAGTTTTGATCTCTGACGGAGGGATGACCAGACTGACTCTAACAACATCCATGCTCCTAAACACTTATGCATGTGAAGCCCGTAAGATGGTGATGAGCTGCGAGAGTTCCTCATAGTTATGGATCTGACTTTGGATGTATGATTTCAACTCAATTGCCTTTGGCTTCATCATCGTTGGCAAGTAAAATGGGGCTCCCTTGTACCTCATTATCCATATCTACATGTGATCCACAGCAGTGTGTATGTCTATCAAGATGCGCACTCACCTAGCACAGCGTTGTTGCCAGCCATTAAGATGGACAACTGACTATTGATGGTGACGAATCTAAAATATAGCTTCTACATGACTATCTCGAGAGATGATACTTCATCAAGTATCGCTTTCCTCCACTCTACTCTAGCAGATATTGTAGCTTGCTCTTCCCTTTGCTTGGTAGATTGCAATTCCTTAGCCATGCGCTCGTTCTCATCTATCAAGAATCTCACACTTGAGATGGTGGCTTCGGCATATGCCTTTGTAGCATTGACCAATGTAGCTGGATGTCTGTGCACATTGGACGCGATCACTCGTTCTCGAAACTGTGCAGGCGATGCACGATCATCCAAAGTGGGCACTCTACGTGACTACACAACCTTGTGTTGTGACAAGTCAAAGGATATCTTGTGCACATATGCTTCTTGATTTCCCTCAAGCATTTCAGTTCTCCTTGATCACTTGGGACTTGCTCTGCTTTCGGATCTGGTGAAGCCAGTGGAGTGACCTATGAATGAGGTCTGTATCCTGATCCTACTCCTGCTGAACCAAATCCGTGTCTATTTTCTCCTAAATTTGTTCAATCTCCTGAGCAAAGTCCTGCTCCTACAATTGCTCACCCTATTTTTTTATCTGCAAGCTATTCCGATTCAATAACTTGCATTTGTGCAGTTTCATCAATGTGTACACACTGCACTTCCTATTGTTCCTATTCCTGTTGTGCTTCCTTCTCCTTTTTGCACAACTCTTTTTCTTCCCTTATTTGTTGCTTCACTTCCTGCAACTTCTTCTCTGCCTCCTCCAGTTTTTGCTTCTCCCTCTATCTTTGTGCAATCCTTCTGTTGTGTTGTCGCTTCTTCGCTTCAATCTCCAAAGTTTCTCTTTCTACAAGTGGATCTTCCTTGAACTTGTAGCTTTGATCTGCCTCTGTGTTGTTGGCAATCTTCCCTTTTCCTTTGTCATGAGCAAGTCTACTTCCCTCTCCTACTCCTGATGTTGTTGCTCTGTCTAGTGATGTTGCCTTGTGCATTGCTAACCATTCTACAACCACTCTGACTGGTTCATTGAGCCTTGAAGAGTTATAGCAGTACCTCCATGTATCTTCCTCAGGCCAATGACATGCCCCATGGATCCAAGGATGATACACTCTCGCACAGTGGTCCTTCACTAAGCAATGCAGGTCATATGGATTGAAACTTTTGGTGCCAAAGGTGAACCTCTTGAATTCCTCCATCTCGGCCTTAGCATGCTTAAGACTCTAGATCTCATACAACCTTATCCACAGTGGAAGAGTAGGCCAAGGTGCCTTCCTCTTCATGTGCAGTCTCGCTGATAACCTTGTCGAGATGTGGTATGAAACCTCTTGCATGACCAACTTGACAATGGAAAACTTCGGTAACACACACAGAGACTACTTCATGATGTACATCCAGATGAAGGTGCCAAGGGGCGAGGCATACCAATCTACTATGCTAACCAATGCCTCCATCACTTCCTCTGACATGCAAGGTGGATCCTGCTCAAAGATCACCCTGTACACTAGGGTGACGAAGTGGTCTGATAGTTGTAGTATAACTCCATGGAAGTTGCAATTAGAGAACAACCTGCAATATATGTGCACGAAGGTTTATAAAGGTGTTCATGCCAAACCCAACCCAGGGAATTATTCACGGACACAAATTGCATCAAGCATGTAAGCAGACATGAAGATATTTGCTTGCTGGCCCTTGGGCGAATGTCGTGCATTTGTTACTTGTCCTTCAGCTAGAGAGCCAACATGTCAAACCAATTGAAAGGCCTTCCTTCATTCGCCAGCTGATCCAACACAATCACCCAACTCTGTGGGAAGGTTTTTGTACTCTCTTGCCCATACAAGCAACATGTGAATATGACCAAGAACTGATAATCCCTTCACAATGTCTTTGTCTTATATACCTAGTTGGGTATCATCCTGAACTTATATGGCTCTCTTACCCAGCTCTTCGATATGTCTCTTGAGTTCACACTGTTGTTGGGATTGGTGAAGAGTGCATGCATTTTGTTCACCGGCTACAGCAAGTGATACATCTCCTTAAATTTCTTTGCCCTGAAGGTAGAAATTTTTGTTCCACTGACACTTATTAGTGCCATTGTCTTTGTATCAATATGCGAGACAATCCAGTGGATCATGTTTGCACATGGAAATGCAGGATACCTGCATGCAGCCTAGTACAAGCCAAACTTATGTATGTTGACATAAATAGTCCTCCAAATTCTTCTCAAAGGTGTCTGAAAATATTTCATTGATGTCCTGCCATGTGATCTTGATCTCCTTGTCTATGAACATATTAGTATCTTCATAGATGGGTAAGCTCATAGACACTTGCTCGACCACATCTCCAGTTCTACTCTCAATGGTGTCCTTTGACTCTGATCTCTTGGAAGCCATTGTACTTGTACTACTGAGAGACTGATGAACACCTGTGATGCCTTTAGATAGAGAAACACTCATGGAAAGAAAACTTCCAGTTGAAAACCAAAAGCAACTCGAGGACTAACATGCAACACACCTGATTGATTGACTGGGAAAATTGCGCAGTTTTCTCTGGGAGAGGCTAGGAGACTGACTGCTGAAATTGCACAAAGCATAGTCCAAGATTCCAGTGAGCTGAATAACTAATGAAGCTATGTAGAGCACAGTCCATCTTGGCCTGTTGAGGACAAGAACTGCACAGTGCGCAGTTTCAGTCAGCATGAATGCTACCCAGGAAATTTCACCGCGCAATCCTGGGGGCCAACTGAGACACTATCTCTCAAAACTGCGCAGAGCATAGCCTAGGAGGCCAATGTGAAGCAAGCTCTATGCAATTCCTGGGATCAAGGCAAGGCCTTCCATCCCAGAAATTCACAGTGAAAGTTGAGCAAGGCAAGGTCTGGGCCAAGGCAGCTCAGGCTTGCTGATGGGTGACTAAAAATTAGTAACGACAAAAAGCATATGCAAAGCTAGTACAGACATGAGTGATGAACATGCATGTGATTACAGTCAATGCAGGATTCAATGAAAATAGAAAACAATGAAGTGTGTGAAGTGAGTTGCCGCAATGGCGACCATTAGTGCAGAAACAGTGTCATGCATGCAACTACAATGAAATGCAATGAAAAACACGAAACAACACTTCTACAAATCGCAATGATGCATTGAAAATATTCTGTCATATATTTAGTTGTCAAAGAGTTTTCATAAAATAAATCAGACTTTGGATCTTGATTTCACATAATAGTTGTAATGAGTTTTGAAAATGGCAAGCTTTTCATCTCCAACAACTCTAATGGGTTGTCATATTCCATAATCCTTTCTTAACTGAGTACTAGTATCTAAACATTGTCAATTACATAATGGATTTTGTGAGCTATGGTGATGGAAGTGCAACCTGCAAACTTTAAATGACTTACACATTGTATAACAACCTCCATTGCAGTGTCGACAGAGGTTGTAGCTTTGTTGTAAACAAAACGTAGGTTGTAGTGTCCACAGAGGCAATAACACTATAACTGTAATATTTTTAATTTTATCAATATATTAATTCCATAACTCTCATGTCAAATAACTTATATATATCATTGTGATTTGATAATTAGTGCAGAGGTTTCACAATACTACAGGTTGTCAAATATATATAAAGCATAATAATTCAAGGCAAACTGTCAATAATATATATATATATATATATATATATATATATATATATATATATATATATATATATATATATATATATATATATATATATATATATACTTCATCAATTATAATTCAACACATCATTTCTCCATATAATAATTCAATTATTATAATGCATTGTCAACCACCATAACCTTTGATACCGTTGAAAACCAATAATACCATAACACACAATAGTAAAGTATTGAAAATAGCATTCTTTAGTGTTTTTGTTACCAGGCAGGACTTGTTCATCTATCCTGCATCTCTGCCTCTGTGTCTTTGTCATGTTTGTCAACATGTATGTAATGCATGTCATTTTCATACCATTCAAAATGGTAAGTTGGGATCCTGTCCATTGTCTCCATATTTCCATATCGTTGAGCACTCATTCTCTATAATGTTCACCTCATTTATTATTCATTTCTTACATCACCTTAGTTCCAATCATCCCACTTTTATGACCGCTATATAGTCTATTTCTCTTTAGAAATACTTAAAAACACCTAAGAAAAAGTCTGAAACTTTTGAGAATTGTCTTTAATTTGCAAGCATTGATCTAGTTATACCTGCCCCTTCCATGATCACTTGCATCAGATTGGCAACGCCATCACCACCTTACATGCTAACGTGAGTTGTAGTATCGTGAAAAGCCTCTAATCCACAATAACTTATTTGTCCTTTGTTCTCCTTAATTATCCCTACCTCATTTTCTACATTGTTTAGGTTGGAGCCTCAGCCTTACACAATATGAGTAGACGCGAAGGAGATGTCTATCAACTGACCATCCTCAACTAACCTTGAAAATTTTGAACTTTAAATGTTCCAATTATGATTTATTCGAGCATCTCCATAATGTACAGTGCTACTATTTGATACATGAAATCAATTGATTCCATGCAAAACGTATTCTTGTTAATATTTTGACTGTTATCATCCTTCAAAAAAACTATTTGCACATTGCTTGCATGGATAAAATATTAAAGCAGTAGTCAATTCATCTTGATCACTTAAATCCATTATTTGCCAACACCTTAAAATCTTTGGAAGTTTATTATGCCAAGAAATTTCCATAACATGTGGTTAATATTCATGTGCCCTTGCATTAATATCCTATACATGCTCTATTTCAAGAGTGAGAATAAGCAGTTGTTGGTTATTTCATCTTGCATAGCTTTTGCTTCCTTTTTTGTCTTCTCCTTAATTGTGACCCCTCTTCATGCACATTATCATATTTCCATTCTGCATAGCATCTCTTCAATACAATATGTAATGTATAATTTCTCTAATTTGTAATAGTCATTTTCTTTAAACATCATTGTCTTCCTCAATAGATTCATCATTGTAATTTTATTTCTTTTGATAGGTATCAACAATTCAAATGATAAAACAACAATACTATTTTCTAGATTTTATAAATTAAAAATGTATTTAACAGTTGTCTTTTTTTCCAAATAGTTTTGGCAAAGATTGCTACCTTACAAGTTGCCACAACTTCACTGCGGGCCCTGAACATCATGTTGTGTCACAAAAAATTTAAATTCACATTTTCACATGTAGAACTACCATTTGGATTGTATAGATTTATTGAAGTGTTCCACACTAAAACAGAAACATCTTATTATTGTTGTGAAGGTTTCCCCTCCTAACCATGGATAAGATCTTTCGTTGCCTCATCAACAATCTAGGGATTGTTAAAAATTAATTAACGGATCAATAAATACACAAAATTTAGCAGAAACATAAATACAGAAATGCAAAGAAAAAGAGAGACACAGATGTATGTGGTTCACCCAATTTGGGCTACATCTATGGAGAAACAGTTAGTCCTTCCTTTTATATTATCCAACAAAATGAAGAGATACAACTTACAACAGATCCATTGTAATTTCCTCTTTACTTCACACAGTCTCCTTTCTCTTTCTTTCTCAGAATAATAATAATCATCCGCAATAAAATTCCCTCATATAAACCGAGGGGTTGCCTTATAGGGAAGAAAAACCTAAATTGAACATAACTTCTACCATCATATCATTCGCCTAATGAACTACCCAAATTGACTGCAAAATTACAATATTTTATAAGGAAATTTTTCATCTATTTTTGGCTTCACAGGCATTGCCCCCGAAACCCCACCTTGGGGGGGCGGGTGGCTCCAAACATGCAATCCCCTCACCCCCTTGCACCCTCGAGGAAGCAATAGTGGGGGGGAAGCCCCCCCACATTAGGGATTGGGATCTAAAAGTGGTTGAAACAATACCTTTGAATCAGGGAGATAATCAAGCTCCACATCCAACAATATCCCACTTGGAGACTCATTATATCAACTCTGTCATTGCTTTATTTGTTGGAAAATGCTTCCACTTTGGACCTGGATGTTTCTCATCTTCATCATCATTATTGAAGGACAATTGAAACTGAATAGTAGCTCAATTTCTTCTTGGTTAGAGCCTCTGTCAACATATCTGCAGGATTCTGGCTAGTGTGTATCATTTCCAACTTCAAATGTCCATCATCCAAAATTGACCTTATGAAATGATATCTGAGTTGTATATGTTTAGTCTTAGAATGAAAGGTTGAATTATTTACGAGATGAATGACACTTTGGCTGTCACTATATAATATTCTCATCTCTTGCTTCTTGCCCAACTCATCCATAAAAGTTTGTAACCAAATCATTTCTTTACTAACCTTTGTAGCAACAGCATATTTTTCTTTTCTTATTGAAAGTGAAACAATGTTTTGCGATTTTGAAACCCAACTGACAGTTGTTCCATCTACAGTAAACATCTACCCTGTGGTTCTCCTCTTGTTATCTCTAGCACCTACCATATATGCATCAACATATCCCTATAGATCATGTTTGAACCTCCAAAACATAATGCTTGATTTTTGGTACCTCTCAAATACCTAAGAATCCACTTCACTACCATCCAATGCTCTTTTCCCGGACTGTTCATATACCTAATTACAACTCCCACTACATGTGTAATATCATGTCTTGTGCATACCATTGCATACATTAAGGTTCCAACATCTAATGTGTATGGAACTTTACACATATAATCCATCTCTTCTTGGGTCTTAGGACACATCTCCTTACTTAGTTTTAAATGGATAGCCAAAGGTGTACTAACTGGTTTTTCATTCTGCATATTAAATCTTTCCAACACCTTTTCTATGCACTCTCTCTGAGACAATGTTAATTTGGAATTTTTCCTGTCTCTACTATTCTCATACCAAGGGTTTTTTTTGCAGCACCCAAATCCTTCATTGCAAATGAATTTTCCAATTTTCCTTTGAGCACATTTATTTCCTGCATGTTAGACCCTGCAACAAGCATGTCATATACATATAATAGAAATATAATATAGTTGCCATCATTTTTCCTTTTAAAATAAAAACATTGGTCACAGTGACATCTAGTATAACCTTGTTCAGACATAAACCTGTCAAATTTTAGATACCACTACCTTGGAGCTTGTTTTAAGCCATACAAGCTCTTCTTTAATTTTCACACTAATTTCTCGTTCCCTTTAACCTCATACCCTTGTGGTTGTTTCATATATAATTCTTTCTCCAAATCCCCATGGAGAAAGGTTGTCTTTACATCAAACTGCTTAAGATACAAATCTTCTGCTACCACTAGACATAAAATAGTTCAGATTGAAGTCATTTTAACAATAGGAGAAAAAAAATCATCAAAGTCTATACCTTTCTTTTATGAAAATACCTTCACAACAAGTCTATCCTTATACCTTTGTTTACCTCCATCTTCTTCCTTCAACCTGTAAACCCATTTATTTTGCAATGTTGTTTTGCTAGCAGGTAACTTGACTAAGTCCCACTCTAGTTCTACATCAAGGAGTCCATCTCTTCTTCCGTGAATTTCTCCCACTTCTTCCTGGTTTCTACCTGTGTTGCTTCTACATATCTTTCCATTTCACTAGAATCAGTCAATAATACATAATATAATGAAGGAGAGTATCGTTTAGGGGGTCTACTAATCCTGTTAGATCTTCTAACACCAACTTCAGGTGTTTGAGGTGCATGTTGTTGTTGTTGTTGTTTTGGCTACTGATCATTCTGATTTTCAGGAACCTTTACTTTTTATGTGATCTCATCAAGCACTGTTTATTCTTTGTTTTCCTTTTCCTATTTATTTCCCTGCATATGATCCTTATACAAGACATTTTCATTGAATATAACATCTCTTCTCCTAATGATTTTTTTCATTTTCATTATCATATAAGAAATAACCAAAATAATCTACACCATATCCAATAAAGGTACATTTCTTTGATTTTACCTCAAGCTTTGTTCCATTTTCTTTATTGATGTGGACAAAAGCTTCACAACTGAAAGTCTTTAAAATTGATTAGTTTACCTTTTTACTTGTCCATGCCTCCTTTGGAATACCACCATCCAAAGAAATTGAAGGCCTTTGTTTATCAGATAAAAAACAGTATCTACAACATCTGCCCAAAATTGTAAGGGCAATCCTGCATGCAATCTCATGCACCTTACATGCTCCATGATTATCATGTTCATACTTTTTGACATACCATTTTCATATGGTGTTCCTGGAATTGTCTTTTCTCTTCGAATTCCATGCTCTGAATAGTAGTTATCAAACTATTTGCTGCAATATTCACCTCCATTTTCTGATCTAGGACACTTCAACTTAATTCCTATCTCATTGTCAACCAAAGTTTTCCATTTTTTGAAAGTATCAAATACACCAGATTTATTTCGAATACAATAAATCCGGGTTTTCCTAGTGTTGGGTTGTGTTATATTCTTTCCACAACTAGCCCACGTAGTTAATTGGGGGGTTAAAAGGGGGCCGGAACCCCCCCTCGTTGCGCCGATTGCGTAGCGGGGGGAGTCACAAGGGGTTTTAGGGGTGCAGGTAACCCCACTCTATTGGGCAGACCCAGCTATGGTTTTGTGCATGATTTTCGCACATGGTTTTTTCGACGTGATGGCTTTTGGTCCATGGTTTTGGACGCGATGGTTTTCGGTCCATGATATTGGATGCTTTGGCATGTATAAATATGTATTGTAACATTGAAAGGAGCATAATGAAAAATCTAGCTGGTAGTCCCGGTTTTGGGATCCAAGGGAAAAATCTTTGTGCATATGTGTTTTATGTGTTATGCTCTCGCATTGTTTATTTTCTGTGTTTTAGAATTTGTATGCAGGTAATTTCTGTACGGGGTTAAAACCTACACCTAGTTTCATCATCAGTAAAAGTAATATAGTAGTCAGAGCCACTGAGAGATGATATCTGAGTAGGTCCCCATACATCTGTATGCAAAATCTCTTATTTTTCATTCTTCTTTTCCTTCCCAACTCTAATAAATTGGACTATATTCTATTTTACATAAACACAATTTTCATAAAAATCCAAATCAACATGCTTTAGACCTGGAAACAAATTTCTTAAGTGAAGAATCAACATCCCCTTCTCACTCATGTGACTGAACCTATCATCTCAGAGTGTTGTATCTGATTCTATGGTGGTTAAATCATTAACATAATTAGAAATACTATTGCATAAATACAATGTACCAGCATTTTCTCCTCTTTCTAGTACCAAGGCTCCTTCAGTGACCTTCCACGTTTTGTCTCTAAAAGTAGTTACACAACCTTCGCCACCTAACTACCTTATTGGAATTAGATTTTTCCTCAGATATGGAACATGTCTTACCTTCTTCAATAGCCATTAGTTTCCATTTTTTTATTTATAAAAACCTTACCCATTCCAACAATTTGACAGGGTTTACCATCACCCAAATTAACTTGTCCAAAATATCTTTGAACATAGTCATGAAAATGTTTCCTATCACGTGTGGCATGGAATGAGGCACATAAATCTACCATCCAAGCATCAATAATATTCTCTAAGGAAAGAATAAATGCATCGTGAAACACATCATCTGTCACATTCACTTCATGATTGTTCTCTTGTTGTCCATCTCCTTATTTTCCCTTCTGAGATTTGTAGTTTTTCTTCAGGTGTCCTTTCTTCCCGCATTTCCAACACATTATCCCTGATCTAAATTTGGATCTACCTTTTCATGACTTACTGCGATTTCCTGGGCTCCTTCCTCTTTCCATTTTTCTTCCCCTATTCTTTGCAGTCAAAGCATTACGTGATGTCTCACCATAACTTTTCTATCTCATTTCCTCGCTAAGGATGGAACCAACAACATCATCAAACTTTAAAGTACTAATCTAGAGACAGAGTTACTAATAGTCATAACTAATCCATTCCAACTTTATGGAAATGAGAACAAAAATAACAAACCCCTAACTTCATCATTAAAATTTACCCCTACTAAATTAAAATTACTGGTAATCGCATTAAATTCATTTAAATGATCAGCAACAGATCCACCTTCTGATATCTTCATATTAAACAAATGCTTCATAAAAAATATGTTATTTGAGGCTGAGGGTTTTTCATATAGTTTCACCAAGGCCCTCATTCTACCTTTCATTGTTGTTTCCTTCAAAATATTGAAGGGTACCAACACTGCCAAACACAACTGTATTGTTCCCAATGATTTTCTACCAATAATATCACATTCTTCGTCTAACATACTCGTCAGCTTCTTTGTCTTTCCACTCAATGGTAGGTACAGATATTTTGGAAACAAATAATCTTCCATCTGCATCTTCCACAGTTGGTAGTTTTGGCCGTTAAATTTCTCGACCCTAAACCTACCATCTTCTACCATTGCTCCCACTCAAACCAGAGACCATTTTCTCTGGCAAGTTTATCATCCAAATAAACCTTCGACTCTGATACCAGTTATTATAAATTAATTAATGGAGAAATGAAATACACAAAATATTGCAAAAACACAAATACAAAAATTCATAGAACAAGAGAGACATAGATGTACGTCGTTCACCCAATTTGGGCTACATCCATTGAGAAATAGCCGGTCATTCATTTTATATTATCCAACAAAATGAAGAGATGCAACCTACAACAGATCTGATGTAATTTCCTCTTTTCTCTCACATATTCTCATTTCTCTTTCTCGCTCAATTCTCATTTCTCTTTCTCGCTCAGAATAATAATAATCATCTGCAATACAATTTCCTCATATAAACCAAGGGGTTGCCTTCTAGGGAAAAAACCCATAAATTAAACTATTGTCATATCATCTGCCTAATGAATGGCCCAGATTAACTGCGAAATCACAATATTTTACAAGGCAAATTTTCATCTATTATTATCTTCGGGGGCATTGCCCTTGAACCCCATCCAAAACATGCAGTCGCCCCCCCCTGGACCCCCCAGGCAGCAATAGTGGGGGGGGAATTCCCCCCACACCCCCCCGTCAGGGATTAGGATCCAAAAGCGACTAAAACAATACCTCTGAATCAAGATGATAATCATGCTCCACATCCAATAGGGATGTATGGGTTGTCTTGCATGGCTAATATATGAATTTAGGGTTGATGCATCTAATGTGTCCAATCAACAAGATACTTGCCAAGGTGTCGATAAGTCTGTTCATTTTAAGTAGATCAAATGTGCATATTTTGAGCATTATCTTGTTAAACTCATATATGCAACAAATGTTTTTTTCACATTTCATGTGTAGGTTTAGTCTCCTTATATTTAATGCTTCTTCCAAGGAAATCTTGGGGTTGTTCTCCCCATAAGATGGCGTTTCTCTAGGATAGATCAGATTCTTCATTGTTTCCTTGATCATCTCCCCCTAAAGCCATGCTGACTTTTTCTTCCTCTTCCACACTTTAGTGAGATGTTTTATATAGTCTACATTTCCTTTTGGCTCATTGCTTGGTTTGCTTATAGTGGCTTCCATCATATGTTTATAGTTCTTTAAAGTATTTTCCAGCTTGCAATATTTGGATTTGTGGCCAATATTATTACATCTATAACACCTTATATGACCAAGAAATGAAGGAAAAGATGTGTGTTTTCTTGAGTCATTTCTACTTTTATTTACATGCATATTGCATTCAATAGTTTTATGTCCAAAACCATTGCATCGATAACAATAACCATAGAAAGAGTTTGTGTACTTGGTTGCTGAGGATCTCCTTTGTTTGCTTGTTGGATAATACCTTCTTGTTTGTTGCATCTTTTGTTGAATAATCTTTATTTTGCTATTCTTAAATTCTACTGCTATATGTGCAGGTTCATTACAATGGAAACATGAGACATATTTCCTCCTGTGAAACCTTGTAGACTTTGCAACCTCATCCCTATGAGCAGACTATGTCGTTGCAATATAGACTTTCCTATTTCATTCTTCTACTTTTGGTCTTTCTTCTTGTTCCCACTTGTTTCATTGTTAATCATGTTGCTTTTACCTTCTTCTACGGGCTTTTTCAGGGTTGCTTCATTATCCTCTATGGCTACCTTTGAGCTACTACTCTTTTCTTTTGAGTCCTTGATGGATACAATCTCCTTTTCTATCCTTCTATACAATGTTTACTTTTCATCTAGCTCACTTCTAGCTGAGGCAGCCTCAACCTCTAATCTATCACAGTGTACCTCTTTCTCATTCAACTAACTATTCATCATCTCTTCTATTCTCCTTTCCTTTTCAATTCATGTCTTTAGATAACAATTTCTACTTGTACTCATGTTCTCTCTCATCACATATCTACATAAGTTTCTTTAGGTCTTCGTATTCATTCTTCAGTCTATGTATTTCAACTAATGCTAATTCAAGCCTAGTTTGATGTTCATTTGTCTTTTCTTCATGAAAATAAGGTACATTCACATCAACAAAATAGGTTTTACTTGAATGGATGGTTTCTCTTTTATAGGACTTTTTCTTCCTTCTCTTTTTCTTCTCATTTTCAATAGTGCTACTACTAGTGTCTCCTTCATGCATGAGTTGCAACCTTTCCCAAATTTCTTTTGTAGATGTAAGATCTATGACTATCTCAAGATCCTTGTTGTGCAAGTTGTTATACATTACACATTTTTCTTGAGCATTCCATTTTTTCTTGCGTAGCGGGGGAGTGTTTGCAGTATCTTCACACACTAGCTTCCTTACATAGGGTCCTGTTGTGGTGAATTCACAACAACCCCATTTTTCATTTATTATTTTCATAATAACAATGGGACCCCCTAAATAAATTCTAGTTATATCACCTTTTGCCACCTTCATTTGGTTAAGTGTGCGACGTTTTTGTGAGATTTTTGTTTTCTTCGGATTTCCATTATGATTTCTTCATTACATTCGATTTTTTTCTAGCTTTCCATCAGTTCTCATTTCATCTCATTTGGACTCACAGTTTACAAATAGTTTTCATCTGAAGTTCAGTTAAAAATATACCAAACATGTATTATTTTAATCTTTGTAAATTAATTACTTTCAAAATGTAAATATGAATTTTTATTAACTTTTAATTAATTTTTATTTTACTAAAGATTTTACATAACCACCGAGATTATAAAACAATTAAAATTATATTTTTCGAATCTTAGAATTCTATTTCAAATTCCAATTTTCCAAAAACTTCCAAAATCTCAAAACGCGTTAACAAAAATGGTTCTATTTTTTCTTGTGGTAAAAAATTGTTCTATTTTTTCTTGTGGTAAAAAATTATTAATAAAAGTGGTCATAGTTTCATTAGAAAGGAAAGACCCACTCAACGTAGGGCTCATCTCACTCCTCACCTCAGTTACTTCATTTCTCATAACATTTATTAAATATCCTTATTCTTCCGAGCTCTGAAATCTCTCCACATCTCCTCGGAACCATCCCATTTCATGACTCCCTTTTTAAAAACCCTCTGAAACCTCCATATTCCCGAACTCCTTATACCTCCATCTTCCCTCACCTCACCTCACCTGAAAATTTATGTTTTTAGTAACTCCCGAAATCCTCCTCCCAAGATGACTCCCCTCTTCTCCACTCCATACTTAATAAAGCCTCCTCTTATCTTATTAATAAACTCCTTGGGACTCCTCACGAGTCCCAAAAAAGCCACTTCATGATTGTTAATATTTATTAAAATGAATTTTTAATTATATTAGTTAATTATTTATATAATTTAATTAATTATATTTTAATTAACTTATGATTTTGTTTTAATCTATAAATATATATTTAATTTAATTTTAATTAATTTGTATATAATTAATTTATTAATTGGAACTAATTAATAATTATTTAGTTTTAATTGTATAGTTAATTAGGACTAGAATTTTTAATTAAAACTGTTTAATTTTGGTCTAGACCTGCATTTTTTTTTATAATTTTGGAAGTTTTGACACTTCACTTTTGGAAAGACATATCTCAAGATTTACTTAGCCAAATGAAGCTCACAATACCTTGTTGGAAAGCTAAGACCGAGGAGAATAATATGGGAATGATAAGTCTAGCAGATTTAATCATTTAATAATCCAAAAATTTAGCAGAATACAAAGTGGAGAATTTGCAACAACAATTAGTTTTTCCTAATTTGATTTCAGCAAATATCATTGGCTTGGGAAAACGGTTACAACTAATTCATTCCCCAGCAATACTCAAAGGCTAATAAGATCGATTTGAAGCAATCGTAGCATGGAATTTCTTTGGATTTTGTTTATTTTAATTTAGCAATTTCATGAGAGTTTGTTTTTCCTGAATTCTAATATGCAATTTAATTTATTTTTATTTTGGGTTTTGATTGGTTTGTAGCAAGAGATCAGTTGGAGAAGTTCATATCTGAGGAATTTTGAAGCAATGGAAGAATACCAGCAAAGAGAATAATGGAGAATTTTCATCTGTAATTGAGGATCTCTCAAACCACTCCCAACAATTCTCCATTGTTGGAGATTCTTGTAATTATTAAGTATTAGTTTTGAGAAGGATGAAGGGGTTCCTCTTCTCTGGAACTAGAGGCTCTGAAAGTACTATTCTATAAGGGTTTGTAGCTGTAGTTGAAGGGAAAACTTCATATCTTAGGTGTTAAGGGAAATTCTACGGTTTTTCTTGTTGTGCATTTTCACTTCTGTAATGTACTATGAGTTGAATTATGGACAGATAGAGCATTTTGAGTTCTAAAAGAGAAGATTGTTTTGCACTACTGTAATAAATTTCTTCAAGGAGCTGAAATTGTTCATGGATTGCAAAATTGTAATGAGGTTCTGGTATGATTTTAATACATTTTCATTGCAATGCACTATTGTCTGAAATGTGAATTAATCGCTTTGTTATCAAAATTTCTACCATTGATTTTAATTTTTGTTCTAAATAGTGTATTACATTCTCATTGAACACCATTGTCATATCAATTTGTTTTATGATATTGAATTTATTTTAGAGCTATCTCTGAGGGACATAATAGAATTATTATTAATATGAATTCATTGAAATAGGAATGAACTGAACAGTAACTATTTATTGTTTAAATACATTCCCATTCTATTTTCTCTTTCATTAATTGAATGAACTACTTATTTTAATGAAAACATATAATGAATTCAATCATTACATAAATAGTACTCTTCCCATGGTTAGTTAGTTCATTTGCTCTCAAATTGAGAGAAGGCCATCCTTTTCCAATTTGAGATAGGATTAGTTTTTGCCTTCATTTTTAGAGTTGATCTGCATCTAAATTTAATTTTGCAATCCAGAAATCCCCTCACACAGGGGAAGACCTTAGTTGCGGTTTGGATGAGACATAAAGCCAACTTAAGGGTTTTCTTGCTTGCATGTGCACAACAAGAGGGAAGATCTGATTCTCTCTTTCTATTGGTAAATAATAGATAAACTATAAGCGAGCATAGAGAGAGAGAGAGGGTAACTGGACCCAATTGAACTAGTCAGAACCACTACATCAAATGGATAAGAGCTTAGTTGGGGCTCTAAGAGGGTGGTCTCTCTCACATGTTGATGAGATCATTTTTGCCATCAACGAGTCCATAAGCTATAAGTTTAGATTTTACCTTATCTCTCCATTCATGAAATTTTGTTGTACTTAGCATGGAAACCTATTGATAGTCCATGACTTAACCAGGTCTACCTTCAAGCTATTAGCCTTACACAGAAGGAAATTTCTTTGATACCAATTGATAGAAACTTGATTAAACTGAGGGGGGGGGGGGTGAATCACTTTAGTATATTCATGGACATTAAAATTATTTTCTTTTAGCTAATTAACTGAAACATTAAATGAGTAGCTTAACAAATAATGAGCAATTAATTTAATATGTGAACAACAAGTAATAAGTAAACCAAAGTATCACATAAGCACATAAGAACAACGCATATGGACACCATATATAAGTGGAAACCCATAAAGGGAGAAAACCATGACTTTTTTATTGTTGTGATGCAAAGGAAAGCTCCTACTTCCTTATTACATCTGATTTCCTATAGGCTCCAACCTAAAGGAGGCTACTACCTCAATTTTTATGCAATCTACAACATGCAAGGAAGCTCCAACTCCCATAAGTTTTTTGTAGGTTACAACCCATAGGAGGCTCTTATCTCAATAGGCTAAAACTTGTTATTTATCAAGCTACAACTTGAAAGGAGACCACTATCCCCTCATACAAAATGAAAACAATGTGTTGGTTACCTAGTCTGTAAATCTACATAACTTCATCTATGTCTCTACTTCTTCTTCTCAAATATGCTTCACATTTTCTCTACATGTTCTAGGTAATAAACAATTCAAATCAACTCTTACATTCTCAAAAACTCTAACCATATAGCCTCGCAACCTCACACATTTTTATAAGTAAGCTTTAATGGTTGTTGGTATTCCAAACATGAATGTGAAGTGAAATTATTGTCTCTTTGCTTTCCACTCATTCGTTTCACACCTTTTGAGATTTTGAATATTAAAATAAATAAATTCTTCACCAAATATTATTTTTAGCTACCTGTAATGATTAGATCAAGAACATAGTAGTCATAGTCTTTGCAACAGATCCAAAAATGATCCCAGATAAGCCTCTAAGTATTAAAGACTTCATATAAGAGGTAAAAGGTGCCAAATGGCACAAATCCTTTGTAAATCAAAGGAAAATGAAAGTTGTAGGTTGCTCTCAGAAATAGTCTCATTGCAAAGATCCCTTCATTTTGAATCCAACGCAACTTAAATGGGCGAAAACAGACTTCAGATGGAGAAGTTATCACAAAAGGAATTCCCCCTTTGTTCTTTGGGAAAGAATAAAAGATCCCTTGAAAATAGGTCCAAAAAAAAACCCTCTAAGTCCCCAAAATCTCCTAAAAGGTAAAAACCATCGCAAAAGGAGAAGTTGTGGAAAATTCGGATTACACTATCGGAACCCAAAAACATGAAGAAAACCCTGAAATCGAGCTTATCGGAGGCTTGAACAGTGTTTGCACAAGAGCCGTTGGATCTGGCCAATCAACAGTCCAGATCCGATCGACATATCGCATCGGCGGTGATAAGCGGAGGCAATTAGAGGCATAACATACGACGAGACCGGGCCGATGCGATCACCGATATTGGCGGATCGCAATCGACAAACACAATGGAGCGGGGGCCTTATATATATATATATATATATATATACGCACGATGCTATGGCCGGACCCGATAGAGTTATAAGCGGCATTCCATATATTTTGAAATCCACCAAATGAACAATTTCTATGTATTTTGCATATTTCGTTTAATAAATGAAATATGAAGGGAAGTGCCTGATGCGATGAAACCGGACCCGAAAGGGTTCCGAAATGCAAATGAATATTATTTCAAGTCCGCATTAAGTGCCAATTTGGCGATATTTTCCATGTTTTAAAACATTTTTGAATTACAAAGGGAAACCTTGGAACCGGGCCAGAGCGACTTGCAATAGCGATTATGGGCGGACCCAATAAGAGTTTAGGGTAGAATCCATAGGGATTGAAGTCCGATGAACAATGTTCTCTACGGATTTTCCCATGTTTTACAACGTTCTCTGTGGAAATAGAGAACGACTATTTCTGAAGGATTTCCAGCGCCGATGCACTCTTCCATTACAGAATAGGTGGCATTCATCCCTGAGGGCGTTTAGCAATGATTGCTAATGCTCAAAGAAGGGATTTGAGCAGACTGTGGCTAGAAGACAGAGAGCCCGAAAGGGAAAACAAACAGAGAACGCCAATTTGGCTTAAAAGCCATGAATGTCAAAGATAGAGGGCGACTAAGTTGTTGATGGTTGTTGAGGTTGATTATTGAGGGTTTGCTGCTGAAGGGGAAGCCAAAGCAGGAAGCTAAGGCAAAAGAGGTAGCGCAGAAGCAAAAGAGCAGCCAAGGGAGTCACTTGGAAGCCAAGTGAAAAGCCAAGAGGGTTGTAACTTGATAAAGGGAATAAAGAAGCCAGAGCGAAGAGCCAGAGAGCCAGAGCTAGAGCCAAAGATCTGGAGTCTGAGCCAAGAGCTAGAACCAAGAGCCAAAGAGCCAGTGTCTAAGCCAAGAGCCAGAACCAAGAGCCAAGAGCCAGAGCCAAGAGCCAAAGATCCAAGAGCCAAAGCTTCAAGAGCCAAGGGATAACATGGGGTCTGAACCCACTGTTTATGTGTAAAACAGCAAGAAATGAGCCAAGATCTTATAAAAAGGACCTATACCATAATCCCAGAGAGCCTAGTTGAATTAACTAGAGCTCACGGAGATGTAGCCCAAGAGTTGTGGGTGAACTCCTAATTAAATTGTTGTTTCTGTGTGATTGTTCATTGCTGATTTATTTTATGTTACATGTATTCATACATCAGTTTCAGCACATCAACTTACAGCACAGACAATATATTTTAAAGCATATAATCAGTTTAAAACAAATACCAGCATAAACCGATAATTTCAAGCATTTCTTAATTCTGCATTGGTTAATCATAAAGACTTGGGAAAATTTAAAGCTTTGGAAGTGGGAAAGGTTCATGTAACTTAGACAAGAAGCCTAAGAGCCCCATTTTTAGATCAATTAGCAATACATAAGCAACTATAATACATCACAACATCATAAGTATAACAACATTCTTCATGCCTTTTCCTTTGCTTTGCATCATGTCTTTACCTTGCATCACAAAAATATTTGTAGCATCATGTCATCAATAACTGACAAGCATACATAACCAACAAGAAACTTCAAAAAAATCATGCTATCAATGACTTCCTTTTCCATCCTACTTTGCTGCTCCTTTGCCATAACAATATATGCAGTATCATTAATATGCAAACAACTCAACATGCAATGACAACATATGAGAAGTAATCTCTAACAAGTTGTTCTCCTTCACCTCCAAAGCATAACAATACATGCATCAACACAAGCATGGCATCACCAATACTTGTTCAAATATGCATACATTAATTCTGTTCCTCCTTTACCCTTTAAACATTACATATGAATCATAACTTGTTCTCCTTCACCTCCAAAGCATAACAATACATGCATCAACACAAGCATGGCATCACCAATACTTGTTCAAATATGCATACATTAATTTTGTTCCTCCTTTACCCTTTAAACATTACATATGAATCATAACTTGTTATTCACACCTCCTCACATACTTCTAACATAAAAATCATCAAACATAAAGCAACATGACTTGCCATCAAACATAACAATGATTAACAATATAGAAAATAACAACAACAAGCATATGCAAGAAATGACAAGCTCCTTCACATCATAGCTTCAAACTTGTTGCTCACAAGCATCACACCCACTCATTAAATGTTCCCAAGCAATAAAACATAACAATACAACCATATTTTTATTTTGTTGTTGCTGCTCCTTTCCTATTAATGAAAACAATGCCAGCATCGAGGTCCGCAAAAGCCATTCCATGAAAGTGCAGAAGAATAGTGGGGATATTATTTCTCATTTTAGCTCTGCATTTTTCTCCGTGATAGGAAATACTTCAAGTTGTATTTTTGTAGCCATATTTTTAGTAGGTGATGGAGGTTCTTATACTCCTATAGCATCCTCAAAAATATTTGGTTGCTCACCAAGAAGGCCTTTGGATCCTCTATAGATAGAGGGGAGGCCCACAATTTCCAAAAAGTGAAAGATGACTATTTATAGGAGTGGGGTTTTTAGGTAGAAATTTTCATAAGTTATCCCTAGCTCTATGAGGCATGAAATAGATGATATTTTTGTATTTTGTTTTATAAATAGAAATGTTGATGAAAAATTTTGTGTTTTTTTTAGGAAATGAAATGAAAATTAATCAACTTAGAGAATAAATAGTACCTACTTTGACACCCCCTAGACAACGACGCTAACAAGTTATGGCCCTTAGTATTACAACAAGAATGGCGTAACCCCTGAGGAACTCAACTTTAAATATCAGGCAGAGGTTCATACAAATTTAAGATGTATTAGTACTATATGTACAATATCCATTATATTCTACTTAGTTTGATCTGATGCAACTGAAGAGAAGTTAAAATGCATAGAAACCACTATACTACAAGAAATTCTTAGAAAATTCAATGAATAGTAAATAGATATTTCTTCACTTGTAGTAAAGTAAAAACTAAAAGGAATCTTATTCTATTGTAGAAAATTAAATGACAAAAGGAAAACCCTAATCTAATTGCAGGAAGGTAAATGACAAGTAGAAATTCTACTTTGTTTTACAGAAAGTAAATCTATGCTATTGTAGGAAGGAAAATGGTTGAAATAAACCTATGTTATTTGCAAGAAATCAAAGCAAACAATTCAAGAATGATGGAGGAAAACCAATCCTACTCTATGGTTCATGGTAAATAAATTTTGTAGATGAAAGAATACAAGCAAACAAGAAACCCTATTTGCATAAATAAATCTACAAATACTTGGGTAAAGTTCATATTGGATGTTGGATGTTGGTATATTGGATGTTGGATGTTGGTATATTGGATGTTGCATGTTGGTAAACTTCATATTGGATGTTGGTAAAGTTCATATTGGATATTGGTATATTGGATGTTGTAAAATGTTGAGGAATGTGTTAGTGTCTGTCAGTCCTGGTAGTCACCAATGATGAAATGTACTCTTTCAATATTTTTGTTAGGGTCCTAGGTCACTTTTTTATGGTTTCAATAGGTTTTTAAATAAAAATTTGGTCATTGGTTAGTGTGTCTAGGTATGTTACTACTCCCTTCATTTTATGGTCAATTGTAATCTTGGTCATGCCATCATTCATTCTGATGAGTCATCAATAAAGTTTCTTAATCATCACCTCAGTCATCATCTCAAGGTCACTCATACTGCAATGTATAAGGGTCCAAATCATCAATTTCATTCTCCATTAGATGTCATCTTTATGGTCAAGTCATAAAAATGGTCAAAAACAATCATGACATCATCTAGGTCATCATTGTGGGAGTAGTAAGTATGGAAAGTACTCTATAATGATCTCTAAAGAGTATTTTTATCTTAATTAATATGTAATATTGCATGATGAAGTTGAAGTTTGCAGTACAAAATCAAGTTCATATCATTATGTAACAGACGAGGTGGGCCCACATAACCACCCAAGAGAAAATCAACTTCCTTGCCTATAAAACATGAAAAGACAAAAACATTCATTCATTCCATATTTTCAAGACTTCACTCCATCATCACTAAAATTCATCCTCACCTTCTCAAAGACATTTTTTTTGCCCAAGAGTGCCAAATTATTGTTGTGTTGTGCTTTTCATTGCTGAATTGCACTTTTCTTCCAAGTGTTCTGCTTTTCCTCCAAGGTGCCAAATCTTCATTTTCAATGGATTTATTCAACAACGAGAGGTGTTAGCTCCTGAAATACAAGTAATTGAGGCTCTCATTCCCCTCCTCCACCTTTCGTTTGCTTCAGTTTTCCTTTGAAAGCTCATAATTCACCGTCTCCTAGGGTTTGCTGCATTTTTTGTTGTCTGAGTGTATTTTATCCATTTTCTCTAATAAAACCCTAAGTTAAGGCTCAAAGAACCTTCCTTCACCTTCATTTACCTTCCTTAACACCTAATTTCACTCATTTCCCTCATCTCCTTCAATTCATTGCAAACCCTAGCCTAAGCTACACTTTCCTAGGTTAGGGTTGTGGTTTCCACTTTTGCACCCTTTCCCCTCACCCATCCCCTAAAATTTCACTTCCCTACACTCCCTAAAATCTATCCCTACACCCCTAAATTTTCCCAATAATTTAGAAGCTCCTAAACCACTCCATCTTCCTCCATTCCTAAAACTACCCCAAAAACCCATGTTTTCCTAGCACAAAACTCTAATTCCTATTCTTAGAGAGCTAAGGTTTGCAATGGATCCAAAAACCTCAAAAACTGATAAGAAGAAGCATAAGGGATGCCAAATCATCGAATATGAAACCACTACATTGCAGGAAATCATGGTTTCACCCTTCCTTAAGAAATCATTCGAAGATGTAGGTTGCCTTGTTTTCAGCCAAAAGATTGAAGAACTCAGTTTTAGTGATAAATTAACAAGCATCTTTGCCACCAGTCTAAGGAGGGATAAGGAAACTATTGCATGGGTCACTTTTACCATTTCAGAAGATTCCATTTCCATAGCCACTGGGCTCCCAAATCATGGAGAGGTTTGGTTCAAAAGGACAGACCTAGATATTGAAAATTATAAAATGTTTTTGAAGCCTCCTTATAAAGCTTCTCCAAAGCATATTTTTCCTTTTAGACACTTGCTTGATAAGTATGCCCCTCTCATGAAGATGATCATGAAATATTTCACATGTGAGGGTAGGTTTTCAAGGATATATCAGTACCATGTTATATTACTGATGCATTTCACAAGTGTTAAACTTCTTAACCTACCTCTACAGAAGCTTGGTCAAAATGGCAGAAAAGGTACATAGTAAAGAGCAATATCATTAAGCAAGTTTGTTCCATCATGGCTTGGTGAAAATCATTTTCTTCCATCAACTTACACAGATCAACTTGTCTTGGGAGGAATTCATGCATTCAGCGTCCCTTTTGCTTACTCTAACTCAATCTAGCAGTCAGTCTACACCTTTGGCATCACCAAGACCACAGGAAGTGGGTTCTACAAGCAAACCTGTAACATGAATATCTAGGCTAAGGTGACTAAAAAATACACCAGAGGAAAGAGTCTTGTGTTTTCTCCAAGCAATGTTGAAATGGAGAAGCCTACTTTAGTTGAGAAAGAGACATCAACATATCACAATGAGGCACCTTTGCAAGAGGAAGAACAGGTAGATTTTGACACCTATATGGCAGATCTAGCAATGTATGGGGAGGAAAAGCCACATGAGAAAATCATTAAGGAGAAAGAGGAATAAATAAGAGGGCTAAAGGATGACTTTGAAAAGGCCAACTATATCATTGCATTCCTACAATAGGAAAACAGGCAGCTAAAGGTAAAAAATATCTTTCTCAACAAACCGAAAAATGATGTGGTGACAGAGCATGCAAAGGAAAGCCAATGGTAGATGTGGAATAGGTTGAAGGCAAGAAGGTTTACATCAAGAATAGAGGACCAAAGACCATAGGTTTACAAAGACAAGAAGGGCAGGGGAATGAGTCATCTCCTCCATTAGGTCAGCAAGACCTTGTTAAAGCATTTCAAACAGATCTTGAATAAAACAAGGAGTATTGGCTTGAGAAGGTCAACGAATATTTGGATATGCTCCTCAAAAGGGAAAATGGAGTTTTTCCATAAAAGGAAGTTTTCCCTCCAATTTGAATTCATTTGCTAAGTGAGTTGTGGTGAATTTGGAGAAAAGGAAAAGGCCCTACATCTTGTGGAGATCGTAGCGGACAAACTGACCGTTGGAATTAGGATCTGCAATGTTCAGGAAGGTGGCCTTACTCATCTCTTCAGTTTCAGTGGTTTATTTTCTTATTTTGGTGCCTCACAGCTCCCTGGGAGACCCCTGGTCATGTTCACAGCTGGATCACACTTTTTGGGCCCATAATTGTGCTCTGGCTCGTAGGAAAGAGAGGAAAACCTGCGAGCTCGCAGGTTCTAGGCAGAAAAATACGATCTGGAGCTGAGAAGGAGAGTAGTCTGATGGCCTGGTGGCAGATGTAGGTTGAATAGTCAAGGCCAGTGTTTTCTTCTCTAAACTGACAATACATGTGGTGTTTGGTAGGTATGGCAGATTTTAAAATCAACTCGTGCAACCGAAATTCAGACACCCTTCAATCCAAGATTCATGGGGATCATGTGGTTCAAGGGACGCTAGCTCACTGTGGGGTTCTCAAGTTGTTAGAGAACCCATTGATGAGGGTAGGTGAGCCCTTGTATCGAGGATCATGAGCTATTGGGACCCTGACCAAGATTTCTTTATAGTGCATGGGGTAGAGGATCGAGTTCACGTTACAGGATATTTATTCTTTGGCTAGACTCTCCCCCTTGAGGGTGGTGGGGGATATACATCTGGTGTTGCCTCATGGGAGGAACATTTAAGGGTTTGTGGATCATCATTTTCCACGGGGTGTCTGTGTGAAGGGCATGACCATTCCAATCAATGATCTATATAGGCTAGAGACACGGGTTGTTGTCGCAGCAGTGCTATGGATTTTGGGCAGCCAGGCATTCCACCACATTACTGGTGGGAAGATGATGCTTGTGGAGAGTGTATTGATAGGGACCTACTATGTGTGGGCCCAAATGATGTTGTTGTTGGTGAAATGACAATTGAGTCTATGAAAGAGATAGGTGAACCATGACTTTGCATTTGGTACAGTGTTATGTGCTTTCTTATTTGAGAAGATACCCACCATCTGCCCTCCTGTACAGATCTTGGATGGAGGCCCACAAGAGCCCAGGATGTGCCACTGGGGGCATCTACTGCAGAGAAGGGGAAGAGGGGGGGTCGGGCATGTGTTCCGACCTGAATTTGTCACACACTAGGATCATATGCCCCTTTACATAGGTGATTATCCTTATAGCGGGATGAACTACAAAGGTGATCCTAACCTACCACTTCCACCCTAACGAGCACGGGGACCAGACGGTAAGTGTTAAGTTGCTATTTTTATGGTGCATTTCATATTTTTATCACATGTATATGGTACTGAATGTAAAATATGTGGTATGTATATATAGCACTGTAAAACCGATAGGATATGCAGGCTGAGCCTCAGCGCCTGGGGCTGCAGATCAGGGAACATCATCGTCACGGCAGGGTCCATACGACAGTGCTCTACTTGTTAATATACATCGAAGATGTGATGTACTCTTGAACAGAGTTTCTGAGCGCAAGTGGCATGAGTTAGAGGATCAATACACAGATGAGTGTACAAGCCTTACCTCGAAGTGGTGAGGGATCATGCGGCGCATGGCGATGGCTGGTCAGGTGGTACATGATTTACGGGTAGGTGTAGCAGAGCCTTTGAAGTGGGATCTTCCAGACAGTTACTAGGGATGGGGACATGTGGGTCCCCTTTGTTTTGATTTTTTGTAACATGCTATGGGCATGTCATATGTATTTAGAGATATGGGCTCCAAACACTTATATGTTTTATGTGATACATAATGTGATTATGCATCTTTTATATGATGATGATGGTTCACCATGTGTTGAGTTTACGGTTGTCTTATGTGGTATACATGTGATAAATGAAAATCCATAATGTTATTCACAATGGTATCTACAAAGTTATTTTGGGCTCTAGGAACATGACTGAAATTAATGGTTTCAAATTCACATACCAATAGCTTAACTCGTAGATATTTTCTAAATAGGACTTGGTTATGCGCATGATACACACCATTCAATTGCATGACAAGCAACAAGGAATCTAAACGAACATGAAGATGAAGGATGCGATGAGCAAAGGTATGGACTAACAAACCTATCACTGCATCATATTCGGCCTAGTTATTGGTGGAAGATCTAATGCACACACCATTAGAATGGATTGATGTATGCAAGGGGGTGAAAATGGCCCATGCTGTCGAGGCTAGATACCTGGAGAAGCGACTCCCACAGTTGGAATAACCGATATACAGTTTGGATGATGGATCTATCTAGAGGGTGCAGAAGATAACAAATGAGATGATGCAACCTACCTAAATGCATGGCAAAAATAAATATAAGCAAATCAATGGCATATTCTATGGGTAAAATTTCTTGAGGTAGAGTGCATTGTGAGGACTAGGAAGGGGTTGGCCTTCAAAATCCTCCAGAAGATATGCCCCCTTTCCTAAGTCTTTACGAATGATGTAAGCTCCTAGCCATAATGATTTGAATTTCCCATGTCCCACAGTATCATGGGCTTGGTCATACACCAAAACAAGATCACCTTCATGGAAGGCACAAGGGTTGACTTTTCGATCATACTAGGCTTTGGTGCGCTTTTTGGCAACTTCAATGGTTTGAAAAGCAACACGATAGTCTTGAGAGGCGCACTCAAGCATGATAAGTCTTTGTTCTAATGGTTGCGTGTCAGGGAAAAGTTCGACCGCTAGGTGAAGAGAAGGGATCTCACACTCGATCGGTAAGACTACCTCCTCACCAAAAACAAGGTGGAAAGGAGTAAACGTGGTGGCAGTTTTAAAAAAAGTTCTATAGGCCCACAAAGTTGGGAAGAGCATAAGATGCCAGTTGGTCTTGTGCTTATTCATTTTCCATTGAAGCATCATTTTGAGAATCTTGTTGACTGCTTCAACTTGTCCATTGCCTTTTGGGTAATAAGATGATGAATATTGGTGCGGGAATCCCAACAACGAACATAGCTCATGCCATACCTCGTCTTCAAAATGTCGGCCATGGTTGGAGACCAATTACTTCGGAACCCTGAATCAAGCAATAACATGGTTAAAAATGAAAAGGGTCACGGTGGTCGACACTCCATAAAAGCAATGGCCCATTTACATAAAGGACCAATGGCGATGAAAGGATGGAGGGGAGCCAGTGGGGCTCTTGCCTTAGGGAAAAAATGCTGGTAGTTGGGGCAGCGTTTGTCTGCCTCAATGCAATCGCTGAAGAAAGAAGGCTAAAAGTAACCAGCGCGCATGATTTTATGGGCAATGGCCATACCGGAGAGGTAACCACCACAAGCGCCACTGTGACAGGCATTAAGAACTTCCTCTACTTCAGGATGGGTGAGACAATGAAAAAGGATAGAATCCACACTAAGACAATAAAGCTCATCACTGATGAGAAGATAGCGAGGGGCCCAGTATTGAATTTGTCATCGATCATCACGAGTGAGATGCGGGGAGAATTTCGTGGTTCACAAATATGGAAGGAAGTACGCAAGATGGTGCATATCATCCCAAGGGTAGTCAGGGGTAGTCATGGCTTCCATTATGTCCTCATTAGAATGGAAGATGGGCGGACGGGAGGAATATTGACTACATGATGCGGAAGAACTACTTGGTGCATCATCCTAAGAAAGAAGGTTCACATATGCATCATATGAAATGGTAGATGACAAGCTAGTAGATGAAAAATATACTGATGTTGAGACCTAGGTTTTTGATGAAGGAGGTTCGATAAAAGCATGGGCAGAAACCTCAGAAAGGTTTGCATGCGAAGAACGCAAGGATGATGACAAGTAAATAATATGGATCGTGGAGTCCGTCATCTCGACATCGGGGGGAGGGATCACGATGGTGGGACCAGGGTCCCCCTGTTCTAGTGTACTGGTGGTACCAGAATCCATAAGTAGAGGGGTAGATAATCCACCGTGAGTGGCCTCGAAGTCACAAAGAACTTGGAGGCAATAACAAAATTTGTCGAGACAAGGGCAATAATGGGAATAATGACCATAATGGTCACACAAGGCACAAATATGCTTTGTGCGCAATGTTTTAAGGCTCTTGGCTTAATCTGGTAAGGTAACTTGGACCTCAGGGTTATTAGAATCAAGAAATGTTTCATGAACCACAGGTTTAAGACGAGGAAGTTCAGGATAGTTATCGGTGGCATGCCCAACAACATCACACAAACTACATGCAAATGTCAACTTTGGAGGCTTAGGCACTCAAGGTGCTTGGGGAGCCTTGTCCTTAGGTTCCTTCTTCTTGGCTTTGCCCCCTTGTCCAGATGTTTTCGCAACAGGAGTGGGTTCCTGTTGAGGTTGCAGTGGAACTGGACTAGCGGCAAGGTTTGTAGGAACCGTTGAACTGGGGTCAAAGCATGATATGGTATGAACTGACTAGGCGGATTGCTTGTTGGGGGATCAATGTACTAGACTAGGAGACTCAATGAAGCCATGACAAGGACAAAAAATATTCCGGGAGGGCAAAACAAAAAAGGTATCTATCCTAGAGGTAGTGTCCTAGTAGAATAGCTCCTAGATGGTTAAGACCTAGAGGAGTTTTCCTGGTGGGAACAAAAGGGAGGCACCCAGAAAAGGAGGAGGTCCTGTAGGGGTGGATCTGGATGGCTCGGCTGAGATGGTAATAGCAGGGTGTTGAGAAGTTGGTTGTTGACCATAGGTACCAGACGACTTTTGAGCAGCCCGTGACGCTTGTAACTTGCAAACACTCAATGAGTTGGGCTCAAAGATGGGAGGGGGGGGACTAGGGAAAGCACCCAACAAGGTGGAATCTTTGTAGAATCCAGGTGAAACATTGGTAACAGGGGTGGTAGACTACTTGCCAAACATCGATGAGATAATGGACTCAGGGGAGGTTAAGGATGATGGCTCGTAATTGGCCAACTAATCAATAGTGGAGAACTTCCCGTCATGGGGGAAGCACATCTTGCGAAAATCCACAGACGTGACTGCTGACATGCTGTATGTGTAACTATGACCCAAGAGAATGTTGTAATCTAGAGGGTCATCAATAACATCAATGTCCACATTGACAGTCTTTTCTATAAGAGTCACTGGACAATTGTGATACATGTTGAGAGCCTTGGAGGGGTGACCGCCTTAAGCACGCAAAGTGATGGTGGATGGGGCCAGTTGGGGTAAATTGAGTAGCTTTGAAATAGCAGCAGACATCACGCAGGTGGATGCACCTTCGTCGATAATGCATCGGGAGATGATGGCATTACGAACTCAATATGGTATCTTGAAAGCAACAAATGGAGGTAAGGGAGCATGTTCTGATGCATCAACAGGAAAGACAATCAAATGATCGTATGAAGGATCTACTACTTCCAAAGCAATTGGTAGAGCTTTCTTTTGATATGGGCACTACTGGAGAACCTCCAGCATCAACATGGAAGAAGGTGATTGCTCCAAGTCCTCTACTATATTGTATGTGTGGGCAACCCATTTAGAAGTTGCGTTACAATGTAATGGCCATTTGGGGATCTTGGGAATTGACTCAAATTTAGGCAGAGGGATCTGTAACGAACCATTTGGTGTCATAAGAGGTTCAATAGATTCTTTTGTTTTGGTCTCAGTTGCGGAGGAAATCGATGGGTTATCGTATTGACGCGACTGTGTTTGCAAGATGACATCGGAGGTATTGACCTCGCCAATATTCATCATGAGGATCTGGTAATCACCAGGACCAAAAGTTTGGGGAGGATGGGTTGCTTGATCTTACCAAGGTTGAGCAGTAGCAAATCCTTGCTGAGGGAAAGGATTTGTAAGCACAGTCGGTTGAGATGGTGTAGGATTCTGAGGTGGTTGTTGCATGGGCGTTTGACCTCTAGAAGTTGCTTGGGCTTCCCACATTTGGCACATTTGGGTAAGAGAGGACACTCATGAGTATAATGGACATGTACACCACAACATGCACAAGGCTTGTTTGTACGAATGTCCTTGTTCTGCTTGGGTCAGTTGCCCTTTTACTGGTTGTTAGTGTTAGGCTGGTTCCCATGGGGTTGATTACACTTCCCCTTATTATTTTTCTTCGAATTTTGGGGATTGGTCGCACTCTATTGTGCATACACTTGGCCCTAAGGGGGCAGTCACTGTTGCAGCTGAGGATACATGGGAAGCAGAGACGCTAATGCCTGAGGGGCTGGAGTGCTCGATAGTGCATAGGTGTAAGATGGTGAAGGCGCAACGGTCTGGTAGACAGGTTGAGCACTAGCTGGCCCTGACATTTGATGATGTGGTTGGGTGAACACATAAGATGTTCTTTGTCCTAAATAAACGTTGTTCATAGGAAGGGGATAAGCATTGGAGGAACTGGTACCCCCGTGCGGATGGCCATAACCCTGCTGAGTCTATGGAGAAGGATGTGAAATAGATCCAATGATACCATCGACGACGTCAGATTCCCTTGGTGCATTGGCACCACCAAGAAGAGGGAGGTCTGGTATAATGGTATAGACATAACCGGATTGAGCATAAATCAAGTAATATCTCAGAGCGGTCTGGAGAGCTTCTTCCTCTGTCTGAGGAAAGTGAGATGCGACATATTTGGCGATGGGTGCTAAAACAGTCCTAAGAAACTAATCAAGGTAGACACGGTCTTCAAAGGAAGGAGCATTTCGTATGCTCCTTCTTCTACTCCATTCCTGGAAATGGTCGGAAATACGTGTGGAAGAGGACTGATGAAATGTGGTCAAGAGCTTCGTATTGATGTCGTATCGAAGAGGTAACTGAAAATATGAAACAAACACTTTATCAAGCGTCGCAAAAGTGGAATGAGAAGCAGAGGGTTGATCAATGTACCATTTCATAGCATCTCCAGTGAGCGTGCATTGGAACAATGAAAGATGAATGGATTCATCGGTGAAGGAATTAGACGAACACCACATATGAAAGGAGTGGACGTGATTAGTGGTGTCCTCTCTAGAATTCCCCACAAACTTGGGGATATCTAAGGGAATCTTAGTTAACATAGCTAACCAAACAACATCGTGGTGTATGGAGTCATTTATCAACTGGTTGATATCCGAAAAGCTTAACCCAGCCATAAAAGGAAGCATAGGAGCTGTCAGAACAATTCCTGTAATGGTTCCACTAGATGTGACTACCGGGATAGAACCAAAGCCACCAACAGGTTGGTATCCTAGACCTACAGTGGGTCCTGACATGATGACAGTGTGTGGTGAAGGAGGCTCGGAATCAGATGAGGAATCAAATGAACCAGAAGAAAAGTCAGTATGGGGACTTAGAGGATGACTAACACGAACCTTGCAGGGAGGAGTAAGACGTCCAAGAGGAAACTAAGGATGAATACCTAAAATTCCCTGCGACAAACACCTTAGTGGAGCAATAGTTACAAGACAAAAGTGACATAGAAATGGTGAAGGGAGATAAACAAAACGTCTTTGTCTCTGTTTTGGGAGATAAATTAATTAAGTCTTGGCTTGGTGGTGTAAACCAAGCGCCCTTCACTTAAGGTGTGCTTGTGTGTGAAAGTGTGTTTATCAATTAAGCCCAAGTTGTGTTTGAAAAAAATAAAAAGATTGTTGAAATTAACTGAAATTAAAAACATCACATGAAGAACAAATTAACTATCTAAAACCCCACCTAAACTAGGTTATCAAACATTGTGTTGGTTGGTGGTGAAATCAATTGAAAACACACAAAAAAGACCAAGAGATCTAAGCGTCGATGTGACTCGGATCAAATGACACTATGATGTTGGAAAGTGGTGCAGCAACATCAAAAAAAAGTGAGGAAAATCGCTGCAAAAGATAGGGAGATGGGTGTAAAACATAGGGAAAACACACAAAAAAGGCCAAGAGTTCTAAGTGTCAATGTGACTGGGATCAAATGACACTATGTTGCTGGAAAGTGGTGCAGCAACATCAAAAAACAGTGAGGAAAATCACTCCAAAAGATAGGGAGATGGGTGTCAAACCTAGGGCAAACAATGGCACCTTATGGCAAATGACCAAATAAGGTTCAAGAGGGAACTTTGGATGGAAACAACCTATCTATGAAGATCTAAAAAAGGAAGGTACAGATCGAGAAAATATGGCTAAAAGCTCTGTAAAAACTTAGACTTCTTACTCATCTAAACTCCTCCTATAAAGGTGGAAGCATACTAGATGCCCTAAGGGGATAAATTCCACTTTGATGAGCAAAAAAGAGTAGATCAAGGCCTAAGAAGGCTAAGATAGTGGTCAACCAACCCGGCAGACTGCTCTCGACAAAACCCATAAAAAAATCAAAAAAAAATTCCATATACCCTAAAATTGCAGGTACGGACTTGATCAAGGGGACATCACACTTTTTGGGCTAAAATGTGCGCTCTTGACCTCCAGACCACAGGTTTGGGGTAGAAAAGTGTGATTTATGTTCCTTATTTTTCGGGCGGCAAGTCTTGAAAAAATTTCCCGTCTATATCACGGCTAGTTCTTGTGACCTGCAGAAATAACTAGAAAACTTGCAGAAGTTAGAAATTTGATTGATTTAGGGTTATAATGCTAGTAAACAACATTAAGAGATTGAAGAAAGAAAAACCCTAAACTAAAAATTGAAGGTCACCCAGGTTTTTGAATCAAAATTAAAAACACAGTGGACTCATCATTTGTTGGAGTGTTTTCTTCTCGAAGGTGTACAAAAAGAAACCACTTTAGACTGTGGATGAAAAATAGACTCAACAGTAAAAATGATTGTTAAACAGTATAGATCTACAACAAATGATAGAAAAAAAACCTGCCAAAGCCCTGATCTATGCAACAAAAATAGTTAAACAGTAAAATGGAATAAGAAAATGAGCGCATGTAACTCAAATAATCCAATGGAAACCAGATATATAAAGAATATATTTTATTAAATGACACCTGTGAAGGGAACCAATAATGTTACCAGTCCCGTCTATGGGATGGGTTCTTGGCTATCCTCAATGTCTTTAGCTTTTTGTAGAGTCTCTCTCCTCTATAATGTGTAAAACCCAACAAACAAAATGTTTGAGCTCAATGAGAACTAGAAATAAAAAGGCAAATGGTGAGCGACAATGATAATAATCAGAGCTACAAAAGTGAGTGCAACAATGAAAATGATCAAAAGTGAAGAATGAATGTAAAACCTTCTATTTATAACAAAATATTAGGTTATTCTTGAATAATGGGAAATAATAAAATATTATTAACCAAATTCTAGAATTAACCATCTGGAATATTTTATTATATTTGGTTGGAGCTAAAAAGTATTTAAATTGGTTAAATACTTTTATTCGGAAATAATAAATAAATAAATGATTTATTTATCGTCTCAAGAAATATGGTTAAGAAATAATAAACAAATAATTATTTATTTAAGTATTCCTAGGGGATTTAGTCAAACTTGACAAGGAACAATAACTAATTAGTTATTAATTAATTATTCCTAGAGAAAAATAAGATAAATAATGATTTAGCTATTTATTTCTCATGATTGGGTCAAATATGACAAGGAATATTACTTAAACAATGGTTTAATAAATTATTCCTGAAAGATAATTAAATAAATAATGATTTATTTAATTATTCTTCTTGGGTTTAAGAAGAAATAACTTAACAAATGTGGTTTGTTAAGTAATTTCTTACAGTAAATGCAAAATTTTTTCTATGGTAAAATTGGCCCTACATGGTGTACTTCGATCCATCTAGTAAATTATGACTAGATGACCAATTTTTTGGTGATAAAAGATTTCCCCCCAACGTACGAGTGTTTGGAACAAAACGTATGACCGAAGTATGTTGTAAGGACACAATCACTAGACACCAAAGGAGAGTCAGAGAGAGAGAGAGAGAGACCAATGGCGTTGAATCAAAAGAGGATAGTGATAGAGGGGACGATACCAACTAACTGATGTAAGTCTCCTTTTATGTTGTGGTACCTGATCTCAGTGAGGTGGGGAAGGCATACCTATACCCGCCGAGATAACTCGGTACACAAATAATGATGCGCCTAGAAAAATGAAACTTAGCAATAAAGTACATGTTGAATGGTACATGACATGCTTGCATAAATGAGCTAGAAAATAATACAATGTGTCCCATATGCATAATGCACCTCGAAAAACATGAGTCAGGAATGAATATAATAACATCTTAATACATGAGATATAATGTCCCTTCCCTCAAAAAATGGGTGTGAGGGAGGGTATAACAATGAAAGAAGCCCTGGTGAACAGGAAAAGGGCTATGCAAAACTGAATGGATCATCTTAAGGAGACATGCATGCTATGAGCACTGCAAGTGGCAGGAATCCAACCCATCAAATCTGTGGAACTGCATCTTAGGCTATAACATAATATTAAGTCATATGGGCATGTGGGGGGCTACCTGAAGGACCACCACCTCATGAGGTCTAAAACATCTCACACACACCCAGGAATCACTAGCACAATCTGTTGCATCATTGGTGTAGGTTTTAACCCCATACAGAAATTTCCTGCATACGATTTCTAAAACACATAAAATAAACAATGCGAGAGCATAACACATAAAACACATATACACAAAGATTTTCCCCTGGATCCCAAAACCGGGACTACTAGCTTGATTTTTCATTATGTTCCTTTCAATGTTACAATACATATTTATACATGCCGAAGCATCCAATACCATGGTCCAAAAACCATCGCGTCCAAAACCATGGATCGAAAACCATCACGTCCAAAAAACATGTGCGAAAATCATGCACAAAACCATAGGTGGGTCTGCCCAACCTAACATAGGTTCCAAAACCAAAAATTTTCGGGGGCTGCCTCGGACCCCATAAAGTGGAGTTACAGGTACCCCTCAAACCCCCTGTGACCGCCCCCCTCTAACCCCCGGTTAACTACATGGGCTAGTCATGGAAAGAATATAACACAACCTAACAACTGGACCATCAAGTGTACAAATCATGAGCATGAAACAATCAAGTCAAAGGGTAATGATGACTCCCTTTGCTTGATTTGAGGCACCGAACAAGAGTGGAAGATGAAACCAAGAGACACCACCCTCTTGATGAGCCCCAATTTTTGGTATAATTTGGGCTCATTTGGCCTACTTGTTTTGCTCAAACCATTCACTTTTTACTGCTTATGCATGCATTTCTTAGTTTATTCGTGTTGTTTGTAGGAAGAAGGGTAGACACTTTATCTACGTGACTAATGCATTATGATTTCAGGTTTTTGCATTAAAAGGGAGAAAAGACCACGTGAAAAGGAGACAAGGAGACAATGAGGTGGCACTGCTGGTTTTTAGGAGAGGATGTCCACAGTCTTGGGACCCTCCTCGTGATTCCCACCATAGCTCCGAGCTCCAATCCATCTCCCCACCGAGCTTAGAAGCAGCCAGCTGTTCTACAGGAACAACAGTTATAACTGTTCTACAGGAACAACAATTATGACTGTCCTACAGGATCAGCAGTTTAAACTTCAGTTGGACAGCTGAGCCCCTAAAATCAAGGACACCTGTTGGATGATCGTTTTGCATAAGTATGGAGGCCGTAGCCTTTGATAGGTTGTTGAAACTTTCGCATTACTGTTGTAATTTTTGAGCACAGCTCGGTCTTTGTTCCTTTTTGTAAGCCAATTTGGCATGACATCAGATTATGAATAAAGAAGGCAGATTTTGATCTAGTTCTGAGTTTTCTCAAGGAGCTATAGCTCTCAGGTTAGGGCCTAACCTGAGAGCAATATATCTCCTCAGTGTTGTAATGTGTTTGCATTTCGTTCCAGCACTTTGAGTTTGGTTATTTTTACATGCAATTCGAATTCACAGTTTGGTAATTTAGTCGTTTTCATGAGCATAGATAGGACTAGTTTATGGTTGAATTGCTTTCGGTTGTTCAGTAGATTAGCAGGTTGATAATACATTGGAGCTCCAACAAAAAAAAGGTTGAGAAAGTCTCCACTACCATCTCCGTTTGGAGATTGGAGTGCAGCCTATACCAGCCACAAAAATACGCAGTTCTTCACTTTATACATGCTGCAACATAGTCTCGGTTATTATAGATCTTTCCATGCACTTCACTCTTGCTCCATACACCTTCATCACCGCTTCATGCACATTCTTCTACACGCTTTATATTGTTGTTCATTGAGTTCAGGTAGCTTAGGTTAATGAATTTTTATCTTAACAGTCATAAGCCATTTGTTTCATTTACACTGCTTTTCGTCATTCTATAACCTCCTTCTTCATCTTGATCACGCATACAACCACATTCTTGACCTCTGTTACGCTCTGTTATCTCCCAAACTCCTCCACTCCTCACGTAACTTCGTTCTTTAGACATTTCGTTGTTATCACCTTTCATCCATCAACCCACTTCACACACTCGTTCTCCATCCTACTTCTCCACTCCTGAGCCATCACCAGCCCTATTCCTACCTTACACACCTTCCCCTACCATTCCATCACTCCTCCATCACTTCAAACACCCATGGTAGGTCATCAGGTAGCAATTTGTAGACATCCTGTAGAAACCCCTGCGTTTCCTGTAGAATCCCCTGCAGACATCCTGTAGGAGGCCACTCACTCGGTTGCTGAGCCTCTGAACGTGAGGAACCTCTGTGGATGGATGCTAAGGATCTCTGGGAACCTCTCCTAGCCTCCCCAACCTTTCCCAAGCTTTCCTTCCTTCTACATCACATCTGCACAACCAAACCCTAATAAGCACAAAATCACAATCACTCCATCCACTTAAAGAAAAAATACAAAAACATGTCTTTTAAGCTGCAAGTAGATTAGATTCATGCATCTTCACTTATTAGAGGTAATGGCATCATTGGTAGAAGTTTCCTTCACATTCTTTGCATCATAGAGGTTAGACTAGTTAAATTAGGGTTTCCTAGGGTTTCCATGTTTTGATTTGCTTTCAGTTCATTCTTGCCAAGTAGATTAGTCTTCTTTGAGCTAGCTTTCATCCATCATTGATAAAGCTTCTTCTGTGAGCCTATAGAAGTTGGCTTGAGCCCTAGCGGACTTGTGCCAGCTGACCAAGTGACAGCTGCGACAAGAGCTAGTACTTGTGCATACAGCACCGTCGCTTCCAAGTTTGTACGAACTACCGGGTTGATAAAATTAAGAGACAGGAAGCCCCAGGAGTTGTAGCATTATTGCTACAATACTGGAGCTCACCATCTTTTTGGCGCCGTTGCCGGGGAAGCGTCAGAGTATTAGTAATTGTTGCTTTTCTTCTACTTTCTTACTCTTGCCTTCTGCTAGTAGTTTACTTCATTTCCATTCTGCAAAAGTAGCATAGACATTTCCTGCTTTCATAGATTAGCATTTCCTGCTTTCATAGATTAGCCTTTCCTGCTTTCATAGACTAGCATTTCCTTTCCGCAATTTCATTTGAGCAAAGTAGATTAGTTCTTTCCTGCTTTCAGTTAATTTTGCATCTTTCATAGTTAGTTGTAGATCAATCTGTCTCAGTTTTGCAGGTACCAAAAGAAAAGCAAAGCAAAAGCAAGAAAAAAGAAAAAGAAAGTCTTTTCCATTTCATGCCTCGTAGGAACCGAGATAGATCAGGCAAATTCCTACCAAACACCCCCACCACATCACTGAGTCACCCTTCTCTCTTCTTTGGTGACAGTGACCTAGAGGAACCTATAGGTGAACAACCTGAGATATCCAAAGACCCTATAGTAGAAGAAGAGTTAGAAACCAATCCATCTGAAGCTATGGCTGACAATAGAAGAGAAGATGAGAGAATAGAAGGTGCCTTCCCCATCCGAGAGACCAATGGAGAGATGAAAATGAAAAACATTAGCCCCTCCGCCTTACCTCACTTCCATGGGTTGACCACTGAAGATCCAGATACCTTCCTGTTTGAGTTTGCTGTCCTTTGTAGAACCTATGACTATACTGAAGATGAGCAAAAGTTGAAACTTTTCCCTTCCACTCTCAAGGATGCAGCACTACGCTGGTTCATGGGTTTACCTGGGAATAGTATCACTACTTGGGCTCAAATGCAACAAGCTTTCAACACCAAGTACCGGGATTACTGTAGGTCCAAGGAAACAAAGGGGGAAATCTTTCGGATGTCCATGGGAAATGATGAGTCCTTAGAGGATTATGAGGAGAGGTTCCAACTAAGCTATAAGCGGGCCAGGTGCACACTTGACCCTGAATCCCTCAAGTTGGTCCTACTCCGAGGAGTCCCTGAGGACCTCTTAGATACCCTTCACATGTTAGCTGGGGGGGACATTTACCAACTGCCTTATGAGGACATCAAGACGGTGTTTAGAAACCACTCCAGGGCAGCTCGGAAACGAGGTAGAGGAAACCACCTCTCAACTAGTGTCCCTTTCTCCAAACATGAGCTTGCAAACCAATTAGAAGATCTTAAGAGTGAGGTGAGACAAACCATTGCCATGCAGCTTGATACATTCAGGATTCAGCAAAAGAAAGAAGAGGCTGAGAGAGCCTTGGCTGTCTTCTGTCCTAGGTGCACAAGGAGGCACCCTAAGAACGAATGTCCATTGCATTCGGTTGAAGTGTGTTTCGTTTGTGAGGAGGACCATCCCACAAATAAATGTCCAACCTTACCTGGGTTTAAAGCCATGTACCAAGGGACCGAAGCTCCCATAGAGCCTCTCTATTACCTCAACCAAAGGAGGCCACAAGGATCTAGACCTTATCAGCAGGGGATGCAAGGGGCACCTCAAGCTTATTACAACCCCAACCAGTCAACTCCTATGCCTTCCTGGGGTCCCCCTGCTCATCCTTCATGGTCCATGCCTCCTCCATGGTCTTATCCACCTCAGTACCCCACTCAACCTACTTCTCATCTATACCACTCACATACCCAGCCACAGCCTCAATGGAATGCACCTCAGTCGGGGTGGAGGCCCCAATACAACACTCCTCCTGCCATTTTGCCTCCACCACCAGTGCAACCTCAACCATTACCTCCTGCTCCTCCAAGGCAACCTCAAATGCCTGCTCAACCGAACCCGAACCCCAACAATAGACAGGCCCAGCAGGTATACACTGGGGAAACCTCATGCCCTACCTATGTTGTGGAGATCCAGGAGATCAATCTTAGATCTGGAAAGACTCTTCCAGATCGCCAGCCTCCTCCCCCAGAGGATGAGGAAGACCATCAGGAGAGTGAACCAAAGCCTATTCCACCCTTTCCTGAGAGACTAACAGCCACCACACAACCTAACCCAGAAGAAGATGAGCTTTTGGGTGAGCTCAAGCAGTTGTGTGTAAAAATCCCACTTCTCCAAGCCATCAAGGATGTGCCAATATATAATAAGCTGATTAAGGAGAAGTGTTTCAAACACCCAGGCAGACGGAAGAAAGATGCTTCAACTATCAATGTCATAGGACAACTGTCTGACCTTATGCTAGGACAAGTCATCTGCCCTAAGTACCTAGATCCTGGAAGTCCTGTAGTAGATGTTCACATCAATGGCACCATCATACCTCACACCTTGATTGATCTGGGGGCTGCCATTAATGTGATGACCAGGGATACCATGCTTAAACTCAATCTACAGGGTTCCTTGAGGAAGACCTCGACAGTACTGCAATTAGCAGATCGCTCCACCGTGACTCCCGAAGGGATTGTGGAGGATGTCATGGTCTCCATTGATTCTTGGGAATACCCTGCAGACTTCCTGGTTCTGCAACCAAAGGCCAAGCTTACTGGATATCCTCTCATTTTGGGAAGGCCTTGGTTAGCTACTGCAGATGCTTACATAAGTTGTCGGGCAGGAAACATGACCATCAAAAGTGGTCCCATGTCCAAGCAGCTAGTCCTATACCCTCCTGCCCAACCTTCTTTAGAGCATGATTTACCACTCTGGTTGGAAGAAGGAGAAGAAGACGAGGTGTACTCAGCACCTCTGTGCACCTTAGATACCACTAGAAAAGACCCTCCAACCGAGGATGACTTGATCGAGACCTTGATCCAGAATCCACCTTCCAGTGCACTACCCTTAGAGGAATTGGTGGAGGATGCCCAAGCTAGCACCTTAGTGGATCTTTGTACAACCAACCCTGTTACTCCCAGAGTCAAGAATGTGGAGTTCGGCCCTGAGAAAGCATTGAAGATCAGCTCCTCCTTATCTCCTTCTCAGGAGAAGGAGCTGTGTAGTTTGTTGGCCAACCACCTAGATGCTTTTGCTTGGAGCTAAAAGGAAATGAAAGGAGTCCATCCTTCAGTCTGTACCCATCATATATACATCAAAGAGGATTGTAAACCGGTTAGGCAACCTCAGAGGAGAATGAATCCAGCCCTTAAGGACATTGTCAAGGAAGAATTGCAGAAACTGTTAGATGCCGGATTCATCTACCCCATCTCAGATAGTGAATGGGTGTCCCCTTTAGTGTTGGTTCCTAAGAAGAATGGGAAGTGGAGAATCTGTGTGGATTACTGGGAGCTGAACAAAGCTACCAAGAAGGACCACTTCCCTCTACCTTTCATAGATCAAGTGTTGGATGGACTGGCAGGAAAGAAGTTCTTCTCTTTCCTAGATGGGTTTAGCGGGTACAATCAAATCCAAATCAGCCCGGAAGACCAAGATAAGACCACCTTCACTTGTCCTTGGGGTACCTTTGCCTACCGAGTCCTTCCCTTTGGGCTATGCAATGCTCCTGCTACCTTTCAGAGAGTTGTCCTGAGCATCTTCTCGGAGCTGGTCCATGATGCAGTGGAAATATACATGGATGACTTTACTCCTTATGGGGCCAACTTCCAGGAAGCATTGTCCAATCTGGGAAAAGTCCTAGCCAAATGCATTGAGATGAACTTGTCCCTTAGTCCTGAAAAATGTGAATTCCTAATGACTGAGGGGACCGTGCTAGGCCATACCATTTCTTCCCAAGGATTGCAGGTGGATCCTAACAAAATTGCTCTCATCAAGAGGGTTCCACCTCCTCAAAAGGTAAGGGATGTCCGAAGTTTCTTGGGATTAGCAGGATACTACCGGAGATTCATTAAAGATTTCAGCAAGCTAGCCTCACCATTGTTTGGCCTATTGGCAAAAGATGTGGAGTTTAAATGGACTGACGATTGTCAGAGGGCTTTGAATGAGTTAAAGGACAAGTTGGTGTCAGCCCCAATCCTGAGAGGTCCAAACTGGGCCCTACCTTTCCACATCCACACTGATGCCTCGAACAAAGCCATAGGTGCAGCTTTAGGACAAGTTGAGCAGAAACTTCCATATGCCATTTACTTTGTTAGCAAAAACTTGTCCAAAGCTGAGCTGAATTACACTGTAACCGAGAAGGAATTCTTGGCTGTGGTCCATGCATTGAACAAGTTCCGACATTATATTACTGGTTACCAGACCTTTATACATACTGACCATGCTGCTATTAGATATTTGATGAATAAACCAGATGTGAATGCTCGTATTATTAGATGGTTACTTTTATTGCAGCAGTTTGATCTAACCATTGTTGATAAACCAGGTAGAGAAAATGTTGTTGCTGACTTTTTGTCTAGATTGGATTTGTCTGCAGAGGAAGATGGGACGGTGGATGACCAGATGCCTGATGAGCATCTGTTTGCTATCTCAGTACTCTCTCCATGGTTTGCTGATATAGCAAACTACCTTGTTTCAGCTCAGTCCCCTTCGCATCTCTCTTCAAAAGAGAAGAGCAGAATCATCAGAAAAAGTGCCTCATTTACTTGGATCGGGGGCAACCTGTTCAAGCTTGGCCCCGATCAGATCTTAAGGCGTTGTGTAAGGGAGGAGGAAGTCTTTGATATCCTCCTCACTTGTCATGATGGGCCTTGTGGAGGGCATTTTGCAGCAAAGAGAACTGCCTTCAAGATCCTGCAGGCAGGCTACTATTGGCCCACACTTCATCAAGATGTCAGAAGATATGTCAGTCAGTGTGACCAATGCCAAAGAATGGGGAAACCGACCCAAAGGGATGAGATGCCTCTCCAACCTCAAGTGACTCTTGAGCCATTTGAGAAGTGGGGCATGGACTTTGTGGGTCCAATCAATCCCTCTTCGAAGCAAAGATCCTACATCATTGTGTGTACTGACTACTTGACAAAGTGGGCAGAGACTAAAGCAATCAAAGCAGCAACAGAAGAGAAGGTGGCCGAGTTCTTAAGAGAGAACATCTTCTACAAGTTTGGCTACCCAAGAGAGCTGGTGACCGATCAAGGGAGCCAGTTCACATCCAACTTGGTTGAAGATCTCCTAGCTCCTCACAAGATCAAGCATAGGACTTCCACTCCCTATCATCCTCAAGCAAATGGGCAGGTGGAAGTCACCAATAGAGCATTAGAAGGGATCTTGACCAAAGTGGTGAGCAGCAGCAGAAAAGATTGGGCAGATCGCCTGGTTGAGGCCACATGGGCCTACAACACCACTTGGAAGACCACCACCGGCTTCACACCTTATGAGCTGGTCTATGGGAAGAAAGCTTTGCTGTCCATTGAGTTTGAGTATAACACTTTGAGGATGGCAGCTCAGCTGGACCTAGATCTCAGCCATGCACAACAAGAAAGGCTGTTGCAGCTGAATGGACTGGATGAGCACCGCATGCAGGCCCTCCTTCACTCAGAAGTGGTTCAACTTCAGAGGATGGTGTGGCATGACCAACATCTCCATGACAAGCAATTTCAGCCGGGAGATTGGGCTTTGTTGTATGATTCCAGATACAAAGATTTCAAGGGGAAGTTAAGAACCAGATGGATAGGACCATATACAGTGGAGAAGTGCCATGACAATGGATCTGTCCTCATTCGAACCATTGATGAGGAAGCCATTCCCATGCTTTTCAATGGGCATCAATTGAAGATCTACAGGAGACCTCTCTCAAGGCAAGAGTTTATCAAAACTATGGAAAAATCTGTATTGGTCATAGAGAAGGGTTCTGCCTCTGCCTCTGGCACACCCTGAAAGAAGATCTGAAAAAAAAAAAAAAAAAAAAAAAAAAGAAATAAAGATCCTTGGGTGAAAACCTCTCTGAGGCGCCCAAGGCAGGTAGTAGGGGTGAAAACCTCATTGAGGCGCTCCTATTGCTTTTTCAAAAAAAAAAAAGAGAAAAGGTTGAAAAAGATCCTTGAGTGAAAACCTCTCTGAGGCGCTCAGGGCAGATGACACGGGTGAAAACCTCCTTGAGGCACCCCTGTTATCTTTCAAAAAAAAAAAAAAAGAAAAAAAAAAAAAATAATAAGCACAATATGAAAATTGCATGCAGGTTGCAGATGTTCTATGGAGGAGAAGAAGCCTCTTCAATCACAGCCAAGGGTCCTTATCATGCTGTCAAGGAACCTCATCAGTACTTTCTCCAAGAGCACCCATGTTTTTCAAGGTATGTGCAATTTTATCATGGTTTGAATCTTCTACAGGAAGCTGCTATCTTTCTACAGGAAGGCACAGTCTTTCTACAGGAGGGCGCAGCCTTTCTACAGGAAGGCGCGGATTTTCTACAGGAAAGTGCAGACTTTCTACAGGAAGGCCGAACTTTCTACAGGAAGCTCTGTGTCTACAGGAAACTTCCTGTAGAAGTTTGGGACGGCCAAAAATTTGTTTCAAACAGAGATCTAGCGGCTAAGGAATGGGTTGGATGCATGCATGCCACTGTTGGCACCCCTGAACATTGCTGTTACCTTGCTCCACCATCCTCGTCGCCATGCAACCAAGATCCCTGCACCAGTGAACCAGATCAATGAGTTCTCGTGGTAAAGCCATTTGTCAAAGAAAAACAAGCACCGAGAGCTCATACCATATCCATGTCGAGCATCAGAAGCTCCGGGAGCGTGATCAGAAGATTCTATCCATCGTCGTGCAGCATGCACCCAAGGAGGCGAGACTGTTACAAGGCACCCCGCGGGAATCCTGTAACAGTCAAACCTGCATGAGTGGATACCATTCACAGCACCGCCCTCTGCAAACAACACACGGGCGCAGGCAACCAGATCACCCACTCCATCGCCAGCATCCTGTAACCATGAGCCTCCGGAACTGTGTAAGCCGCATGCAGCAGGTAGATCCGCTCCCCGTCGTCCAAAAACCGAAAAATCGTGTGCAGCCGCGCAGGTAAGTGTCTCAACCCTTCCTTCCACCAAATCGCATGAGTATTACTTTGATTTTTTTTGCATGGCGTAGAAATGAATGGTTGAGCGGCCGTATGGCCAGTTGACTGGCCACGTCGGCTAGTTATGGTATAGTCAGATGCTTGGGTGGCAGCCACGACAAAGAAAATACGCAGCACGCACGTGAGGATAGTCCCGTCAACCGAGAAACGAGTTTAACCGAAAAGGGCCGCGGCAGATCTGTGGGAATGAATGCGGCAGCGAGTGAATATGCAGGTGAATGATGGGTGACGTTGCCCAACGGTCCGGCGGGGACAGCTCACCCCCGCGCCACGAGCTGCGCCGATTCGAAATCTAATCGGCTAGATTATGCACATGTATTCATCAACCTCCACTTCAAAACTCGAGTGGCTCTTCTGATTTCCTCTAAACGTTGATACGCCGAGCTTTCGGCTACCAGAACACCGGTGAAGCACCTCTCGACCGCTGGCCAACTACAGTCCTCCCCGAAGTTTGCACACCGCTCCTACAGGAAAAGTTTCTACAGGAACGCAGTCCTACAGGAAGCAGTCTCTACAGGAACGCGGTTCTACAGGAAGGTGAATTCTTCACGTAAGAAAAGGTGGCAGAAAAAAGGTAACCCTGAAACTCCTTCCGCAATTGGATTTCAAAGGTGGCAAGATCATTATTCACAGTCTGGTCATAAAAATATCGGATTGCAGTGCCTATACTATCGCTTCTACAGGATAGCAGTATAATTAGACTGTGTTTTGTGAATTGTATGCATGCTCTGCCTAAAATAGACCGAATCTCCTTTGCATTTGTCACCTTTAGTCAAAACCCCCGTGTTCATCATGCCGGGTGGGTTTATCAGGCGGGAACCCACAGATTCCACTAACTTAAGGAGAAACCCCGCAGTGGTAGAGCTCTTTACCAGAGCACAATGGATGCCTTTTTGTGATAAGCTGCAAGGCTACGATGATGAAGTAGTCGAGGAATTCTTGCAGGCTTTGAAGCCTAAATCCCAGACACTGGCCACAGTAAGCTTCAGAGGTCTAAGCCTCAAACTCACCCCAGAACATATCAGTCGGATCACAGAACTTCCTATGGGTCTGCCGTGGGATAAAGAAGAGCGAAAGCAGAGCCAGCAAGCAAAGAAAGAATTCTTTCCACCTGAGGAAGAATTCTCGGAGGATAAAAACGGGGTGAGAAGAACGAGTTTATCACCACCTTGGAATGAAGTCAGTTTGCAAATCATGAAATATATTACTTGTGAAGGTCGGTTCAGCATCGTGTATGCATATCACTTTCGGTTACTCACTGAGTTGAGGCACCGAATTGACCTTCCTGTAGAGCAAAAACTGAGAATCCCTCATTATCTCCTGCAGTCCCTAATGGAGTGTGCTACAAAGCTAAGAGAGGGCATACCTGATCAGATAGCCCACCATGGGTTAATAAAATGGCTTGTGGAGGATGCACTGCACTCATATAAAGTTCCCCTCTCCTGGGAGTCATTTAGGAATCTAACACGAGATGGGGACATTAAAATGTTGATCGAAGATAGTGGCTCCTCCAGCAGTGAAGACAAGGAAGCAGTGGCTGAGGAAAAGAAGGACGAAGAAAAGGGTGGCACACCGATCCTGTCAGCAAGGGAAAGGAGGATGAAAGGCAGAATGGACAAAGCAGAGGAGGCCCACATCAGCCCAAGTACCTCCACAGCACCTGCACCCAAAGCAAAAAGCAAAATTCAGGCAGGTAAGCAAGCAAAGACGGAGACACCTGTGTCTACAGGAAAGCAAAAATAGGCTTCTACAAGAAGCCCGAAAACAAAGACAAAGGCTTCTACAGGAAGCCCAAAGATCAGTGAGAAACAGGCTTCTACAGGAAGCCCAAAAACGAAAACAAAGGCTTCTACAGGAAGCCCAAAAGCAAAGACCAAGGCTTCTACAGGAAGCCCGAAAATTGTTAAAGAACAGGCTTCTACGGGAAGCCCAAAAATGGAGACAAAGGCTTCTACAGGAAGCCCGAAAGTGCAACCACAGGCTTCTACAGGAAGCCCGAAATTGGAGAAAGGGGCTTCCACCAGAGGCCCAAAAGTCATTGAGAAACAGCCTCCTACAGAGAGTCTGAAGACAGAGAAAGAATCTTCTACAGGAGGCCCGGAAGTGGGCAAAGCAGGGTCTTCCATAGGAAGCCCGAAATCTGAAAAGGAGGGGCCCTCTACAAGGAGCTCTGAGAGAACAAGACGCAAGAAAGAGAAGGCTGACATTCTCGAAAAGGAGGCAGCAGCGGCACTGTCTGCCCTCAGCACACCTCCAAAACCGAAGGAGAAAAGGGAGAGGGAGACCCCTCTACCATCTGAAGCCAGGAGAAGCAAGAGGCTGACCACGGGCAAGCCACAGCCTCCACCCAGCAGCCAAACCACTTCAGGGGATGTCCCTACTTCACCCAATGCAAGAACCCCTTCTAAAACATCAGCCACCCCCGAAAAGGGGAGCCCAAAAATAACTTCCTGGACACGAAAGATAGGCCAGTCGCCTTCCGAAGCCCGGCTCAAGGAAATAGGAAAGGGGAAGGAAGCATCACCTTCGTCACCACCAGGGGCAGCAAAGGCAGGGCCGCCAAGAACAGGAAAGGAAGAAGCACCAACCTCGGCAGAAAAGGCAGAACCACCAAAATCAGGGGAGGAAAAGCGTGCTCCGGGCTCTAGTTCTTGGCCAAAGACGAGGAGCCAGGGCAAAGTTGCTCAAGGATGAGCAAATAGTTTTGCTGGGGGGTGATGATGAGCCCCAATTTTTGGTATAATTTGGGCTCATTTGGCCTACTTGTTTTGCTCAAACCATTCACTTTTTACTGCTTATGCATGCATTTCTTAGTTTATTCGTGTTGTTTGTAGGAAGAAGGGTAGACACTTTATCTACGTGACTAATGCATTATGATTTCAGGTTTTTGCATTAAAAGGGAGAAAAGACCACGTGAAAAGGAGACAAGGAGACAATGAGGTGGCACTGCTGGTTTTTAGGAGAGGATGTCCACAGTCTTGGGACCCTCCTCGTGATTCCCACCATAGGTCGAGCTCCAATCCATCTCCCCACCGAGCTTAGAAGCAGCCAGCTGTTCTACAGGAACAGCAGTTATAACTGTTCTACAGGAACAGCAATTATGACTATCCTACAGGATCAGCAGTTTAAACTTCAGTTGGACAGCCGAGCCCCTAAAATCAAGGACACCTGTTGGATGATCGTTTTGCATAAGTATGGAGGTCGTAGCCTTTGATAGGTTGTTGAAACTTTCGCATTACTGTTGTAATTTTTGAGCACAGCTCGGTCTTTGTTCCTTTTTGTAAGCCAATTTGGCATGACATCAGATTATGAATAAAGAAGGCAGATTTTGATCTAGTTCTGAGTTTTCTCAAGGAGCTATAGCTCTCAGGTTAGGGCCCAACCTGATAGCAATAGATCTCCTCAGTGTTGTAATGTGTTTGCATTTCGTTCTAGCACTTTGAGTTTGGTTATTTTTACATGCAATTCGAATTCACAGTTTGGTAATTTAGTCGTTTTCATGAGCATAGATAGGACTAGTTTATGGTTGAATTGCTTTCGGTTGTTCAGTAGATTAGCAGGTTGATAATACATTGGAGCTCTAGCAAAAAAAAGGTTGAGAAAGTCTCCACTGCCATCTCCGTTTGGAGATTGGAGTGCAGCCTATACCAGCCACAAAAATACGCAGTTCTTCACTTTATACATGCTGCAACATAGTCTCGGTTATGATAGATCTTTCCATGCACTTCACTCTTGCTCCATACACCTTCATCACTGCTTCATGCACATTCTTCTACACGCTTTATATTGCTGTTCATTGAGTTCAGGTAGCTTAGGTTAATGAATTTTTATCTTAACAGTCATAAGCCATTTGTTTCATTTACATTGCTTTTCGTCATTCTATCACCTCCTTCTTCATCTTGATCACGCATACAACCACATTTTTGACCTCTGTTACGCTCTGTTATCTCCCAAACTCCTCCACTCCTCACGTAACTTCGTTCTTTAGACATTTCATTGTTATCACCTTTCATCCATCAACCCACTTCACACACTCGTTCTCCATCCTACTTCTCCACTCCTGAGCCATCACCAGCCCTATTCCTACCTTACACACCTTCCCCTACCATTCCATCACTTCAAACACCCACGGTAGGTCATCCGGTAGCAATTTGTAGACATCCTGTAGAAACCCCTGCGTTTCCTGTAGAATCCCTGCAGACATCCTGTAGGAGGCCACTCACTCGGTTGCTGAGCCTCTGAACGTGAGGAACCTCTGTGGACGGATGCTAAGGATCTCTGGGAACCTCTCCTAGCCTCCCCAACCTTTCCCAAGCTTTCCTTCCTTCTGCAACACATCTGCACAACCAAACCCTAATAAGCACAAAATCACAATCACTCCATCCACTTAAAGAAAAAATACAAAAACATGTCTTTTAAGCTACAAGTAGATTAGATTCATGCATCTTCACTTATTAGAGGTAATGGCATCATTGGTAGAAGTTTCCTTCACATTCTTTGCATCATAGAGGTTAGACTAGTTAAATTAGGGTTTCCTAGGGTTTCCATGTTTTGATTTGCTTTCAGTTCATTCTTGCCAAGTAGATTAGTCTTCTTTGAGCTAGCTTTCGTCCATCATTGATAAAGCTTCTTCTGTGAGCCTATAGAAGTTGGCTTGAGCCCTAGCGGACTTGTGCCAGCTGACCAAGTGACAGCTGCGACAAGAGCTAGTACTTGTGCATACAGCACCGTCGCTTCCAAGTTTGTACGAACTACCGGGTTGATAAAATTAAGAGACAGGAAGCCCCAGGAGTTGTAGCATTATTGCTACAATACTGGAGCTCACCACCTCTAGGTCATTCTTCTGGAATAGATGTGCTGATGTCGACAAAATAGAGCCCGCCATAGGTGAGGCAATGAGGATCCTCAAGTAAGGCATGAGGGAGAATAGTAATGTGATTGATGGACTGACACCAGGGAAAATCAGGAAATGGGATTGAGGGACAAACAAACGACTTCCATTGTGAGAGCATAAAGTGCATGATTCACCTGGAAGTGACTGACACAACTCCGGAGGGGATGGGGGACAATATGACTAAAGGCCAAAATGGTCAACCCGGGATGAATGGTATGCAAATATGTATAGAATACTGTGACATGATATAATGGGATGCGAAACAGACTCCATGGATGCAAAGGTGACTCATCGCAGATGCTCTGAACTAGGGTGACTCGATGATGCTTCGACACAGAATAGGCTCAGTGGGGACCGTGAAAAGATGAGCAAATGATGGTTTCTCATGACGAAAATTGACACGTGAGACGACAAGCACCAAGGGAAGGTGGTCCCCAAAGTACAAGCATATCATATGAATAAATAAGATTTTAAGAGGTAACGAAGTGACTCTTCTTGGGAAAATGGCTTCCAGGTGAAGTGTCAAATAATCAAAAACTAAGAAAGACCCATTATATTACTCAATGATATCTTTCAAATGGTGATGATGGTTCATCAAATCAAGCTACGGTTTGGTCACAATGGGCAACAGAAAAACTGTGTGTTTTTCCATAAAAGGATGTTTTCCCTGCAATTCAAATTCATTTTCTAAGTGAGTTGTGTGGAATTCAGAGAGGAGGAAAAGGCCATAAATCTTGTGGAGATCATAGCAAATAAACTGACTGTCGCAATCAGGATCTGTAACTTTCAGGTAGGTGGCCTTACTCATCTCTTAAAGTTCAGTGGTTTATTTTCTGATTTTGGTGCCTCACAGATACCTGCGAGACCCCTACTCATCTTCACAGCTGAATCACACTTTTTGGGCCCAGAACTACGCTCGGTTTCGCAGGAAAGAGAGGAAAACCTATGAGCTCACAAGCTCTAGGAAGAAAACTGCGATTTGGAGCTTAGAAGGAGAGTAGTTTGTTGGCCTGGTGGGGGATGTGGGTTGAACAATTAATTCCAGTGTTTTCTTCTTTGAACTGAAAATACATGTGGCGTTTGGCAGGTATGGCAGATTTGAAAATCAACAGGCATGATCGAGATTTGGACACCCTTCGATCTGAGATTCATGGGGATCAGGTGGTTCAAGGGTGCTAGCTCATTGCAGGGTTCTCAAGTTGTTAGAGAACCCATTGATTAGGGCAGGTGAGCCCTTTTTATAGAGGATCATGAGCAATTGGGACCCCGACGAGGAGGTCTTTATAGTGTAGGGGCACAGGATCGATTTCATGTTATAGGATATTTATTTTTTGACTGGACTCCCCCCCCATGGGGGTGACGGGGGATATACATCTGGTGTTGCCTCGTGGGAGGAACATTATAGACTTTATGGATTGTCATTGTCCATGGGGTGTTTGTGCGAAGGGCATGACCATCCCGATCAGTTATCTAGATAGTCTAAAGACACGGGTTGTTTTGTAGCAGTGCTACAAATTCTGGGAAACTATGCATTCCACCACATCACTTGTGGGAAGGTGATTCTTGTGGACGGTGTATTGGTAGGGACCTACTATGGTTGGGCCCAAATGATGATGTCATCAATGAAATGACAGTTAAGCCTATGGAAGAGATAGGCGAACCACAACTGTGCATTTGGTACAGTGTTATGTTCTTTCTTCATTGAGAAGATACCCACCATGTGCCCTGATGTATCGATACAGGATGGGGGCCCATAGGAGCCCAGGAAGCGCCATTGAGGGCAACTACTATGAAGAGGGGGAGGAGGGAGGGTTGGGCATGTGTTTCGACCCAAATTTTTCACACACTGGAATCAGATGCCCCTTTACATGGATGATTATACTTATAATGGGATGAACTACCAAGGTGATCCTGACCTACCACTTCCACCCGAATGAGCATGGGGACTAGATAGTAAGTGTTAAGTTGTTATTTTTATGGTGTATTTCATATTTTTATCACATGTATATGGTACTGAGTGTAAAATATGTGGTATGAAGATATAGCACTGACAAAACTGGCAGGATATGCAGGTCGAGCCTCAGCGCCTGAGGTTGTAGAGCAGGCAACATCGTCATCACGCTAGGGTCCAGATGACAGTGCTCTACTCGCTGACATACATTGTAGATGTGATGTGCTCCTGACTGAAGTTTTTGAGCACGGGTGGCATGAGTTAAACGATCAGTACACAGATGAGTATAAAGACCTTCCCTTAGAGTGGTGAGGGATCATGCGGTGCATGGCGATGGAAATTCGGGTGATACGTGATCTATGGGCGGGTGGAGTAGAGCCATTGGTGTGGGATCTGCCAGACAGTGACTAAGGAAGGGGACATGTGGGTCCCCTTTGTTTTGATTTTTGTAACATAGTATGGGCATGTCAAATGTATTTAGAGCTATGGGCTCCAAACACATATATGTTTTATGTGATACATAATGTGATTATGCATATTTTATATGACGATGATGGTTCGCCATGTGTTGTTTTTATGATTGTCTTTTGTGGTATATGTGTGATAAATGTCAATCTAGAATGTTATTTTCAATGGGATATACAAAGTTATTTTTGGCTCTACGAACATGACTGAAAGTAATGGTTTCAAATTCACGTACCAATAGCTTAACTCATAGATATTTTCTAAAGAGGACTTGGTTATGCACATGATACACACCTTCAATTGCATGACAAGCAACAAGAAATCTAAATGAACCTAAAGATGAAGGATGTGATGAGCAAGGGAATTGAAAAAAAAACCTATCAATGCATCATATTTGGCATGGTTATTGGTGACATATCCAATGCACACGCCGTTAAAGTGAACTAATGTATGCAAGAGGTTGAAAATGGCCCATGTTGCCGAGGCTAGATACTTGGAGAAGTGACTTGCACTGTCGATATAACTGATATACAGTGTGAATGGTGGATCCATATGGAAGGTGAAAAATACAACAAATGAGATGATGCAACCTACCTAAATGCATGACAGAAATAAATACATGAAAATTAATGGGATATGTTATGGGTAAAATTTCTTGAGGTAGAGTGCATTGTTAGGATTAGGAAGGGGTTGGCCTTCAAAATCCTCCAGAAGATATGCCCCCTTGCCTAAGTCCTTACGAATGATGTAAGGTCCTCACCATAACGATTCTAATTTCCCATGTCCCAGGTTATCATGGGCCTAGTCATACAAAAGAACAAGATCACCTTCGTGGAAGGCACAAGGGTTGACTTTTCAATCATGCTGGGATTTGGTGCGCTTTCTGGCCACTTCAATGGTTTGCAAACCAACACGAGGGTCTTTAGAGGTGTGCTCAAGAATGATAAGTATTTTTTTTAATGGTTGGGTGTCGGGGAGAAGTTTGACCGCTGGGTGAAGGGAAGGGATCTCACAATCAATCAGTAAGACTGCCTCCTCGCCAATAACAAGGTGGAAAGGATTAAACCCGGTGGCGGTTTTAATATAAGTTCTATAGACCCAAAAATATAGGAAGAAAATAAGATGTCAATTACTCTTGTGCTTATTCATCATCCACTAAAGCATCATTTTGAGAATCTTGGTGACTACGTCAACTTTTCCAATACATTGTGTGTAATAAGACGATGAATATTGGTGTAGGAATCCCAACAGCGAGGATAGCCCACGCCATACCTCATCTTGAAAATGTCGGCCATGGTCGAATACCAATTTCTTCGAAACCCCGAATCGAGTGATAACATGGTTAAAAAAGAAAAGGGTTGTGGTAGTCGCCATTTTGTTGAATGTAGGCATGGCCTCAACTCATTTGGTAAAATAGTCAACCGCCACTATAATATACTTATGTTTATTAACAGACGATGGTCGACACTCCATAAAATCAATGGCTCATTTACAGAAAGGACCGACTGCAATGACAAGATGGAGAGGAGATGGTGGGGCTCTTGCCTTAGAGGAAAAATGCTCGTAGTTGGGGCAGCGTTTGACTGCCTCAATGCAATCATTGAACAGAGAAGTCAAAAATTAACCACCGCGCATGATTTTCTGAGTAGTAGCCATACCGAAGAGGTGACCACCACAAGCACCATTATGACAGGTGTTAGCCTCCTGTTGCAACAGGTGTTCATCTTTCATGATTGACATTTTTTACATGCCAAATATGTCATACTTTGCATGCTGCAATGCTCCATATTTCCTAAAAGAGGTCAAAGAAGAGACCATGAAAGTGTGCCAGTCTAAGTGCCACTACTGTATTTCAATTTTGATGAGTTATTCCATTTTTGAAGAATTTTCTGTTAAGGGAAAGGCCAAATAGCCTAATCTTGGCTTCCCTAGGTTTCAATTTCTTGTTTTAGAATATAGAGAATGAATATCTGTCCAAACAGTTTAATCTTGGCAGATTTGTAGATAGGTAGAGAAACAAAGGAGCCCAACTGCTTAATCTGGGCCCTTGGAAGAAATAAGTGCAGATTTAGATAGGAGGACAGAAAAAAGAAAAAGGATAAATAGGGTCTGCAAGTCCAAGTGCGCCCATGCAAAAAAGAAGAAAAAATGCTAGGTAAGTAGGCTGGGTAAGTAGTTTTGTGGTTGCAGAATTATGCTGTGTGATACATTTCATCTTTTCAAGTGTTATATCTATTCAGATCACAGGGCAAGGCAATTCCCCTTTGGAGAAGCTCAAGCGAGGCATGTCTAACTCCCCTTTCTTCTCATTCCCCAAATCACTCACTAACATCCCCTTGAGGACCTTGGGATCTGCCCAACCAGTCTTGTTATAACTTTATTTTTGTAACAGCACCAAGTCAAGCTTTGACTTTCTTTTGTGAAAGGAAGCCACATTTCTTTTGTAAAATCATGTCTCCACAGTCCATTCACTTTCAATATCCAAAGTTTTAGCTCACAAACTTAGCCTCCCCCCTATACTTCACCTCATTTTCATATTAACCCATAACTCTATTATCTATCTCCCTATATCATCTTCCCTATCCCTATTATACTAAAACCATATAAAATCCCGAAAAAAATAATATCCCCACCCCTAGGCATTGTAGCCATATATCCTAAAAAATCTCGGGAAATATTAAGTCCATCTGGGACCTATATTTAACCCATCCGCGTTCATAATTTGTGATAAACTTGGTTCGAATCACACCCATGCCGCATTAACCCATAAAAACCCACATCATTAAAGTTCCCCCCCCCCTGCCATATAAAAACACACAATAAAATGCACGTGGGCCTTGTCCCTAACCATCCGCCGCCTTATTCATGCTGCCGACCGTCAGATCTGGTGCGCCCGAGATCTACGGTGGGCGGGCCTTTCTGTGCCCCGACGTGCCAAGGGTTAACGCCCGGGAGATGGGCGATTTTCCCATCGTACTCCCGCCACGCGTCACCCTCTCGACTGTGGCGGAGCCCCCTCCTCCGAAACCACCTGCGCACAAAAGCGGTGCGCCCGAAACCGGATACCCCCTTCCCCCCTCCTGCATCAGCGCCGCGTCATGCTGACGTCATCATCCTGCGTCGGCCTCCTGCCGCCGTGTCCTTGCCATGTCACTGCCATGTCACCTCCTCCACCGTACCGCCACGTCACCCGGCCGTACTGCTGACGTCACCCTGCTGATGTCACCCTGCCACGTCACCACCGTACTGGGACCCACCGCATGACATCATGCTAACGTCACCGTCAAAAAGCGCGAAAGGCGCAAATCGCAGCCTAGAGAGCCCGGAATCAAAATCTGAGGCAGTTTTTGATGCGCGATTAGCGCTAGGTGCTAATCGCGCATCGCTACGGGAAATAGACCAAAATGGAAAGCCCTTTCGTGGCTCAGCCTCCAGCATGCCCGAAAGTCACAAAATGACAAGAATTTCTTCACGCAGCATTCAGAAAGGGGCAAAGACAGTTTGTAAAGTAGTAGAGGGCCAAAAAGAAGCCATGAAAGGTCGAGGCAACAGTTTAAAGAGTATCAGAAGTGAGAAAGGCGCACATTCAGTGCCAAAGCATATCAAGGAAGCGGCAAAGAGTATCAGTCGAATGTTTTTAATGAAAAACTTTTATTCCCAATGCAGGTGAACATTGAATGACCTCCAACAAAGTCAAAGAAAACGGTGGAGCTTTAATCAAGGCTCTCCCATCACAGTTAATGCACTTCAGAACCACTCAGGAGCATGGATCAAAACCCAAAGCACAGTTATGGCTAAGTGATCAGCACAGAGCCATAAAGACAACACATTAAATTCTTTTTTGAGACAGCTGCACCCAGCGCAGCTCGAGGATATTTTCCCGCATTTATTTCAGACATATGTTAGGTTAAAGACACTTATTACAGCAGATCTATCTGAGATCTGCTTTTTATAGATATTTTATCTATAAAACCACCCTAATTCACTGTTTAAAGGGTTGGTTGGTTGTATAGCTCCAAGAGAGACTCGCTCTGCATATCTAATGTTTTATTTAATCAAAGACTGCTGAAAAGCTTGGAGGAATGACTGTGTGCTGTGTATTAATGTTTTGAAGAATTGAATGTGGAATTCTTGTGCTGCAACATGACTCAATAAATGCTTCTTATCTCTGTTTCAATTTCATATATGTCTTTATCACACCTGTATCACCATCTAAATAGCAGAAAGAAAGGTTAGCTTAGAACTTGTTTAACTGCACTCTATGCTCAATTTCTGTTGTTTCTTTATGTTTTCATCTGAATTATTAATGAATATGAATTCCCTGTGGCTCATATTTCCCCTAATTCACTCATGTTTGACAGTTATCTAGGGATTCTTCACTGCTCCTAGATAGAGCTCATTCACCTTCCCTCTGCTAAGCTGAACGAGAGATTCTTAACTGCCTCTCATTCCTAGCCCTCATTCCATCCTTTTAGCTTGAATCATTGTTTCATGTGCAGCTAGCTTGCTCCTTATTCCCTCTTGTGACCAAGAAAATGCACTAGCAGTCCTACTCCTTGACTCCACGCCCAATGGTCCTAAAACTTTCATGATATCCCTGCCTCTTTACTTGAAAGTATCATCCTTCCCACCAAAACTCAAACAAAACCCCTTGTACTCAATAACTAGCCTAAAATCATCATCAACAAAGCTAAATCCTAAAGAGAGAGCCCTCTCTGACTGCTGGTAGGCTAGGACCTACAGTCCAAAGATTGGTTTGTGGTTACCTCGGCCGTATCCTTTAAGGAGCTTTAAGGACAACCTGAGTGATAACATAATGGCGACTCCACTGGGGAACATCCTCAGTTAAATCTCACAAATCAAGTTAGAAAGCTCCATTAGGGAAAACAATGAATTTTCAAATTGCTGCATATTCCTTAAAACTACAGATGAAGCCTGAATGTCAGCCAGGAAGCCTTTGGAACTGTTCTTGCTTTGCATTTACAGGAGTAAACAAATGCTGCTTCAGTCAATCCTCATGCTAGTTTTAAGTTATACATAGCTATTTCAAAATTTGATTAGTTCCTTGCTATTTCTAAAAACATTCACAGAAAATACCAAAACAAGTTCAGAATCTGGCTCCCAAAAGGAATTCACGGTATACAAGGTCAAATCCAGACCCAAACCCCCCAGCTATTTTTGAAAATCCCAATTTAATCCCAAGGAACCTCAGGAAGCTAGAGCAAAGAGAAGATTTTGTTGACTTTAGCCCTGAAACAGTTCAGCCAAGCTATGTTCCAACCCCTGTCAAGGTTTTATTTCATTCAACCCCCACTTCCCCTTGTTCATCATCCACCTCTCAAAGCACTCCTTCCACACCTCCATTTACTGCACATACTCCCATAACCGCTGTTGTTACAGCTGTTCCAGTTGTTCCTATTGTTCCACTTATCCCCGTAAACATGGCTAATAGATATGCACCCCTGCAATTACCTGCTAATCCAGGGGCTATGCCTCAGGATTATCAAACTAAAATCACATATTTTGATGGAACTGGTTCTTGCACAGCCCTTCAGCATACAAAGAAGATGCAAGACTATTTTGAGAACTACGAGATAGATGACGATAGCGTGAGAATGAAGATTTTCGTCCAAAGTTTGACCGGTGATGTTAGAACTTGGTTTAGAGCACTCACAGCCAATTCCATAGCAGACCCAGAAGCCTTATACCAGTCATTTATCAACAGATGGGAGAAAAAGAAAGACCCCTTGCACATATTATCTGAATATGACACCATCAAAAGAGGCCCTCAAGAATCTGTCTTGGACTATTGTGCAAGATTTAATAATGTTTATAATGCAATACCACAGAACCTAAGACCTCCACCTGATCTTGCTTTGTATAAATTCCCTGATGGTTTTGACACTGACATGGCTTATCAGTTAAGGGAAAGAGCCCCTCAAACCCTTGCAGACATGCAAAATGTTGCTGTTAGCATAGAGGCAAATCTAATTGCCAAAAGAAACAGAGCTAGAACTAAGAGAAGAACCACCTTTAAAGAGGAACCCTCAGCCTTAGATCAAAAGCTGGATGCTATTATCACTGGCATGCACAGGCTGGGAGACAAAGTAGAGAGTGTTGAGAGGAAATCATCATGGGAAGGACAACAAACTAATACCATAAGGAACCCAAATTTGCGCAAAACTCAGAATACAAATGCTGGTAGGTCTAAACCAAACCATGATGTAAGGCCTCCTTTTCATGAAAATTACGCTGAAGCATCTACATCTAGTGAACAGACGGAAGACACTCACATGAACTTGGTGGATTTAAAGGCTGAGCAACAAATTTTCCTAACTCAACAAGACCAAGATGAGCATGACTTTAATCGATTTCAAACTAAATCTGGTGAGTCTTTTGATTTTAGACAAGGCTATGATACGGCTGTGTATGAGGTCCACAAGCAATATAAGCTGAGGACAAGCACCATAGATGTGCCTGAAAAGGTTAAACCAAATGATACCAAGCAGCCGAAGAAGATTAAAGAAAAGGTTGCCCTCATAGAAACTGCTGATAAAACAGTCCCTAATCCAAAGGATGTCACCATAGAGGATGTCACGGACATGCAGTCCTCTAATGATCAGCCTCTGCCACCTTCTTCCTCGAAAGAGAATTTTAACAGCGTTCCAAAAAGCCCTCCTAAAACTGAAAAACCGCAAGCAATTACTTCCCTTAACGCTGATAAGCTAGACCGAACTGCTGATACTCCAACAGAAAAAGAGAAGCCTGCCTCTCAAAATACTAAAACCCAATCTGAAAAATCATTTGACTTAGAGGCAGAAATAGGTAAACTGAAGATATCCATCCCCTTATCTGAACTTGCCAAACATGATGTGTATAGGCAACAAATTCAAAGATCACTTCAAATGCCAGAGGTTAAGGATGATGTGAATGTTCTTGATGATCAGCCTGAACTGCTGTTCGGTCCAGAAGTTAATGGAAAATCAACATATGGATCTGTTCTACCTTTTTATGTCAGTTTGCACATACATGACAAAGTCTTGCACAATGCTATGTTTGACTCAGGTGCCTCACACAACCTTATGCCCAAAGCTGTAATGGAAAAACTGAACCTTGATGTTACAAGACCCTACAAAGATCTATTCTCCTTTGACTCAAGTCAAGTCAAGTGTTTAGGCCTCATCAAAGACTTGTGTGTCTCCTTAGTCCAATATCCCAACAAGACAATCCTCATGGATGTGGTGGTTGCTGACATTCCACCAAAGCATGGCATGCTATTATCAAGATCTTGGGGGGAAAAACTCCAAGGATCCCTCCCCTTAGACCTCTCTTATGCCACTATATCTATCTTTGGGCAACCAAAGAGACTATATAGAGAAACACTGATGAAGTATGTGGTAACTAGTGAGGACAAGCCTCAAAATTTTCCTATTCACTCAATCCATTATGATATGGATTCTTTTATTCTATTTAATGATGAAACAAATACTCTCACTAATGACAAGCCCTTGGCTTTAGAACTGAACACACACACCGATGAAGAATTGGTTGCCCATACTGATGAAACTGTCAAAACAATCAAGGCAACCAGCATACAAGAAAAACCTCCCCAAACAGAAATTTCAAAACTGCCCAATCTTAAAGTGACTGAAAATCTTGATACTAACCACAAGCAAGAAATCACATGGTATTTAGAGTTTGATGGCTCCGTTAACAAGTTAGGAGCAAGGGCAGGTGTCTGGATTCACAATACACATAACAATCATGCAGAAGGTCATGCCTACAGACTAAATTTCAAATGCACCAATAACATGGCAGAGTATGAGGCTCTCCTTTTAGGCCTTAAACTGTTCAAAGCTCTAGGAGCTGCAAAATTGTCTATTCTAGGTGACTCTGATTTAATCATACAACAAATGAAAGGCAATTTTGTTGCCAATGACAATAGAATGAGGGCTTATAGGACTGCTACTACTAATATACTCAATGCATTCACTGAATCAAAGCTTGCCAAGATTTCAAGAGATCATAACATTCATGCACACAGCTTAGCCACTTTTGCTAGTACATGCAAGCTTCCCTTTGAGCCAAATCACCATTTTACTACTGAGATAAAACATAGGCCTGCTATCCCAAATAATGTTAAATATTGGCAAGTGTTTGAAAGTGATGCCCAGATTAACAACTTCCTCACTCTTGAGCATGAGTTTTCAAATATTAACATTGACATGGATGCTATGACGGATGAACAACAGCAAACAAATGAAAATCAGCAGGCTGTAACTGTTGTAACAGCCAAACAAATGCTGAACCCAACTGTTTTTGACAATGCAAACATAGAAGAGCTGAAACAGATGCATTTGGAGGAAATAGCAGAAACAGAGGCCATGATCGTTGATCTAAAAGATAACTTTCTCCCTGCTGGCCTCACTCCATTATAAGATATGTTTGATGCAAATGATGTTCCCAAAAAGCCAAAAATACAGCCCCTAAAAACTGCTATAGAAGAACACAACATTGGGACAGCAGACAAGTCCAAAATGATCAAAATATCTCAATCTTTACCACCCGATCAAAAACCCAAATATGTTGATTTGTTCAAAGAATTCCAAGATGTATTTGCTTGGAGTTATGAGGACTTGAAGTCCTATGACACCTCAGTGATCCAATACACCATTCCTTTAAAACCAAACCAAAAGCCCTTCAAACAGAAACTTAGAAGAATCAATCCCGTACTCCTTCCTTTGATTGAAAAGGAAGTGAAAAGGATGTTTGAAGCAAGTATCATAGCACCCATCAGATTCTCTAAATGGGTATCCAATCTTGTTCCCACAAGGAAAAAGACAGGTGAGATTAGGTTATGTGTAGACCTAAGAAATTTAAACCAAGTCTCCCTAAAAGACCACTACCGCTTGCCAAAAATGGACCACATTCTACAAAGAGTAGTGGGGTCATCTAGAATATCTTTGCTAGATGGCTTTTCAGGTTTCAATCAAATACTGGTTCACCCAGATGACCAAAACAAGGCAGCCTTTACCACACCGTGGGGAACATTTAAGTATGTGAAGATGCCTTTCGGACTTAAAAACGCTGGTGCTACCTTTCAAAGGGCAATGGATATTGCATTCGCCAGGGAAATACATGATTTCCTAGTTGTCTACCTTGATGACTTAACCCCTTTCTCCAAATCTGATCAAGAGCACCTCAAACACCTAAGGAAAATATTCATGACATGTAGGAAATATGGCATTTCCTTGAACCCCAAGAAGTCCCTCTTTGGCCTTGAAGAAGGCAGGCCATATCATCTCAAAAGACGGTATTAGAATAGATCCGGAAAGGATCCAAGCCATCCTCCAAATCCCATACCCAAGGAACATAAAAGAGTTGCAAGCATTCCTTGGAAAAATCAACTTCTTAAGAAGATTTATTCCAAATCTAGCCGAGCTAATAAGACTGTTAAGAAACATGTTAAAAAAGGATGCTAAGGTAAAATGGTCTCTTGAGACCAAGCAAGCCTTTGAGAGTATCAAAACTGCCTTAACCCAAGCCCCTGTCCTCACCAGTCCACAATTTGACAAAGATTTCATCATATTTTCATTTGCATCTGAGCACACCATAGCTGCTGTCCTTTTGCAAAAGGATGATCAGGGAGCTGAAAAGCCAATTGCATTTTTCAGCCGAGCCTTAAGAGATGCCCCTTTGAAATACCAAATCATGGAGAGGCAGGCCTATGCCCTTGTTAAAGCAATGAAAGATTTCCGAGTTTACATTTTATATTCACATGTGATTGCCTATGTCCCAAATGCTGTTGTAAAAGACATATTAACCCAAGAGGGGTTAGAAGGCAAAAGAGGCAAGTGGATTGTTAACATCCTTGAGTATGACATAGAAATTAAACCAACCAAGCTCATAAAGGGACAAGGTTTAGCCAAACTGATGTCCGAAACAAACTTTCAAGCCTTAGACATCAACCAACTGGACAATGAACAGGAGCTGGCGACTCCACAGATCAGTGAAACCTTTTTGCAATCCCCATGGTATGCTGATATATGCTTTGTATTGTTAAACCTGTTTGCTCCCACAAGATTGTCCAGAACCAAGTAAAGATTTTTAAAAATGAAGGCTTCAAAGTTTTGTGTCATAGATGGTGCATTATTTTGGAAAAATCATGAAGGTATATTGCTTAATTGTTTAACCATGAATGAAACTAACAATGTCATGAAAGAATTCCATGCAGGGGACTGTGGAGGACATCTATATTGGAATTCCACTACTGATAAAATTTTAAGGGTTGGTTTCTATTGGCCCTCTTTATTTGCAGATACAAAGAAGTTTGCTATCTCATGTCATAAATGCCAAATCTTTGAGGGCAAAAGAAAGTTGTTGCCCTTGCCCCTTAAGCCCATCTCAACCGAGAAACCTTTTCAACAATGGGGTCTTGACTTCATTGGAGAAATCCACCCCTCTTCCTCAGGCCAGCACAAGTGGATTTTAACAACCACCGACTATTTCACTAAATGGATTGAAGCCATCCCATGCAGATAGGCCAATGACTCCATTATTATCCAATTCCTTGAGTGCAATATCCTTTCTAGATTTGGCTGCCCTGAGAAGATCATCACTGACAACGCCGCTGCTTTCAAATCCAAAAAAATGATCAGTTTTTGCCATAAATTTCACATTACCTTGGGCCACTCCACAGCCTATTACCCCCAAGGTAATGGCTTGGCCGAGTCATCTAAGAAGAGCCTGATTAATATTATCAAGAAGATCTTAGAAGAGAACAAGAAGAACTGGAATAAAAAGCTCACAAATGCCCTATGGGCAGATAGACTTTCAACAAAGAAATCCATTGGGATGAGCCCTTATGAGCTAGTGTATGGCATGGAGGCCAGATTTCCATCTTCCTGGGGCACTCCTATCATCAAAATGTTACAAGAGATCCAAGCAGAACCAAATGATATTCAAAGAAGAATAAATCAGACCATTCATCTTCAGCAAACCAGAGAGCAAGTTTACAACAGAGCTCAAATTTTGCAAGAGAAACTCAAAAAGATGTTTGATAAGAGAACTAAGGCTGAGGATTTCTACATTGGCGACAAAGTTCTAAGGTGGGACTCACAAATAGAAGACAAGGTAAAACATGCAAAATTTGATTTTTTATGGAAAGGGCCATTTGTTATTTCTGTTGTTCAGGGAAATAACACATATTTCCTAAAAAATGTAGAGGGCAGCACTGCTGAAGAAGGCCCTGTTAATGGCCGAATGCTAAAACATTACCATGATCCCTTTTAAGGGGTACAATCCAGCCCTGTACATATCTCTTTGTACATTGATATTTGTATATATCAGCACTTTGTTTTATTTTTTTTAGATAAGCAGTCTGAGTATTAGGGGAGCAGCAGCAAAGTTTGCTAAGACACAGCCAATGCAAGTATTCCAGTTCCAAAAAGCTCTGTCTCTGCATTAATCTCAGCAAAACAACAAGAGTAACGCTGTCATATCACAGCAATTCATCGTAAAAAGAAACTGTTTGCAGCTCGCAGTCTTCAGTCAAACAGTATAAATAAGAGAGGAGCATTGTTTAGTTTCACATCAGCCACTGTTTCTAGACCAAAAGCTAAGGGAGATACATCAGTTTTGATCCATGTTTTGGTTCTATTTCAAAGGCAATACTCTAGCAACATGGTATATAATATCAAGCACGCAGAAGAAAGAAGGCAGTGCTATGAATTTCACAATATTTCAATGAAGGAGATGGTTGCTCCTATTTCAAGAGTTTCACACTTTTGACAACCAGCACAAGGAAATTTTTCAGTCCACAGCAACAATAGAAGATCAAGGCAGTCTGACCTGCTGTTCTTGGCTTTTCACAAGGAGAAGCCATCCCCAAGTGGAGCCACTGTTAGCCTCCTGTTGCAACAGGTGTTCATCTTTCACGATTGACATTTTTTACATGCCAAATATGTCATACTTTGCATGCTGCAATGCTCCATATTTCCTAAAAGAGGTCAAAGAAGAGACCATGAAAGTGTGTCAGTCTAAGTGCCACTACTGTATTTCAATTTTGATGAGTTATTCCATTTTTGAAGAATTTTCTGTTAAGGGAAAGGCCAAACAGCCTAATCTTGGCTTCCCTAGGTTTCAATTTCTTGTTTTAGAATATAGAGAATGAATATATGTCCAAACAGTTTAATCTTGGCAGATTTGTAGATAGGTAGAGAAACAAAGGAGCCCAAATGCTTAATCTGGGCCTTGGAAGAAATAAGTGCAGATTTAGATAGGAGGACAGAAAAAAGAAAAAGGATAATCAGGGTCTGCAAGTCCAAGTGCACCCATGCAAAAAAGAAGAAAAAATGCTAGGTAAGTAGGCTGGGTAAGTAGTTTTGTGGTTGCAGAATCATGCTGTGTGATACATTTCATCTTTTCAAGTGTTATATCTATTCAGATCACAGGGCAAGGCAATTCCCCTTTGGAGGAGCTCAAGCGAGGCATGTCTAACTCCCCTTTCTTCTCATTCCCCAAATCACTCACTAACATCCCCTTGAGGACCTTGGGATCTGCCCAACCAGTCCTGTTATAACTTTATTTTTGTAACAGCACCAAGTCAAGCTTTGACTTTCTTTTGTGAAAGGAAGCCACATTTCTTGTGTAAAATCATGTCTCCACAGTCCATTCACTTTCAATATCCAAAGTTTTAGCTCACAAACTTAGCCTCCCCCCTACACTTCACCTCATCTTCATATTAACCCATAACTCTATTATCTAGCTCCCTATATCATCTTCCCTATCCCTATTATACTAAAACCATATAGAATCCAGAAAACAAATAATATCCCCACCCCTAGGCATTGTAGCCATATATCCTAAAAAATCTCGGGAAATATTAAGTCCATCTGGGACCTATATTTAACCCATCCGCGTTCATATTTTGTGATAAACTTGGTTCGAATCACACCCATGCCGCATTAACCCATAAAAACCCACATCATTAAAGTTCCCTCCCCCCCCCCCCCCCCGCCATATAAAAACACACAATAAAATGCACGCGGGCCCCGTCCCTAACCATCCGCCGCCTTATTCATGCCGCCGACCGTCAGATCTGGCGCGCCCAAGATCTACGGTGGGCGGGCCTTTCTGTGCCCTGACGTGCCGAGGGTTAACGCCCAGGAGATGGGCGATTTTCCCATCGTACTCCCGCCACGCGTCACCCTCTCGGCTGTGGCAGAGCCCCCTCCTCCGAAACCGCCTGCGCACAAAAGTGGTGCGCTCGAAACCGGATACCGCCTTCCCCCCTCCTGCGTCAGCGCCGCGTCATGCTGACGTCATCATCCTGCGTCGGCCTCCTACCGCCATGTCCTTGCCATGTCACTACCACGTCACCTCCTCCACCGTACCGCCATGTCACCCGGCCGTACTGCTGACGTCACCCTGCCACGTCTCCGGCGTACTGGGACCCAACGCATGACGTCATGCTGAAATCATGCTGACGACACCGTCAAAAAGCATGAAAGGAACAAATCGCAGCTTAGAGAGCCCAAAATCAAAATCTAAGGCAGTTTTTGATGCGCAGTTAGCGCCTAGCGCTAATCACGCGTCGCTACGGGAAATAGGCCAAAATGGAAAGTCCTTTCGTGGCTCGGCCTCCAGCAGGCCCGAAAGTCATAAAATGACAAGAATTTCTTCGTGCAGCATTCAGAAAGGGGCAAAGACAATTTGTAAAGTAGCAGAGGGCCGAAAAGCAGCCATGAAAGGTCGAGGCAATAGTTTAAAGAGTATCAGAAGTGAGAAAGGCGCACATTCAGTGCCAAAACATATCAAGGAAGCGGCAACGAGTATCAGTCGAATGTTTTTAATGAAAAACTTTTATTCCCAATGCAGGTGAACATTGAATGGCCTCCAACAAAGTCAAAGAAAATGGTGGAGCTTTAATCAAGGCTCTCCCATCACAGTTAATGCACTTCAGAACCACTCAGGAGCATGGATCAAAACCAAAAGCACAGTTATGGCTAAGTGATCATCACAGAGCCATAAAGACAACACATTAAATTCCTTTTTGAGACAGCTGCACCCAGCGCAGCTCGAGGATATTTTCCCGCATTTATTTCAAACATATCTTAGGTTAAAGACACTTATTACAGCAGATCTGTCTGAGATCTGCTTTTTGTAGATATTTTATCTATAAAACCACCCTAATTCATTGTTTAAAGGGTTGGTTGGTTGTATAACTCCAAGAGAGACTTGCTCTGCATATCTAATGTTTTACTTAATCAAAGACTGCTGAAAAGCTTGGAGGAATGACTGTGTGCTGTGTATTAATGTTTTGAAGAATTGAATGTGGAATTCTTGTGCTGCAACATGACTCAATAAATGCTTCTTATCTCTGTTTCAATTTCATATATGTCTTTATCACACCTGTATCACCATCTAAATAGCAGAAAGAAAGGTTAGCTTAGAACTTGTTTAACTGCACTCTATGCTCAATTTCTGTTGTTTCTTTATTTTTTCATCTGAATTAGTAATGAATATGAATTCCCTGTGGCTCATATTTCCCCTAATTCACTCATGTTTGACAGTTATCTAGGGATTCTTCACTGCTCCTAGATAGATCTCATTCACCTTCCCTCTGCTAAGCTGAACGAGAGATTCTTAACTGCCTCTCATTCCTAGCCCTCATTTCCATCCTTTTAGCTTGAATCATTGTTTCATGTGCAACTAGCTTGCTCGTTATTCCCTCTTGTAACCAAGAAAACGCACCAGCAGTCCTACTCCTTGACTCCACGCCCAATGGTTCTAAAACTTTCATAATATCCCTGCCTCTTTACTTGAAAGTATCATCCTTCCCACCAAAACTCAAACAAAACCCCTTGTACTCAATAACTAGCCTAAAATCATCATCAACAAAGCTAAATCCTAAAGAGAGAGCCCTCTCTGACTGCTGGTAGGCTAGGACCTGCAGTCCAAAGATTGGTTTGTGGTTACCTTGGCCGTATCCTTTAAGGAGCTTTAAGGACAACCTGAGTGATAACAACAGGCATTAAGAACTTTCTCTGCTTTAGGATGGGTGAGACAAAGATGAAGGATAGAATCCACACTGCAATGATAAAGGTCATCACCGATGAGAAGATAGTAAGGGGCCTGGTATCAAATTCGTCGTTGATCATCACGGGTGAGATGGGGGCGAATTTTTGGGTTCACAAATATGGAAGGAAGTACGCACGATGGTGCATATCATCCCAAGGGTAATCAGAGGTAGTCATGGCTTCCATGATGTCCTCATCAGAATGGAAGACGGGAGGATGCGAGGAAGATTGACTACATAATGTGGCATAACTACTTGGTGCATCATCCTAAGAAAGAAGGTTCACATATGCATCCTCTACAATTGTAGAAGATGAGATAGTATATGGAAAATCTACTGATGTTGAGACCTAGGTTTCCAAAGAAGGAGGTTCAATAGAAGCGTTCGCAAAAACCTCATAAAGGTTTCCATGCGAAGAACTCAAGGATGATGACAGGTAAAGGATATGGACTGTGGAATCCGTCATCCCAACATCTCGAGGAGGGGTCACGATGGTGGGACCAGATTCCGCATGTTCTGGTGTACTATTGGTACTAGAATCCACAGGTAGAGGGGTAGATGATCTAGTTACGAGTCGCCTCGAAGTCGTGAAGCACTTGGAGGCAATCACGAAATTCATTAGACGTGGGAAACAATGGGAATAATGACCATAATGATCACATAAGGCACAAATATTATTTATGCGCAATGTTTTAAGGCTCTTGGCCGAATCCGGTAAGGTAACTTGGACCTTAGGGATATTAGAGTTAGAATACATTTCATGAACCAAAGGTTGGAGATGAGGAATTCCAGGATAGTTATTGGTGGCATGCCCAACAACATCGTACAAAGCACATAGAAGTGTCGACTTTGGAGGCTTAGGAGCTAGTGGTACTTAGGGAGACTTGTCCTTAGGTTCCTTCTTCTTGGCTTTGCTCCCCTGTCCAGGTGCTTTTGCAACAGGAGTGGGTTCTTGTTGAGGTTGTGGTAGAACTAGCGCAATGGCAGGGGTTGTAGGAACCTATTGAACTGGGGTCAAAGCATGATATGGTCTGAGATGACCAAGTGGAGTGCTTGTTGGGGGATCAATGTACCAAACTGGAATCCCTAGAGTCATATTAGGGAGACTCAACGAAGCCATGACAGGGACAAAAAAGATTCAAGGAGGGGGAAACAAAAGGGTATTTGTCCTGCAGGGTAATGTCCATGCAGAACAGATCTTGGATGGTTAAGACCTGGAGGAATAGTTCCTGGTGGGAACAAAGGGGAGGCACCCACAAAAGGAGGAGGTCCTTTAGGGGTGGATCTGAATGGCTTGATTGATATGGTAACAACAGGGTGTTGAGCAGTTGGTTTTTGAGCAGACATACCAGACTGCTTTGGAGCAGCTGGTAACACTTGTAACATGCAGACACTCAATGAGCTCAGCTCAGAGATGGGATGGAGAGGACCAGGGAAAGCACCCAACAAGGTGGAATCTTTGTAGACTCCAAGTGAAATGCTGGTAAGAGGGATGGCAGACTTCTTTTCGAACATCGATGAGATAATGGACTCAGGGGAGGTTAAGGATGAAGGTGCATAATAGGTCAACTAATCAATATTGACGATCTTCCCTTCATGGGGTAAGCACATCTTGCGGAAAATTGCAGACGCGACGACTGACATAGTGTATGTGTAACTATGACCGAAGAGAATATTGTAATCTAGAGGGTCATCAATAACCTCGATGTCTACATTGACAACCTTGTCCGCAAGATTCACTGAACAATTGTGATACATGTAGAGAGGCTGGGAGGGGTGACCGCCCTAAGCATGTACAGTGATGGTGGATGGGACCAGTTTGAGTGATTGTTATAACACCATTTACCACTCTTGGTATATGCGTTGCTTTGTTTATGGCCTAGGGAAACCCCTCCTTCAAGACTTGGTCCATATATATAAAAAAATAGTGTTTTATTCCCTGTACGCTAATTTGCCCTGAGCTAAAAGCGTGTACACGAAGGTCAGTCAATACCTAACCCGCGTATATGTATTAAAACACTTAAAAAAAAAAATTCCCTTAATTATGGGTGGATTTCATGGGTTTTACCTGTTGATTACCTCCTATTGCCCAAGGCCCAACTGTTCCCCAACTAAAAAACCAATTGGGAGAGGTATAAATAGACCTCTATGGGAAGACCTTAAAGAGGAGAAGAGATAGAGTTATTATACTAAGATTATCTGTCACTGAGTCTGATGAATCCCTGTGCCTCATGCACTTCCCCAAGCTTCAGGACACCCTTGTTTCCTTGATTATAGATATCCTTCATTTTTCTTGAGATATCATGGTGTTGGTGATGGAAGAAGATTGTTGAAGGCTGGGATAGAACGAATTCGGAGGACGATTCCACTTGGAGCCAGAGAAAGACTCATGTGAATTCTCTCCATGTTATTTATAGCTTACTGCAATAAAATAAATGTAGTCTTGTTTCTGAAATTAACTATGTTTATGCATCAAATTATTTTAATTCATATATGAATGTCGTTTTCATGTATGATCAATCATTTTTTTATATGATATAAAGTCAATTTCATGAATATGCTTTACTTCTATACTACTATGTATGTTCGAATTGAATGATTTTCAGGTTTGAAGAACATCGGGAGTTGCAGAGGGTCTAAACCCTGTGGGACCTACTCGAACGAAGGAAATCCGAGTACGATCACTCTTACATAGTTTGATAATATAAGAATTTTTCCTGTGTTGTATGAGTATTTCTTGTTGTAGTTTGCTTCTGCTCTGTTTGGGTTCTAACCCAAGGCCCTAGGGTGCTTTCACCTGAAATAGAATTGGTGACTCCACTGGCGATAACAATCTTGTTATTCCTGGTTTGGGTTGTTCATTATCAATCAGAGCTCAGTCTTTGGTTTGCTTGCTATTACAGCCTTATTTGGCCTACTAGAGTCCCAGGCCTTAAGCCTAATCTTTTGGATCATACTTTGTTTTTTTATTTATTCTTGAAAAGCTTTGTATACACTCTTTACTTTTTTTATAGTAGCATATACACACTTGTTTCTGTAAAGTGAACTCGCATATACACGAGTTTCCTGTGTCAGAAGCATGTGTGCATGCTTCTGTGTTTGAACACAATCGCATATGCAAATTTTTGCATTGTTTTTTCAAATCTTTCGGCCCAGATAGATTTGTTTCCTGGTCTTTTCAGTATTTGTGTGGTCAATTGCTATCTGAAGAATTTAATTATTCTGCAAGCTTACTGTGTCGAAGTCTCTTCCTCATTGAAAATATTTGGTTTAGGTTTGCCCTTTTAGCAAGTTTCTAATTTGTTTTTTGGCACACAAGATTGCGTCCTGAAGTTCTTGATTTTTCCGGATTTTAGTTTCAGTGTCAAGCCCGGATTTCGCATATACTTACTTTTCTTTCCTTTGTTTTGTGGCCTCATAGCTTTTCTTGCTTTTTGAAAGTCTTTTTGACAAATTTGGAAGTATTTCTTTCCTGGCTTCTTGGTCAGTTTGTCAAACTCTTTGCTACTATTTGGATCGTTTTGTGCAAGTTGAAGTCTTTTTGCTCAAGTTTTTGTTCATTTTCGAGTTTGTAACTTGAAAAGACTCCTTGTGTTATTTTTTGATATTTTGAGTTTTAGTAGCATTTTGGTGATTTCAAAAAGTTGTTTTGGTTGCCTCTTTAAAAAAGAAAATATCTCAAAAAAAATTGTTTTTGTTTTTCTTTTGCCAAGTTTGGTTTATGGTTTCTTTTTGTTGTTGAAAGAGAATTGCGATATTTTACAATTTGTCCTTCTTGTTTGGAGAGAATTTTGTGTTCAAAATTTGTATCCTCTTCAGTACTTAAGCTGGCTTATTGTTAGTTATAAACAATTGCTTCTGCTTTTTTAGTGATTTAAGATTTTGCATCTCCATTATATCTTGCATTAGGGTAATTTGCATTGTTAAAGCATTGATAGTCTTTTAGTTTTTGGGTGTGTGAAGTGTGTTTCAAGAAAAGAAAAGAAAAAATTACTTTGCTTTGTAGAAGTTTCGTAGAACCATATAGAGATCTGTTTTCATCGAAGAAAAAATGATTGCATTCATGTAGTTAGTTTTTCATTGATTTCTATTGCGTCATACAAACATCATTGGTTTCACTCCCACATTTACCCTTGACTTAAAGAACAACCATTAAAATCAAGCGATTAATTAAAATAAACTAGAAATTTTATGTTGTTATCAGAATACACCAACAAGTTTAGGTTTATCAGGGCCTTGGATTAGGCGAGAGGAGAGTTAACTCTCCAAGGTCGCTCAAAAATTACAAAACATAGAAGTTTGATTAATGAGTGAAATCCAATAGCGTTAGGGAAACTGGGAAAGCTCCATAACTGGGAGTAAAGCACGAGGGAGAGTGAATATAAGGACGAGAGATACCCCCTCTCTTACTTGTCGGATCCTACCTCACGACTGTTCCGCCCAGCTTCTGATACGAGTTGGTGACCATAGTTTCCAATTCTATGGATCACATAGGTGGCTGCAGAGGGAAATCCCGTGGCAACTGAGGCTGACATTGTATCACGTTCAGCAGTACTTCTGGAGGGTACCCTTGCAAAGCTTGGGTGCTTGCATGGGCAAAGGATGTTGTCTGGAGGTCAGCGTAACTGCCTCTGATAACTCTGCTAGTAGGCCTGGGGTGTAATTATCCCAGTCTATTTTCGGAAGGCGCTTGTTATTAACTTTCTTGTATTTTTGTGTCCAGTCCTAATCACCCGGAGTAGAAATACTCGAGAGTTGTTTGATTGCTGATATCTTTAGGGACTTTTTATTGAGTGTTATTTGCTCCTAGTTGGCCTAGCTTTATAATTTTTTGAGTCTTTAAGTAGATCTTTTAAATAGTTCAAAGTGGTTGATCGACCATCTCGACAGTCTAGGAGACTTTGTGGGCTATCACCTACGAGTCTTGAGCCTTCCCCTAAAAGGCGTAGGAGCGATTATGCCAGTGATTTTCAACCAATGGTAGCAGGCACATGGGAGATTGATCCTCCGCTTAGGGTCATTAATTCACAAGATAGACCTGGAACTAGTAGAGAGTTAGAGAGGAACACACCAGTTCTTTCTCGATTACTTTTCAATCGGAAGACAATATCGAAGTTGAAGAGCTTTCAGATTCAGTTGCGGCTCTGAATTCTCCTCTTCCTCCTGATCATCCAGACGTTCTATTGTATGTCAGAACCCAGAATCATAGGCCTTTGAACCCAGGTTTACACCCATTTATTCCTTTGATGACCATTGCTGGAAGCATGGCATCTACGTCAAGTGTTGAGAGCATGCAAACTCCCATATCTGTACAAGGAGGAGGAACTATTTCCATCCCTTCTATTACTCCTAGCACGACTATATTTGGGTCTACTTCCATTCCTTCAACGAGTGGAAGGTCTCAGACCACTACATCCAGTTTTGGATTTATCCCTTATGGAATGTCGTCTCATGAGATTCCTGTTACACTAAAAAATGTCACCATGACTATTTACAGTTAGTATGGCTCTATCAACAGTCATGCTATCCTCTTAGGCAAGTCTTATGCCTCTGCTCTCCATGTCAAACTCCAAAAAGAGAGAAAGTCTTTATAAATGTATTTATCTCTGGGTACGTAGGTTCTCTCAACCTTACCTGCGGGTACGCACCCAATGTTCACAAAAGCTGCGTACTTGTACGCTCTGTATGTAAAGGGGCAGGTGCGTCCCCCTGTAAAGGTCAAAATGCGCAAGTTTCATCTTTAAAAAGTTACTTGTGGTCATTTCTAGAGCATTCTAGAAGGTTGTTCGACGTGTATTGAGCGCCTCCAGATGGTTCATGTACCCCTACCAAAGAGGAACTTATCCCATCAATGAGGGAGCTATCCCATCCAAAGAGGGGATTATCCCATTGATGGTGGACCTGATTAACTTCCTCTTGAGCACTATAAATACAGGCATTGGGCCAGAAGGAGGGGAGGTTGAAAGCTAAACATTTCTAAGGGTAGATGCTGCTGGAATTAGGACTCCCATTTAGAAGCTTGTGAGGAGAGATTGCCATCTTTGCTTGTTCTATTTGGAAGTGGGTGAGCTTTGTCAAAGTAAAGGAGAACTCTTGATGGACCCTGGGAGGGACTTGCACAACACCAAGGCTCAGGTTGTAATTGTTCCTTTTGTTTCCTATTAATGCAAATGAGTCCATTCTTCTCAATAACTTGTTATTTATGAGTTATTTCATGTACTCCTTGGTCTATGTGTTAAATATGTTTTATTCTATGAGATTATCAAGTGCTATTTAATCGTTTGATTGTTAGTGGATGAAGGTTTCAAAGTGAAGGAGGAGCTCATCCGGATCAGCGAGGCTGGACTGCTACAACTGCGTTGGACTACAGGTATGATCTAAACACTTGATTTCTTATATAGTAAATGCATGTTTAGAGAAGGATTGCTCTTGTTTGTCTTGTTTGTCACTAGAGAGTCTTAGGCTCCTAGGGAGGTTGGTTGTGTCCGCACTATCGACTCTTTCCGCCTGACAAATTGGCGACTCCACTGGGGAATCCATTGATGTGAAAGTCTTTTCCTTTGTATGCAACTTTGATCTGAGAAAAGTCATTTATTTTCTGTTTTTGGCTCTGTGACTTTGTTTTTGGGTGGGTTAGCTTAGAGTTAGATTGAATTTAGTTTTTCTTGGTTTTTTCAGTAGTACGCACCCTCTGAGTATTGCACAGTGCGTACTTGTACGCACTGTTGCTGTGTGCACAGAGCGGGCCCGCACCTGGCTTAACAGGTTGCCTGCGTACCCTGCTAAAAATTAAGAAATTTCCATTTTTTGCATTTTTTCTCTTAGATTTTGCTTTTTCTTAGTTTTTACTGCCCAGATCCATTAGTCTCTTGTCAAAGATCTTCACCTGAACTTGTTTCGATAGCATTGAGTGTTTTAGTGGATTTCATAGAAGTTTAAGCCCTAGGGTTTGATTTTTTAGTAGGTCTTGTAGTGACTTTGGCGGTAGAAGTTGTCAAGCCTTAGATCTCTCTGGTTTTGTCAGCATTCTTAGAAGTCAGACCTGTCATAAAGTCTACCTGTGAGAGCAACTTACCTTTGAAGTTGTCTCTTTGGCAAATTTCGAAGTACTTGTTGATTGAGTATTGAATTCCATTTTACAAAAAGAACAAAAAGATTTGAGTTTTGTTTTGACTGGTCTTTTGATTCTGCATTAGCTGGTCCTTGACTTGATTTTGGTCAAGTAAAACAACCTAGAATCATCTTTGTAGGCTTTTTCCTCGTTAGGTTTGCTTAGAGTAAATTTCTTTTTGATTTGCTTGTGAGTCAAGTTTTCATAGATTTTATAGCTTTTGAGATTGATTTTCGTTAAAATAGATTTATATGCTTTATTAAATAAGAGAAAATACAAAAACATCTCCTTTGAAAAGTTTTGTTTCAAGTAGCTTTGAAGAGTTTTGAAAGAAAAAGAGTTTTTCGTGCACGTAAGGAGTGGTCATGTTTGTATGCTTGGAAAGATAAAGAGAATTGTTTCTTTGATTGTCTTTACTAAGAAAGTTGTTTTCTATAAAATTTGAATTTCTCAACTCTCTTAGTTAGGAATTTCATTGAAAGAGAAAAGTAGCGTAAATCATCTTAGGTGCATCTTTGTAGTGGTTTGAGTCGAGTCTACACACCATTGGTTTCACTTCCGCTACCTTTTGTCTTTAAGAAAAACCATAAAATTAACGCTTAAAGTAAAATCAACGTAGTAACTTTTATTTACTAGGGCTCTGAAACACCAATTTAGATCAGGCTAGTGTCTTGGAGTAGGGGAGTAATTAACTCTCCAAGACAACAAAACCAAACAAGTAGCTTATCTTGTGATAGAATAAATCCAATTGTCTCATTTGTACTCTGGGAAAGCTCCTCTTAAAGGAGAAGCACGAGCTCGTGTCCGAACCAGTGAGGGGATCAATCCTCCCTCGTTGGGAACGACGCCAGACACGCACGTATTACAAACGGTAAACCTCGGATTAACCATTGTCGAGGAGCCAGGGGTCACTTGTCGGTAAACCTTGGATTATTGTCAAGGAACCGGCAAGGGGATTGAGCTTGATACTCTGCCCTTGCGTGCTGTCGGAGTGTAGACTGTTCCCCCAGGTGCATTTGTTGCGGTTGGTAACCTTAGTGACCATTATCTTTAGGATTCTACCAAGGTGACGGTGGAGGGAAGATCCCACTGTACCTGGAGCAGACGTCGGCTAGACTCACTTGGATTTTCCGGGGGGTTCACTTCACTCGAGACGGTTAAAGTGGAGGAACTTGTGCCGGTCTATTCATTAAGCAGGTTGCCGGGGTAACTGTTCCACCCGCCACTTCTGTACTGAATCCGGCGATGTTGGGTTTCATCTCCAACTAGCGTTTTCGGTCTGGAAGGCTACTGTTTGTGCTTGGTTTGACGCCCTAGATTCTTTAGGCGTATGATTCAAATTTGTTTGGTTCTTTAGAGACTTTAGGTGGTTTGATTTGAGATTTTACTTTGTTTTCGTGTGTAGTAGTTAAAAGTTTTTAACTGTGGCGGAATTACCGAGACAGTCCCGTAGACTTCGGGGCCAGTCTCCTGAAGTTGTTTCTGTGGCCGAATTGTTGAGAAGATCCCGTAGACTTAGGGGTGAACCTCCTCGAGACGACCCCAGTAATCTAGAAGGTTTGAAGGTCCTTGTAACTCCTCCTAGTGGCAGTAGAGTAGGTTCACCTAAAGAAGGAGAATCTTCCTTGGTAGTCCATTCAGATTACCAAGGTCTAGAGACAGGTTATAATCCCGAAGCTGTTACAGTTTCTGAGCTTGTTGGTAGTTTTTCGTCTGCTAGTGATACAGGCGAAGAACCTGAAATATCTGAACCTGTTACTCCGACTTCTAGTGTTCCAGATTCACCAAGAGTAGAACGAGTTATCACCGAAAATCTTCCTACTGGTCTGATTGCTATCGAAGAACTTGCTCCAGAGGAAGAAATAGGCGTCTCTAACCTTGAAGATCAACTTACTATTGACCTCAAGGAGTGTGAATCTATCTTTTACAGTCCTCCTAGAAGTACTACTTGGTACCTTTCGTTAACCAATTATTTAGACAACTCAGGGGTAGGTTTTTCTACACCTCGTACTCCCTTTCCACCTGGAGGTATTTATACTCCTGTAAATATGTCTGGTCAGTCGTCCGTGTTTACTCAAACTCCTGAATCTTTCTTACACGGCGGTCCTTCTGTTCCCACCGGGTATCAATCACTTTCTGGTACCTTTGCGGGGGCATCTCCTCAACCCGTTGATCATGGGTTATTAGCTGGAAACAATGGTAATATACCATTGGGTGTAGGAGACATTTACATGATGTCAGGTTCAGTTCTCGTTTCCCAACCTCAAGGTGGCCAATTACCGCCTGGGGGGCAGCCTCAGTTAACGCCTGGGGGGCAACCTCAAGGTACACAAATCGTGTCTGGGGGCAACCTCAAGGTCAGTATGTACCTATGGTGCAATACATGCCTCAAGGTCAACCCCAGCCTCAATATGTACCCCAGGGTCAACCTCAGTATCAATATTTACCTCAAGGGTATCAACCTCAAGGGTATCAACCCCAAGGGTATCAACCTCAAGGGTATCAACCTCAAGGTCAAGGTCAACCCCAGTACCCGTATTTACCTTAAGGTTATCAACCTCAAGGTCAATACTCAGGTCAAGGTTATCAACCACCTCAAGGTCAGTCATATATTCAAGGTATGGGAACTGCACCTTTCAATTATCAATCCTATCCTCAATCCGGTTATGGATCTCAGTATCCTCAACCTGTTACGGGTCAATAACCCGGAATGTTAGTGTGGGATCCATCACAGGGTCAACAGGTGTTGCAGCCAAGTATACAGTTGGTACCTCAAGCTGGACAACCCGTAGTTTCTGGTCCACCCCAGCAACCGCAACCTGTCCAGTCAAATGTTCAAACTTCTGTAACTTCGGTAGTTACTCAGCCGCCAATTGCACCTAGTACTCCATCTCAAACGGCTGCTGTAACTACCGCTACATCTGCCACACTTACTTCTGGAGTATCGACAGCTCCGGTTTCTACTGTCTCTGTAACCACTCCTCAGACATCTTTACCGTTGTCTGGATCTACGATTCAAACCATGGTCCAGATGCCTACAGGTCAACCTGGTATAAGTACGGTTGTCACTACTCAACCTCAATTTGTTCAACAACCGTACCAGGGACAGTACCAACATGGGCAAGCTGTCCAACAGCCGGTTTACCAGTATCAACCGTATCCTGGGTACACTTATCAACAACCTCAACAACCCCAGTACGGTCCGGTTAATCCTGGTTTTCCAGGAGGATATAATATCCCTAATGCGACTCCTGTTCCTAGTTATCCTGGATATCCTCCTCCTGGGACTGGTCTTGTGACCCAGAGTTTTAGAGATCCTAACCGGCAGTTACCGTTTATCGCAACTTTGGATTTACCAGACTTGACGCGCCTAACGAATGATCCAATTCAATATCTTCCGTTCTGGCCGCCAATGCCAAATAAGTTGCCCAGTGATATACCCAAGTTCGAGGGTAAGTCTGGAGAGGATCCGTCCAATCATGTGATGACTTACCACCTCTGGTGTGCTTCAAATTCTATCTCGGATGATTCGATCCGCTTACGTCTTTTCCAGCGTACACTCATTGGTCTCGCGGCCAAGTGGTACATTGAGTTACCACGGGCCTCTTTTTACAATTTCAGCCAGTTAGCTACCTCGTTCTTAACTCACTTTCAGTTGCCGGTCAGATACGATAACGGCACGGAGTTATTAACTTCACTAAAACAATCGACGCCCACGTATATTTCTGATCACATTCATGAGTGGAGACGTCGAAGAAGGTTAGTGAAAGTTTTTATCCCAGACCAAATCTTAGCTGAATGGTTTGTTAAATCATTATTACCGAAGATTACTGAAGATGTAGCTAAGGCCGGAGTAGTTACTGAGGAGCAAGTCATTGCTCAGGCGCAGTACCTTGACTTAGTTTATACTCAGTCGGGTACGTTACACGAGAAGATTCCAGATCTTCCAAAATCGAATCAAATCGCTGCTGCTCCTTCGGGATCTCATGCCACTGATGGTATGATTGGTATCGTGAATACAAAGAGTAAGAAGAAGTCTTCCAAGGCTTCAACTACTCCTATAATCACTTTACCTGATTCCCCGACAGGAGAGTCTTCTCCTGAACTTTCCGCCGATATTCACGCTGTAGAGTCATCTACGGCCAAATCAAAAAACGGTGGAAAGAAGAAAGGAAAGAAGAAGGCTAAAGCAGACAAGGCTCCAAAGGAGAAAACGGAAAAGTCGGAAACCAATGACGAAAAGCGCAAACCTCGATATCCTTGTCTTATTTGTGAAGAGGATCATTTTACGAGAGATTGCCCTCATCGGGCCGAGGTTGTGAAAATAGTCAAAGGTTCTCCCACTCCTGCTGTGTTAAAAGATCCATTTCCAAAGCAGGAGAGTAAGATGATAGGTTCTTCCTCGACTGCCAGTGAAGAACCCATTTTGATGATGTCCCATGTGAGGATTGCGACTCGATCGCAAGATTATGGTAGTAAGAATCCTGTTGATGGTAAGGAAGCAGAATCTTCTCATTCTAACCCATCAACCTCAGCTCCTGGTTCCGATCCACTACAGATCGAAAAACCTAACCCGGACTTAGTAATAAAACCACCCGCCAAGGGTGTACTTCGAAGGTCTGCTTTCAATCCACATGCGAGAGCAGCCCAGAATTACAACATTGTTGAGGACTTAGCTGTTTCACCCTCAGCAATGTCGGCTTTAGAAGTGCTGCAATCATGCCCAGCACAACGAAAATTACTTTTGTCGGCTATCGGAGCTGTTGATGTTCAGGACCCGAATCTGATAATCTTCGATCTAGAAAATAGTACACCGCGACTACCCCATCAAATGGCTTTCCAAATTCCAGTGATAGTCAAAAACAGGCCTATTCATCGGACTGTGATTGATGAGGGAGCTTCTACGTGTATTATGTCGATTCAATGTTGGAGATCGCTTGGTTCTCCTTCGTTGAACCAATCCCCCACCATCCTTAAGGCCTTTGATGGCCGTGGGTTCCGTCCGTTTGGTATTCTACAGGAATTGCCTATAGGGGTAGAAGGTAAAACCGTTAGTCTGGATGTGGAGGTGGTTGATGCCCCTCTAGACTACAACCTTCTTTTGGGTCGAAGTTGGTCATATGCTATGACAGCGGTCGTTTCATCGGTCTTCAGAGTAATTAAGTTTCCACATAACGGTAAGATCGTGACGATTGATCAGCTGACATACTTTTCATCCGACCCAGCCTCTTCAGAGAGTATCCAGCATGTCGGTAAGACGACAATCCCTTACAGGGACGTTGGCGTAGGTTTAGTTAAAGATTCTGGTTTACTGGGAACTCTTCCTTTCCCTCCAATCAACGCAGACCCTTCATTTGCATCAATTCATATGATTACATCAGACAACATTATTTATGATGATCCTTGGTTTGTCCCATCTGAATCTGAGATAGACTCATTCGGTGATGCTATGCCTTTGAGTCCATATGAAATTGCTTATGAAGCCGTCATGTCTTTTACCGACTCGCGTTCAACCGAAATCGACCAAATGAATGTGGTCAGTGAAGAATCACTTTTCACATCACCCTTAGAACAGATAGCGTTTCCCGAAGTCGTGTCATCTGACGAGCAACTTCGCGAAATCCTAAGTGTAGACGATCTACCATGGGAAGATCTCCATCACAGATCTTCGTTTTTACCTAAGGATGATGCATTTGTAAATGATTTTTCATCTATCTTTACCGCTGAATATGTCAAAGACGCTCAGAATCCAACGAAACATTCTGATTCAGAGTTGAATTTAGGGAATATTTCTCGCACTATTCCCATTGATATTTCAGTGAAGCCCGGAATTGAGGAAAACATTCATATAGGTGCATCATGTACAGAAGATGACATCCAAACTTACAAGGCCCTATTCCAAGAATTCCGCGATGTGTTTGCCTGGTCTTACGAGGAAATGCCGGGAATCGATCCTGCCATTGTTGTTCATGAAATAAAGACCTACCCGGACGCTAAACCCGTCCGGCAACGGTTGCGTCAGATTCACCCTCAAAAAGCGGCTGCAATTAAAGCAGAAGTCGAAAAGCTGTTGAAAGCAGGTTTCATTTATCCAATCCCGTTAACGGATTGGGTATCAAATATTGTTCCGGTCAACAAGAAACAAGGAACAATAAGAATCTGTATCGACTATAGGGATATAAATCGAGCTTGTCCAAAAGACAACTATCCTACGCCTTATATCGATCAAATTATTGATGATTGTGCCGGAAGTGAAATGTTTTCCTTCATGGATGGTTTTTCGGGCTATAATCAAATCAATATTCTACCTGCCGACCAACCAAAAACGGCATTCATTTGTCCATGGGGGACATTTGCTTATTGCAAATTACCTTTTGGGCTAAAGAATGCTGGAGCCACTTTTCAACGGGCGATGTCTTACGCATTTCATGACATCAAGCACATTGTGCAACCGTACCTCGATGATTTGCCTGCTCATTCTTTACATCGAGCTGATCACCTTGTCCATTTACGAGCAATCTTTATGAGGTGTAGGCATTATCGAATTCGGTTGAATCCCCACAAGTGTGTTTTCTGTATAGAGACGGGTCGATTGCTGGGATTTGTTGTTTCAAAAGCCGGCATTCGCGTCGATCCCTCGAAGGTCGAAGCTATCATCAAATTGCCTCCTCCTTCAAGTTTGCGCCAACTCCAAAGTTTGCAAGGGAAAGCGAACTTTTTACGCCGATTCATTCCAAACTACGCCGAGGTCACTAAAGGGTTTACACGGTTGTTGAAACAGAACGCTCAATTCTTTTGGGATGAGATTGCCCAACAATCTTTTGATGCACTTAAACACACGTTGACCCATGCACCGTTGTTGCATCCTCCCAACTACAACCAGGACTACTTCTTATACCTCGCAGCTTCGCATTCCACTATTGGAATGGTGTTAGTTCAAGAAGATGAATTCGGAGCGGAACATGTGATATATTATCTTAGTAGGACATTAAACCCCACTGAGCTAAAATATTCACATGTGGAGAAATTGGCCCTGGCAGCCGTTCAAGCTGTCCAACGTTTTCATCACTACATTCTTCTCCGTAAAACTACAGTTATTTCGGATTGCAACCCTATGATTTATATTTTGACAAAACAACTGCTAGGGGGCAAGTACTCTAAATGGATCGTTATCCTGCAAGAGTTCGACTTGGAGTTTGAGAAGTCCAAGTCTAAGAAATCCTTAGTTTTTGCGGAATTGATGTGTGATTTCCCGCGTGCTGACACAGAAATTGTGGCAGAGGAGTCCATTGCGGACGAATCTTTGTTTCTTATCAGTACTTTAGATCCATGGTACGGGGATATAATCATCTATCTCCAAACCCAAACCTTTCGGCCTGAAGCTTCAAAGTCGGAACGTCGAAAAATTCGGTTTCAATCCCAGCAATACAAGATTACTGGAGATACACTTTATCGCCGGGGGGCAGACCTAGTTTTTCGACGTTGCTTAACTCACGAAGAGGCTGAGAGGGTTTTGAATGATTGTCACTCTGGAGCATGTGGCGGTCATATGTCTGGGTATGCCACAGCTCAGAAGGTGTTGCGCGCTGGCTATTTCTGGCCGTCCATGTTTAAAGATTGTATCATTGCAGTCCGGAAGTGCCACAACTGTCAAGTGTTTGATCGCAAGGTGCGCGCACCACCTGCTCCTCTCCATCCTATAATTGCCGTTGGTCCTTTCGCCAAATGGTGTATCGATTTTATTACTTGTAACCCTCACTCGGCCGGGGGGCATGCGTATATCATCCTCGCGGTTGATTATTTTACTAAATGGGCCGAGGCGATGCCTACATTCAACACAAGCGGAAAAACAGCTGCAGTTTTCGTATTCAATCATATTATAACTAGGTTTGGTGTCCCACAAGCAATCATCACTGACCATGGGAGCCATTTTCGAAACATCATGATGACTGAGCTTACAAGCCAGCTTGGTTTGCGCCACGATAGCTCTACTCCTTATTATCCGCAAGCCAACGGTTTGGTTGAGTCTATCAACAAAGTTCTGGTTATCATGATCCGACGAACCATTGGTATTCATCGGTCGAATTGGCACAACATGTTATTTTCAGCGCTATGGGCATACCGAACCTTAGTGAAAACTTCAACAGGGTTCACTCCTTTCCAGCTAGTTTATGGCTTGGAAGCTGTGTTACCCATTGAATGCGAAATCCCATCACTTCAAATGGCTGTCGAATTACTCCCAGCTACTTCCGAAGAGGAGAAACGTTTATTATACTTAGCTAAATTAGATGAGACTCGACGTGACGCTGCATTGGCAATCGAGACTCACGCGAAGCGAATGAGAGCTCAGTATGATAGAAATGTAACCCCTCGAAGTTTTTCGGAGGGAGACCTAGTGCTATTATATGATCAAGCTAACGATAAGCTAGGTGCTGGAAAATTCGTTCCTATGTGGCATGGACCCTACATTGTAAAGCGAAAGCTAGCAAAAGGGGCCTATGAGCTGGTAGATTTTGATGGGGACTCTTTGGGTAAACCCAGAAATGGACTTTACCTAAAGAGGTATTATGCTTAAATGATGGGTATGGAGAAATTTTAGTTAGGTTAGGTTTTCTTTCTAGCTAGTATGTTTGTTAGTTTAGATAGTGTGCTTAGCTTAGAAAGTGTGTTTTTTCGTCGTTATTCTGGCTTATCTTGGTTTTACTCTTGATATTGCAGATGTCGACGCCTCTCCAAACATACATTGGGTTTGCTGATGGTGCTTGTCGTAGTACACGGAATATCTCTTCCACAGCTTGGGTTATCTATTCGCCCTCTGACGAGTTAGTTTCTATGCATGGGGTAAGCCTCAGTCAAATGACAAACAACATTGCAGAATACAGTGCAGTGGTTGAATTATTATCTGAATCTATTTCATTTGGAATTCGACGTTTGATAGTGAGGTTAGATTCTGAACTTGTTGTATTACAGCTTAATAGAGTATATGCCATTAGAAATCCTGTGTTATTAAGGTTGTTTTTGAGAGTGCGTCTCTTGGAACGTGAATTTGATTACATTGAATATCAGCATATTCCAAGGTCTTTAAATACATTAGCAGATGCGATTGCTTCTCGAATGTTGGACAGACATTTACGATAATCATGCAAGTAAATTTAAAAACATTTCATCACATATGTTAAACAAAATGAGCCGGTAATAATGATATATATATGGATAGGAGTGTGTCAAAAAATATACATCGTCTTCGATCATAGGTTGAAAAACACCTTATGATCGGCAAAAATGATAAGTACAAAAAACCAAAAATGTCATATGTGTCTAAAAAAGTGACTAGCCAATCACTGGTGGTGCTCTCTATACGAGACCACTGCCCGCGCTACCCTACACAAGAACCTCCTAAAAGGTCCTGGAACTGCGACCACATAGCGCTAAAGTCGAATGGGAATGTCATCTATGGTGGTCTCTGGTATATCTGCCGTCAGACGCTCTAGATCCTGTTCCAGCTCGGCTAAGGTCTCTGCGGCCGCATCCTGTGGGGGTGGTGCTGGTACAGCTGGTACTCTCCTCTCAAAAGGCCGGAGGTTGGCTGGGCGCTGTGGACCAACATCTGCATTTTGAAAATTTTTACTGTCAGTTTTGAGACGATATATATAAAAAACAAAAAAAGTAGATAAATTTAAAACTTGTGAAAAATAAAGTACCTCTGTCGTCCCATTGTTCTCCCTGTGGAAGAACCATGTCCGGATCACCTCGAAAATCTACTCCAGCATACGGAAAGTCCTAGATCGCAAAAACCTGGTCCTCTAACCAGTGAAAATAACCAGCAGGGAATCGAACAACTGTCGCGCCCTCGTCAGGATGCCGGGCCATCACCGTAACCCATCGTATCAGCTTTGGCTCCCGAGGACCCAAGATATCAACAGTGAGATGCTGAGGGATCAGCATCGGAACTCTCTCTAAGGCAAAGCTCACAACTAGAGGCCCATATCCAAAGGTCTTCAGTTGTCCGTTCTTTGCCCTAGTCAGTTGGCCCTTCATGTTGGCCGACACAGCATCGCACTAGTTGAAAATGGTGCCTCGAAAACAGTCAATCGCCATCCGCATTTGGTACCCGGTGGCAATATGTAAAGCGGCTGCGCCGCAAATTCTGGTAACCGTGAAAGCTATAACCATGAGTTCACGCCGAGAGATGTATTTGATTTCTATGCCTTTCGCATGGTTTTGATTGGGTATGCACCACTCTGCCCGGAGACTAGCAAGGGATTGGCCACCCGGCCTAGTCCCGGCTAGATTGAGTTGCTCGCCCCTATTTGGCAAGCCAGTGAGAAAGTATATGTCAGAGGGCTCTATCTCGAGCTGGTGCCCTCCGATGTAAAAGCATTGCTCATGAATGTTCCATCTCTCAACCAGCCACTCCAAGAATCTCACCTGAGCCCTCATGCCAGGTATGGCCCAGTATTTATATAGTCCGCATGCTTTTAGGGCATCAATGGAAGGTTGGTGACCAATTGCGGCTAAATCGACGTCCTCGTGCTCTCTTTCTCTCCAATCCAACATGGTGAGTGCCCTACACACCAAGAAATAAAGGTTAGAATTAATTTGGGAAAATTTAAATGGTTATTTTTGGGGTTTGGGGTTTCAAATTCCGCCCTTCGCGGGGTACGCACCCCGCGTTTAGGACACAGAGCGCCGGTACGCAGCTTTCCTGAAGGTGGGCTGCATACCCCGACCTTTTTCCTCTGTAGGAAAAGGTCGGGGGACGCAGGTCACCCTTAGGGCACCTGCGTACCCCGCAGAGCGGTTTTTAAAACCTAAAACCCCCCAAAAACCAAAACTAAAACCTAAAACAAAATTTTAATCGGATGAAATTGAATAGGAGGATGTTGTGAAATACCTGGAAGAGACGGCGTTCGATTCTGACGGTCGGATTCTCCGCAATGACCACGGGAAGTTTCTTGCCAAAAGCCCTTTTCTCAACCTCAACAGTAAAATGGTAAAAATGACATGGTAAAAAGTCTTTTTATAGGTTTTTTGGATGAATGAATGCTAGGTTTGTTTATTTTTCACCATGGAAGGATATTTTTCAATGTATTTTTGCCTATTTTAAACAGGTATGAGTAATGTGTCGTTTTTGTGCAGGACAAAGGGATTTAGAGGGAAAATTGTCATTTTTCACGAACCAAAATATCAGAGTCATCTTTTAAGCCCTTTTCTGACTCCTAAAAAATATGAAAAGATTGCGAGCGTTTCTTTTACACTCGTTAAAACGGAATTAAAAGACGGTCCCCTTATAGCCCTTTTCTGACCGTAAAAACAGGAAAAGGTTGCCGGGTTTTTGTCGTTTCAAACTCGATACTGGAAATAAAACGACGTGTCCTTGATCGCTTTTTACTTTTCAGGTCAGAGACACTAATCATGAAAGTACTCCTTGGTCGCAAGATCAAGCGGTTCCCCCAGGTATTATTTTATACTTTTTCGGGCTTGGGGGACACAAATTTACGAAAAAGTTCAACCTGGAGTCTTCTTAGGTTTTTCAGACTCTCTAAAATTGAAAAACGCCGAGTTTCTCCTATACTGGGCTCGTTAAAATTTCACAGTAAAGGACCTGTTCAATTACAAACAGGAACGAACCACTCCTTCCTAGGGTTCGAATCAAAACTAGGTTGGACTCATCCGAAGGATGAGCTTATAATCAAGCATATGTTATCCTCCTCAAGCTTGTTAAAAATAAAGAGGTATTTGCCAGAAATGGTGGGGGAAAAGAGAGAAGAATGAGCCTATTTGTTATCTTTTGTCTCAGAAGAAACTTTATTACCACTCTTGGACACGACACTTTTCATTCACCTGGGTTGGGAAATCCTTTACCTCACAGTTGATCAAACCACATTGAAAGACTTCAGCCGGGTTCCCGGGATTAACTTTGAGTCGTTTATCACCAAGCCATCTGTTGTGTCGTTATGTGTTCAAGAGGTCTGCAAGCAAAACTTTCATCTGCAAAATACTTGTCATCCATTTGACCATCCCTGAGTCAGTCCTTACAGCAACATTTCTTCAACTTGAACAATGATTTCGTGTTGTGGGCTTGCCTGCAACGGGTCGCTTTCTATCGACATCAGCACATTATCTAGAGAGATGACTTAGAAATCGTCAGTACCTTGAAGTCTGCATGCATCAATGGCAGGTTTCTCGCCTTTGACGTCAGTTTACATCATTAACTTTCGATCAAAGGATTCCGTGAAATGTTCGACATCAACTCATTCATTCACATCTCATGGATTGTACTGGGTACTTTGAGAACCATTGACATTACTGGTGGTCTCTCTCACACTTGTTAACAGTTTACATCATCGACTGGTAATCAAGTGGTTTCTACCATGTTCAACATCAACTCATTTATTCGCATGGCTAGAATCGTACCAATTCGGGAAGCAGAAATGAAGACCCTGGATCTAGTTTCCACCATCCAGGCTGCGAGGAGTTTTGTATTCATTATCTAAGTAGACTAATCATAAACAGATGGATGCGCCCATACTGTGTCTACAAAAGTCTATGATTATGATGTACTGCAAGATCATTCCTGTATCAGAGTAGTTAGTCTGTTAGTTAAAGTTTTGATCTGAGTATGGGAATGCCTACCTCAGTGATGATATAATCTTATACATGTATTTTGTGTTGAAAATTGCAGGTTCTGACCAGGCTCTCCACGAGATAATCCTTGAAATGATAAAGCGCTTCACCCTTCCTAGATAATACAAAACCCTAATCTAACTACAGGCTTCGCACTTTAGGGGGCAATCTGTTACACTAAAAAATGTCACCATGACTATTTACAGTTAGTATGGCTCTATCAACAGTCATGCTATCCTCTTAGGCAAGTCTTATGCCTCTGCTCTCCATGTCAAACTCCAAAAAGAGAGAAAGTCTTTATAAATGTATTTATCTCTGGGTACGTAGGTTCTCTCAACCTTACCTGCGAGTACGCACCCAATGTTCACAAAAGTTGCGTACTTGTACGCTCTGTATGTAAAGGGGCAGGTGCGTCCCCCTGTAAAGGTCAAAATGCGCAAGTTTCATCTTTAAAAAGTTACTTGTGGTCATTTCTAGAGCATTCTAGAAGGTTGTTCGACGTGTATTGAGCGCCTCCAGATGGTTCATGTACCCCTACCAAAGAGGAACTTATCCCATCAATGAGGGAGCTATCCCATCCAAAGAGGGGATTATCCCATTGATGGTGGACCTGATTAACTTCCTCTTGAGCACTATAAATACAGGCATTGGGCCAGAAGGAGGGGAGGTTGAAAGCTAAACATTTCTAAGGGTAGATGCTGCTGGAATTAGGACTCCCATTTAGAAGCTTGTGAGGAGAGATTGCCATCTTTGCTTGTTCTATTTGGAAGTGGGTGAGCTTTGTCAAAGTAAAGGAGAACTCTTGATGGACCCTGGGAGGGACTTGCACAACACCAAGGCTCAGGTTGTAATTGTTCCTTTTGTTTCCTATTAATGCAAATGAGTCCATTCTTCTCAATAACTTGTTATTTATGAGTTATTTCATGTACTCCTTGGTCTATGTGTTAAATATGTTTTATTCTATGAGATTATCAAGTGCTATTTAATCGTTTAATTGTTAGTGGATGCAGGTTTCAAAGTGAAGGAGGAGCTCATCCGGATCAGCGAGGCTGGACTACTACAACTGCGTTGGACTACAGGTAGGATCTAAACACTTGATTTCTTATATAGTAAATGCATGTTTAGAGAAGGATTGCTCTTGTTTGTCTTGTTTGTCACTAGAGAGTCTTAGGCTCCTAGGGAGGTTGGTTGTGTCCGCACTATCGACTCTTTCCGCCTGACAATTCCTTCAGTTCCTTTGAACATACCATTGACCGCCTCTACATCCATGATGAGTGGATCGGCTTCTTTTCAGGGTTTCCCATTTGGAAGTGGTCATATACCACATTCCAATCCAACAATAGGGTCAATGCCTTTTTCTTTTACAAGTCGAGGTAATAACCCATTCCAGAGTTGGACAAACCCTACGGTTAGTGGGATGGGAGCTAGGAATCAATTTTTTTGCCAACAAGGGAATGCGTTGTATTCTTTAGTTAATTCGTTTCAAAAATTTTCTCCCTTTGCTAATGCATGGAATCCTTATCAGGGGCTATCAGCTCCTTTCAACACTTCGTTGGGGGGTAACCTCACTGGTTATGGACGATTTTCGGAAAAAGTTCGTCAAACTTCGAATTTCGTTGGACGATAAGGAGCACCTTTTGGTTCAGTAGGCTCTACGAGTTACTTCAGGAAACCTGATGTTTTTCAGAATTTAGGTCATTCTTTTCAGACCCTTGGGAACCCCGCCCGCACTGGATGGAATTCCCAAGGTCTACCACGGCTCCCTTTTCTGGCCACGTTGAACTTGCCAGACTTAACTAAATTGACAAATGATCTGATTCAGTACAATCCGGCCTGGTCTTCGGTCCCAACTAAACTCCCCTCGTTTATCCCAAAATTCGAAGGGAACAGTGGTGAAGATCCGGGAGACCACGTAACCACATTTCACTTACGGTGCTCATCCAACTCCCTGATAGATGATTCGATCAGGTTGAGGTTATTTCACCGCACCCTAACCGGAAATGTAGCCAAATGGTATATAGAGTTTCCAGGGGCACCTATACTTCTTTTTGTGATTCGGCTAATGTCTTTTTGAACCATTTTCATTTGTCTGTCCGATATGAAGCTGGAACTAAACTTCTGGCTAACTTTCAGCAAGACACCGCAACTCACATTTCAGATCACATCCAAGAATGGAGGAGGAGGAAAAGGCTTATTAAAGATGAAATCCCACCAGAATTCCTTCTCGAATGGTTTCTCAAATCATTACAACCTAAGATCTCAAAGGATGTGTCTCTCTCCAGTGTTGAAACGGTAGAGCAGGCCATTTTCAAAGCCTAGCAATTGGAACTAATATATGCTCAGTCTGGGGTTCTTCATAAAATTCTACCTGATGCTCCTAGATATAAGGTCGATTTAGACAAACCGAAACCAGGTCCCCATGCCGATGGTATAGTCGAATCGACAGATATTAATGCGGTGAACCTATTGAATCAATTACAACAATTTTCTCTACAAACTACTTCTTCTACACAGGTAGCACCGTCTGTACCTACACCTTCCCAACCTACCTCTATAAACGTTGTCCAGACCTCTAACCCCAAAGGAAACCAACAATTTGATGGGAAGAGGAAGGGACGAGGTAAGAAGAAGAACCAGGAAGGGAAAGGCAATGCAAACAAACCCGGCAATGATGTCGGAGAGGGTAGGAAAGAGTCTAAGAAAAAGGTAAAATTTCCATGCAAGTTATGCAATGGAGATAATTTGACTCATCTTTTCCCTAAGATGCAAGACGCTCAGTGCTTGTTAGTACAGCAAGGGTCCTCTAACTCCCAAGCTGTTCTAACTAACCCTTTTCCCCAAGGGTAGTAGTTACTTGTTGGGGCGAATTCTAACGCTGGTACCTCCGCAGGGGGCAACCAAGAAGGGGAAAATTCATCAAATGTTTATAAAAAGAGCTCTCATATTGATGTTGCTATGCGAGCACACGGTTATGGTGAATCGGAAACATCTAAGGCTAAATCTGTTCTCGAAGCCATAGAACCACTTCATATTGAGCGGCCCTCTGTTGCGTTTATGCCTCAGCTACTGAAAGGCTCTACAAAGCGCTCGACTATTAACCCTAATGCTAAGGCAGCCCAGAACTACTCGATTGTAGAAGATCTGGCTCAAAGTCCTTGTGCCATGTCAGCATTGGAGGTACTCCAGTCATGCCTTGCTTAGAGAAGTGCTTTGCTTTTGGCAATTGGTGCAGTAGATCCAAAGAATTATTTAGTGTTCACTTTTGATATGTTGAATGTCAAAAAGAGACTTCCTCACCATATGGCTTTCCAGATAAAGTCCACATACCGAAAGACCAATATTTTTCGGACTGTTATAGATGAGGGAGCTTCCACATGTGTGATGTCTATGTCATGTTGGAAGGCCATTGGATCACCTTCAGTTGTTCCTTCACCGACTCTTTTGACGACATTTGATGGACATTCTCATAGGCTGCACAAGATTATCCCGGCCTTTCCTATCTATGTTGGGGGAAAGGTAGTGAATATTGAGGTATAAATTGTCGATGCGAACCTGGATTATAACCTCCTCTTAAGAAGGAATTGGATTTATGAGATGGATTCCATAGTTTCATCATTATTCTGCATCCTCAATTTTCCTCATGAGGGGAGGATTGTTAGAGTTGATCAGTTAGATTATTCTCCAGGTGACTCTCACACAACTTCAGATTTTATCGTTCCATTGGTGGACAATCCCCGTCCACCTATTGAGAATTTAGGAGTTGGGATGTACTCTTCGTTAATGGGTATATTTGACCTCCCTGCTCCTACAACTAGAATTAATGTGATTTCATCCTCTAGGGGACCTTCTCAGAAAGAGTTCTTTCGAACTCATTTTTTTCATACCCTTGTCCATACCTTCATCTACCACCACATTAGATGGAGGGCAGGTAGGTGGAATGGCATTTCCCATGTCTACAGCGGAACTTTCTTATCAATCTATATTTAACTCTACAGACAACCATCCCACTCCTTTTTCACAAGAGGATTTAGATGGTGATGTGGCTCCGGCTTGGACCCTCGATTCTACTTCAGCTTGGATTGCTTGGATATAGTATTACCATCTGAAGAAGCAATTTTGGAAGCAATGATGGGTGTGGATCGACCATGGGAGGATTTACATCATCGTTCATATTTTCTCCCTCCATTACATGAAGTTGAATCTAGTTTTTCCAATCTGTCTACTAGTGATGTTTGTATAGTTTAAAACCCTTTGGCTCCAACACAATTTTCTGCCGAAGGTAACATGTTGGTTATCTCACAAACTGTACCTGTAAACATCTCTAGGAATCCAAACGTAATCTAAAATGTCTTCATCGAAGCTGATTGTTCCCCTGAAGAAATTCAAATCTATACTGATCTCTTCAAAGAGTTTTGAGATGTTTTCATTTGGTCTTATGAGGAAATGCCTGGAATTGATCCATCTATAGTTCAGCATGAGATCAAGACATACAAAAACGCCAAACCTATTCATCAAAAACTTCGATCGGTCAATCCTCGGAAAGCGGCAGCTATTAAAGTTGAAGTTGAAAATCTACTTAAGGCGGGTTTCATATACCCCATTCCTCTAACTGAGTGGTTTTCCAACCCAGTCCCAGAAGATAAGAAGCAAGGAACGATCCGGGTATGTATCGACTTTAGGGATTTAAATAAATCTTGTCCAAAAGACAATTACACCACACCTTTTATTGATCAAATTGTTGATGAATGTCCGGGTAATGAAATTTTTTTGTTCATGGACGGATTCTCTAGTCCCATTATAGTCAAGCGTGTTTTGGAAAAAGGGGCTTATGAATTAATTGATTTTGAAGGGAACGGGCTGGCGGAACCCAGAAATGGGCTCTGCCTTAAGAAGTATTTTGCTTAGGCTTCAGTCGAGTAATTTCTTATTTGTATATATTGTATCTTTGTACATATCTATCTAGCATTTTTGTGATATCGGTATTTTTTGATCTTCTTTGGTAGGTATTGATGGACGATTCGATATATTTCAGATTTGTTGATAGTGTGAGTAGCCACACTTGGAATCTTGCTTCTGTAGCTTGGGTGATTTATTATCCATCTAGCCAGTTGATGGTGTCGAGGGGAGTTTGTGTTGGCCTTGCTTCGAACAACATTGCTGAATATACTAACGTTCTTAGTTTACTATCTGAAGCAATATATTATGGCATTGATTCATTGGTAGTTTATCTAGACTCACAACTAGTGGTGTCGCAGTTAAATAACACTTATCAGGTTCGTGATCCTTATGTATATCGCCAATTTTTTAGAGTGAGAGTGTTGCAACGATCATTTATTTATATCACATATGTTCACATTCCACGATATGAGAATTCATTAGCAAACTCTATTGCTAATCAAGCATTAGATTGGCACATTAATCATTCATCAAATTAAATAACATAAAAATAAAAATAAATAAATAATAAAAAATAAAAATAAAAATTTGAATATGTATATATATCATAAAATCGCCTGTATATAGATGGACTATTCAAAAAATAATATACGAAATTTGGGATAGGATGCCCTCAAAATTTGCACTTATGCCCATAATCATGTCCAGTCATACATAGATCTATCTATTGAGCCGGCTCAAGATGAACGACTAAAATGTTAACTACAGCGTTGGCTACACGTTGAAGTATCCGGACCCAGTCCCGTGGTACCCCTACCACACAGCACTGCATCTCCTCAGGCAGATCCTCTATAGCTATCATAGGTCCTTGGTGAGTTGGTCTCACCAAATTTCTCTAAACAACATAGAGGACTCTCTATCTCAGCTGCCGCCTCTTCGGCCCCTCTTCCGCGTTGCCTGTGCCTCGAAAATCCATCAGGTCTCACTAGACCCACATTTGGAACTTGGTCATTATATTTGTCAATATTTTTTCTCATCAAAAATATTTTTTTCTAAGTTCATTTCATATTAAAAAAAAGTCCCAAAAAAAAACTCACAAAAACTTAAAAATTGTTACCTATGTCTCCCCATGCCGCATTTGGTGGTAACACTAAGTCTGGATCTCCTCAGAAATCCATGTCGGCATATGGGTAGTCATCGACAACAATGATCTGTTGATCCCACCAGGTGAAAAACTCATCATCAAAATTCATTCTGGGCACGTCACCACCCCCAAGGCGCTTCATCAGGTCCGCCCATCTACCCATTTGTGGATCTCTAGGGCTGCTGATGGACACTAATACTTTGGGACATAGCCTAGGTACCTTCTCGAAGAAGAATGAACACAAGATGGTTCCATATCCAAAATTCTTCATTTGACCCTTCTATATAGAGGTCAATTGATTCTTCATGTTAGTCAGAAGAGGTGTGCACCAGTCAAATATTGTGGTAAGACATTCCACTGCCACGCTCATAGATACTCGTGACACCTGATGCAAGGAAACTGACCCATTTACCCGTGCAATGGTAAATACCAAAATCCTCAAGGATAGGATTTCCACATTTTTTATTGGAATTTGACTTCCAATCTTCTCTGGATGTCCAAGACAATATATATGGACATAGTCTTCTACCAAAATACTACCTCTCGTCTTGCCTGTCGATTGCACGACATCCCCTCTTCGGGAGACACTAGTAATAAAATAGATATCTTCGATCTCAATCCGTAGAGGCATCTGGTCGATCATGAAAGAGTCGTCCTCTGTGCTCCAGTAGTGGATCAAAAGTTCTAGCAAGCGCGTATTGGCTTTCATATTTGGCATTTTGAAGAATTTGAGTAAGCCACAGCCTCTCAAAGCATCCAATGCATTCTGGTCATTCACTACCTCATTATCAATAGTGGTACGCTCTCTTTCCCTCCAAGTGACAGTCATCCTGCAAAGAATTGAAGTTTCAACCATTAGTTTATATGTTAAAACTTTAACTTGCGTACACGGAGGTTCCCTTTACACACAGTCACGTGTAGGGCCATCGTATACGCAGGTTGCTCACATCCAACCCGCGTGTACGCAGAGTTGAATTTTTGGGCATAGTTTCCCACGGTCAAAAATTTGAAAAAACTTCTAAAAACTATCATAAAACATTACAAGTAGGATTTGAGGATTACTTGGAGACTTTGTTGTGATTTGAGCAGTGCAATTGTTCAGAGGAAAGCTTACTTAGTTTTGCTCCACAGCTCCTTGCTCCAAACAGAAATGAAAAAATTGTGAGTCCAAAAGTCATTATATAACTTTGAAATTGCAAAATATTTTTTCAAAAACTTATTTTTGTCTCATGGATTTTTTGACCTGTGGTCTTGGATTTCGAGAGTGGGTTGTTTTTACAGGAAATTTTGGAGACTTCTTCGAGATGTTGTTTCGGTCCCATGACCGCTGACCCGTCATGGCAAGTATCATTCTCTCACTGGAATTTACGTTAGGGAAAACCATTTTCTGCTACAGCTTGCATACTAGCCTCCATTCAGTGATACATTAACCCTGTTGGGTTGTGTTATATTCTTTCCATGACTAACCCACGTAGTTAACCGGGGTGTTATAGACATTTTTGGGCCCTACAACCCCAAGCATGAAATGTCCATAAACCAAGGGCTCCTAAGTCCCTAAAAGTGTTGTTCTAACCCCTAAAGGAACAAGGTCAACAGATTACAGCTTCTCCCAGAAGTTCTCCATGAAAAACTGCTTAGAATTGGTCAAAATAGGATCATTGCAGCTGCTCCATTGGCTAAGTGCGTTGCATCTCACCCAAATACATTGTGACGGTGCGTTGCATTTCAAAAGTCCCTTATGTAGGGTGCGATGGGCGAGAAATGACAAATGGCAGTGTCATTCCGCGAGGTGGAGAGGCAATGGAAGCTTCCAGAATCTTCTCCTGTGATACTTGCCTCACTGAATTCGACCAAGGATGAGTAAGAGGCCATCAGTCTCCAAGTGGAAGCAAGAACTATCAGAGAGAAGACACTAATCAAATCACAAGCTGACTAATCCCCCTTACAGATATCTATATATGGATCCCTCATCCCAGAGATCCAGAGGCTGGAATTTTGCATATTGTAAGGAATTGCTGTTGGTTTCCTGAGACAAACATCAGATTGTTGGGTGATCTATGCTTTGTTTGAGGTGAAGAGGGGCTTCTTTGCTGGGAGGTTGATGCTGGGTCAGAACAACTGGTTGTAACTCCTCTTGGCTCTTTTCTTGTTTATCAATAAAAGCTATTTGAGTTTTTCTCCATGCTTTTGTATCATTGATGCTTGTTACATTTGTATGGTCAATTTACATCTGATCCCAGATTGTTTATGATTATAGATCCATGTCTTTGTATAGTGCTATGCTTCTGTGGTCTTACAGGTACTTTGTGAAGCTGGGCGTGCAAGGGAGCAGGTAGCTGGGGACTATCAAAGAAGAGAGGGATCGAATCAAGAGATTAGCGCAAGACAGAGGTTGGTCTTTCTGTTCCTCTCTATCTATAATTCATAAAGGAAAAACAAAAGTAGCTTTTCTCTGTTTGTTTCTAAGGCAGCTGTCACACCTTAGTGGGATAGAGCAGTTCTATATAGACACTTTTCCCTGTAACACGGGGGTTAGAGGGAGGGTGGTCACAGGGGGTTTGAGGGGCACTAGTAACCCCACTTTATGGGGTCCGGGGCAGCGCCCCAAAAAATTTTGGTTTTGGACCCTATGTTAGGTTGGGCGGACCCACCTATGGTTTTGTGCATGATTTTCGCACATGTTTTTGTACGCGATGGTTTTCGGTCCATGGTATTGGATGCAATGGTTTTCGGTCCATGGTATTGGATGCTTCGACATGCATAAATATGTATTATAACACTGAAAGGAACATAATGAAAAAAATCAAGCTGGTAGTCCCGGTTTTGGGATCCATGAGAAAATCTCTGTGTATGTGTGTTTTATGTGTTATGCACTCGCATTGTTTATCTTATGTGTTTTAGAATTCATATGCAGGTAATTTCTGTACGGGGTTAAAACCTACATTTGGTATCAGAGTTGTTTTGGCTTCAAGGGGACGCCTTTGTTGCTGAGGGGTTTCGCTCGGGCCTATGGTAGACCGTGTTCAGTGGAGATCTGCGAGATCGATTCTGGTGGTGAAAGAAGATGGAAAGCAGTGGAAAGATAAAGATCGAGAAATTTAGTGGTAAGAGTTTTGAGTTGTGGAAACTCAAAATGAACGATCTGTTGGTGGATAAAGATCAGTGGATCGCGGTAGATCCGAGTACTAAACTAACGAGAGTGTCCGATGAAGAATGGAAGAAGTTGGATCGGAAGGCAAAGAGCGCAATACGATTGTGTGTCTTAGATTCAGTATTGTTGAATGTGTCAGGGGAAGCTATGGCGAAGGCTTTGTGAGACAAGTTAGGGACTTTGTACCAATCTAAGTCTCTGGTAAATAAACTGTTCCTACGGAAAAAAACTATATAACCTGAGGATGAAATATGGAGACTCGATGACAGAACATTTGAATGCATTTAATACTGTGGTAAGTCAATTAGCATCTGTTGATATTAAAATTTCAGATGAAGATAAGTGTATTAGTTTGTTGTCTTCTCTACTAGATTCGTGGGATAGTCTGGTTATTGCAATAGGTAGCAATGCAACTACCTTACAGTTTGATGAATAGTCTCATCCTTGCTGACAGAGGAGATGAGACGGAAAAATATGGAGAGCCAGAATGGTGATGCCTTGTTTGTACGAGGACGGTCCTAGAACAGAAACAAAAATAAGTCATCGAGTGGGAGATCTAAATCTCCAGGAAAACCTGTAAAGGTGGTGTGCTGGAAATGCGGAAAGGAAGGCCACTTCAAAAGGGATTGTAAATCTAAAGCTCCTGACAAAGGAAAGGGATTTGATGAGGCTCCTTCTGCAGAGGCGAAAACCACCTCAAATGAAGGTGGAGATGTGTACTTGGCTTCTTTAAGTACGCATGTAGATCATGAGGCATGGTTGATTGACTCACGTGCATCCTTTCACTTCACTCCCCATAGAGAGTGGTTCTGCGAGTATGAGAAATATGATGGTGGTGATGTCTTCTTGTTGGATGACAAAAAGGCTAAAATCATTGGTCGCGGAAAAGTAAAGTTGATGTTGCAAGGTGGAAGAGTTATAACACTTCCGGGTGTTCTACATATTCCTGCATTGGCCAGAAATCTAATTTCTGTAAGCAAGCTGGATGATGCAGGTGTAAAAACAATGTTCGAGAAGGATACCTGCATGATGGTTCGGGGAGCACTAGTATTGATGCGGGGAGTTCGTATTGGAACTCTATACAAACTGCAAGGTAGCATTGTTATTGATGGGTGCAACAGTTCTGTGGTTCCTGAAAGAAGAGCAAAAAATCTAGTGGTCTTTGGAGAAATACCATGTTCTGGCATCAAAGGCTTGGACATATTGGAGAGAAGGGCCTTCGAATACTTCATGGTAAAGGTATGATAGAAGGTATGAGTAATAGCTCTCTGGATTTTGATTTCTGTGAAAATTGTGTATATGGGAAGAAGAATCGGGTGAGTTTCCCCTCTGGTAGTAAGAGGGCGAAACAAATATTAGAGCTTGTGCATAGTGATGTGTTTGGACCTGTGAAGGTTCCATCACTGGGTAAGTCTATGTACTATGTATCATTTATAGATGACTACTCAAGGAATACATGGATATATTTCCTTAAGAAGAAAACTGAAGTCTTTGACAGGTTTAAAGAATTCAAGGCTCTCGTGGAAAATTAGACAGAGAAGAAGATAAAGGTGCTTAGGACAGATAATGGTGGAGAGTTTTGCAGCAAGGAATTTGAAGAATTATGTAATAAGTGTGGTATAGCATGGCAGAAGACTACTCCATATACACCTTAGCAAAATGGAGTTGCAGAAAGAATGAACAAGACGTTGATGGAAAGAGCAAGAAGCATGCTCAGTGGTGCCGATTTAGGAGAGGAATTCTGGGTAGACGCATTGGATATTGCATGTTACCTGGTCAATAGGTCACCTTCATCGGCGTTGGAGGATAAGACTCCACAAGAAGTATGGACTAGTAAGAAACCCTCTCTTTCACATCTAAGGGTATTTGGATGTGATGCATATGTACATGTTCCAAAGGAGAAACGAACCAAGTTGGATAGTAAATATGAAAAGTGCATCTTTATTGGGTATAAGGATGGTTTAAAGGGTTATAAGCTTTGGAACCCAGTAACAAGGAAGGTTGTGTACAGCTGAGATGTGGTGTTCAGAGAGGTGAAAGATGTTGTTAAACATGAAGTCCAACCAAAGGAACCTGAGAAGATAGAGTTTGAGCTAAAGGAGGAAGAATCAAACTCTACAGCAAAGGAGGAATCAGAAAATTAAGAGCCACAAACTCTAGCTGTGAGAAGATGAGTTCGAGAAAGAAGGCAGCTAGAGAGGTATAGTCCATCTACTTTTGTTCAAATTTTGCTTTATCTATTACTGATGATGATCCTAGAACTGTGAAGGAAGCAGTAGATTCAGAGGATGGAAAACTCTAGAAAGAGGCCATGGCTGATGAAATGGCATCTTTGCACAAAAATGAGGCTTGGGATCTGGTGGAGTTGTCGGCTGGAAGGAAACCCATTGGTAGCAAATGGGTGTTCAAGAAGAAGACAAATGAAGAAGGAAAAGTGGAGAAATACAAAGCTCGTTTGGTAGCAAAAGGTTATTCCCAGGTGCCGGGAATTGATTTTGGTGATATTTTTTCTCTTGTTGCCAAGGTAACTTCTATTAGATTACTTTTATCTGTTGCTGCTGCTTTTGATTTTGAGGTAGAACAGATGGATGTGAAGATAGGATTTATTCACGGAGATCTGGAAGAGGAAATATACATGAAGAAACCTGAAGACTTTGCAGTGAAGGGTAAGAAAGAACTGGTATGCAAGTTAAAGAAGTCTCTGTATGGGTTAAAACAGTCACCAAGGATGTTGTATCAGAAATTTGATACATTTATACGGGGACTTGGCTTCACCAGAAGCAAAGCAGATCACTGTGTTTATTTTAAATTAATTGGTGACCATGTTATTTATCTGATCTTGTATGTGGATGATATGTTGCTGGTTGGAAATGACAAAGAAAATATCCAGGATTTGAAGACCCAATTGTCCTCCAAATTCGACATGAAAGATCCTGGTGTTGCACAATTTATTTTGGGCATGGAAATTAAAAGAGATCGGGCAAAGAGGAAGCTCTGGTTAAACCAGAGGAACTATGTCGAGACAATACTGTAGAGTTTTAATATGCAGGATAGTAAACCGATGAAGGTTCCTATTCCTGTAGGTGTGAGGTTATCTATTGAATAGTGTCGACACAAGAAGAGGAAGAGGACATGTCCCGTGTTCCATATGCAAGTGCAGTCGGTAGCCTCATGTATGCAATGGTCTGTACTAGACCAGACATTGCACATGCAGTGGGAGTATTGAGCAGGTTTATGTCAAAACTAGGGAAGGAGCACTGGACACCAGTGAAGCGGGTTTTTAGGTATTTGTGTGGCACTAGTGATTATGGTTTGTGCTACCAAGGAAGACCAGGATTGGATAGAATGTTGGATGTTTGTGGCTTTGTTGATGCAGACTGGGCTAGAGATCTGGATTAGAGAAGATCTACAAGTGGGCATGTCTTTAACCTATTTGGAGGTGCAGTCAGTTGGATGAGTAAGAAACAATCTGTAGTGGCACTATCAACTACAGAGGCAGAATACATGGTAGCCACTCATGCAAGCAAGGAAGCAGTTTGGTTGCAAAGATTGTGTTCAAGTATGGGGTTAGTACAGGGAGCTATAAGGATAGATTGTGACAGCCAAAGTGCAATTTTCTTGGCAAAGAACCCCGCATATCATTCAAAGACAAAGCACATTGATGTTGAGTATCACTTTGTGAGGGATATAATAGAAGACAAAAAGGTGTTGCGGGTAAAGGTGGAAACTTTGAAGAATACTGTAGATGCATTGACAAAATCTGTGAGCTCTAAGAATTTCTCTTGGTGTAGAGAGACAATGGGCGTTTCAGGGCTGGAAAAATGACTAAGCTCTCTTGTGGCCCCCTGTGGAAAGAAAAAAACAAGTGGGAGAATGTTGGGTTGTGTTATATTATTTCCAAGACTACCCACGTATTTAACTTGGGGTTAGAGGGGGGGAGGTCACAGGGGGTTTGAGGGGCACCTGTAACCCCACTTTATGGGGTCCGGGGCAGCACCCCGGAAAATTTTGGTTTTGGACCCTATGTTAGGTTGGGCGAACCCACCTATGGTTTTGTGCATGATTTTCGCACATGTTTTTGGACGCGATGGTTTTCGGTCCATGGTATTGGACACGATGGTTTTCGATCCATGGTATTGGATGCTTTAGCATGTATAAATATGTATTATAACATTGAAAGGAACATAATGAAAAAACCAAGCTAGTAGTCTCGGTTTTGGGATCCGCTTGTACTTGATATGCGGACACGCTTTACTTTCTCTGAGAATGGGTATGCTCGCATCAGACAGTAGTTTTCTTTCTGATCTCTTTTGATGGCTTGGCAAGTTGAATTCTAGAGAAGTCCTTCTTAGTCTCGGCATGATTCTTTCCATACACTTAATACATTTCGGCCATCATGTACCCCTTCTAACCTCATATATTAGGGCGCATCTATTATAGCACCATTTACCACTCTTGGTATATGTGTTGCTTTGTTTATGGCCTAGGGCAACCCTTCCTTCTAGACTTGGTCCAAATATATAAAAAACAATGTTTTATTCCCTGTATGCTACTTTTCCCTGAGCTAAAAGCGTGTACATGCGGGTCAGTCAATATCCAACCCACGTATATGTATTAAAACACTTTAAAAATTTAAATTTCCTTAATTATGGGCGAAGTTCACGGGTTTTACCTGTTGATTACCTCCTATTGCCTGTGGCCCAATTGTTTCCCAACTAAAAAACTAATTGGGAGAGGTATAAATATACCTCTATGGGAAGGCCTTAAAGATGAGAAGAGATAGAGTTAATATACTGAGATTATCCCTGACTGAGTCTGATGAATCCCTGTGCCTCATGCACTTCCCCAAGCTTCAGGAAACCCTTGTTTCCTTGATTATAGATATCCTTCCTTTTGCTTGAGATATCATGGTGTTGGTGATGGAAGAAGATTATTGAAGGCTGGGATAGGATGAATCGGAGGACGGTTCCGCTTGGAGCCAGAGAAAGACTCAAGTGAGTTCTCTCCATGTTATTTATAGCTTACTGCAATAAAAGAAATGTTGTCTTGTTTCCGAAATTAACTATGTTTATGCATCAAATTATGTTTTAATTCATATATGAATGTCATTTTGATGTATGATCAATCATTTGTTTATATGATATAAAATCAATTTCGTGAATATGCTTTACTTATATATTGCTATGTATGTTCGAATTGAATGATTTTCAGGTTTGAAGAACATCACGAGTTGCAAAGGGTCTGAATCCTGTGGGAACTAATCAAATGAAGGAAATCTGGGTACAATCACTCTTACGTATAGGAAGTCCTGGTTAGTGAAGTGATGATTGATGCTATGTGATTCGTTCTCCACATTTCACTAGTTTCAATCCCACTTCTTCACCCTGTGAGCATCGATGCAATGAGTGCTAAGTGTGAGAAATTAGTCAGTTACGACTACCTCTCATAATGGTCATACGTTTGAATGACATTAACGCAGTTGAATATGATATCTAATATAATGCACTGCGCGTAGTTTGATAATATCAGCATTTTTCCTAAGTTGTATGAGTATTTCTTGTTGTAGTTTGCTTCTGCTCTATTGGGGTTCTAACCCAAAGCCCTAGGGTGCTTTCACCTGAAACAGTGACTTGAGTTGCTTCTAAACAGCAGCAGACATCACACAGGTGGATGCGCCTTCGTCAATAATGCATCGGGACATGATGGCATTACGAACTCGGGCTGGTATCTGGAACGCAACGGATGGAAGTAAGGGAGCATGTTCTGACGCATCAATGGGAAAGACAATCAATTGATTGTCTTAAGAATCTACTGTACCCAAAGTAGTTGGTAGAGATTTCTTTTAAGATGGGCACAACTAGAGAACCTCCAGCGTCAACATGGCAGAAGGTTATTGCGCTAAGTCATCTACTATATTGTATGTGTGGGAAGCTCAATTAGATGTCGCGTTATAGCGTATTGGCCATTTGGGGATCTTAGGAATTATTCATCTTCAGGCTGAGGGATATGTAACGAACCATTTGGTGTCGTAAGAGGCTCAATAGATTCTTTTGGTTTTGGTCTTAGTTGCGGACGAAGTCGATGGCTTGTCGTATTGGCGCGACCGAGTTTGCAAGTTGACATCAGAGGTATTGACTTCGTCATAATTCATTACAAGGATCTGGTAATCACCAAGACTAGAAGGTTGGGGAGGATGGGCTTCTTGACCTTGTTGAGGTTTAGCATAAACAAATTCTCGTTAATGGAAAGGATTCATAAGCACAGCCGGTTGAGATGGCACAAGATTCTGAAGTGGTTGTTGCATGGGCAGTCGACCTCTAGAAGTTGCTTGGGCTTCCCACATTTGGCGCATCTGGGGTAAGAGAGGAAACTCATGAGTATAATGGCCATGTACACCACAACATGCGAAAAGCTTGTTTATACGAATAATCCTTTTCTGCTTCGGCTGGTTTCCCTGTTGTTGGTTGTCGGTGTTAAGTTGGTTCCCCTGGGGTTGATTAGGTTGATTACCCTGGTTACCTTTGTTACCCTTCCCCTTATTCTTTTTCTTCGAATTTTGGGGATTGGTCGCACTCTGTTGTGCATACAATTGGCCCTGAGAGGGCGGTGGCTACTGGGGTTGAGGATGTTGTTGGCATTATGATACAGGTGTTGTCCTTGATGGCAACTCAGATAGATGGCAGTTCACAGTGCAATAGGTTATCAGCAAAGGATTACAGATCAGACTCCAGAAATGGTTTAAGAATTATACGCTGGTTCATTTTGTCTAAGTAGCGTATACATGTGGGTTAACGAAACAAAAGGAGTGTATACGTATACATACACTTTCATAGAAGGAAAAGCGCGTATGGGATGGAAAATCAAGGTTTTGGTCTGAGGTATTTGGTCCAAGGTATTGGTCCAAGGTATTTGGTCTGAGGCATGGTAAATTTGAGGGTTTTTACATTTTAAGAGGGCAAATTTTTTATTAAAAACTCTTTTCATATAGTTAGCCCCAATTTTATTTAAAAAATAATTAATTTTTTTATTTTAGCCCAAAATAAAAAATGGGCAGATAAATTAACCGAACCTTGATTTGGCCTGATTCGCTGGTTTTGGGAAATCTTATTCCCTTAAAATCGTTGAATTTTGATATTTGCCCTTGGTTTGGGAGATTAAAATCGCCATATTTCTGATTTACAGTTTGGTTTTTCTGGTTTGGGAGTGATTTGTGAGGGTCGATTTGGTCCTGGGAGGTTAGATTTGTTTTGAAATGGAGGGCAGAGGTTAATTTGTTTTTTAATGGAGGGTGTCTCCCTATTTTCACAGATTCAACCCCCTGTTTTCACGAATTCCGAATTCATCATGTATATGGCTCCCAGTTTTCGTGTATTCATGGTGTATATGGCTCCCTGGCTCCCTGTTTTCAGGAATTCATCCTGTATGGTAAATAAATAAAACCTCTTTTTATACTTACTCCAAAGTTATGGTAAATAAATAAAAATATAAATAAACTAGAGGTATGGTAAATAAATAAAACATTTTTTTATATTTAGTCCATAACCTTCTTTCTATTTAAGAAGGCTCAAAAAAGAGGTTTTATTTAAGTGAATCCTATGGGCCAAATACCATATTTATAAAAGAGGTATGGTAAATTAATAAAAATATAAATAAACGAGGTATGGTAAATAAATAAAATATTTTTTTATATTTACTCCATAAGTCACCTTATATTTACATGCAAGAGTGTAAATAAATAAAAATATAAATAAAGTGGAGGTATGGTAAATAAATAAAACCTCTTTTTATACTTACTCCAAATGTATGGTAAATAAATAAAAAATATAAATAAACTAGAGGTATGGTAAATAAATAAAACCTCATTTTATATTTAGTCCATAACCCTCTTTCTATTTAAGAAGGCTCAAAAAAGAGGTTTTATTTAAGTGAATCTATTTATAAAAGAGATATTAAATAAATAAAACCTCTTTTTATATTTAGTCCATAACCCTCTTCCTATTTAAGAAGGCTCAAAAAAGAGGTTTTATTTAAGTGAATCTATTTATAAAAGAGATATGGTAAATTAATAAAAATATAAATAAACCAGAGGTATGGTAAATAAATAAAACATTTTTTTATATTTACTCCATAAGTCACCTTATCTTTACGAACAAGTAAGGGTGTAAATAAATAAAAATATAAATAAAGTGGAGGTATGGTAAAAAAGAAAACCTCATTTTATACTTACTCCAAAGGTATGGTAAATAAATAAAAATATAAATAAACTAGAGGTATGGTAAATAAATAAAAACTCTTTTTATATTTAGTCCACAACCCTCTTTCTATTTAAGAAGGCTAAAAAAAGAGGTTGTATTTAAGTGAATCCTATGGACCAAATACCATATTTATAAAAGAGGTATGGTAAATTAATAAAAATATAAATAAACGAGAGGTATGGTAAATAAATAAAACATATTTTTATATTTGCTCCATAAGTCACCTTATATTTGTGAACACACAATGGTGTAAATAAATAAAAATATAAATAAAGTGGAGGTATGGTAAATAAATAAAACCTCTTTTTATACTTACTCCAAAGGTATGGTAAATAAATAAAAATATAAATAAACCAGAGGTATGGTAAATAAATAAAACCTCTTTTTATATTTAGTCCATAACCCTCTTTCTATTTAAGAAGGCTCAAAATAGAGGTTTTATTTAAGTGAATCTATTTATAAAAGAGGTATGGTAAATTAATAAAAATATAAATAAATGAGAGGTATGGTAAATAAATAAAACATTTTTTTTATTTACTCCATGGTATTCACGTCGAATGTAGCCTATTTAAAGGGAGAATCAAACCAATATAGATCCATCTTTACTCTGGATCTACTAAGCCCAAAGAATGATCAAATATCATGATAAGCAAACTAGCATAAAGTGAAAAAAAATTTGATCCCTCTCCGGGCTTGGTAGATCAAGGGTGAAAATTGATCTTGTAATTTAATGTCACTTAAACATTTTAACTTGGTTAAAAAAAAAAATTAAATTATTAATTTTATTAATTTTTATAAATTACTAATAGTAGTTTTTAAGCTCTAGGTTTATGATAACCCGTGGTATTGACCCATGGTAATACCATGGTATTCATGTGAGCATAGACTATTTAAAGGGGGAATTCTATCATCTTAGATCCATCTTAATTCCGGGTCTACCAAAGTGCTGAGAAGGTTAAATAGATTTCATCCCTCTAAGAGTGGTAGATGTGGAGTTAAGATGGATATAGGTTGTTTTTTATGATAATGAAGATATTAAATAGACTTAGGAAATTATATTGTAAAAAACATCTTAAGGCGAATGGTTAAAGCTACATTTAGTCACTTCACAAAATTTAGTAAAAAATACCAATATTTCCATTAATATTGGTTTTTCTGATTTAACAAAAAAAAATCAAAACAGTGAAATCTTATTAGTCTTTCCCCATCACCCTCACAGAAAGAGATAGTCGCTACCCAGATCTCCCACCATTTTTCAAACGTTCTCAATATGATATCTTCATGAAAAAGTTAAGGTACTGATGTTGGATTAGTTGTTTGAAAAATATGCTGGTTTGGACAACCTTTCATCTTCTCTGTTATTCTTAGTTTGTCGTAATGATCTGTAGGGGTTGGGTCACTGCACCATATTGTCCTAAAAGGTGTAGATTGTGCACCTGTAGGAATTTACAGGGTAAGTTCCTCAAACAAAACACCAAAGGACACCGTTCACCCACAGATCAATACACCAGTATTGTTGACGTGGTTAAACCCCTCAAAGAGGGAAACAGTCCACGGCCTGAGCCAATGCGGCCACTTTAGGAAATTTATTAATAAAAGAATGAAAATTTACATAAGCTTCTCTCATCAACGGTTACCCTACAAATGACCCTCCATGCTCTTTAAATAGAGATCATGGATCAATCGGGTGTTAATCCATGGATCAACTGTCGGTAATACCAAGGAGAGAATAAACCATCGGATCACTACATATCGTGACCGTCGGATTGTAAGTACATAGTAAAAAAACACACTTTACCTAACTCTACATTAGACCAAGTTATACATAACTAGCTGCTATGTGTCGGAATATCCTAACATCCCCCCTTAAGAACAACTTGGGATAGGATTAAAGGATGTACAAATATGACACAATAGGAGAAGGAAGGAGGCATTAGAGCCTATCCCCCCTCAGTGACGACTTCCTGAACTCCAACCACAAATCGAAGTTTAGTAAACTTCACCTCTGTGAGAGCCTTTGTAAAGATGTTTGCACCTTGATCATCTATTGAACAATATTGTACTTCAAGAACATGGTCGTGAATGAGCTTTCCGATGAAGTGCATGTGCAGTTCAATGTGTTTGATACGCTGATGTTGGACTGGATCTTTGCATAGTTGAATGACACTTTGATTATCACACCAAAGTGTAGTTGGATGCTGCTGCTACAAGACAAACTCTAACAGGATGTGATGAAGCCACAGGGCTTCCTTACTAGCTTCTACGGCCCCACGATACTCTACTTCTGCTGAAGAAATAGAAATGGCACTTTGTTTCTTGCAAGCCCATGTAATAGGTCCTGAACTAAGAGTGAACACATAACCTGCAGTAGACTTCTGTTCATCAAGGTCACCAGCCCAATCAGAATTAGTGAAACCAACCAATAGAGGAGATGCTTCTGCATTGTAATGAATCCCAAACTGGGCTATACCTCAAACATAACGAAGTATTCTTTTAGCTGCTTTCCAATGACTTTCATGTAGGTTTTGCATAAATCGAGCAATAAGGCCAACAACAAAGGGAAGGTCAGGACGAGTATGGGTCAGATACAAAAGTTTTCCTACAAGTTGATGGTATAAGGTAGCATCAACTTCAGGGGAAGTACAAGTGATGGAAAGTTTGGCTCCAGACTGAAAGGGAGAAGGGGCTGGCTTACAGTCTTCCATATGAAAATGGCATAGAAGATCACAGGCATACTTGGACTGGGAAAGGGAAATACCTTCCTTGGATTGCAAGACTTGAAGACCAAGAAAATAATGCAAGTTTCCTAAGTCTGTCATTTCAAACTTCTTTTTAAGGCTAGACTTCACATGGTTTATAAGGTTGGGATCACTACCAGTGAGGATAAGATCATCAACATAAAGAACAAGAATGATAAGAAACTTGCCCATTTTCTTGGTGTAGACAGTATTGTTGGAATGACACCTAGAAAAGCGAGTTTCTAAAAGAAAGCTATCCATTTTGGCATACCAATCCTGAGGAGTTGCTTGAGACCATAAAGGGATTTCTTAACCGACATAAAAGGCTCGAGTTTGTTTGTATAAGGCCAGTAGGTTGTTCCATATAGATTTCTTCATGCAAGTCCCCATGCAAGAAGGCAGATTTAACATCCATATGATAGACTTCCCATTTGAAAGAGGCAGCAAGGGAAAGAACAAGGCAGATAGAGTTCATTTTGGCAACAGGGGAGAATGTTTCAGTATAGTCAATGCCTTCAACTTGTGAAAAACCCTTAGCAACAAGACGACCTTTATTTTTATCAACTTTCCCATCTGGTCCATACTTGGTTCTGTAAACCCATTTGCATCTAACAAGTTTTCGTCCCTTTGGTAGAGGAACAAGATCCCATGTATCATTTTCCAGTAATGAACGATATTCTTCATTCATAGCTGCATCCCAATCTGGATGTCTTGAAGCTTCTGCAAACGTGTCAGGATCATAATTCGCTGAAGCTTGAGCCAGTAAAGAAGAGGCTATATTGAACTGAGAATGTGTACGTCGTTGATCTGTAGGATCACCAGCAAGAGCGCCTGCTGCATCCCGAGTAGCACGGACCCATTTTGGAAGCTAAGGAGCTGAAGAAGGATCCTGAAAAGGTGGGGGAGGATTGTCATCCTCACTTTCATCATCTGAAGAAAAAATATTTTTAAAAGTAGAAGAGATAGAGATAGGTGGCACATCCGCCGAATTAGGCTCGTAGGCCGATATATTTCAGCAAACTTTACATCTCTTCTAATGATAACATTTTTGGACTTAAGTGGAATAAGTCTATATCCTTTGACATCTTCAGAATATCCAACAAAAATACATTTTTCACTCTTAGGTTCTAAAGCTTTATGTCTCTCATATGGAATATGGGTCCATGCTTCACTTCCAAAAACATGAAAGTGACTTACATCTGGTTTAATTGAGCTCCAAGCTTCTTCTGGAGTGATATTCTTTAAAACCTTAGTAGGAGTGTGATTTATTATGTAATTTGCACAGTTAATTGCTTCTGCCCAAAAATTAAGACTAAGTCCTTTAGATTGAAGCATACAATTAGCCATTTCCTTTAAAGTGTGATTCTTCCTTTCAGCTACACCATTTTGTTGTGTAGTATATGGAACAGTATGTTGCATTTAAATTCCATTCTCAGTGAAAAAGTTGATGAATTTGTTGTTAACATATTCTCCACCATTATCAGATCTTAGCTTAAGAATTTGATGTCCAGATTGTTTTTCAACAAAGGCCTTAAAGGCCAAAAACATGTTAAATACTTCACTCTTGAGTTTTAAGAAGTATACCCAAGTGCGTCTGGAGAAATCATCAATGAAAGTTAAGAAATACTTGTAGCTAGAGAATGAAACAACTAGAAGCGGACCACATAAATCACTATACACAAGCTGTAAAGGGGTTGAGGCATGCCAAGAGGCACGTTTTTCAAAACTGTCTCGATGATGTTTACCGAGTACACATCCGGAACAAACACCATCTCTGCAAGATACCATTATAGACATGTCACCATATTTTCTTTACATAGATTCTGAAGGGAGCGATAGTTTAAGTGACGAAATCGCTCATGCCAAAGTTTGCTCACTTCATCATTATGAGCAACAAATACCGAGGGAAGATTTGATGACCCAAAGTTGTTAAACTTATACAACCTTGTAGAATCATCAACAATGCCAGTGGCTAAAATCTGTCTAGGATCTCTTAGGTCCTTAATTACAACATCGTGAGGTGAAAATTCAATGATTTTACCTTCACCTGAATGAGTTATCTGATATACAGATAGAAGGTTGCAGGATAAGGTGGGAACACATAATACATCATTAAATCGACCATTGTCTATATGAACAGTTCAAGTTCCTACAACACTAAGAGATCTATCATCACCAACATATATATTTTTGGTGTTACAATCATTTAAAGAAGAAAATATGGCTTTGTTTTTGGCCATGTTATAAGAAGCTCCAGAATCAATGAGCCACTCATGAGAATTAGAAGAAGAAGATACATTTAGTGCATATCCAAACCGAGATGTTTGACAACCACATGCAGAAAGTGTTATTCCTGAAGATGAAGTTGAAGTTGAAGAGTGCTCCAAATGGATGTTATGCTTCTTCACTACTACTTCCAAGGCTTCCATCTTCTTAAAGAATTTGGATTCTAAGTGGCCATCTAGATTACAAAAGTGGCAATTTCTATCAGTCTTCTTCCGTTTGTTTTTATTTGCCTTATCATTTTGTTGAAATGATTTTTCATTTTGAGGATGAAATTGCTTAGGACCCTTGTTTGGTTTAGGACCATTCTTTTTAGGATACGACTTCTTAGGATTCTTTGAATTTAGTTGTTGTTGGGCGGCTAAGGCTTTCTTAGAAGAGTTTCCAAGATTAAGAAACCAAGGTGTAAGAGTTTTTCTTGTTCTCTTATTAAAGAATCACAAAAGGAATCAAAGGAAGGGGACTTGTAGGCTTGTCCTTGAGAAATGAATATTTCTCTTGTAGAGTGGAAGGTGGAAACAAACACAGAGTAGGTTGGTCCCAACTTAGTAAGAATGGAATAGATAAGGTTACCATCTTCTTTCTTAACCTTAACACCTTCCAAGAGAAGTCTAAGGGTCTTGAACTTGGACAGAAAATCTTCAATGGAAGGAAAATTATTGGGGTCCAATGTAAGCAACTCATTTTCGAGTTGATGGGCTCTAAGTTCATTTTTAATTCAAAAAAATTTAGTGATCTGTTTTATTGCTTCATCAGTTGTATCAAGTTCTGCGATATGGAATCTAAGGTCTAGAGAAATAGACATCCCTATCAATCCACGTGCTTGATCTTGCCTATTTTCCCATTTGGTTGCCTTATCTTCATCTTTCAGTTTGGTTTCTTGGCCTGAGGCTATTCGGTAAAGACCTTAACTTCTAAGTAAATCCACAATGTAGGACCACCATTGGAAGTAGTTGGTGTTGTCAAGAATAAATTGGCATGGAATTTCCATTTTGAATAGAAACTGAAGCTATATATGCTGAAAATAAGTGTTCCAATGGAAAGATCTCGAAAAAATAGGCTGATTAAAAAAAAAAAAACGGCTCTGAAAACGGCTTTCGGATGAAGAAGTTATGGCTTTTTGAAGAAAAGTTGTTGAAGATGTCGACGAAGTTCCGAAATGTGCGGAAATGAATGATAATGTTATATTAAAAAAATACGCCCCCTTTCCAAACTTAATCTCATAAAGTAGCTTTGGACCAAGTGAGCTAGATTAAAAGGTTAGTAATTTTTGGAAAAGGGGAAGGGGTTTTTTTTTTTTTTTTTAGTCACTGAAGCTTTGGGCTACGTGCTTACATGATAAAGCTTTTTTTTTCCCTACAAAACAAAAAAACACGAAACCCAACACGGACATACAAGAAAAAAAAACAAACCTTACAGCTTGAAGTTAGCTTTAGCCGAAAATTATATATTTTCCTCAATGTTTCTGATTTTTCGAGATCACACTAAGGCGCAGCAGAAAAGATCATATGCATGAGAAAAATCCTTCCTCTATGTTTCTGATTTGCCCAAATCGCAAAAAGTCACAGGGCAAAGAGAATACACAGAAATGAAAGGTATAGATCCGGTAATAAAAAAAACAAAGAGCTAAATAAACTGAAATAAACAAAGAGAAAATAACTAGAAAGTGCAATTAAACATTGTATACCTCCAGATATTAAAAATGACGTAGCTAGGGCTACTAGAAACCTTTTCACGTGAAATGAAAGGGGTTCCTCACTGGAACAGATGGTCCTAACACAAAAGAGCAGTCCTCTCGGCCCGAAAGCAGTCAAAAACAGTAGATCTAGGAAACGGCAGTCGGATGCAGTTCTACCGGCTTCAGATTTGGATCACCAATGGATGCAGCCCTCAAATAGCCCTGATACCATGTAGGAATTTACAAGGTAAGTTCCTCAAATAGAACACCAAACGACACCACTCACAAACATATCACAGATCAATACACCAATATTGTTGACATGGTTAAAACCCTCAAAGAGGGAAACAGTCCACGGCCTGAGCCAACACAACCACTTCAGGCAATTTATTAATAAAAGAATGAAAATTTACATAAGCTTCTCTCATGAACGGTTACTGTACAAATGACCCTCTATGCTATTTAAATAGAGATCATGGACCAATCGAGTGTTAATCCACGGATCAAGTGTCGGTAATACTAAGGAGAGAATGAACCATCGGATCACTACATATCGTGATCATCTTTACGCTGCTTCGCTTTCATAAAAGAGCGTATACACACTGGTTTGGCACATCAAAGTAGCGTATACATTCTAAAATATGATGTTTGAAGTTGCAGTTGGTTCTGGTTGTTGATGTAGAGTTCTGGGTTTTGCTCTATGTTCTAGTGACATTGTTCTGGTGACAGTGTTCTGAATGTTCAGATCGATAGATTGTGATTTGCTTCAGTGATGATGGGTTTTTCAGTGATTGGTTGTATTGCAGTGGTGATTGATTTTGAGTTTCAATGTTGTTGATGGGTCCAGTATGCGAATTTGTTGAAACAAGGCCTTCATGTGTATTGTTGTGTGCAGGAGCATCCAATCTGAAAATTTATGAAATGTGGTCCCTTGAGGAAGAGAGAAGGTTGTAGGCTTTTGTAGGCTTGCGCCTACGTACTAGTAAACGGATTGACTAGTACAAGAGCTAGGGGTTGTAGCTCCCTTCCAGTAGAAGCTTGAGAATGCGAGAAGCTTGTAGCCTTCTGCAGGTGGGTGCCTGCGTACTGGTATGAGTCTGCACCAGTACAAGATTATAAAAAGGTTTTTCTTATACTAAAAGAAGACAGAAGCAGGTGGCTTTTGTCCCGCATTGGGTTTCCACCTTAAATCTTGGTGTTCATGTGTGTTTCTTATGTGCGATGGTTTATTTTTTTATTACTGCACATGGTTACTGTTTATATGGTTAATGAAGTACTGATGCACTGATTACAGATCAACATATGATGAATTAACTGAATCATAAGTTTGTTGGATATACAATGGTTTCTTTAAAGACAGTCGTGTGTACATGCAAGTTACCTTCATTTGAAGTAGCGTATATAAATCTGATTATGAAGTGAAAAAGTTATTGATTTGATAATATTGATTCACCCCCCTTCTCAGTATTATTTCCAACAGATGCATGGGAGGCTGCGACACTAATGTCTGAGCGGTTGGAGAGCTTGGAGGTGCATAGGTGTAAGATGGTGAAGAGGCAATGGCCTGGTAGACAGGTTGAGAACTAGCTAGCCCTAACATATGCTGATGTGGTTGGGGGAATGCATAATATGTGCTTTGTCTTGAATACACGTTGTTGGCAGGAGGGGGATAACCATTGGAGGAACTAGTGCCCCCCTACAGATGGCCATAACCCTGCTGAGTATATGGAGAAGGATGTGAAATAGATCCAATGATACCATCGATGGTGTGAGATTCCCCTGGTGCATTGGCACCACTAAGACAAGGGAGGTCTGGTATAATGGTATAGACATAACCAGATTGAGATAAATCAAGTCCTATCTCAGAGCGGTCTAGAGAGCTTCTTCCACTGTCTAAGGAAAGTGAGATGTGACATCTTTGGCAATGGGTGCTAAAAGAGTCCTAAGAAACCAATCGAGGTAGACTCGGTCTTCGAAAGAAGGAGCACAACACATGCTCCTCCTTCTACGCCATTCATGGACATGGTCGGAAAAATGGGTGGTAGAGGACTGATGAAATGTGGTCAAGAGCTTTGTACCGGTGTTGTATTGGAGAGGTAACTGAAAATATGGAAGGAACACTTTAGCAAGCATTGCAAAAGTGGAATAAGAAGAGGAGGGTTGATCAATGTACCACTTTGCAGCATCTATAGTGAGTGTGCATTGGAACAACCGAAGACGAATGGAGTCATCGGTGATGGAATTATACGGACACCACATATGGAAGGAGAGAACGTTATTAGTGGGGTCCTATTCAGAATTACCCTCAAACTTTGGAATTTCTAAGGGAAGCTTAGTCCGCATAGCTTACCAACCAACATTGTGTTGTACGGGGTCATTTATCAACTGGTTGAAATCCGGAAAGCTTGAACCAACCATAAAAGGAAGTAGAGGAGCTACCGTAACTATTTTAGTAATGGTTCTGCCAGATGTGACTATCGGGATAGAACCAGAGCCACCACCAAGTTGGTTTCCTACACCTGCAATTGGTCTTGACATGATGACGATATCCGGTGAAGGAGGTTCAGAATCAGATGAGGAATCAGATGAACCAAAAGAAAAGTTGATATGGGGACTCAGAGGATGACTAACTCGAACCCTGTAGGGAGGAGTAATACGTCCAAGCACAAACTAAGGATGAAGACCTAAAAGTTTGCGCAACAAAAGGCCTTGTTGGCGCAATGGTTATAAGACACAAGTGACACGGAAATGCTGAAGTGAGATAAACAAAGTGTCTTTGTCTCTGTTTGGGGAGATAAATTAATTAAGTCTTGGCTTGGTGGGTAAACCAAGCACCCTTTGCTTAAGGTGTGCTTTTGTGTGCAAGTTTGTTTATTAATTAAGCCCAGATCGTGTTTGAAAAAAGAAAAATATTGTTAAAATAAACAAAAATTTAAAATATTGTTGAAATAAACTAGGTTTGCAAACACTGTGCTAGTTGGTGGTGAAATAAACTGAAAACACATAAAAAAAGGCCAAGATATCTAAGCGTCAGTGTGACTGGGATCAAATGACACTATGTTGCTGGAAAGTGGTGTAGCAATAACAAAAACCCAGTGAGGAAAATCCCTACATAAGATAGAGAGATGGGTGTGAAACCTAGGGAAAACAGTGGTGCCTTAAGGCAAATGACCAAACAAGGTTCAAGAGGGTTCTTTGGATGCAAACAACCTATCTATGAAGATCTGAAAAAGGAATGTACAGATCTGGAAAATATGGCTGAAATCTCTGCAAAAACTCAAACTTCTTACTCAACTAAACTCCTCCTATAAAGGTGTAAGAGCATTAGAAGCCCTAAGGGTCTAAATTCCACTTCAAAGAGAGAAACATAGTAGATCAAGGCCTAAGTGGGCTAAGATAGTGGTCAACCAACCTAGCAGACTGCTCTCAGCAAAAGCGAGAAATAGATCAAAAAATTTCCCAGAAACCCTAAAATCACAAGAACTGACGTGATTAAGGGGATATCACACTTTTTGGGCTAGAAAGTGAACTTTGGACATCCAGATCGCAAGTTTGGGGCAAAAAGTGGGATTTATGCTCCTCAGTTTTCGCACGGCAAGTCTTGGAAAAAATTATCGTCTCTGTTGTGACTGGTTCCTGTGACCTGCAAAAATAACCAGAAAACTTGCGAAAGTTAGAAATTTGACAGATCTAGGGTTAGAATGCTAGTAAACAACCTTAAGAGATTTAAAAAAAAAAAAAAAACCTAAGTTGAAACCTGAAGGTCACCCAGGTTTCTGAATCAAAATTAAAAACACAATGGAGTCGCCATTTGTCGGAGTGTTTTCTTCTCGAAGGTGTACGAAAAGAAACCACTTTAGACTTTGGATGACAAACAACCTCAACAGTAAAAATGATTGTTAAATATTATAGGTCTACAGCAAATGATAGGAACAAAACATGCCAAAGCCCTAATCTATGCAACAGAAATAGTTAAACACTAAAATGGAATAAGAAAATGAGCGTAAGTAACACCAATAATCCAATGGAAACTAGATATATTAAGAATATATTTTATTAAATGACACATGTGAAGGGAACAAATAATGTTACCAGTCCCCTTCTATGGGATTTGTTCTTGGCTATCCTCAATGTCTTCAACTTTTTATAGAGTCTCTCTCCTCTATAATGTGTAAAACCCAGCAAACAAAATGTTTGAGCTCAATGAGAACTCAAAATAAAAAGGCAAATAATGAGAGACGATGATAATAATCAGAGCTGCAATAGTGAGTGCAACAATGAAAATTATCAAAAGTGAAGAATGAATGTAAAACCATTTTATTTATAACAAAAATATTAGGTTATTCGCGAATAATGGGAAATAATAAAATATTATTAACCAAATTCTAGAATTAACCATTTGGAATATTTTATTATATTTGGTTGGAGGGAAAAAGTATTTACATTGGTTAAATACTTTTATTAAGAGATAATAAATAAATAAATGATTTATTTATTGTCTCAAGAAATATGGTTAAGGAATAATAGTCAAATAATGATTTATTTAAGTATTCCTAGGGGATTTAATCAAAATTGACAAGGAATAATAACTAATTAGTGATTAATTAATTAATTATTCCTAGAGAAAAATAAGAAAAATAATGATTTATTTATTTATTTCTCATGATTGGGTCAAATATGACAAGGAATATTACTTAAAAAATGGTTTCATTAATTATTCCTAGAAGATAATTAAATAAATAATGATTTATTTAATTATTCTTCATGGGGTTAACCAGAAATAACTTAACAAATGTGATTTATTAAGTAATTTCTTATAGTGAAATAAATTTTACTATGGTAAAATTGGCCCTACATGGTGTACTTCAATCCATCTAGTAAATAATGGCTAGATGATCCATTTTTTGGTGATAACATCTTGTTTAAAAGGCTAACTTTGGTGTTGGTAAGTCCTTCTAGTCATGTAGACATGTTTTACACTCATTCCCAAAGCTTTTGGAACTTTCCCACAAGTGTCGTCACTTTCATCGCAAAGTGTACCTTTGGTGTCGCACTTGGATATGTATGTTGTATCACCATCGCATTGAGCACATCATGTTGTTCTTGTTTTTTGAGTGATCAATGTTGTGTCATCCATTGTTTGAGTGATTAATGTTGTGTCATCCATTGTTTGAGTGGATGCACCTTCGTCAATAATGCATCGGGAGATGATTGCATTACATACTTAGAATGGTATCTCGAAAGCAACGGATGGATGTAAGGGAGCATGTTCTGATGCATCAACGGGACAAACAATCAAACAATCGTATGAAGGATCTACTACTTTCAAAGCAGTTGGTAGAGCTTTCTTTTGAGATGGGAACAACTCAAGAACCTCCAACATCGACATGGCAGAAGGTGAGTGTGCCAAGTCGTCTACTATATTGTATGTGTGGGGAACTCGGTTAGAAGTCGCGTTATAGCATAATGGTCCTTTGGGGATCTAGGGAATTGACTCAACTTTAGGTTCAGGGATCTGTAAAAAACCATTCGGGGTCATAAGAGGCTCAGTATATTCTTTGGTTTTGGTCTCAGTTGTGGATAAAGTCGATGGCTTGTCGTATTGACGCAACCATGTTTGCAAGTTGACATCGGAGGTATTTACCTTGTAAAAATTCATCATGAGGATCTGGTAATCACCATGACCATAAGTTTGAGGAGGATGGGCTGCTTGACCTTACTGAGGTTGAGCAAGAAAAAATATTTACTAAGGGAAAGGATTCGTAAGCACAACCGGTTGAGATGGCACAGGATTCTGAGGTGGTTGCTGCATGGGTGGTTGACCTCTAGAAGCTTCTTGTGCTTCCCACATTTAGCGCATCTGGGGTAAGGGAGGATACTCATGAGTATAATGGCCATGTACACCACAACATGCACAAGGCTTGTTCATATGAATAGCCTTGTTCTGCTTGGGTTAGTTTCCCTGTTGCTGGTTGTCAGTGTTACACTGGTTCTCATGGCCCTGGTTAGGTTCATTACCCTGGTTACCCTTATTACCCTTGTTACCCTTCCCCTTATTATTTTTCTTCAAATTTTGGGGATTGGTTGCACTCTGTTGTGCATACACTTGGCCCTGAGGGGGCGATGGCTGCTAGGGCTAAGGATACATGGGATGCTATGGTGCTAATGCCTGAGGGGTTGGAGCACTCAGTGGTGCATAGGTGTAAGATGGTGAAGGGACAATGGTCTGGTAGACAGGTTGAGCAATAGCTGGCCCTGACATTTGTTGGTGTGGCTGGGTGAATGCATAAGATGTGCTTTGTCCTGAATACACGTTGTTGGCAGGAGGGGGATAAGCATTGGAGGAACTAGTGCCCCCGTGCGGATGACCATAACGCTGATGAATATATGGTGAAGGATGTGAAATAGATCCAATGATGCTGTAGGTGGCATGAGATGCCCCCGGTGCATTAAAACCACCAAGACGAGGGAGGTCTGGTATAATGGTATAGACATAAATGGATTGAACATAAATCAAGTCATACTGGAGAGCTTCTTCCTCTATCTCAGGAAAGTGAGATGCGACATCTTTGGCGATGGGTGCTAAAAGGGTCCTAAGAAAACAATTGAGGTAGGCACAGGGTCTTCAAGGGAAGGAGCACGTCACATGCTCCTCCTTCTACACCATTCCTGTATATGTTTGGAAATATGGGTGACAGAGCATTGACAAAATGTGGTCAAGAGCTTCGTACTGGTGTCGTATTAGAGAGGTAGCTGAAAATATGAAAGGAACGCTTTAGCAAGCATTACAAAAGTGGAATCAGAAGTGGATGGCTGATCAATGTACCATTTCACAACATTTCCAATGAGCGTGCATTGGAACAACCAAATACAAATGGAGTCATCGGTGAAGGAATTAGACGAACACCACATATGAAAGGAGCAGACGTGATTAGTAGGGTCCTCTCTAGAATAACCCACAAACTTGGGAATGTCTAAGGGAATCTTAGTCAGCATAGTGTTACAGGGAAAAGTGTCTATGCAGAACTGCTAATCCCACTAAGTCTGGTAGCTACCTTAGAAACAAACAAAGTAAAACTACTTTCGTTTTCCTTTATGAAAGATAGATGAGAGAAGAACAAAGGAGACCAACCTCTATCTTGCGCTTGGTTCCTTGCTCGATTCCTCTCTCTTCTGACAGTCCTTTGCTGCTTGCTTTCTTGTATACCCAGCTTCATAGAGTACGTGTAGAATCAAAGCAGCATAACACTATACGAGAACATAGATCTATTATCATAAACAATTTAGGATCAGATGTAAATTGACCATACAAATGCATAAAACATCAATCACACAAGAGTATGGAGGAAAACTTGAATAGCTTTATTGATAATCAAGAAAGAGCCAAGAGAGTTACAACCAATCGTTCTGACCCAGCATCATCCTCTCAGCAAGTGAGCCCTTCTTCACCTCATGAAAAGCTTAGATCACCCAACACTATGATGTTGCCTGAAGAAACCAACAGCAATTCCTTACAAGATGCAAAATTCCAGCCTCTGGATCTCTGGGATGAGGGATCCATATATAGATGTCTGCAAGGGAGGTGAGTCAGCTTTTGAGATTTGATTAGTGTATTCCCTCTGATAGTTCTTGCTTCCACTTGGAGATTGATGATCTCTTACTCATCCCTGGTCGAATTCAGAGAGGCAAGTGTCACAGGAGAAGTTTCTGGAAGATTCCATGCTTCTCCACCTCGCGGATTGACACTTCCATTTGTCCCTTCTCGCCCATCGCACCCCATAGAAGGGATTTTTGAAATGCAACGCACCTACTGTGTGTATTTAGGTGAAATGCAACGCACTTTTCCTATGGAGCAGGTGAAATGGTCCAGTTTTGACCAGTTCTGAGCAGTTTTTCATGGAGAACTTCTGGGAGAAGCTGTAATCAGTTGACCTTGTTCTTTTAGGGGTTGGAACAACACTTTTAGGGACTTAGGAGCCCTTAGTTTATGGACATTTATGCTTGGGGTTGCAGTGCCCAAAAATGTCTATAACAGTTGCCCCCTAAAGCATGAGGTCGTTAATCTTTTTTGATGTCGGGTGAAATGCTTTATCATGAGGATCCGAAGTTCTTTCAAGCTAGAAGGAGACCTGTAATAAGATACAATACAATACATTATCTTCATAATATTTTCATGATCTAGCTGAGGCGGGCATTCCCATGCTCAGCTTTATAAATTCATTTTCATGTACATAGGACAGACAATCGTCTGAGTGTAGACTGATGATTCTGGTAGAGCCATCATCCCTTAGATTGGATGATTATCTGTGCAGAAATGATGTACATTTGATGTCTTTATTTTCCTAAATATATATCGCAGCCCGGATGGATGAAACTAGATCCGGGATCTTCAATCTCGTTCGATCTTCACTCAAAGTACAAGTCGATCCATGTGAGAGATGTTCTGGAGTCAAACATGGAAAGACATTGCCTGATTACCAGCCAATGATGTAAGTTGTTAACAGGCGCGAGAGGAATCACCGATAATGATAATGATCCTCAAGGTACTACAGTACAATTCACGTGGTGTGAATAAGGGACTTGGTGTCGAACACCATGCAAAATCTTTCAGTCGAAGGCCATTGATGTAAACCTGTCGCCTGAAGTGAGAAACTTGCCATTGAGGCATGCAAGCTTCGAAGTACTGAAATGGGTGTTCCTAGATCGACTTCTTGGATAATGAGCTGATGTCGACAAGAAGCGATCCGTCATAGGAGGGCCTTAATGAATCCCACATCAATGACACAAAATGGAGCAAATGATTTTAATGGAGGTGAAAACGATCTGGTGATATAAGGTTCAGGGTGGCGGTCATGAAAGAATGGAGCGTAAATGTATTGCAGCGGGTGAGACACAGGTGAATTCTCCGAGTGACTTCTCTTGAACATATCGACGACAATGACATGATGGATTGGTAGCATTAACCCCAAATGTGGATGGTGTGATGTGACCATGGTGATGTGACCGGTGAATGAAACAACCCAACCCAACTTGGACGCGGAGTGAAAGTGTCATGTTCAAGAGCGACTTGCTACCAACAAAGTTTCTTCAAGTTTTCTTCCCAATTTTTCCCAGTCATTGCTGACCAGTACCTCTTTATTTTTGTCAAGCTTGAGGAGGATAACATATGCTTGTTCTATAATTTGCCCTTCAGGCAAACCCATCACTATGTTTTAATGGGCCTAGCGATAGTGAAACTTGTTCTTGTCTGTTATGGACAAGTTTGTCGCTATTAGGTTTTAACGAGTTTAACGACAAAGATAACTCGGTCCTTTTCAATTTTAGAGAGTCTGAAAAGGGACGTAAAGGAAACTCCAAAAAACTTTTTCGTCATCTAATCCCTTAGGTTCGAAAAAGTATAAAACAATACATAAGGGATAAATTTTTAGTACTTTTAACGAGCCGAAAAAAAACAAGCGCTCGATCTTTTTGTGTAATAATCCCTCAGATCCAAAAAGATTAAAATCTAGAGGAGGGATAGCACTTCCGATCACTTTAACGAGCTAGAGAGGCCAATGGCTCGGCAAACTTTTCATGTTTTACGAGTCAGTTGAAAAGAGCTTAAAGGAGACTCGTCTTTGAGGAACGAGTGATAAATTCGGGTAGCAGCTGATTCCAGGTAAGGTTTGGAATTTCCCAATCACGGCAGTGTTACAAGGATGGCTAACAGGATCACTCTTCACAGCTGTTCCTCAAAAGCGGTAAACAATCAAGTGGAGGTGAATGATCAGCCAATACAAAGTGGAGGTGATGATGAGAACACGACCAAGGCTTCAAAGGCTGAAGTACTACATTCACGATGGTTATTTACTGGAAATTGGTTCATTTTTTAATGAGCTTAAACGCTGGGGGAAACATTTGCTCATTGCTTATGTTTATTTTTTAACGAGCATGAAGTCCGCGTTAAAACTGCTTGATTAATCCAGTCGTATAATAAGAATGTCTCATATATAAAAACGGCATTATTTCAAAGCTTTGCCCCACATCCTTTCTTTATGCAAGTTAGGAAACGACCAATCCTACGAGTTTAAAGGGTTAGAGGACCTACAAATTTAAAAAGAATATATGGTCGCTCTTCGCTTGCACACCAAAAGGTTTGCATGCCCCCAGGTATAGAGACATATAGTTTCAAGGTTACCCCGCAATTTCGCAGACAAAACATTTGTTTTGCCAAAAAAGGCCTACCTCTTTCAGGTTACCAAAAATTGTTCTATTTGTACCACAAACAAAACACTTCTTCGGCGATGTCTACCGAAATAGACAAAGGTGAATGGCGCAGACGCCTCCACTCACATAACTTTGACGAGGGAATCTTGTTCCAGTCCAACCCCCTTTTCCAATTTTGGACGGGAGTGTCAGACTAGTCATATATCTCTCCCGGAAACCTACCCTATACCAGGAGCTTTCCTACCGAAGCAGACCAGGGTGCATGCCCCCTGAGTTTCAGTCATGTCCCCTGAATTACTCGCGCTCATCAGGTGGATGGACCGGGGATTGATGAGACATTCCTTGCGTGAAAAGACCATTCAGGGATGGTATATGACTATTTGCTATGCGTGAACTGGGGAATGAAAGCTGGTCTACGAGCTTGACCACTCTTCCTTCGTGCGGAAAACACATTACTCTAAAGAGTGATGAGACAATGGCTCCCATGCAATAAATATAGTCTCGCCCAAGGAGTAGATTATAATCCAGGGGTCCTTGGACTACCATTACGTTCATGTGAATGGTTTCCCCTCTCAATGTTATGGGCACATTGGGAAGGATCCCTAAAGGTCGACTGGTTCCTTTGTCAAAGCCTGTTAGATTTCTCATCTCAGGCAAAAGCGATGGCGAACCAAGCGCTTTCCAAGCAATCGAGGAAAGGATACTCACAGAAGCCCCTTCATCTATGATGGTACCGGCCATAACCATTCTATATATTTGAGCAATGATTCGGAACGGTATACTAGCCGGTAAACGGGGTCTGCCTAGTAGATTCCAGTCAAAGGAAACAACTAGGTTGCTTGGAGGTGGGACCAAATAGATGGCCGGGTACGACTCTGACGAACTTCCTTCCTGCGGTAAAGGACTGGATAAATTGCCCCCATGTTTATCGGAGTCTGTGCTTACGAAAAGAATTTGGACGGTGTCATCCTTGTTCTCTTCGGTGACTGTATCATCTGAAGATGGGACCTATGAAGGCAAGACCAGGTCAACTGCCGTCTCGACCTTTTGACTTTCGTCTGGTATGGATTTAGATGGTTTTTCTTCAGTGATAGATACTTCGGCTGACCACCTGGGCGTGTCAGCCGGATTTTCAACTAGTGACGGACTCGGCAAGAGTTTCTTATATCCAGGAGGAAGTCGTAACGGTGAAACCGGACGATCGTCCAAAACTCTTTTAGCCTTGTCTAATAAGGGACAACGGTGTACGGCGTGATCGCCTTCACACAGTTTACAAGGAAATTTGCTTTTTCCTTTTTGTCCAGGGGCTTCACTTTCACTAATCGACGGTGTATTTTCAACATGACCATCAGAGGTTGACGACACCAGGTTGTGCAAACGAGGAGACCAGTCAATTAAGATCTGAGGGATGCAAGGACAATCTCTATGAAAGTGGTCTCCCTTGCAAATGACACATGGCGATTTAGGCCTGGTCGGTGCAGTGTGTGGATTTTCGCTAGACGATGCTTGGTTACCCCTTTTCGCCTTTGGCTCCTTCTTCTTCTTCTCTTTCTTCTTCTCTTCCTTCTTCTTCTCAGGTACTTGATTTTTGGCTTTACCAGCCCCATCAAGCGAAGAGGAAGGAGGAGAGGAAGAATTGGACAAAGTAGAGGGTTGGGGGGTAACTCTGGAATTGTCTAGTTGCTGACTCGATTGTTCAGGAATCGCGCTGTTCTGAACGACGGAGGTTGAGCAAAGCCATACGGGTAAGTCGATTGTCAATCCTGGAAGCGACAATGTGGCCATATGGGGTGCACCAACATCTCCCCAAGAGGAGAAGGAACTAGGATTTCCTCCAAGGGGAAATCCTTGGTTGGTGGACTCCATTTTCCTCAACCTAAGACCAACGTAGGAAAGGTGATGATTATTCTGTTTAAAATAAATTTTAGACGCTTTGGCACAACTTGTTTTTTCAATTTTAAAGAGTCGATAAAAAACAAAAGATGACTCTAGTCGCCTTCGATTTTTAATGAGCCTGAAGTGACAAGTGCTCAGATGGACCTTTTCCGTTAAGGAGTCTGAAAAGGAACGAAAGGGACTACTCTGGAAATCTAGGCAGAGGGATTACCAAACCAATCGCAAAACTACAGAATACTTTTTATGGTATGGCAGTCAATCTTCCCGAATGCTGTGTTCAGTGCATTGCGATCGATAGGGCGGCAGACACAGCTTCCTATGTATAAAGGATTAAGCCTATTGTGGTCTCCCAAAATATACTCGACGGTACTTGGGAGCACAAGTCCGTACTGGCACTTATCGTCTCAAAGTGGAGGAATCACCCAACCAACAGTGAAAACAACAGTTTCCAGGCTTTACGACGCCGGAATACGTCTCTAGCCTAGACTTCTAGATGTTGTGCGTTAGGTTCCAAAGCATTGTTAGATTCATTAAATTTATTTTATAGTTGATCTTGCTTAAGAAATTTTCCTTTTAGGTCACCGCGTGATGTAGATGTACAATTCCTAAAATGCAATCTAAGATGATAAACAGTCGTTTTATCTTCTTTGTGCAATGAAAATCCTAGCTACTAAGGAAAGAGAAATGGCGTTCTTTCAGCAAAGAGCATAGAGCACACACTATATGCACTGTCCTAAATCAAACCAATCAAACAATCTAAATGCAAATGCACATGCATGTATTTGCTTTCATCCTTCTTAATATGTGAATGATAAAAAGAAAGCTAATGCACAAATCTGAATTATTTTTCAAAGCGACAATTACTAACAAGTTTCTTTTCAAAATCAAAATGAAGACAATGACAACACTTTGCGATTTGGAAATGAAAACTTGCTTTCGACACTAGAAAAACTACTAATTCAAATCAAATACAATAGTAACAGGGTAATCGACTATCAAGAACAATCAGATTCTCTTCTATGACAGAAAATGACACTTGCGACACTTTCAAATCAAGAAACGACAATACAATTATGTTACTTCTTTGTAAAGGAGAACTGAAAATGACTCAAAAAATACATAAAAACATTTACAGTTCTTTGCACAATGGAGGCGGAATAACAGCAAGGAAAGGGGTTTCAAACAGAGGTGTACTGACTACAGGCAGCAAAACTCTTGAATAGATCTGAAAAGAGTGAACACAGAAACCAAAATTTAGGAACAATGCCTAGTCTGATCAGCGCACCTGTAACACAGTGAAACTGAAATGCAACGCACCTACTACACTTGGGAAGTGCGCTGAATTTGAGATTCACATAACAGACAGTGCGCTGGACCAGGGACGAGACTTTGATTGGGTTCCGGGTCACAGTTTGCAGTTCAGTTCAGGTATTTTGGCCGAGCAAGTGGTAATCAATAAATCAATCACAAGGGTAGATCTAAGGAGGTTACTAGAGCCACCACAAGGGCAATTAGAAAGCTTGTAAATCAATTGTTTAATTCATAAACAAAACCTGGAGATTGACTGAAGCAGCGTTGATCTACTTTGCACTTGCATAGAAAATGAAGTTCGAAGGCTAGCTGGCTTGACTTCAGGCTCCATCTGTAAGTTTATAAAGTAAACAAATGTAGATAAATAATCAATCTATTCGGTCCCCAGCGGAGTCGCCATTTTGTTACAGGGAAAAGTGTCTATGTAGAACTGCTAATCCCACTAAGGCTGGTAGCTACCTTAGAAACAAACAAAGTAAAACTACTTTGGTTTTCCTTTATGAAAGATAGATGAGAGAAGAATAAAGGAGACCAACCTCTGTCTTGTGGTTGGTTCCTTGCTCGATTCCTCTCTCTTCTGATAGTCCTTTGCTGCTTGCTTTCTTATATACCCAGCTTCACAGAGTACCTGTAGAATCAAAGCAGCATAACACTATACGAGAACATAGATCTATTATCATAAACAATTTAGGATCAGATGTAAATTGACCATACAAATGCATAAAACATCAATCACACAAGAGTATGGAGGAAAACTTGAATAGCTTTATTGATAATCAAGAAAGAGCCAAGAGAGCTACAACCAATCGTTCTGACCCAGCGTCATCCTCTCAACAAGTGAGCCCTTCTTCACCTCATGAAAAGCTTAGATCACCCAACACTATGATGTTGCCTCAAGAAACCAACAGCAATTCCTTACAAGATGCAAAATTCCAGCCTCTAGATCTCTGGGATGAGGGATCCATATATAGATGTCTGCAAGGGAGGTGAGTCAGCTTTTGAGATTTGATTAGTGTCTTCCCTTTGATAGTTCTTTCTTCCACTTGGAGATTGATGATCTCTTACTCATCCCTGGTCGAATTCAGAGAGGCAAGTGTCACAGGAGAAGTTTCTGGAAGATTCCATGCTTCTCCACCTCGCGGATTGACACTGCCATTTGTTCCTTCTCGCCCATCGCATCCCATAGAAGGGCTTTTTGAAATGTAACGCACCTACTGTGTGTATTTAGGTGAGATGCAACGCACTTTGCCTATGGAGCAGGTGAAATGGTCCAGTTTTGACCAGTTCTGAGCAGTTTTTCATGGAGAACTTCTGGGAGAAGCTGTAATCAGTTGACCTTGTTCTTTTAGGGGTTGGAACAACACTTTTAGGGACTTAGGAGCCCTTAGTTTATGGACATTTATGCTTGGTGTTGCAGCGCCCAAAAATGTCTATAACACATAGCTAACCAACAAACATCATGGTGTATTGGGTCATTTATCAACTAGTTGATATCTAGAAAGCTTAACCCAGCCATAAAATGAGCATAGGAGTTGTCGGAACGGTTCCTGTAATGGTTCCGCTAGATGTGACTACCGAGATAGAACCAAAGCAACCACCAAGTTGGTTTTTTGCACTTTTAGTGGGTCTTGACATGATGACTATATGCGGTGAACGAGGCTCGGAATCAGATGAGGAATCAGATGAACCAGAAGAAAAGTCGATATGGGGACTAAGAGGATGACTAACTCAAACCCTGCAGGGAGGAGTAATACGTCCAAGTGGAAACTAAGGATGAATACCTAAAAGTCTCTGCGACAAACACCTTAGTGGCACAATGGTTACAAGACACAAGTGACATGGAAATGGTGAAGGGAGATAAACGAAATGTCTTTGTCTCTATTTGGGGAGATAAGTTAATTAAGTATTGGCTTGGTGGTGAAAACCAAGTGCCCTTTGCTCAAGGTGTGCAAGTGTGTGCAAGTGTGTTTATTAATTAAGCCCATGTCATGTTTGAAAAAAGAAAAAGATTGCTGAAATAAACTGAAATTAAAAACAACAAATCAACTATCTAAAGACCCACCCAAACTAGGTTTGCAAGTGTGTTTATTAATTAAGCCCAGGTCATGCTTGAAAAAAGAAAAAGATTTTTGAAATAAACTGAAATTAAAAACAACAAATCAACTATCTAAAGACCCACCCAAACTAGGTTTGCAAACATTGTGTTAGTTGGTGGCGAAATCAACTAAAAACACACAAAAAATGCCAAGAGATCTAAGCGTTGGTGTGACTGGGATCAAATGACACTATGCTACTGGAAAGTGGTGCAGCAACATCAAAAAACCTGTGAGGAAAATCGTTGCAAAAATATAGGGAGATGGGTGTCAAACCTAGGGCAAACACACAAAAAAGGCCAAGAGATCTAAGCACCGGTGTGACAGGGATCAAATGACACTATGCTGCTGGAAAGTGGTGCAGAAACATCAAAAAACTAGTGAGGAAAATCGTTGCGAAAGATAGGGAGATGCGTGTCAAACCTAGGCCAAACAGTGGTTCCTTAAGGCAAATGAAAAAACAAGGTTCAAGAGGGAACTTTGGATGGAAACAACCTATCTATGAAGATCGGAAAAAGGAAGGTACAGATCGGGAAAATATGGATGAAAGCTCTACAAAAACTAAGACTTCTTACTCATGTAAACTGCTCCTATAAAGGTGGAAGGGTACTAAAATCCCTAAGGGGCTAAATTCCACTTCGACGAGAAAAAAAGACTAGATCAAGGCCTAAGCGGCTTGAGATAGTGGTCAACCAACCCAGCAGACTCCTCTTGGAAAAACCCATAAAAAGATCAGAAAAATTTCCATAAACCCTAAAATCGCAGGTACTGACCTGATTAAGGGGATATCACACTTTTTGGGCTAAAACGTGTGCTCTCAACCTCCAGATCATAGGTTTGGGGAACAAAAGTGTGATTTCTGCTCCTCATTTTTCGGCGGCAAGTCTCGGAAAAATTTTCCGTCTCTGTCGGGGCTGGTTCATCTGACCTGCATAAAGAACCAGAAAACTTGCGAAAGTTAGAAATTTGACTAATCTAGGATTAGAATGCTAGTAAACAACATTAAGAGATTGAAGAAATAAAAACCCTAAGCTGAAAATTGAAGGTCACTCAGCTTTCTAAATCAAAATTAAAAACACAGTGGAATTGCCATTTGTTGGAGTGTTTTCTTCTCGAAGGTGTACGAAAAGAAACCACTTTAGATTGTGGATGAAAAACAGACTCAACAGTAAAAATTATTGTTAAAAAGTATAGATCTACAGCTAATGATAGAAACAAAGCTTGCCAAAGCCCTAATCTATGCAACAGAAATAGTTAAACAATAAAATGGAATAAGAAAATGAGCGCAAGTAACTCCAATAATCTAATGGAAACCAGATATATAAAGAATACATTTTATTAAATGACACCTATGAAGGGAACAAATAATGTTACCAGTCCCCCTCTATGGGATGGGTTCTTGGCTATCCTCAATGTCTTCAGCTTTTTGGAGAGTCTCTCTCCTTTATAATGTGTAAAACCCAACAAACAAAATGTTTGAGCTCAATGAGAACTCAAAAGAGAAAGGCAAATGGTGAGCGACAATGATAATAATCAGAGCTATAAGAGTGAGTGCAACAATGAAAATGATCAAAAGTGAAGAATTAATGTAAAACCTTTCTATTTATAACAAAATATTAGGTTATTCTCGAATAATGGGAAATAATAAAATATTATCAACCAAATTCGAGAATTAACCATTTGGAATATTTTATTATATTTGGTTGGAGAGAAAAACCATGTAAATTGGTTAAATACTTTTATTCAAAAATAATAAATAAATAAATGATTTATTTATCGTCTCAAGAAATATGGTTAAGGAATAATAATAAAATAATTATTTATTTAAGTATTCTTAGGGGATTTAGTCAAACTTGACAAGGAACAATAACTAATTAGTGATTAATTAATTATTCCTAGAGAAAAATAAGATAAATAATGAGCTAGCTATTTATTACTCATGATTGGGTCAAATATGACAAGGAATATTACTTAAACAATGGTTTAATTAATTATTCCTAGAAGATAATTAAATAAATAATTATTTATGTAATTATTCTTCATGGGTTTAACCAGAAATAACTTAACAAATCTGGTTTATTAAGTAAGTTCTTACAGTGAAAGCAATTCTACTATGGTAAAACTGGCCCTACATGGTGTACTTCGATCCATCTAGTAAATTATGGCTTGATGACCAATTTTTTGGTGATAACATATTGCCCCCCAACGTACAAGTGTTAGGAGCAAAACGTATGACTGAAGTATGTTGTAAGGACACAATCATTAGACACCAAAGGGGAGTTGGAGAGAGAGAAAGAGACAAATGGAGCTGAATCAAAAGAGGATAAGTGATAGAGAGTGCGAGACCAACTAACTGATGTAAGTCTCCTTTTATGTTGTGGTACTTGATCTCAGTGAGGCGGGGGAGGAATACCTATACCCGTTGAGATAACTCGGTACAAAAATAATGATGCGCCTAGAAAAATGAAACTAAGCAATAAAGTACATGCTGAATGGTACATGACATGCTCGCATAAATGAGCTAGAAAATAATACAATGTGTCCCATATACATAATGCACCTCTAAAAACATGAGAAAGGATTGAATACAATAACATCTGAGTACATGAGATATAATTTCCCTTCCCTCAAAAAATGAGTGGGAGGGAGGATATAACAACCAAAGAAGCCCTGTTGAATAGGAAAAGGGCTCTGCAAAACTTAATGCATCATCTGAAGGAGACATCCATGCTATGAGCACTGCAAGTGGCAGGAATCGAACCCATCAAATCTGCGCATCTGACGCTGTAACATAATATGAATTCATCTGGGCATGTGGGGGACTACCTAAAGGGCCACCCCCTCATGAGGTCTGAAACATCTCACACACACCCATGAATCACTGGTATAATCTGTTGCATCAATGGACCATCAAGTGTACAAATCATGAGCATGAAACAATCAAGTCAAAGGGTAATGATGATTCCCTTTTCTTTATTTGAGGCACCGAACAAGAGTGGAAGTTGGAACCAAGATGCACCACCCTCTAGATCGTTCTTCTCGAATAGTTGTGTTGATGTCAAAAGAATAGGGCCCGCCATAGGTGAGGCAATGAGGCTCCTCAAGTAAGGCACAAGGGAGAATAGTAATGTGATTGAAGGACTGACACCAGGGAAAATGGGGAAAATGGGACCGAGGGACAAACAAATGACTTCCATTGTGAGAGCATAAAGTGCATGGTTCACCTGGCAGCGATTGACTCAACTCCAAAGGGGATGGGGGACAATCTGACTGAAGGCCAAAATGGTCAATGCGAGATGAATGGTATGCCAAGCTGGATGGAATATTGTGACATGATATAATGCGACGTGAAATAGACTCCATGGATACAAAGGTGACTCATCGCAGATGATCTAAACAAGGGTGACTCGATGATGCTTCCACACAGAATAGGCTCGGTGGGGACCATGAAAAGATGAGCAAATGATGGTTTCCCATGATGAAAATCGACACGTGAGACGAAAAGCACCAAGGGAAGGTGGTCCCAAAGTACAAGCATTACATATGAATAAATTCAATTTGAAGAGGTAACGAAGTGACTCTTCTTGGAAAAATGGCTTCCGAGTGAAGTGTCAAATAATAAAAAACTAAGAAAGACCTATTATATTGCTCGATGATAGCTTTACAATGGTGTTGATGATTCATCAAACCAAGAAACGGTTTGGTCACAATGGGCGACAGAAAAACTGTGGGTTTTTCCATAAAATGATGTTTTCCCTCCAATTTGAATTCATTTGCTAAGTGAGTTGTGTGGACTTTGGAAACGAGGAAAAGGCCCTAATTATTGTGGAGATCGTAGTAGATAAACTGACTATCGAAATAAGGATCTGCAACTTTCAGGTAGGTGGTCTTACTCATCTCTTCAATTTCAGTGGTTTATTTTCTAATTTTGGTGCATCACATCTCCTTGGGAGTCCCTTGCTCATCTTCACAGTCGGATCGCACTTTTTGGGCCTAGAACTGCGCTCTAGATCTCAAGAAAGAGAGGAAAACCTATGATCTCATAGGTTCTGGGAAGAAAACTATGATTTGGAGCTGAGAAGGAGAGTGGTCTGTTGCACTGGTGGGGGATGTAGGTTGAACAATTAAGGCCAGTGTTTTCTTCTTTGAACTGACAATACATGTGGCATTTGGCAGGTATGGTGAATTTAAAAATCAACAGGCGCGTTCGAGGTTTGGACACCCTTCGATCTGAGATTCATAGGGATCAGTTAGTTCAAGGGGCGCTAGCTCGCTGCGGGGTTCTCAAGTTATTAGAGAACCCATTGATGAGGGCAAGTGAGACCTTGTTATCGAGGATCGTGAGCTATTGGGACCCTGACCAGGAGGTCTTTATAGTGCAGGGGCATAGGATCCAGTTCACATTACAGGATATTTATTTTTTGACAAAACTCCCCCGCTTTGGGGGTGGTGGGGGATATACATCTGGTGTTGCCTCGTGGGAGGAACATTACAAACTTTATGGATCGTCATTGTCCGCAGGGTGTTCTTATGAAGGGCACAACCATCCCGATCAGTTACCTAGATAGTCTAGAGACATGGGTTGTTTCCATGGCAGTGTTATGGATTCTCGGCACCCAGGCATTCCACCACATCACTGGTGGGGAGGTGATGCTTGTGGGGAGTGTATTAGCAGGGACCTACTATGGGTGGGCCCAAATGATGATGTCCTCAGTGAAATGACAGTTAACCCTATGTAAGAGACAGGTGAACCACGACTGTGCATTTGGTACAGTGCTATGTTCTTTCTTCTTTGAGAATATACCCACCATCCACCCTCATGTACAAATTCGAGATGGGGGTGCATAGGAGCCCAGGATGCATCGCTAGTGGCAGCTACTACGGAGAGGGGGAGGAGGGAGGGTTGGGCATGTGTTTTGACCCAAATTTTTCACACACTGGGATCAGATGCCCCTTTACATAGATGATTATCCTTATAGCGGGATGAACTACCAAGGTGATCCTGACCTACCACTTCCACCCGAACGAGCATGGGGACTAGACAGTAAGTGTTAAGTTGCTATTTTTATGGTGTATTTCATATTTTTATCACATGTATATGGTACTGAGTGTAGAATATATGGTAGGTAGATATAGCACTAGTAAAACCGACAAGATATGCAGGCCGAGCCACAACGCCTGGGATTACAGATCAGGGAACATCATCAACAGGCTAGGTTACAGACGACAGTGCTCTACTCGCTAACATACGTTGTAGATTTGATGTGCTCCTGACCGAAGTTTCTGAGCGAGAGTGGCATGAATTAGATGATCAGTACACAGATGAGTGTACAGGCCTTCCCTCAGAGTGGCGAGGAATCATGTGGCGCATGGTGATGGCAAGTCAGGTGGTACGTGATCTACAAGCAACTGGAGTAGAGCCTTTAACGTGTGATCCTCCAGACAGTGACTAGGGACAGGGACATGTGGGTCCCCTTTGTTTTGAATTTTTTGTAACATGGTATGGGCATGTCAAATGTATTTAGAGCTATGGGCTCCAAACACTTATATTTTTTATGTGATACATAATGTGATTATGCATCTTTTATATGATGATGATGGTTCACCATGTGTTGTGTTTATGGTTGTCTTCTATGGTATACATGTGATAAATTTCAATCTAGAATGTTATTTGCAATGGGATCTACAAAGTTATTTTGGGCTCTAAGAACATGACTGAAAGTAATGGTTTCAAATTCACATACCAATAGATTAACTTGTAGATATTTTCTAAATAGGACTTGGTTATGCACATCATACACACCTTCAAATGCATGACACGCAACAAGAAATCTAAACGAACATGAAGATGAAGGATGTGATGAGCAAGGGAATCGAATAACAAACCTATCACTGCATCATATTCGGCCTAGTTATTGGTGACAAATCCAATGCATATGCCATTAGAATAGACTAATATATGCAAGGGGTTGAAAATGGCCCATGTTGTCAAGGCTAGATACCTAGAGAAGCGACTCGCACTGTCGATATAACTGATATACAGTGTGAATGATGGATCCATCTTGAAGGTGAAAAATACAACAAATGAGATGATGCAACCTACCTAAATATGTGAAAGAAATAAATACACACAAATCAATGGGATATTTTATGCGTAAAATTTATTGAGGTATTGCTAGTGTTAGGAAGGGGTTAGCCTTCAAAATCCTCCAGAAGATATGCCCTCTTGCCTAAGTCCTTATGAATGATGTAAGGTCCTTGCCATAACGATTCAAATTTCCCATGTCCCAAGGTATCATGGGCCTGGTCATACACTAGAACAAGATCACCTCCGTGGAAGGCACAAGGGTTGACGTTTCGATCATTCTGGGCTTTGGTGCACTTTTTGGCCACTTCAATGGTTTGCAAAGCAACACGAGGGTCTTCAGAGGCGTGCTCAAGCATGATAAGTATTTGTTTTAATGGTTGTGTGTCGGGGAGAAGTTTGACCACTAGGTGAAGGGAAGGGATCTCACAATCAATCAGTAAGACTACCTCCTAGGCAATAACAAGTTGGAAAGGAGTAAACCCAGTGGCAGTTTTAACAAAAGTTCTATAGGCCCACAAAGCTAGGAAGAGCATAATATGCCAAGTGGTCTTGTGCGTATTCATCGTCCACTGAAGCATAATTTTGAGAATCTTGGTGACTGCTTCAACTTGTCCATTACCTTGTGCGTAATAAGACGATGAATACTGGTGCAAGAATCCCAACTGCAAGGATATCTCACGCCATACCTCATCTTCAAAATGTCGGCCATGGTCGGAGACCAATTGCTTTAGAACCCCGAATCGAGTGATAACATGGTTAAAAAAGAAAAGGGTTGTGGTAGTCACCGTGTTGTTGAATGTAAGCATGGCCTCAACTCATTTGGTAAAATAGTCAACCGCCACTATAATATACTTATGGTTATTAACAGACGGTGGTCAACACTCCATAAAATCAATGGCCCATTTACAGAAAGGACCGACTGCAATGATGGGATGGAGGGGAGCCGGTGGGGCTCTTGCCTTAGGGGAAAAATGTTGATAGTTGGGGTAGCGTTTGACTGCCTCAATGCAATCAGTGAAGAGAGAAGGACAAAAGTAACCAGCGCACATGATTTTCTGGGCAGTGGCCATACCAGAGAGGTGACCACCACAACTGCCACTGTGACACGCATTAAGAAATTTCTCTGCTTTAGGATGTGTGAGACAACGATGAAGGATGGAATCCACACCGCGACGATAAAGGTCATCACCGATGAGAATATAGCGAGGGGCCTGGTATCAAATTTGTCGTCGATCATCATGGATGAGATGGGGGTGAATTTATGGGTTCAATAATATGGAAGGAAGTACGCACAATGGTGCATATCATCCCAAGGGTAATCAGGGGTAGTCATGGCTTCCATGATGTCCTCATCGGAATGGAAGATGGTATGACGGGAGGAAGATTGACTACATGATGTGGAAGAACTACTTGGTGCATCAACCTGAGAAAGAAGGTTCACATACACATCATTTGAAAGGGTAGACGACGAGCTAGTAGATGGAAAATCTATTGATGTTGAGACCTGGTTTTCCAAAGAAGGAGGCTAGATAGAAGCGCGCGCAGAAACCTCGGAAAGGTTTTCATGCAATGAACTCAAGGATGATGACAAGTAATGGATATGGACCATGGAGTCTATCATCTCGACATCTCGGGGAGGGATCATGATGGAGTGACCAGAGTCCGCATGTTCTAGTTTACTAGTGGTACCAGAATCCACAGGTAGAGGGGTAGATGATCCAATTACGAGTGGCCTCAAAGTTGCGATGCACTTGGAGGCAATCACGAAATTCATCGAGACGTAGGAAATAATGCGAACAATGACCATAATGATCACACAAGGCACAAGGATTATTTGTGCGCAATGTTTTAAGGCTCTTGGTTGAATCTGGTGAGGTAACTTAGACCTCAAGGATATTAGACTCAAGAAACATTTCGTGAACCAAAGGTTTGAGATGAGGAAGTCAACGACAATTATTGGTGGCATGCCCAACAACATCACACAAAGTGCATGGAAGTGTCGACTTTGGAGTCTTAGGAGCTGGAGGTGCTTGGGGAGACTTGTCCTTAGGTTCCTTCTTCTTGGCTTTGCTACCCTGTCCAGATGCTTTCGCAACAGGAGTGGGTTCTTGTCGACGTTGCAGTAGAACTAGAGCAGTGGCACGGGTTGTAGGAACCAGTTGAACTAGGGTCAAAGCTTGATATGGTCTGAGCTGACCAGGCAGAGTGCTTTTTGGGGGATCAATGTACCAGACTGGGATCCCCAAAGTCATATTAGGGAGACTCAATGAAGCCACAACAGGGACAAAAAAAATTCCACGAGGGGGAAACAAGAAAGGTATTTGTCGTGTAGGGTAATGTCCCGACAAAATAGATACTCGATGGTTAAGACCTGGAAGAATAGTTCCTCGTGGGAAAAAAGGGGAGGCACCCACAAAAGTAGGAGGTCCTAGAGGGGTGGATTTGAATGGCTCAGCTGAGATGCTAACAACAAGATGTTGAGCAGTTGGTTGTTGACCAGACATACCAGACTTCTTTTGAGCAGTCTGTGACACTTGTAACATATAGACACTCAATGAGCTGGCCTCATAGATGGGAGGTAGAGGACCAAGGAAAGCACCCAACAAGGTGGAATCTTTGTAGACTCTAGGTGAAACACCAGTAAGAGGGGTGACAGAATACTTGTCGGACATCGATGAGATAATGGACTCAGGGGAGGTTAAGGATGAAGGCTCGTAATAGGTCAACTAATCAATAGTGACAATCTTCCCTCCATGGGGAAAGCATATCTTACAGAAAACCGCAAACACGACAACTGACATAGTGTATGTGTAACTATGACCCAAGAGAATATTGTAATCTAGAAGTTCATCAATAACCTCGATGTCTACATTGACAGCCTTGCGAGTAAGAGTCACTGGACAATTGTGATACATATCGAGAGGCTGGGAGGGGTGACCGCCACAAGCATGCAAAGTGATGGTGGATGGGGCCAGTTCTGGTGACTTGAGTTGCTTCCAAACAGCAGCAGACATCACACAAGTGGATGCACCTTTGTCAATAACGCATCAGGAGATGATGGCATTATGGACTCGGAATGGTATCTGGAATGCAACAGATGGAGGTAAGGGAGCATGTTCTAATGCATCAACAAGAAAGATAATCAAATGATCATCTTAAGGATCTACTACGCCCAAATTGGTTGGTAGATATGTCTTTTGAGATGGGCACGACTGGAGAACCTCCAGCGTTGACATGCCAAAAGGTGATTGCGCCAGGTCGTCTATTATATTGTATGTGTGGCATTCACGGTTAGATGTCGCGTTACAGCGTATTGTTCATTTAGGGATCTTGGGAATTGACTCAACTTTAGGTTGAGGGATCTATAACGAGCCTTTTTGTGTCGTAAGAGGCTCAGTAGATTCTTTGGTTTTGGTCTCAGTTGCAGATGAAGTCGATGGCTTGTCATATTGACATGACTGAGTTTGCAAGTTGACATCGGAGGAATTGACCTCATCAAAATTCATCATGAGGATCTGGTAATCACGAGGACTAGAAGGTTGCGGAGGATGAGCTTCTTCACTTTGTTGAGGTTTAGCATAAACAAATCTTTTTTGAGGGAATGGATTCATAAGCACACCGGTTGAGATGGCACAAGATTTTGAGGTGGTTGTTGCATGGGTGGTTGACCTCTAAAACCTGCTTGGGCTTCCCACATTTGGTGCATCTGGGGTAAGAGAGGACACTCATGAGTATAATGGCCATGTAAACCACAACATGCACAAGGCTTTTTCATAAGAATAGCCTTGTTCTTCTTGGGTTTCTTTCCTTGTTGCTAGTTGTTGGTGTTAGGTTGGTTCCCCTGGGACTGATTAGGTTGATTACCCTAGTTACTCTTGTTACCCTTCCTCTTTTTTTTTTTCTTAGAATTTTTGGGATTGGTCTCACTCTGTTCTGCATACACTTGGCCCTGAGGGTGTAGTGTCTGTTGGGGTTGAGGATTCATGGGAGGTTGTAGTGCTAGTGCCTGAGGGGCTGGAGTGCTCGGCGGTGCATAGGTGTAAGATGGTGAAGGGGCAATAGTCTGGTATACAGGTTGAGCACTAGATGGCCCTGACATCTGCTGATGTGGTTGGGTGAATGCATAAGATGTGCTTTGTCCTAAATACACGTTGTTGGCAGGAAGGGGTAACCATTGGAGGAACTGGTGCCCCCCTGTAGATGGCCATAACCCTGCTGAGTATATGGCGAAGGATGTGAAATAGATCCAATGATACCATTGGTGGCATGAGATTCCCCTAGTGCATTGGCACCAAGACGAGGGAGGTCCGATATAATGGTATAGACATAACCAGATTGAGCATAAATCAAGTCATATCTCAGAGCAGTCTGGAGAGCTTCTTCTTATGTCTCAAGAAAGTGAGATGCGACATCTTTGGTGATGGGTGCTAAAATATTCCTAAGAAACCAATCGATGTAGACACGGTCTTTGAAGGAAGAAGCATGACACATGCTCCTCCCTCTATGCCATTCTTGGACATGGTCGGAAAGATGGGTGACAGAGGACTAACGAAATGTGGTCAAGAGCTCTGTACCGGTGTCGTATCGGAGAGATATCTGAAAATATGAAAGGAACACTTTAGAAAGCGTTGCAAAAGTGGAATGAGAAGCGGAGAGTTGATCAATGTACCACTTCGCGGCATCTCCAGTGATCGTGCATTGGAACAACCGAAGACGAATGGAGTCATCGATGATGGAATTAGACGAACACCACATATGGAAGGAGTGGACGTGATTAGTGGGGTCCTCTCCAGAATTACCCTAAAACTTGGGAATGTCTAAGGGAAGCTTAGTCGGCATAGCTAAACAACCAACATTGCGGTGTACGGGGTCATTTATCAACTGGTTGAAATCCGGAGAGCTTAACCCAGCCATAAAAGGAAGCAAAGGAGCTTCCGTAACTGTTCCAGTAATGGTTCCGCTAGTTGTGACTACTGGGATAGAATTGGAGCCACCACCTCAATGGTTTCCTGCACCTGCAATAGGTCCTGACATGATGATGGTATGCGGTGAAGGAGGATCAAAATAATATGAGGAATCATATGAACCAGAAGCAAAGTCGGTATGACTCAAAGGATGACTAACTTGAACCTTGCAGGGAGGAGTAATACGTCCAAGCGGAAACTGACGATGAAGACCTAAAAGTCTCCGTGACAAATGCCTTGGTGGTGCAATGGTTACAAGAGACAAGTGACATGGAAATGGTGAAGGGAGATAAACAAAATGTCTCCATCCATGTTTGGGGAGATAAATTAATTAAGTTAAGTCTTGGCTTGGTGGTGCAAAACCAAGTGCCCTTCGCTTAATGTGTGCTTGTGTGTGCAAGTGTGTTTATTAATTAAGCTGAGATCGTGTTTGAAAAAATAAAAATATTGTTGAAATAAACTGAAATTAAAAACAGAAAATGAACAACAAATCAACTATCTAAAACCCCACCCAAACTAGGTTTGAAAACACTGTGCTGGTTGGTGGTGAAATCAATTGAAAACATACGAAAAAGGCCAAGAGATCTAAGCATCGGTGTGACTCGAATCAAATGACACTATGTTGTTGTAAAGCGGTGTAGCAACAATAAAAAACTAGTGAGGAAAATCGCTACAAAAGATAGGGAGATGGGTGTGAAACCTACGAAAAAGTGTGGTGCATTAAGGAAAATGACCGAACAAGGTTCAAGAGGGAACTTTGGTTGGAAACAACCTATCTGTGAAGATTTGAAAATGGAAGGTACATATCGGGAAAATATGGCTGAAAGCTCTACAAAAACTCAGACTTCTTACTCATCTAAACTCCTCCTATAAAGGTGGAAGTGTACTAAAAGCCCTAAGGGGCTAAATTCCACTTAGATGAGAAAAAAGGAGTAGATCAAGGCCTCAGGGGGCTATCATAGTGGTCAACCAACCCAGCAGACTGCTCTCCAAAAACCCAAAAACCCACAAACCCTAAAATTGCAGGTACTTACCTGATTAAGGGGATATCACACTTTTTGGGCTAGAAAGTGCACTCTGGACCTCTAGATCACATTTTTGGGGAGGAAAAAGTGAAATTTATGCTCCTCAGTTTTCAAGTGGCAAGTGTCGGAAAAATTTCTCGTCTCTATTGCGACTAGTTCCTGCGACCTGCGGAAATAACCAGAAAACTGGCGGAAGTTAGAAAATTGATTGATCTAGGGTTAGAATGCTAGTAAACAACCTTAAGAGATTGAAAAAAGAAAAAACCTAAGTTGAAAACTGAAGGTCACCCAGGTTTCTGAATCAAAATTAAAAACACAGTGGAGTCGCCATTTGTTGGAGTGTTTTCTTCTCGAAGGTATACGACAAGAAACCACTTTAGACTGAGGATGACAAACAGCTGTTGGGTGCAGGAATTGTGCTTGAGAAAACTCCTCAACACTTAATTGTCAACCCAGGGGTTTCGTAAACTTAGAGACAAATCACAGGCAATGCCAGAAATGGTATGAACTTTTCCTATTTCTAATCCTAATTCTTAAAGGAAATGTTGTGCAGAATTTGATAGAAAACAATTGAAAAGGCAATTAACACCAAGGCAACTATAGTGCTGGAATGTAAAAGACAATTTGCAATTAAATCAAGTAAAGAAATCCCACGCGACGGAAACAATTGTAAATGTTGGAATGAAATGTTTTGTTCATCTTCATGTGGATGGTAAACAGTCTGACAAGTGGGCCCTTGCAAAATCCTGTCTTCCTTCTGATCTTCCTCTCACACAAACAACCTATCCTTGCACTGTTGCAATCTGCTTGCACTAGTGCAGGTACAATATTCCTGTGTAAGAGTATATTTGACCTTCCTTACTGAAGACTTATGTCTGAGTGAAGGTGCTCTAAGCTTCAGGGCTTAGAGCACTCTGTTTTTGTGTCAAGAGACTTGCTCTTGCACCAAAACAGAGTTCCCTTTACTCAGTTCCCAAATTACTTTCGAAAGCTAAAAGATGTGCTGGAAAAGAATTGCAACTGTAAATGAAATTCTGAAGTAAACTATCTGTGAAAAAGGAAATGCTTCAACTCATTAAACTTTGCAGAGGAAATAAACTTCATGAAATAAAAGCACTTTAAAAGAATCAAACAGTAGCCTAAGTACTTTGCATGTGTTAATCAACGTTGGTACTTTACCCACAATGATGATATTCTTTGCAAGTATAATGTGGTAATTTAATATAACTGCTTCCAGATCTTTTAGAGATGAACTTTTAATACCAAAAATAGTTACTCAATTAATGATTCATTTGCTTGCGAAATAATTGAAAGTAAAAAGCAGGTAAGTGATTAAATGTTTGTTGCAACGAATGACTAAACCAAGGTGCAGGTAACAGCTTGCACTGGTGCAGGAAGGAGTTCCTTGCACAATCCGTTTGAAAATGAATTAAAACAGAGAACAAGAGTAAATGCAATGCGAGAAAGATATTTCATAAGCAAAATAAACACAACTACTCTTCAAACCACGGATTTGTTTCACACATAGGCTATATATTATACTTTAATTCAGAACTTAAAGATTAGCGATTAAACTATTACATCACACAGCTGCAAAAGAAATAACCAAACCATCTTTCTGAATAACGAAAGCGAGAGGGGTAAACGAGTTGGGTTGGATAGTCCCTAGTCAACCAGCTCATTCCCCTTCTAAGGAACAAAAGATCAGCAATTCAAAAATACATCAAAGACAAATTTAAACATTGGGCATGAAAATCATAACGGTCACTCGATTTGGCAAATTACGTTACAGAGCAATTCAGCCCCAGAGCGAGGTGATAACCTGATTACATAAACCAAAATGATAGTCGATGGTTCGCTAGATTCCTATCTACGATATACATCATATATATCCTTTCAGCTCTAGGTCGTTTACACTAATTACAGATAATTCTCGTTCTGGCCTCTCGGCCGAACAGACTTAGAAAACCAAAATTACAACTTTGGCCAGTGGTTATAACTTTGCTTGGTCATAACCAAACTTTGGTGAAAAACCCCTGAATGCGCACCACCTATTATCTTGCTTTAGTTCATCAGCAATTAGAATCGGAGTCGAAGATCGAGATCCGTCCTCATGGAAGATAGCTTCTCGAAAATCTCGGACAATGGCGGTGCAAGAATCTACCTGCACTAGTCAACTCATTCATCATTAACACTAAGTTCCATGATTACTCTAGGAAATCAATATGAGTTACAAGAAATATGTAAATAGGCACGAAATCTATATAAAAATATTAATAAAGTGTTGTAATAAATCTTAATATAAAATATGAGCATGTGCAGGAAAAGGGTAACCATCTTGTATTAGTGCAAGAAAGAAGGGTCTTTTATTAAGATAAAACAAAGGTTGATATTGATGGAAATGGGGTAGAAAATAGAGCAATTTAGGATATCAACAACATCCTCAAATAGTAAAAATGATTGTTAAATAGTATAGGTCTACAGCAAATGATAGAAACAAAACCTGCCAAATCCCAAATCTATGCAATATAAATAGTTAAACAGTAAAATGGAATAAGAAAATGAGCGCAAGTAACTCCAATAATCCAATGGAAACCAGATATATAAAGAATATATTTTATTAAATGGCACCTGTGAAGGGAACAAATAATGTTACGAGTCCCCCTCTATGGGATGGGTTTTTGGCTATCCTTAATGTCTTCAATGTTTTATAGAGTCTCTCTCCTCTATAATGTGTAAAACCCAACAAACAAAATGTTTGAGCTCAATGAGAACTTAAAAGAAAAAGGGAAATGGTGAATGACAATGATAATAATCAGAGCTGCAACAGTGAGTGCAACAAGGAAAATGATCAAAAGTGAAGAATGAATGTAAAACCCTTCTATTTATAACAAAATATTAGGTTATTCGCGAATAATGGGAAATTATAAAATATTATTAACCAAATTCTAGAATTAACCATTTGGAATATTTTATTATATTTGGTTGGATGGAAAATGTATTTAAATTGGTTAAATACTTTTATTCAGAAATAATAAATAAATTATTATATCTGAATACATTTTCCCTCCAACCAAATATAATAAAATATTCCAAATGGTTAAATACTTTTATTAAGAAATAATAAATAAATAATTTATTTATTGTCTCGAGAAATATGGTTAAGGAATAATAAACAAATAATGATTTATTAAGTATTCCTAGGTGATTTAATCAAAATTGACAAGGAATAATAACTAATTGTTAATTAATTAATTATTCCTAGAGAAAAATGAGATAAATAATGATTTATCTATTTATTTCTCATGATTGGGACAAATATGACAAGGAATGTTACTTAAACAATGGTTTAATTAATTATTCCTAGAATATATTTAAATAAATAATGATTTATTTAATTATTATTCGTGGATTTAACCATAAATAACTTAACAAATGTGGTTTATTAAGTAATTTCTTATAGTGAAAGCAATTTTAATATGGTAAAATTGGCCCTACATGGTGTACTTCGATACATCTAGTAAATTATGGCTATATGATTAATTTTTTGGTGATAATAGCTTGTTTCAAAGGGTAACTTTGGTGTTGGTGAGTCCTTCTAGTCATGTAGACATGTTTTACACTCATTCCCAAAGATTTTTGAACTTTCACACAAGTTTCATCACTTTCGTCGCAAAGTGTACATTTTGTGTCGCACTTGGATATGTATGTTGTATCACCGTCGCATTAAGGACATCATGTTGTTCTTATTTTCTAAGTGATCAATGTTGTGTCATCCATTATTTAAGTGTTTGATCATGATGTATTTTTTTCTCTATTCCCCTAAGCTTCACTGATCCCACACTTAGCCTCATCCAGAAAATTTCATTCCTGGGAAACTTGACTTCACTCAGCCTTCCATAATTGCCCAGTGCGTAGTCTCAACCCTCAATCCCTAACCTTTCCTCTTGGAACTGCACACTGCGCAGTCACAATGCCCAAACTTGACCCTTCAGCTCTCAAAATGTGCAATTTCTGCCCTCCAGTCAGCCACAATTGTGCACTATGCAGTGTCAATCCTCAACCTTCCAGTTTGATGCCTTGAGCTGCGCAATCCCTGAGATGGTTCTCCCTCCAGAACTATTGATTGGGAATCTTTAAGCCTTAAGCCTCAAGCTTGAGCCCTTGAGCCCCTCAACTGCGCATTTACCTAATCTTGCCTCTCAAAACTGCGCATTAGGCAACTTCAAGGCTCTATCCTCAAGCTTGACCTCCTGAGTCCCTCAACTATGCAGTTCCTTAAGTTTTTCCTTCCAGAATTGTGCATTGGGAAACCCCAAACCTAAAGCCCCAACCTTAATCTATTGAACCCCTCAATTGTGCAATACTTTGACCCTTACCATCCTAAACTGTGCATTATAAAGTCTCAAGCATCAGTCCCAGACCATGGCTTCTGGAACTATGAAATCCCTGAGTCAATCACTCAATCAGTCACACGGTTCCATCTCTAAGAAGTTATTTCATAAAACATGTTAGATTAGGATGTTTCAGACTAATGTCATCTTGTCATGAGTGGTTTTCAGTTGAATTTACTTTATATTATCATGACATGAAGATGATGGATAAAAATGAGAAGGAAACCATGCTAGAAGACACCCATGGAGCTGAAGAGATAAGATGATCATTAGGCAAGAAGGCGAAGGAACACAAGAGTACAAAAAAAAAATTAAAAAATCAAGACCATATTGAAGAATCCAAGTTTCAAGTTAGATGAACAAGGAAGAAGAAGAACATGCACCATCTCTCAAGAAGACTCAAATATAGCAGCAACAAGAAAGGCTTGGCATTGCCATGTCATCATGCAGTCCCTATTATCAATGTCTTGTCATGTCTTTTCAAAATTTCATGTCATCATGTGCCACATCATTTTTTGGAATACGTGAATTCTATATTGCAAAATCTAATGTAAAGTGGAAGTCTAAGACTCACCCATGTAATGTGAAAAGTCATGTAGGAAGTCGAAAGGTCACAGAGAAGTCAAACAGTCATGAGGGTAGTCCATGAGTCACAAGGGAGGTGAATGATCACCCATTTGTTATATATACACCCTCATTGCTCATGTAAGGGACTTTTCACTTTGGCTCCTCCTACCAGGAATTGGGGAGGAAGATAGTTGTTTTGGAGGACCGAGTGACCACTCTAATGCTCCGCTATTGGGGCTATTGGTGTTCATTGTCTTGATGTATCTTCGAAATTTTAATTATTTCAGAAGCTTGTTCAGCCAACACGCTTTCATGCATATATCGTGAATATTGTAAGATTATTGTTTGAATGTTTTTGATGTATGTTGTTTTCACATGTACTACGGAAATTGAACTATTTTAGTGGCTTTAGTACTTATATTGTTCAAGGTTTGTTGTATTTTCTTTATAAATCATTGCTTCCCTGTGAAGTATTTCACTGGTTGATCAACAATTCATTCATATGTATATGCTCATGTTCCTTTTCTATATTAGTACTATTACTTGTCTTTAAAGGGCCCACTTTTCTCTTCCCTTTTGGTAGAAGGGCCTTGATACTTTTCATAGCTGAACATTTCATGAGGAACACTCAATTTCCGATTCAAAAATACTTTTGTATTACTCTCTTGTGCTGAACTTTGTAGCCAAGGAAAATCTACAAGGATACATGGCAGCAAGGTCGATACTCCAGATGGGGCTCCTACTCCAAATGGTGTGAGATCTGATTTGGACTTCACATCAGGGAGACCCCCTTGGTTGATGGATTTCCAACACCGCCAACAAGTCCAAAAAATTATTAGCCATGTTACGTAATCATGAAACGACTTATGCAAGGCATAGTATGAAAATAATGGGGTAAATATGGACAACCCAGTTAGAAGAAACCCCCCTTCAAAATACAAAGTATACCATGTCAGCTATGTAGTTGCAAGGAATAAGGATGGTGTTATTGATCAACCCCATCATGAATATGTCCTTGGATCTACCCTATACCATAATATTAGAATACTTTTCTATTGGTTGATCCATGTACTTTCTAATAGTATCGGAATGAGGCTTGTGAAGTGTCAAAACATTGAAAACTAGTTCCATGACTTGGCAGTTTCATTCATTCGATGGCTAGCTAACTTTAGAGTATGATGTTCCCTCTATAGCATGTGATTTGGATATGTGATGGGACGTTTATGGAATTATAAATCATATCCTATAGTCTGATATAAAAAATTGGTCGAAAGAGTATGCAAAATCATGTTGAAGATCTCTCTCAAAAGGAAGTGTTGGATAAGATGTTATCATAGGACTAATGCAATGTATCAAAGTATAATGCTTTGATGTAGCCATATGATTACAGGTTGCTAAGTCCAAAATCCATATATTAGATAATGAATCAATATTAATAAAACCATGATCCATTCTTTTATCCTTTGATGGTTTCTCTTCACTCTTCATCTTGACATTATTTGGAATGTAGTCATTTAAATTATGATGTTGAAGTACTTTGGCCAACGGATCAATTGTCTTAACCATACAAAAACTCTCTGGATGGAACCCACTTTTGTAATAGCTATACTTTTTTCTCTCCTTCTAATAATTTCTTCTATTGAGAATCCTATTCTCCTTACTAGATTGAGTGCTTTCTCCATCTATATTATCAAGATTCCTTATTTTTTGCTTTCCTTTCTTATTATCATCCTTCATTGTAAGATCATAGGGTGTGGAAGGATTAATAGCCGTAATGTATATGAACTTATCCTACTCATGTATCAACTACTCAATGAAATCATCTAGATATGTCATCTTGCAATTCTTACCCATGGAGAGTTTATTAGTATGGAAAGAAGAGACGAAGATAGACTATTGAGGATCTAGTATATAAAGTATAGAAAAGACAAGTTGTTTATCCTTCCTACCATTACACAAGATTATAATTGTGCCATTAGAGTCTTGAATAATGAGAAGAAATACTATAAGCTCTTCAAATGGTTGGGATCTAGAGAAATCAACTCATTTTCTAGCTAATGTCCTCTCAAATAATATTGCCTTCCAAACAATCCTAGTTTGGTTCAAACTTCATTAGGTGTTGATGATGTCTCAACATGAAAGAGTAGATCAAGGGATATAGAAAACAAATATCCCATAGGTTGCAGCCATCTTGTTGAAGTATTTTGATTTCTCAATGGCTAATTTAGGATCAATTTTAATACACATTGTAATCCTACAAAGTCCCTTACAATGAAGCTATAGAAGGGTATTTTACTTCCAATCTATTTAACACCTAACCCCTGGGTATTTTGTGAATATATTTTAAATATATAAATAGCATAAATAAATAAATAAACAAAAACAAAAACAAAACAAAACAAAACAAAACAAAATATGCACTGACATTGTTTTTGTAATGCTACATAAGTCTATTAACATCAATACAAATGCAATGAAGTTTGAGAGTTACCATCCTAGCCTGAAATGGTATCATAGTCAATTTTAGATAGCTTTGTCACTTAATTTTTTGGGGTGTGTTATATTTTTTCCATGACTAGCCCCATGCATGAAGTGGGGGGTTAGAGGGGGGGGAGACATCCCCCCTTTATTGCGTCGGGTGCAGTGGGGGGGTCACGGGGGGGCGATAGCCCCCCATGTTGGGGGGTTTGCAGGGGGCAATAACCCCCCTGCACGGGGGAAAAAAAAATTTACCCTATATTAGGTGGGCAAAGCTACCTATCGTTTTGTGCATGGGTTTTTCACATGGTTTTGGGCATGATGGTTTGCTGCCCATGGTATTTTCTAGATCCGGTTAAGGGAACTAGTTATGTTCTAATCCAGGTTTAATGGATTCGAGTTTATGTATGCTTCGACATGTGTATATATGTATTGTAACATTGAAAGGAATATAATGAAAAATCACTCTGGTAGTATCGGTTTTGGGATCCAAGGGAAAATCTTTGTTTATATATGTTTTGTGTTCTCTCCATTGTTTATTTTATGTTTTTTGAATTTGTATGCAGGTAATTTAAAATTTACATTAATGTAACTCCTTTTCTTATCAAAATCCTATCCACCTACCAAAATACATTTATTCTTGATTCTCATTCCATATGTTAATGCTCATCCCTAAGTTTGATAGTCTCCTTGCTACGTGGATCCTTTTCGACAATTTTTGGGTATCGTAAAATTATTAGCGGGAAACTCTTCCATCCCACGCAGAGAAACCCTTATTTTCTCATCACCCTACTCTACCATTCTCACTTCACCCTTCTTCATCTCACTCTGATCTCTTGCTTGGGAAATGTTAATGGGTTTAGATTTTAGAAATCATGAATCCTCTACTTTAACCAATTCGATAGGTGTGAGTTAGCTTGCAATTTGGGGAAGGTTTTCCACATATCCCATTTTGATTTTTTTCCTCCCTCATTCTAGACCTCCAAATGGACTATTTCATCCCATTTTTCGAAGCTCAAGTTGTTTTAATTTTGAATCTTTTCCTCCAATGCCATCATGTTTTTTAGTAAACACTTAACTAATCAATGTTATCCATAGCAAGGTTACATTATGTTATCTATTTTGGTAATTCTTTTTTGGTTTATTTCTCATTATTCTTTTTGGTGGAGAGTGAATATTCACAGTTTTTTTGGTCATTATTTTGTGGGTTCTTTCTCGTTCTCTCTTCTTGGCTAAGGGTGAATATTCATAGTTTTTGAAGGTGCAGATCTCATTGTATGTATTTCTTGAAAATTATGTGCTACCCAAACCCGATATATAGTTGTGTAGTTTAGACTTTTGGGGGTGGCATCCCTTCAATGAATTTGCTTGGATATGGGTCAAATAATTTCCACAATTTTTTTGTGTTTTAGGTAATTAAGAGTAAACAATGGTTATCCTTTCTCTAATTGGTAGCAAGGATTGTTTATAATGATTGGAAGCACATGATATTTAATGCCAACTAGGAACCATTTCCATTGTATGAGAGGTATGAATAGATAACTTTCTTAAAAATGCATTCTCTCATCTCCATAATTGGAGTAGTATTTACTAGCAAAGAGAACTATAAAGAATGGGCTAGAAAGATCAAGCACGCTCTCATTTTTTATGAGTTATGGAAATGAATGTATGAAGGAGAGGATGATAATGTACCTGTCAATCCCAAATTGGATAAATAGTTAATAATTTGGAATAACAAGGACAACAAAGCCTATTCCCTGATTGATTCTTTTGTAAGTGAAGAGATGAGTTGTATAAAAGTTTTATTAAAAAATATTTTGCTACATTGAAGATGTTGAAAAATATATATGACTCACGCTTAGAATTGGAAGTGTTCAGTTGACGATCAAACTCTCAACCTTGAGTTGAAATAAAATGATCCCTTAGCCCTAGCCTATGAAATTAGAGCCATAATGCGTGATGTAGATTCCACTAGAGTTAAGATGGACATTCCTCTCAAAGCCTTTGTCAAGATCTTCTATCCTACATACTCTCACTATCTTAAATCCCTACAATCTATTGTGCAAAGCAAGGCCATTGATTTTGTTATCTGAACTTAAACAAGAATGCATCAAATTATAGATATAACCATAAATACAGATATGAAATAGAATTAACACTTCATTTCATAAATATCAAATACTAAAATATGCTTACAAACTAAATGAAAATAAAACTAGCTTGAGTGATGGTAGCTTATCTCTGAGAAGAGATGTGGCGGCTACATACCTCTAAACTGTGTTACAATGAGGATTAAGGGCTTATTTATTATTGAACAACAAGGGAAAACCATAACCAAAACCCTAACCCCAGGAGATGGAACGCTAAGAGTTTAGGGGCCGCGTTGGGGTTAGTTGGGCAGCAAACTTCCCGAGGTCGTAACTTGGTCATATTATCTCTGTTTGGTGCATACAATACCTTGTTGGAAATATCTCTCTAAGTACTACAAGATTTGCGATATGCCCTTGCCAATGGGTATGAGCCTCTTGCAGACCTCAAAAAACGTCGTTTAGGGGGTCAAAACTGCTCTGGAAGTTCAAGACCTGAAAAACTGCTAAAAATAGTAAATGCTGCTATAAACAAGGAAAAAGATAAAACCAACTGGAGGTCTAGGTGGAATAGGTGGGTCACTACCAATATCCACCTAGATCAATCCTCACTCCTTAGGAAGCAATGGTCCCCATTGCGTGTAGAGCCTCAATGAGCTAAGGAAATTTCTGTTGCACTTGGTCCCAAGTGAACCACTTGTCGTGGTGAAGGAGTTGACCTACTTTGACAACTCGATATAGTTGGATCCTCTGTTGGCGAGGGTTCATGATATATGTGTGCGTGATCTGATCAGTTCTGGTATGTTCCATGCAGTCTGGGTTTAACTCTAGTGGTGTGAGTTGTTCTGCAATTTCGATGTGTTCAACAATGGTGGAAAGTATGGTTGAAGGTGGTCTACATTAAACACTGGGTGAAGACTAAGGAAGGGTGGAATGTTGATCTCGAAGGAATTTTCCCCTACATCCTTGTTGATGGTATATGGCCCATATCGAAGTGGGTGAAGTTGTTGGTGGGGTCTAACGAGACACTCCTTCTACAATTGTAGCGAAACTTTGTCACCCACCTGGAACTTGTGTTACACCCAATGTTAATCATGTCATTGCTTGTACCTAGCATCATTGGCTTTGTCAAATATATCATGGACCTATTGGCAGATGTGCTGAATGCTCTCACTATAGTTGTTAGCCCTAATGGCTTCAGGCTAGATGTGAGCCGAATCTATTTGAGTGTCTGCAAATGGTATGGCCACATCAATGGGACATAATGACAGAAATCCCAGCCCTACCTGAAAGGGGTTGTGGTTTGTTGAGCTATGGAGAGCTTTGTTTTAGTTGTGTTGGACATAGGGGAGGATTTCATCCCATGTACATGGATGCTTTGAGTTATACATGCATATAATGTGCATGATCATCCTATTCACAACCTTTGTTTGGCCATCAGTTTGGGGGTGGAAAGTCATGGATTTAGTAAGTTTGGTATCCAACATTGACCAGAGACTTGACCAAAATGCACTTAGGAATATTCTGCCTCGATCTGAGATAATGGATTGTGGGATCCCAAAGTGTACCCACACTCGCTCAAATAAGAGCTTAGTAGTGGCCTCTACTGTGATACTCTTCTTACAAGCCGCCATAATGGCCATCTTAGAGAATCTGTTAATGACCACAAAAAAGAAGTCGTTGTCGCGCTTAGTAGAAGGAAGGCTCGACATGTAATCCATGGAGATGGATTCCCAAGGTCGAATAGGAGTAGATAGAGGAGTATATAGGCCTTGCTTCTTAATTGTTGGTTTGGCAATGTCATAGGCAATGCAGGATCGAATGTACTTCCCAACGTCCCAACGAAGGTGCAGCCAATAAAAATACTTCTGCAGTACTGCCACTATTTTCTCTACTCCGAAATGTCCAGCGACCCAACTGAAGTGTGCCTCCCAAATCATCTTGACACGCTCGCTTGAAGGAACACAGATATGTCCCAGGTGGCATAACAGTTCATTCTGGAGGTGAAAATTTAGAACTTTTTTACCTTACAAGAGTGTATGGTATGTGTTGTCAAATTCTATATCGCTCTTGTAAAGATGTGACCACCCTAAAGTCTCGTACCCATCGGAGTCGAGCACAGTGATTAGCACCATGACTGGCAGTCGGTTGAGGCAGTATACAACTTTATTGGTGATTCCCTTCTTGTACTTAATGTTCAAATGGAACTGCTACAGGTATGTAGACCATTTCTGATGGTGATCATTTTTCAACTTCCCTTGTGTCTGTATGAACTGCAAGGCTCGGTGGTCTGTTTGGATGATGTTTCCTCCCCCATAATGTAATGCTTCCATTTACGGTAGGCCTGCACAATGGAATACATTTATTTGTCATAGGTAGGCTACTTTTGAACGGTGTTTGAAAGTGTCTCACTGTGGTAAGCCATTGGATTCTGCTACTGAGTAAGAACTGCACCAATAGCATAGTCAGAGGGCGAGTCACGATGTTTGTGTTGGGGGCCTATTGGGCATGGAATCCCCCCAAGGCATGTTTTGGGGCTCAAAGCCCAAGTTTTGACCCAATCTTGTTGTGAAGCTGCGTGAATTGCGGGCGCAGAGCGCGAAAGTATGATAGAGTCACAAGGTTGTTCGCTCTAGTTTTGTAATGTAATGTCGGTTGAATAGACCTACCCATGGTCCGCGGACCATGGGATTGTATAAATAGAGCGAGGCTCTAAGTGTAAAACATAGACAATGGTAGAGAAGAAAGAGTCTAAGTAACTAAGTGAAGTGTGTCTTTGGGTCGTAGAGTAGGAGAAGGCTCTGTAGTTAAGTGTGCAGAGGCCGAGTAGTTTGCACCTGAGTGCGCGGACCCCTGCAGCTAAGCGTGCAAGGCGGAGTCGAGTCTGTAACCGAGGAAGGAATTAATAAAGAGGAGTTTTATCATAATTATGTGTATCTATTCTTGGGTTAATGCATGGTTGATTTTATTTGCAAATATACTGTTTATTTACTGCGGGCACCTGTATGAATGGTTTATATTGTAAAGTATACTTAAAGCACTCAAGTAGGAAAACTTAAGTAACTAACATTGGAATACCATTGAGGTCATGGGTAATAACGCAAAGCGCGACATTCAACCCCTCGGTAGGGCTAAGCAAAGGTAGTATATCAGGCTGTGAGGTAAGGGAAAGTGTCCGTAGCGACTTGCGCGCAGGGTCAAACCGCGGACCACTTGAACTCATCAAACATCTCCAGGGTGCGGAAAACGGGTTCTAGCACCCTCCCATACTACTATGGGTGAGACCTAAGTCTGCGCTCCACGGACTATTGCCAAAAGGGCCAGTAGTACTGGGATTTTATTGGCTAATTAACTCTGAACCTGGGTCAGGCCTCGATAAGCCAACAAATAGTTCTATTGTCGAGACCGGGATATGCATAAGAGATGTTTGATGTCATACCACTAGAATACGACCAAAAAAGGAATTGAAGAGTGGTTGGACAGGAATATTCACGAGTTCGCAGCGTAGGAAAACAAGAATCCGCAATTATCGAAGGAAGAGCAGTTAGATTTCTACTTATATACGAAAATCCACGAAATTTTCTTTGCATCCTTCCCCTGTGAGTTGTACGAGTGGATCACGAAGCTAGTAGACAATCAAGGAAGGTGTAGGCTCGACAAATCTATTGTGTGGACTCCATATTTGGTGTGCAGACTAGAAGCATCGGAAGATAAGATCGCGTGCATTTTGGATCACTGGCTCGATCGAATTATAGGGGAATTTATCACCAAGTTCACTGTAGACTCTTCAATCAGCTATAGCGAGGCAGAACGACGCTTCCCCAAAGGACCGCGAGGTAAGTACATTAAATATTTGAACACTTGGATTAAAGTGCTACTATGAGAAAAGCGGGTTATGCAAATAAATTGATGTTTGGGGCTAGCAAAGTGGGAGGATATACAGAAACGAAGGTAGTGCAAAACTAGAAACTAGCCCCTTGATTTCACCTCTGCGAGAAAGCGAGGAAGAGCTCGTGAAGGTTTCACCAAGAAGTGAGATCAATTTGATCAAGCAACGAATTCTGCGCATACCACTTCCACCTACACCACCGCCATTTTCACCATCTTCACCCCCGTCTTCACCCACACCACCTCTGCCACCATCACAGTTCAATATGGCAAGTCTGATAAAACTGTCAGTGTTCAAAGGGGTAGGGAATGAAGACCCGGACTAGGTTTGGTTCGTGGTAAAGGCTGTATGGGAAGCGCAGGGAGTCACGAATGACAATGTAGAGAAAGCAACGTTGGTCAGTGCTTTGCAAGATCGTGCACTGATGTGGTACATTAAGCACTTTAATGACAACCCAAACGCAGGGATCGCAGATATCCAAGCTACGCTAAATAGGGAATTTAGCAGGCCAAAATTAGAGACATAGTCAATTATTGGATTTAAGGAAATCGCGATGCTTCCAAGAGAGACCCCCTAGGAGCTAGATAAGAGACTGAATGGTATGATTCGTGAATCCAACATGACCTTCATGGATGAGAAACACCACGCATGGTTTGCAGCATCGCTAACACCGCATCTAAGGAATGCGTTGTCACAACAAAAGCTATTCACTCAGGCCAAGGCCTTGGAGATCGCAATGATACTACACGAGACCCGATAGAATATCCTAACCTAGGAGTCCAACAAATCCACGTGCAGTTGAAAAACTTGGTCTTGAGATGCAGAGTTTGAAACAAGATAGAATAGCTCGCCCAGAAGCATGCGAGGAGATATGGTGGGTAAAATGCAAGGGCTAGGAACATGACAAGGACCCTTGTCTAGTCTTCGCAAACTACCTGGCGGGAGGAGGACCAATGCCATTGAGACCAGAGGCACAAGTAGGACCGAGCGCAGCACCTGCATTATGGTGCGCAATTTGTTAGATAGGAGGAAAGCATGCTATATATAACTGCCATCTATTACAGAAGTATACGCGGAGTTCCCAATAATTGTTCTGCAATTTCTGTAGATCAGTAGGCCACGATGAGCGCACCTATAGAAGTTATGAACTGATGATGGATTGGACTAATACCTACAAAGCTCAGACTGAAACACAGGCCCTAGATCAAAATGCAAGGATGGCGCGCACTGGATTTTAGGGGCGCAGATGAGGTCAAGGTGGAATGGGACCAGGAAGAGGTCGCATACAACTGATATGTTACAATTGCATAGGACTCGGGCATTACACCTGCGATTGTACAAATCCAATGAGACTGTCATGCTTATATTGTACCCAGTTTGATCATGAGACAGAGGACTGTCCCACGCTGATAGTGAGGCTACGCGATAAAGGAACACTCCAACCTCCCGCGACTGAGAACCTGCAAATGATGAGGTCTGAGCTGCGCGAGGAAGACCGAATGTAAATATCGTGCTCCGAAGCAGCATTACGATAGGGGATGACAAGGGCAAGTAGCCCGAAGAGAGTGCCCAGGTTCGCAAGGCCCAACAAAGGAACCAGAATTTGATTTGGAGTGCGCTAAGGAGACATTCATGGAAGCTAAGAAGAGCTTCCCAGAGGACTCCACTTCAAGTAGTAAAGACAAACTGGAACTAGAAATGGACCCATCAATGCTCACTACCTTTTTGGAGACATACATGAAGCTGTTGTGTGACAGCAAGGCTGTGAAGGGGCTGCAAGAACTCATCACTAGATGTTTTGAGACCGCGCCAGAAGAACCGCGCGTAGTCCAGATGCTCAAGAAGTACACAGCGCGAATAGGAAGAGAGATGAGATTGACCGCGTAGATCGGCGAACATGAAATGGATCAAGTGATTTTGGATCTAGGATTAGACGCGAACGTCCTACCAAAGCAGACATGGGAGCGCATGGGCAGGTCTCCGTTGCAATGGTCTCCTATTCAATTGTGAATGGCAAACCAGCAAAAGATCCTACCTATGGGAAGATTGCAGGGAATAACAATAGATATCAATGGTGCGAGCACGCTTGCAGATTTCAAAGTGATAGAGATTGTTGACGACAGCAACCTCTATCTCACGCTATTGGGAATAGATTGGGCCGCTGACATGAATGGAGTGATAAATCTAAAGAAGCGTAAGATGATTTTTGAGAAAAAGTCATTGCGCATAGTGGTACCTTTAGACCCTGCGGAAGGATCGCGTTACACAGAGCCAGTGCGCGACTACGATAGTGACAATGATCTAGACTATATTTAGACAATAACCACACGAGAGAAAGACTGGGTGAATCCAATAGCGAATGGAAGACTCTCGTGGGAGCACGAAAGCTCCTGCACCTCAAGTTCGGACGAGGAAATAGAACGATGGCAGAACCGGTTACACGAGGTAACTGTTTAGTCAATTTAGTGTTGTCTAAATTGCTATCATAAATTGTCAACCCGGGGCTCGTAAGCTGATGAAGTGAAGTGTACAATATATACTTAAGCAGCCTTTCCTAGTTCTTTTTGTCGTTTTTAGTTTGTGTTTGACTTATCTTCCTAATATGATGTGATGAAGTTATAAACAAGTGAGTGAATGTGTGTGTATGTGGTGATTTCTAAATGCTTCTTGAACTTTTTAAAGAGAAAGCTTGAAAAGTGACTTGCAATGGAATTGAAACTTCAAATGAAAGCAAAGCATTAAACAAAGTGACTAATGGCACTAGTCCACTATCTATGCTGCTGATAAGAACAAAAATAACATCTATGTTAACTCAATGGAAAGTGAAAAACACTACTTTATCTGCAAAACTTAAATGACAAATCATAACACTTCATTCTTCCTTAACATTCTGCCTCTAGCTGAAATTGTTCATGTGAAAAATAGTTAAGAAGGAATCAGTAATATGAGTCCAAAAGCTAATCAAACCAAGCTGCCACTCAATGATATTTTGGTCCAATAAAGGTTAGTCAATTATGATGAGAAGACCATCAAAAGGATAGTAAGAAACTTGTCAAAAACTTGATAAAGTAAACTAGCAATGAAACTAAGTAAGCAAGGTAAAAATCAGCAGCTAAGACAAGACAACTTCAAATACCATCAGTGATAAAAAGAAATAAAAACACACTATCACGGGCTCCTAACACACCTGCATAAACAAACTGATCAGTTCTGAAAAGTGCTGGAAATGTAAAGGCATGAAATCAAACTGTACATTATTATACATGTTCAAAGAAATGAAAAACTGCAGAAATCAAACTATACATTATTGTACATGTGAAAATGAAAACAAAGAAAGGCAGGAAAATAAAGTTAAATGCTACTGTACATAGGTTGTGGCAGATGGGGGCCCTCCATCTACTCAACCAGTTAAAGATCAGCTACACGGATAGGAGCAAAACAGTCTTCTGAATATTAAATCAGCATGTCAAAATACAAAAGCGTAAACGCTGTATGAAACAGTCTTTAAAACAGAGTTTTATAAACAAAGTGATTACAACCAAAAACTAACTTGAAGACTAACTACTAAGCGTATGCAAACGCTTTATTTATAGCAGCAGAGAAAAACTGTCTTCTGCGTAAACTAAGCTAACAACCAGCTAACTAATTAATTGTGCAAAAGACACGCAGCAACACTGTGCACTGTTTGAGGAAACGGTCATCGTGGATGATAAATCCACAGTTAGATTCTTGTCCCCTGCCGTCTTCGTGGCTCGAAGAAGATGCTAGCTGTGGTTACGTCTGCGTTGACCGGGGGTATATATGAACGAGTTGGCTTAGCTGATAGCACACGAACCATGTACACAGTCATACCAACTTGCCCATGTGGCCCTTTCCTTTGGAGGACACGTGGAACATAGCAAACAAGAAAATGGCTGCGGAATCTCTGATCGGCGGCGAAAACGCTGTATTAGCTGCGGAATTGCAGCACTTGTACCAAAATTCTAAACCAACAGTCAATCATTAGCACAGTCAACAAATCATGTTAAAAAGACATATAATGCAATGAATTGAACAAGTTGATGGAGGAAATGATGACAAAAGAGAGAAGTGAATAGGGAAAAGCTGTTGGGAGGATAGGTAAATGAGTGCAAGGTTGAGGCTCAACATACCCCCACTGTGAGGGTGTTGCATGTCCTCATGCAACCAAAACTTTGTCATAATCTTTCAGTCCACATGTTCAGATGCCTCTGCCAAGACATCCAACCTTCTCCTTTTCCTCCCTGTTGTCAAATTTGTTCTTGGTTTCCTAACCAAGCACCTGAATTTCAAGTTAACCAAGGCCCTGCTTAATTTCTTGCATTTCCTCTTCAATTTCCTGTTCTTTCTTTGCCAAAGACCCAAATGAAGCATTGTGTTGTCGTGGACCATTTTGTCCACTTTGCTCTGTTGTCTCAATGCTTCGTTTTCCTGTTTGATATGGCGATTGAGGACTTCTAGCTCAAATATTTCTTGCTTCAGAGATTGAACCTGCTGTTCAAGGGGCAAGACAGTACTAGGACCAGCAACAGATTGCTCTAATGTTTCCAAATAATCATATGCCTCCTGCTGGACAGGGTCAATGTCAGGTATTTGTCTTGGCCTAAATTCAAATCCTTGAAAACTGCTTTCTCTCTCTTGCTGGAAAGGACTTTCCTCTTTTGGAGGACTTAGCTCAATATCTAGCCGAGTTGGAGTCTTCTCAGGTGTGCCCAAATCAATGAAATGGGACTGTTTCTCTTTAGTCACACTCTTCTTCTCTATAAGTCTACTGCTTCTTCTCACTTGCAGGCTAGTACTCTTTGGCTTTTGCTGTTTTTGCTTTTGTTTCTTTTTGGAGATGGCAGTTTCATGGAGCTGAGCAAGCTTATGAGCTAATGTTTGGGTATCTTCTTCAATTGAAGGCTCAGGTGAAGGGTATGACTCTTGCAAAATGGCTTTCCCTTTATCCCTCTTTTGTCTTTTTGTTCTGCTTCCCTTTTTCTTTTCCTTTTGAACAGTTTCTTGGACAGTTTCTTGGGCAATTTCTTGAAGAGTTTCTGCAATAATCTCTTGGGCAGTTTCTTCTACAGCAGTTTCTTGGGTAACCATTTCTTTCCCTCTTCTTCTACTTCTCTTGGGTACCCTAGGGGAGCTACTAGAGGCTTCAGCTGCCTCTTGAAAATGGTTTCTAACAAGGAACTTCTCCCATGTATCCTTTTTAATTTTTAACTGCTCCTCAATCAAGATTTTAATGAGTCCATGGTGGTATAAGTGGGACTCAATGTTTCCCACATGTTTCTGAACAGTGGCACTCATTTTTCTTAGACTAGCTAGCAAGAAATAAGGTAGGTTGATAGCATGTTCATCCATGAAGTGCATCATGATTCTTGCATGATATACATACATGACACCAAAACGGCCTTCACATGTTAAAAATTTCTGAACAAGCAACAGTAATGAAGTCCATTCCTCTTTAATAACACGTACAGGAATTCCCTTTGTGAAAATGGATGTATCCATACCTGGATTCTTTAGCATATTCTTCCACTCTTGATCTTCAACTGTTCGGTTTTTGAACCAGCGTTCTCCTGTCTGAGGTAAAGCGGTTGCTTGAGCCAGGCTGCTCTCTGTGATGGTAAACTGTAGGTCGCCTACCTCCACGTTATTGTCCTTAAATGATCGGGCAAACGCTTTTGTAACTTCTTTGTTATACCCCTTAAACTTCTGAATGAATTTCACCCATTTGGCTTTCTGCAGGGCTTCCTTGATTTGTGGGTAACCCTCTAAAAACTTCGAACCTTCCGGTTCTGCTCTCAACAATTTTCCCATTTCGGTTATCAGTTCACTTGCAGCTCTGACAGTGGTGTTTGAACGCTGGAGGAGAAAGCTTCACGGGAAAACAGTGCTCAACAGCGGAAATTACGGCTATAACAGAGTGGAATTACGGCTATAACAGAGTGGCCGTGATGCAATGGACTGTAAGGTGCAGGACTGGTGATCGGGGTTTTGAGTGGAGCGGTGAGGAAAATAAAACAGAGAGGTTTACAGTGAAATGAGAGTGGTGTATGGAAACGAGAGTGAAAACGGTGGAGTGAGGGAGTAGATAACAATGCGAAGATGAGGTTATGCATGCGAGAAGTGGAGTTATGAGTAGAGGATACAACGGCCAAATCCCTGAACGTCGGGTGGCTGCGTACATTTGGCTGCGGAAATGATCACATGTAGAGCCGTAGTACACCAGTACACGTCACTGAGGTACGAGTAGTTAATGGAAGAGCAGTTCGTATTAAGTTCGAATCAACAGCAATTAGGGAACCGTTAGGAAGGTGGTGAGGTGGATTACGCAGAATCATGGACGAGGAGTGGACGGGGATCTTGTCAATCATTACATTAAGTGCCTCCTACCATAATTTGAAAACCATACGTAAATGATATCAAACTGTTGGTTAAAAGTTTGGAACATACCTTCATGCATTTGCATTTGATCCCTTTGTTGATTATGGTGGCTAACCTTTGATTTGTTGCTGACTTTGTAGGTGTCCTTGCTCTTTGATGATGATGGTGCTTCTGACTAAAAAAATTTCTTTTTGAAAACAGAGTTGTTTTATTTGCAGGAACAGAGTGTATTGGCTGCGGAATCTTGATATCAGCTGCGGAATTGGCTCCTAGCTGCGGAAATTGCAGCAACACTTTTCTGCCTGCACAAAGAGGATTAAAACAACTTGGCTGAATGGAATAGTCCTGAGAGGGACTTTATTTGGTGAAAATGAGATGGAATGAATGGACTGGAAGAAAATGAAGTGGAATGAAAATGATGAGATGGATGGGATGGATGAGATGGATGAGATGGACAGAGAAAGAGAGATTTTTTTTTTGGAAAATATAAAGTGTCAGGTGACCCTGATTTTCACTTCATATTTTCTGCATAAGACCGCCAATCCAAGATTGGTTTTCAGGCTTATACAAGAGATTTTTTTTTCCCCTTTTTTTTTTTTTTTTTTCTTTTTTTTTTTCAACTGAAAGAAACAAAGGTTAGGTTGATGGAGGAGAAGAATTCTTCTCCACTAGCCTCATTGCAGAATCTTCTTGGAACATTTTAACAAATTCCTCCTTTGAGAGTGGCTTATGGTAGACTTTCAATCGGTGGCCATTCACAATGAAAGGAGTCTGAAACTCATCAATGGTCTTCACTCGAACTGCTCCATTGTTAAAGACTTCATCAATCTCATATGGCCCAAGCCAATGAGTTTGAAATTTTCCTTTGAAGTCCTTAAACTTGGAATCAAACAATAGTGTCCAATCTCCCTTCTGAAACTTTCTTTCTTTGATGTGTCAATCATGCCACTTAGTTCTTTGGTGCTGAACTAGATCGGTCCTTAGAATTGCATCTTGTCTTATTTCATCTAGCTCATTTAGCTGGTCCATTCTGTGTTTTTGGGCTTCTGATAGGCTCATCCCCAATTGAACTACCATCTTGAAGGTCTTGATTTGGAACTCAATGGGGAGCAGGACTTCTTTCCCATAAACAAGTTCATAGGGAGAATGTCCTGTTGTGTTCCTCCATGTAGTTCTATAGGCCCATAAGGCTTCAGGAAGCCTTTCTACCCAATCTCTTCTGTGAAGATGAACAGTCTTGGTGATGATGCTTTCAAGAACTTTATTTGTAGATTCCACTTGACCATTTGCTTGCGGATGGTATGGAGTAGATGTTCTATGCTTGATTTTGTATTCCTCCATCAGCTTCTCCATCAAGTTAGATGTAAATTGGCTTCCCTGATCTGTCACAATTTCTCTTGGGACACCAAAACGAGTAAAAATATCCTCAAAAAGAAATTGAACAACTGAATTTTCAGTGGCAGAAGGCAATGCCTTGGCTTCTACCCACTTAGTAACATAATCAGTGCAAACCAATATATACTTCTTTTGCTTAGATGGTGGATTAATAGGTCCAACGAAATCTAGAGCCCATTTCTCAAAGGGTTCGATGCATACCTGTGGCTGTAGTGGCATTTCATTTGAAGGAGTTGGTCTCCCAACTCTTTGGCAGTTGTCACACCTTCTAACATATTGCTTTGCATCTTTAAAGAGAGAAGGCCAATAATATCCTAAAGAAAGGATTTTATAGGTCGTCCTCTTGTCAGCAAAGTGTCCGCCGCACGATTCATCATGACATGCCTTAAGGATGTCAGGCATTTCATCTTCCCGAACACATCTTCTAATCATACAATCTGGCCCTGTTTTGAACAATTCATTAGAAATCCAAGAATAATGTGAACTCTCCTGAATGATTTTCCTTTTCTCATTAGGAAATAAGTGTAGAGGTAGCTTCCCTGTAACTAGATAGTTAGCAATATCCGCATACCAAGGAGTTTTGGTAGTTACTGCAAACAAGTATTCATCTGGAAACTTATCCTCTACAGGAGAATCTTCGTTAGTGTTTTGGATTCTAGACAAGAAATCAGCTACTGTGTTTTGTTTCCCTGGTCTATCTAACACAGTAATGTTGAATTCTTGTAAAAGTAAAAGCCATCTTGTAACTCTGCCATTAGTAACAGGTTTGTTCATGAGATATCTAATTGCAAAGTGATCAGTATGGACAAAGGTTTCATAGCCGGTTATATAATGTCTAAACTTGTTGATTGCATGAACAACAGCTAAGAATTCTTTTTCAGTCACAGTGTAATTTAACTCAGTGGGAGTCAAATTTTTACTGGTGTAATAAATGGCATAAGGGACCAAATCCTTTTGTCCCAAGACAGCTCCTAGAGTTGTATCTGAAGCATCAGTAGAAATGTGGAAAGGGAGTTTCCAATTTGGCCCTCTCAAAATGGGTGCTTCAGATATTCAAGTCTTTAAAGTTTCAAATGCAGACTGACATTCAGGATCCCATTTGAATTCACAGTCTTTGGTAAGTAATTTGAAGAGAGGAGATGCTATCTTGGTGAAGTTTTCAATAAATCTTCTATAATATCCAGTAAACCCAAGAAAACTTCTAACATCTTTCTGGAAATTTGGAACAGGTAACTTGGAGATGACTTCAACTTTGGATCTATCAACTTTAATTCCATCTCCTGAAATTTAATGCCCTAAAACAATCCCTTCAGTAAACATCATAAAACATTTTTCATGACTTAATCAAAGATTTGTTTCTTTACATCTAATTAGGACTTTTTCCAAATTTTCTAATGCTTCTTCAAATGTGTTACCATAAACTGTGAAATCATCCATGTAGACCTCTACACAATCATGAATTAGATCTGAAAAGATTCCTAGTACAGCCCTTTGAAATGTAGCGGGTGCATTGCATAATCCAAAAGGAAGTACTCGGTAAGCAAAAGTTCCCCAAGGACAAGTAAATGTGGTTTTGTCCTGATCTTCAGGTGCAACCTGAATTTGATTGTAACCACTAAAACCATCCAAAAATGAGAAAAACTTTTTACCTGCTAAAGTATCTAATACTTGATCAATAAAGGGCAAAGGAAAGTGATCCTTCAAGGTTGCTTTGTTCAATTCTCTGTAATCAATGCAAACCCTCCATTTACCATTCTTTTTAGGTACTATAACCAAGGGAGAAACCCATCGGCTATCTGAAATGGGGTAAATGAAGTTTACATTGAGTAACTTCTGGAGCTCTTCTTTCACTATCTCCCTAAGGTTTGGATTCATCCTTCTTTGAGGTTGTCTGATAGGTCTACTGTTTTCCTCAATGTAGATGTGATGAATGCAAGTCTTAGGGTCAATACCTTTCATGTCGGTATACTCCCATGCAAAAGCAGTAGAATGTCTTTGCAAGACTTTGGTTAGCTCTTCCTGTTGGGATTTTTCCAAGTTTTTGTTAATGTTCAATGTTTTTCCTGGAAAGATCTCAATGGCAGAACTACCAAATTCTTCCATAGAGAAAAGAGACATTTGTCTAGATGATAGACACTCTATGTCAGAATCCAACTGAAATTGTGTAGAGTCATATTCTGAAGATGGTTCAAAATTTTCTAATGTGTTCAGAATTTGACTATCTTCACTAATCTCAGAAATGGTAAAGACAGGTTGTATAGTATCTTCATCATCAACCCACTCATTATCTCCTATTTCTGTAATTGCTTTTGCTGGAGGATACAGATTGAACTTCTTTGTTGAATTGCCATCAGAAATATACATATCCCCAGACCTACAACTTATGAAAGCATCAGCTGTGGCTAGCCAAGGTCTTCCTAAAATAAGAGGATGTCCTCCTAGATTGTTCTTGGGAGTTAAAATCATAAAATCAACTGGATATTCCCAAGAGTCTAGGGAGACTGGAATGTCTTCCAATACACCATCAGGTTTAATGATTGATCAATCTGCAAGTTGCAGTAAAGTAGGTGTAAAGAGAAGGTTAGGAAGTTTTAACTGGTCCATGGTCTGTCTACTCATAATGTTGATAGCAGCCCCTAAATCAATCAAAGTATTTGGTATTTCTACCCCATTGATATGTGTTTTGACAATTGGACTACCGGGGTCTACATATTTCTGCATGGTAATCTTTCCCATCATGATATCTGCAATTTTTCCTACCAGGTGGATCCTTCTGGTATCTCTTGGTTTCCTTCCTGGTCTTTTAAGGCTCAACTCCTTTATTGTTTTTGCTAGAATGGGAATCTCTTTAATGGCTTGTAACAAGGGAATCTTGATACAGACATTCTTCAATTCATCTAGAAAATTATATTCAGGCAACCAAATTTGCTTTTCCACTCCTTTGTCAATTTGTAACCTTTCAGGAAAAGGAGGTGTGGCCAAAGATGTAGGTTGTTCAACTATGGGAGTTGTGGGGGTTGATTCTTTTTCTTTTTCTTTTTGAGTGTTTGGGTTTTGAAGGGATGCTTCAGAACCCTTATTAGCTTTAAGAGATTCTTCCTCAGAAATGCTTGGCTGTTGAACATTTATAGAAGGTTGATCTAGGATTCTACCTGATCTGAGTTGTACTTCATTGAGAGGAACAATCATATAGGTAGGGAATGGTTGACCTTCCATCATGTAAGCATTTTGAGGGTTCCTATTATTGGGGTTTGGCAATGGCTGAGAAGGAAGTTGATTTGACTTCTGTTGGGATTGAAGCAAGAGTTGAGAATTTTGATTTTGTGGAGAAGGTTGTTGTTGTTGAGGGAATGGCAATGATAATTGTTGACTTTGATTTGGAAGTTGTGGAGCTTGCTGGTTTTGAAAAGATGGAGGATATTGATAGAATTGAGCAAATCTCCCATAAGGATTTTGCATGCTTTGCATCCATGATTGAAAAGGATTTTGAGGTTGAGGCCAAGGTTGTTGCCAAGGTTTCCAATTTGGTTGGGGTTGAAAATTCATAGAGTTGTTAAACCCTTGATTTTGTTGCCCCTGCCAAGGTCTCCTTGCAACAAAACAGAGAGATTCAAGTGTATTTGGATCTTCTTGAAAGATTTCTTTGAGCCCAGGGATTGAAGGACAATCCTTGGTCTCATGGTTTTCTGAGCAAATTACACATGTTTCCACAACTTGTGCTTCCAAGGGACATTCCCTTAAAGCATGTTTCTTCCTACATTTCGGGCAAAAGATGGCCAAGGCCTCGGCTTCTGCTTTCTGTTTATTGTGGATCTTAAGGGTGTCTAATTTTTCACTAAGACTCCCTAAGATGTCAGTTTTGAATTCATCAAGCATATTGCCGATCTCAGCCCTACTTACCGATCCAGTTGCAGATTTATTTGCTCTAAGGAGAGAAGGATCTCTAGGCCCTTTTTGAGTTTTTGATTTGCCCCTTGAGAGATGGATACATAGCTCTGCTATATCATTGAGTGAAAGTTGAGATATATCTCCTTTCCCCATCATGTTCAGAATGTCTATCCATTCATCTCTAATGTCTTTTAGTAGGAGGGCTTTCAAGGTCTCCTCATCCAAGTTACTCATTTTTGCTCTTTTCAAGTTATATTGAAATCTTTCAAGTAAATCCTCTAGGTTCTCATCTTCTCTTTGTTCCATTTTAAATACCTCATCCTTGTGGTTGGTAGGCATACAATAGTCTAGGTACCTATCCAAAAATGTCTGTTTCATATCATTCCAAGACCTAATGGATTGAGTGAGTAACCCCATGAACCATTTCAAAGCTTGTCCTTTCAATGTGGAAGGGAACAATTTGAGTTTTTGAGTGTCATCCAGATAGTCATAAGTTCGACATACAACTTCAAACTCAAATAAAAATGTTTCAGGGTCCTCAGTTCTTAACCCATGAAAGTTTGGGAGGACAGATGGTGATATGTTTTTCATAGTGGCTCAGGAATCCTCATCAACGATGGGAAACCCAAATGAGTTATCCCCATCTCTATTTCCTCCAATATGACCTCTACCTCCTCCATTGTTTCCTCCTCCTCCTCCTCTACCTCTACCTCTACCACCTCCTTCCTCTGTCATAATGGTTTCCTTAGAGACTTCAGAGTCTTCTGGTTCTTCTACAAAGGGTGAATGAGAAGGAATTTCTCCCTCTTCTTCAGATGATTCTACTTCTTCAATTACAATTGGTCTTTCTGTAGAAGGAAGGAAAGGATCTCTTTCTGATTCAAATTCAATAGAAGGTGTGGGAGAGTCAATTCTTGCCTCTTGAATTCCAGGAATCCTAGGGCTAGGAGTGTCAGTTGGAGATGAGGGAGGTGTCTCTTGTCTATTCCTTGAAGTAGATGGACTTGTAAAAATCGAACTCTTGGCTCTAGCTAAAAACCTTCCCCTAGAATCTCTAGCTCTATGCATGTCATTTTTTTTATTTTTCTTCAAGTCAGGCTAATAATTCTCTTTCTGATCTTCCAGGTCACTCTAGGTGCAAGAAGAGAGCATACTTAAGAAACTATTAAACCAATAACTTTCTCTTTTCTGATCCTCCAGATCACTCTAGGTGCAAGAGGAGAGCATACTTTGAGAGGTTATCAATTTCCCTTTCTTGAAATTTTCTTAATTTTTTTTTTAGAAATTGGCTACCTAATTTCACTTCCCCGGCAACGGCGCCAAAATGTTTAGTCAATTTAGTGTTGTCTAAATTGCTATCATAAATTGTCAACCCGGGGCTCGTAAGCTGATGAAGTGAAGTGTACAATATATACTTAAGCAGCCTTTCCTAGTTCTTTTTGTCGTTTTTAGTTTGTGTTTGACTTATCTTCCTAATATGATGTGATGAAGTTATAAACAAGTGAGTGAATGTGTGTGTATGTGGTGATTTCTAAATGCTTCTTGAACTTTTTAAAGAGAAAACTTGAAAAGTGACTTGCAATGGAATTGAAACTTCAAATGAAAGCAAATCATTAAACAAAGTGACTAATGGCACTAGTCCACTATCTATGCTGCTGATAAGAACAAAAATAGCATCTATGTTAACTCAATGGAAAGTGAAAAACACTACTTTAACTGCAAAACTTAAATGACAAATCATAACACTTCATTCTTCCTTAACATTCTGCCTCTAGCTGAAATTGTTCATGTGAAAAATAGTTAAGAAGGAATCAGTAATATGAGTCCAAAAGCTAATCAAACCAAGCTGCCACTCAATGATATTTTGGTCCAATAAAGGTTAGTCAATTATGATGAGAAGACCATCAAAAGGTTAGTAAGCAACTTGTCAAAAACTTGATAAAGTAAACTAGCAATGAAACTAAGTAAGCAAGGTAAAAATCAGCAGCTAAGACAAGACAACTTCAAATACCATAAGTGATAAAAAGAAATAAAAACACACTATCCCGAGCTCCTAACACACCTGCATAAACAAACTGATCAGTTCTGAAAAGTGCTGGAAATGTAAAGGCATGAAATCAAACTGTACATTATTATACATGTTCAAAGAAACAAAAAACTGCAGAACTCAAACTATACATTATTGTACATGTGAAAATGAAAACAAAGAAAGGCAGGAAAATAAAGTTAAATGCTACTGTACATAGGTTGTGGTAGATGGGGGCCCTCCATCTACTCAACCAGTTAAAGATCAACTACATGGATAGGAGCAAAACAGTCTTCTGAATATTAAATCAGCATGTCAAAATACAAAAGCGTAAACGCTGTATGAAACAGTCTTTAAAACAGAGTTTTATAAACAAAGTGATTACAGCCAAAAACTAACTTGAAGACTAACTACTAAGTGTATGCAAACGCTTTATTTATAGCAGCAGAGACAAACTGTCTTCTGCGTAAACTAAGCTAACAACCAGCTAACTAATTAACTGTGCAAAAGACACGCAACAACACCGTGCACTGTTTGAGGAAACGGTCATCGTGGATGATAAATCCACAGTTAGATTCTTGTCCCCTGCCATCTTCGTGGCTCGAAGAAGATGCTAGCTGTGGTTACGTGCTTCACCTGCTCACGCAGAGCCGTGCCACCGCTTGAAACCTTGCTGTTTGACCGTGGTTACATCTGCGTTGACCGGGGGTATATATGAATGAGTTGGCTTAGCTGATAGCACACGAACCATGTACACATTCATACCAACTTGCCCATGTGGCCCTTTCCTTTGGAGGACACGTGGAACATAACAAACAAGAAAATGGCTGCGGAATCTCTGATCGGCTGCGGAAACGCTGTATTAGCTACGGAATTGCAGCACTTGTACCAAAATTCTAAACCAACAGTCAATCATTAGCACAGTCAACAAATCATGTTAAAAAGACATATAATGCAATGAATTGAACAAGTTGATGGAGGAAATGATGACAAAAGAGAGAAGTGAATAGGGAAAAGCTGTTGGGAGGATAGGTAAATGAGTGCAAGGTTGAGGCTCAACAGTAACCACGCTCAACTGTAACATGATGATAAGGTCACTGCGCTGCGTGGAAACATAGGTAAGAGATCTGCCTATGTATGACGCGTTGACAGAGGTGCATGACTTCCTGAAAAATTTGAAAGAGAATTGTCGGAACAAGAGCGGTTCGATTCTCTGAAATGGGTACTGTGCGCTACGCCCGCAAGGTGGTGGGGTATGCACTAGCAGAATTTTGAGAACTAGCGCGAATGCAAAAGGATGATGCCCATATGGTTTGGAAAGCCTCAGATGCAGATGAAAGCCAGGTATGATAGATGAAACAGCCCACACGCCCGCAATCTGCACGAACGCACACCATCCTCGTGATAAACAAGCAGGAGCAAGCAAGACGATGGCACGAACGATGACTAGGAAGTATGGTAAGACCAAGCATGCAGAAACATATTCACATAGAAGCTTTTGACAAAGTATGCGAGGCACTGAACATGGTCCACCATGTGAAGCGAACTGATTGGGACCTGCACGTACCAGCGGTTTTATGGGCTTATAGGACCATGTGAAAAACACTAACTGTGTGGGCACTTCCGAAGCTGAAGTATGAAGCAGAAGTTGTAATCCCTAGGGAGCATGGAAAACCGAGTCCACACATAGCAGCGCCCATAGATACGATGGTTCAAGAAGCCCAGAAAGAAGAAATCACAAAGCCACAACAAACAGAATGCATGGGACTTGAGGAAGAAGTCCAACAGGGAAACCTTAGACTCCAAGAACTTGAAGAAGACAGGGTACGATTAAGAAAGAAAAGCGTGTTGGTGGACGCGGTAGTCAAGAAGCTGGAGGACGAGATAAAGGAAGAGTTTCTCATCGAAAAAACTACGATGGTAAGGAAAGGTGCATATGATCATACTGACAAGTTTGAGAACTATCACTGTGAATTGATTAGTTTGATGCCTTGGCTTGGACCACATATTGCTAAGTTTAGTGACTAGGGTAGCGCGTTGCAAATGGTAAAGTGTGCGATGCCGACCATAACAATAAAAGGTGAGGATTCTCTAGGAACCATGATGGAGGATAGGATGGAACTCCGCACGGGTGGTGCGACCGCCTAACTAGCCAAGGGAAGGACAGTCTTAGCGCTCCAGGCAGTTGGAAGGGAGCGTGGGACTATAAACTATTATGCCCGGGGGCTACGCGATATTGGAGATGTGTGTAGAAGCAAAGAGTCACAAGGTCCGCGACCACGCACGGGGGGTTGTGCTGCTTCGCAGATTGGCCAGAAAGTGACCATTGAAGTCACTATTCACGATGGTATGCTCGACTTGAGGCCAAATGGAGCAGGCGGCAGGAATTTATGGGCAAGATCTCAGAAAATCTGCCGCCAAGAAAGCATTAATGAACCAGAATTGGGGGAAACGGTCAAATTCGAATTCAAAAAGCACTATAAAATAAAAATGGTTGCCCAGCAAACAACAATTGGTCATTTGCGAATTGAGCAATTGAGCAGAGCCCTGAGTATTGTGAGCCGAGCGCTGATTAAGCCCCTGAATTCACGAGTGATATATTGTTGCATAGTTACAATGGCAGCAACTAAGGATGGTATGGGGATAGAAGAGGTGATCACCAGTGAGGCCGCGTAGGCCCTAACTATGGAGGATGTTCCAGAAGGTGTCGGGATTGTGGCAGAGATCCCGAAATCACCACGCGCAGCAAGACCCAAGAAGGATAAACAAGAAATGGCTCCCATACGCGTGTCCCTGCGGAACCGGCTACGCAGCAAACTGTCGATGGAGGAGAAATGGAAAGCTATCACTATAGAAACAAAAGAAGAAGAAGAATATCTGCAGGCCCTTATCATTGCAGAGGAAGAAGACGAAGGCATGGAGGTGGATACTCAACCTACGCACTCTACGACAAAACTGCTCGTCTATGTCCCCCCGCAGAAAGGGAAGGCCAAAGTGCCCAAGGACCTAGACGAGACCAAGAGTTCGCTCGAGAACTCGCTCCTCCCAGATGGCATTATGTTTGAAGGTACGCACCTGGGCCGCATGCTGACCATTAAATTTGAATATTGGGACCTCGCTGACCACGAGAAGTTCCCTCACCTTAAGACTGGAAACCTCATGAAGCAGAACACCACGGGGGTGGTAACAACATTGGAGCTGCGGAAGTGGTTATGTGGTGTGGAAAAGGCCGGGCTGCTGAACCTACTATGGGTGCTGCATTTCCACCGCACCCCAATAACCATTTTCATCATCAGGCAACTGCTCTGCCTGGTGCATGATGGGTATTTATGGCTGGAGGAGCCCATCCCCATCACGGCAGACCTGATTCATCGCGTTTCCTAGCTTCCATACAAAGGAAAGGACCTCGTGACCATATCGGAAGGAAAGGGCAGTGATTTGGCCCTCGCGGAGGCCATGAAGATGAAGTACAAGCTGGAAAAGAAGAAGAGGGGTTACACCGTTTCCATCATCCAGGACAAATGGGTACGTGTGGAAACCCAAATCCTTAGAGGAAAAGTTATGCGCAAATGAGGTACCTGCGCTGGTGGTCGCATTAGCCGAACAGTGTGTAGAGGGGGTCCAATTTAACTGGTCTGAATTCCTCTACACGGAATTCTTAGAAAATTGTCGCAAAGCCCAGGAGCAGGGTAAAACCTTCCACTATGCATGGTTGTTGTTGTCCATAGTGCTCGTAGCTGGGGAATTGCCGAAGGATAGTCAATTCCCCATAATTGATAGAGATTTACCGAAGGCCGCAAAGTACGCTTCGCTCTGGGCCACAAAGGATGCTACAAGGATACGCGACAGCAAGATCTTTTGGGTGCTCATGGAGATGACCATCCGAATATGGATCAATCGTAAGTCGCAGTTGTCACCCACGGTTTACAACAGTCTACAGAGTTTTGCAGAATTTAAGGTAGACATGCACAACATCTATATCAGGGCGCGCAAGGATCCGACAAAGTAGTGGACAAAGCTACCCTTTGTAGCCACTGACGACGACATTTTCAATGTCTTGGAGGCATGGCCTCTAAAATGGCGCGTCCCAGACATTGCAGAACTTGAGAGGTCGACAGCACAGAAGAAGAAAGACGATGCCAAGTTGCGCATCGCGCAGTTGACCAAAAAACGATGGAAGGAAACAGCAGCAGCAGAAGTGCGGGCAGTGTGGTAAGTGGCACAGAAAGCAGCCGAGCAAGAAAAGGCCACAGCAGCAGCACAGGCAGTAGCCGCGAAGGTGGGTGAGGGCGAAACAACACCTTTATAGTGGCATGAGGTAGGGGAAGCAGAAACAGAAGAAGGAGGCGCAAACCCATGAACCATGTCCACACAGCTGAAGCGCCAACACCCAGCATAGTGGGCAGGGTCACGGAAGAAGGTCAAGGCCTCAAAATTGTCCATCAACCTAATCACCTTAATCTAGGGTGATCTGCATGACATTGGCGAGACGGTGCGCGATGTCACAAATGAGACTCTTCAAGATTTCATGCAGGAGCACCAGACTATGTTGGGGGCCCTTAGAGTGCAGTTGCAGGACTTACAGGCGCGCCCCCCTCAGGTTGGTACCCTTTCAACTAACCTCGCAGTCGTATCCACGGCAGCAAAGAAGATGTTGCGCACGCATATGATGAACACAATGGTGTTGCTGGAAGGGGCTCAAGTGACATCAAATGAGGCTAACAGATTTTCGGTTAGCACAATGAAAGGTCTCGATGTTAATCTAGCTACCCTTTCGCACGAGACATTATATCTATTGCAGGATGGGATAACGGCAGAGCTGCGCGCTAGGGAGAGTCACACGCTCTAAGTCCTCAGTGAGCAGAAGATAAACAGAGAACAACTCAGCTTGTAGCGCGATGAATTGGTGTCGCAAAATCAATAGCTGTTGCAGCTAATAGGGGACATTTTCCGAATCGTCCTGGAGCTGGCTGTCCCAGTAGATCTACGAGTGGTGGTGCGGATCCACAAGTTAACAGCAAGAGTCCACGAGGCCAGGGAAGAAATGACAAACGTTCAACTGGATTTGAATCTTCAAATCATCGATTTGTGGTTACATGCACAGCCATCCACTCCCCCAGAAGTCAGAGAACAATGCACTAGCACTATCACAGTGGGATTAGAGGAAATCGGACGTGCAGTGTGAGACTGCACCAACATGTTGGAAGAATCACTTGAGGTCCTCACAACTCTGCAGGAGGACCCCAACATCCAGCGCTTAGAGACAGAGGCGTGAGAACTCCAACAGTAGTATGACAATGTCTGAGGAACTGCACAGACAGTGGTCCTCACCCAGCGACTTGCGAGGATGCAGCAAGCTAAAGCACTAAAGGAGAAGGTGGACGCGGCACGACATAAGGAGGCAGTTCTCAAAGCGCGCATCCAGCCTTGGATCGATGAGGCCTTCACCATCACGGCAGACATCGAAGGCAAGCTCGCGAACATACAGGGGATGCACACATTGATGTAGAGAAGCACCCCACACACAGAGGTCTCGGAACAGTGCATGTAGCAAATCCAGCAAGTAGCAGCTCAGTGCGTTGCTAACCTTCGCACAATTCGAGAACAGTTGGAGGGATTCCACGCAAAGATTTTTGTGTTGGGGGCCTGTTGGGCATGGAATCCCCCCAAGGCATGTTTTGTGGCTCAAAGCCCAAGTTTTGACCCAATATTGTTGCGAAGCTCCACGAATTGCGGCCGCGGAGCGCGAAAGTATGATAGAGTCACAGGGTTGTCCGCCCTAGTTTTGTAATGTAATGTCGGCTAGATAGACCTACCCATGGTCCGCGGACCATGGGATTTTATAAATAAAGCGAGGCTCTAAGTGTAAAAGATAGACAATGGTAGAGAAGAAAGAGTCTAAGTAACTAAGTGAAGTGTGTCTTTGGGTCGTAGAGTAGGAGAAGGCTGTGCAGCTGAGTGCACAGAGGCCTAGTAGTCTGCAGCTGAGTGCACGAACACCTGCAGCTGAGTGCAGGGCGGAGTCGAGTCTATAACCGAGGAAGGAATTAATAAAGATAAGTTTTATCATAATTCTGTGTATCTGTTCTTGGGTTAATGCATGGTTGATTTGATTTGCAAATATATTGTTTACTTACTGCGCGCACCTGTATGAATGGTTTATATTGTTAAGTATACCTAAATCACTCAAGTAGGAAAATTTAAGTAACTAATGTTGGAATACCCTTAAGGTCTTGGGTAATAACGCAGAGCGCAACGTTCAGCCCCTTGGTAGGGTTGCGCGAAGGGAATTTATCAGGCTTCGAGGTAAGGGAAAGTGCGGGTAGCAACTTGCGCGCAGGGTCAAACTGTGAACCACTTGAACTCATCAGACATCTATAGCGTGCGGAACCTTAGTTCTAGCACCCTCCCATACTACTTCGGGTGAGACCTTAGTCCGCGCTCCGTGGACTGTTGCGAAAAGGGCCAGTAGTACTGGGATTTCTTTGGCTAATTAACTCTGAACCTGGGTCAGGCCCCAATAAGCCAACATATCTCAATCTCAAATGGTTGGTGTAGGTCTGGTAATGTGAGCACCGTTGCAAAGAAGAGGCGATGCTCCAACTTGAAAAATGCCTTATGTTGGGTTTTGGACCAAAATAACTTTTCTTTCGCTCCACCCTTGGTGACATGACTTATAGGCCAAGTGATATGAGAGAACCCCAATACTAAAGTGTGGTAGAAATTGGCAAGACCCAGAAAGTTGTGGAGCTTTGTTAGAGTGGTTGGGGCTGGAAAATCGTGAATGACTTATACCTTGGCTAAGTCCACATGCACACCCTCTTCATCAATGATGTACCCAGATATTGAACGTAGGTCATGCCAAAAGTGAATTTCTCCAAATTGGCACACAACTTGTGTTTTCACAAGGTTTGGAGGACTGTCGAATATGGTGGAGAATCTCTTCCCAACTCTAGTTGATGATCATGATGGAATCTAAATACACCACCAATAATTAATTGGTGAAGGTTCGCAAGGTGTCATACATCAATCTCATGAAGGTTGTCAGGGAATTCATCAACCCGAAAGGCATGGCCAACCATTTGAAAAGGCCCTCCTTGGAATTAAAGGAAATCTTCAACACATCAGAGTGTTCGATAGGCACCTGGTGATAACCCGACTTCAAATCAATCTTGCTGAAATATTTCCCCCCCTTGAGCTGGTCCAGAAGGACATCATTCTGCAGGATTCGGTACCTATTCCTTCTTCTGTACCAATACAATCATGCTTCCACTGGGTGACGAGCTTGTCCTAATCTGCCCTTTCTGTACCAACTCCTAAATCTGCCTCTTGATCTCATCGTTCTCTAAAACAGAGTGTCGATAGATCGGTCCATTGGGTAGCAGTGCCCCCAAGGTTAGATAGATGGAATGCTTGACCTGACAATGCAGAGGCAACCTGATAGGTGATGAGAAAATGTACCTGTAGTCCTCCATGACCTTGTCCATTTGTTTCTGTTGTGCGGAGAAGCCTTTTCTAGAAGCCGTGGCCACAATCTTATTATTGTCCTCAGGGCGAATCATAAGGAAAACAAATTTCCTGGTTTATGAAATGATCTTACTGCATTTCTTTGCACTGATCGAAGAGATGGTGGTGGGTGGGGATACCTCCAGTATCATGTACAACTTATTTCCCAAACTAATAATCAAAGAGTAAGGTCTAGACTCATATACATCATGTCGCTTCAAAAAGTATGGTTGTCCTAATAATACATCACAAACTTCAAGATGGGAAACATCACACAGTACCTCATCGTTAAAGGGCTTGATGCTTTAGGGAAGGCGACACTTCTGGCTGCATGGAGATCTCGTCCTTGCTGAAAACACCTCATGGTGTACAGTTGTGGATGTGTTGTAGTCAGTAGGCCCAACCGCTTCATGACCTCTACTGAAACGTGGTTCTTTTGGATCCGTTGTCGACAATGAACCACAGCGGAAAACCCTTCACCCACATCTGTGAGTGGAGAAGTCATTCCCCCCTCCTCTGGATCTTCAAGCTCATTCTTTTGGATCTTGGTGGTGGCCATAGTGGCACTGGGTTCCGATTCAATGATCTGCTTCCCTTTTCCATCCCCCTTGTTAGGTTCAGTCTCTAAGTCAGAACATGCGTCTGATTCGGAAGCCTTCATCCTAGCTACCAATGATTGCTTGGCCCAACACTCACTCGTGTTGTGAGTAGAGCTCTTATGGAACTCACACCATTTTCACATATCCTTATTTGTTTTCGCCATGTTGTTCTTTGCTTACGGCTTCGACGGGTTTTCCTGAGTCACCCCACCTTGGCTTTGTCCTTTACTTTGCGGTTTGGGAGTTCCTTTCCCTTGCTTCATATTCATAGATCCAAAGTATCGCTTCTTCTATTTAAACTTCTGCTCGATCTTGACAGTGTATCAGTATGTCGTGCCAAGCGAGGAGATGTCCAGGATCTCCATCTCATCCTGTATGTATCTATGTAGGCAGTTGTAGTACTTGAGTACCAAATGTCACTCAAAATCCTTCACACACAACTTCGTGCAAAAGGTATGGAAAACATTGGTAAACTCTAGCACGTCTTGGTCCCTTCCCTGCTACAGCGTGGTCCACTTTATGTATTTATCCTCATAGCTCTCAACAGGGTATTACTGCTCCTTGATGGCATCCCCGAACGAATTCCAAGTGGGTGCGGCTAAAAATAATGAAGGTGTACTTTCTCCCTTCTTCTCACAGTATGTCTCCCACGAGTCCTTGATGTGGGGGTGGCTTTAAGAAGTGCAAAAGTAATCGCTTCCCAACTGGAAAAATCATGAACAAAAAAATATCCTTCTAGCATATTTAACCATTATCTACGGCTTCCTCATCTATCTGACTTTGAAATATGGGGATTTCAGAGTTAACTTGTACCTTAAAGGTTGTGGCGCTTTCAAAGTAGCTGCTAGAAGAAGATGCATCGCACTTGGGTAGTCACTGAAGGATCTGGGCAAAGTTGTCCATCATCACGTTCCTCATTCGCTCGAGGGCTTCTGCGAACAATATTTTGAAAGGATCTCCTGCCCCCTCATCTTTCTTTTCTTCCACCATGGGAGGCCATCGGGATTTACGAGGCTGTTCTTGCAAAGTTCAACCAGTTTGAGCCCTAACTCCTTATATCCCGACCTCGATGGGGACATGCAAAGAAAAATAGAGAAAAAGCAGACCACTTTGATACCACTGATCTGAACTTAAACGGGAATGCATAAAATTATAGATATAACCATAAATACAGATATGCAGTAGAAATAACACTTCATTTCATAAATATCAAATATTGAAATATGATTACAAACAGAATGGAAATAAAACTAGCTTGGGCGATGGTAGCTTATCTCTGTGAAGAGATGTGGCAACTACATTCTACTGAACTATGTTACAATGAGGCTCAAGGGCCTATTTATTATTGAACAACAAGGGAAAACCCTAAACAACCAAAACCCTAGCCCCATGAGATGGAACACCAGGAGTTTGTCAGCCTCGTTGGGGTTAGTTGGGTAGCGAACTTCTCGAGGTAGTAACTTCGTCATATTATATTCGTTTGGCACGTATGATACCTTATTGGAAATATTTCTCTATGTAATATAGGATTTGCAGCAGGCCCTTACCTACAACTATGGGCTTGTTGCTAACCTCAAAAAAAAATTGTTTAGGGGTCAAAACTACTTCGGAAGTTTAGGAACCAAAAAATTGCTAAAAATAGTGAATGTTGCAACAAACAAGGAAATAGATGAAACCAACTAGAGGTCTAGGTGGAATAGGTAGGTGGCCACCAATATCCACATGGATCATTTTTACATGTTGGTGGAAACATTTGCCAAAAAAGAGAAACCATTCGAGAAGAAGAAAACAACAACTTAGTCCCATAAATAAGCAGTGTAGCTTGATTTGAAAGGGAAGAATTAGTCACATGATTCTCCTACATGAAGCAACAATAGAAGAGGATCTGGAAGAAAGAATTTCATAGGTAATGGGGGTAATTACCATCAAGAAAAAATATATGATATTGACTGCATTCATTGTCAACAAACATGGACATGATGCAACAACATGCAAAATACCCTAGTGGAGCATTACAGACAATCAAACATCAAATCCACCAAAAGGTAAAGCACCTAAATTTCCTCATTATATTGTTTCCCCTTTTAATATTGTATTAAATGAATATATGTTTCATACTTCATTTTCTTCTTGGAGAGATGCATGGTTGCTTGATACATGTGCAACATGCTATGTGACCTTTTAGAAGGACTTGTTTGAAGACCTTAGTGAAAATGTAGATGGAGTAGTGTATTTTGTAGACAAGTCAACTCTCAGGACATTTAGACTTGGTACCATCAAGCTTAAACTCCTTGGACTTCCATATTTTCTTTTACATGATGTACTTTACCTTCTAGAAATGTGGAGAAATTTATTGTCTCTTGTTCACATTTTCTAGCAAGGCCACTATATTCATATGGTTGATGGAAAAGTAGAGATAAGGAAAGTACAACCTAGTTTTCATGATTTGATTAGAGGAGTGAATATTGTTGAAGTTGCAAGGATCATCTTCTCATGCATAGAAATATGCATATCTTTCTCAATACAATGAATATACATTTTCATCTAGTGTTCTATGGCATGTAAGATTTTTACATCTAATTATGACAATCCCTGTTTGTTGAAAAATAATGGTATTTCTAGATTTCCAACTATTCCAAGTAAACTGAAGCAATTTGATGCTTATATCCTAGGAAAACATATCTAACAACTATCTCGTGATTCTACTTCTAGAGCACATAGAAAACTTGCAACGATTTGTTCTGATTTGTGTGTCCCTATGCTCATTCCTTCTAGTAGACATTGAAATATATATATGATGAATCTTATTGATGACTACACCAAGATTTGTTGAGTATACTTGTTGAAAGAAAAAAAATCAAACTCTTTTGAAACTTTGAGAAATTTTCATGCATGGATTAGAAATGATTAACTATGACATATTGGCTCCCTTTGTACTGATAATAGGAATGAATATACTTCTAGTGAATTTGAGAAATATCTTTGCCTAATGCCAACGTGGGATTAAACATTAAACTACTATTACATACAATCCTCAACAAAATAATGTAGCTAAAAGAATGAACATGACTATCTTAAATATGGTTTGTTTAACTATTCTTTTAAAAAATGTAAATTTGTTGTTTTGGGTTGATCTAGTTCTATGTGGAGTATATGTCAAAAAAATATGTCCATCTCATGCTCTTAGAAATAACACTCTTTATGAAATGTGGTATGGTCACACTCCTTTATTAAGGCACTTAAGATCTTTGCTTCCACCTAATAGACCTTGATTTGTAAGGAAAAAAGAAGAAATATTGATACAAGGAATTGGAAATGCATATTATCAGGGTATTCAAATACCACCAAGGCATATAATCTTTATGATGAGGTAAATAAGAAGTTTGTTTTGTCTAGAGATGTAATTTTTCTTGAATCTTCCAAGCCTGAAAAAATTGCTAAGAAACAGCATGATCATTTCGATAGATTCAATCAATTCAAAAAATTATTATGAATTTGATAATAATATTCCACATCTTAAAGGGGGATCCATATCTTGGATTAATCTATTAAACTTTTGTCTAAATCATTGCCTCCTCTTCATGAAGTTATAACCAATTATTCATATCAAGAATACCATTTGAGTGATGTGATTAAGAGGATTGGAAGGATAAATCTTGATGCATCCCCATCTCAATTAGCAAAGCAACCCAAACCATCTCAGAAATGTCCCCCAAAATGGCTTACCAAAAAATATGAAAGTGTCCATCCTAATGAGGTCAAAAATATGGGAACCATAAGTTCCATGAAAAAAACGTTGATGTAGATTATTTTGATTCAATTGATGATATGGATGTTTCATATGATTTTGAATTGAATTTATCTACTAAATTTGAACCAAATTCCTTTAAATAAACATCTTCTTATGATAATTTGAATGAATCAATGCAAAAGAAGTATGATGCTCTCATAAAGAATGGAACATGGATTTTGGTGGACCCTCCATTTGGAACCAAACCAATTGGCTACAAGTGGTTCTACAAGAAAAGGTACAAATCTGATGGCTCACATAACAAGCATAAAGCAAGGCTCGTGGAAAAATAATTTGCACAAAATGAACGTGTTGATTATGAGGATATTCTTTCCCCCACAACAAATCGGGCCACCATTCAAGCTCTTTTCTCCTTCATAGCTCAAAGTGGATGGAAATTTCATCAAATGGATATGAAGACTACTTTTTTGAAGGGAGACTTGAAAGAAGGTGTCTTCATGTCTCAACTAGAAGGTTTTTTTGTGAAGGGACAAGAACAAAAAGTATGCAATCTCATCAAATACTTATATGGCCTAAAACAAGCACCATGAGCTTGGTATGAAAAGTTGACTAAGCATGTTTTAAATTAAATTTCAAACACTTCAATGTTAATGCATCTCAGTTTGTCAATAAAATTGGAAAAACAATTGTTTATGTTGTGGTATATGTAGATGATTTGTTGATAATAGTAAACTATGAAAAAAATATTACATAAATATAGAGATAATTGAAGAAGGCTTTGAGGTGACATATTTGGGACATCTTCAATACTACTTGGACATTGAAGTGACACAACATCCAAAGTATATATTCCTCTCTAATATGAACTACATTGGAGAATTGTTGAACAAGTTTGGCATGGTTGAATGGAATACTTTATCAACTCCAATGGAACATAATCTGAAGCTCACTTCAAAACAAGGGAATTATTTGAGGATGCAACAAAGTATATATAGCTTTAGGAAGTCTTATCTACCTCACCACTACCAAACTAGATATGTCATTTTCTATTCGAGTTATTTCTAGATTTATGCAAAATCCTTGTGAAGAACGTTGGTCTAACACGAAGATAGTTCTAAATTATTTGAAATGAACTAAAAAATTTGGACTCAAATATTCATTGGTGTATAAGTTCAGCTTGATTGGATATTATGATTTAGAATTTGATCCATAAAGAAAACAGAGTCTTATTTAGGTCATATTATGAGTTTTTGATCATGAGATATCTCTTGGAGGTCACACAAAGAGTTAGTGTGAACAGATTCCACGACATAGGTAGAATATGTGGTTGTTGCAAAAGCAGCAAAGGAGATTATGTGGATTAGGAAAATTCTTGGAGACTCATAGGAGAAACAAGTGAACTCTACTCCCCTTCTAATTTACAATAATTTTGTATTCAAGGTAGCCAAGAATCCCAAATTCCATGATTGAACCAAACATATCAACAAAAAGTATCATTTAATTTGATATCGCGTAGAGGAAAAGACTACTCATCTATGATTGTGCTCCACAAATGCAAAAATTCCAGACATCTTCACCAAATCACTTGGAAGAATGTTTTTTAAAAATTTAGAATGATTCTTGGGCTCATTAACACCCCTTCGAATTAAGGGGGCCAATGATCGACACATCATCCTTGGGGATTTAGTGAATATCTTGTAAATATGTAAATAGGGGAAATATGAACAGTTGGAATAGGAACTGAACTTGGAAGATGAAGAGGCATTTTTATAGTGCTACATAACTTTATTCACATCAATAAAAATGCATTGAAGTTTGGGAGTTATCATTCTGGCATCATAAAGTCAAAGTAATTAAAAGAGGTGAGGACCACTTTTAGTTGTTCCATTCTTTATGGGTTTTTTTAATCATGTTAAATATGTAATAAAATATCACATTTTTTCAAAAACTCACTCATGATCTAATACCATGTTGGGTTCTAAGCAAAAGCATAGGATTTATGTGTGAAAAAAAACACTAGACTAGCTATTTGCAAAACAAGAAAGAAGAGAGAATAAAATTGTTGAGAAAATAACTAATGAACCAAGGATACAATTCAAATTACTCATAAAATGTGATTATATAATATTTATGAACATGAATACAATATACAGATTCTCTAGGAGGCCAATCAATTCGAATTAGGTTGGTGTTTTGTTGATGGTACTGGATACCGCCAACATACAAGGGATCTCCTCAATATAAGGTCCCAACTATGCTTCACACCGTTTGGTGTAGGAGTCTCACTCGGAATATGACATGACTGTTGTTTAATTAAAGATATGCCTTGGCTTTAGCTGTCAACACAAGATGTTGGGTGTGGAGCCTTATTATCTTCTTTATTCAGAGGTATTGCCGCGTTGGACCTCATTTCTTAATGTGGCAGCAACGTCGCCTTTTTATGTGCACCGCTAGGGGGGTCCAGGGGGGCGATGACATTATTTGGAGCCACCCCCCCAGTGGGGGATCGGGGACAAGACCCCTGAAGCTAAAAATAGATGTAAAATTTCCTTGTAAAATGTTGTAATTTCATAGTCAATCCGGGTTGCTCATTAGGCGGAAATATGACAGTGGAAGTTATGTTTAATTTAGGGTTTTTTATCCTAGAAGGAAAAGTCTCACTATATATGAGGGAATTTTATTACGGCTACGTAGATGTGCATTCTAAGCGAGAAAGAGAGAGGATACTGCGTGAAAGAAAAGATGGAATTACATCGGATCTGTTGTAAGTTGTATGTCTTCATTTTGCTAGATAATATAAAAGGAAGGACTCGTTGTTTCTCCGTGGACATAGCCCAAATTGGGTGAACCATGTATATCTGTGTCTCTCTTATTTTTATGTATTTTCTATGTTTATATTTATGCAATATTTTTATTTTTTCCATTGCTCCGTAATATATAATTTTCTAACGCAAGAGAGAAGTGCGAATGTCCTTTTGAATGAGTAAGTGAGTGCACCTTGTGAATGTCTTATTGCAGATGTATCAAGGTTCTCATACTACGGGGTAGAAATTAAAGTGAGCCTCCGAGAGAGAAGTAATAGTACTACCCTAATGGAGATACACATAAAATAGAAAGGCTTGTCTAACATCAAGCGAAATAGTTCACAAGGATGTGGCGATCATTATAAACATAACAACACATTTCCAACAAGGAGCACCAAAGTCACTAAAAGATTTCAATTACTCCAGTACTGATGAAATCAAACATGAACCATAAAAATTCAAATAATAATCTTAGAAACATTCAAAATCCATGTCTGAAAACATGATATCCTGTAAGGATTCAATATTAGGTAAAAGTCCCAAGATACATAAATATAATGAACACCACTAACTCCAATAGTGGAGCGTTAGAGCCACTACTTTCTCCCCAAAAGTATTAACTCTCTCTCTCTAATGCCTTGTGGGAGAAGCCAAGGTTAAAATAACTTTGCATGAGAAATGAGGATCTATTTATAAATTGAGGAATGACCTTTCACATCCTCATGACTCTTGACTTTCCAAATTCTAGTGAACTTTGGACTTCTACAACCCTTAGAGTTCTAAACGATTTTTGAAATTACATATGAATATGAATTTTGGTATTACATATCCTTTGGACTTCCATGACTCTTTAGTTCATATATGACTCTTGGTATTCCACTTATTTTTCTTTACAATGATTACAATAATATATCATGACCTCCACATCATCATGTGATGAGAACATGACATGTCACTATCTTTGATGAATGGGACTAATAGTGACTTATGACATGGACTTTCTCTAGTGGTTACATGGCTGCCACTTGTATCTTTGTTCTTCAAGCAGCTTCAATCGTCAATGTCTCTACCCTCTAAAGGGTCTATCAAATGTAGTCTTCGAGGTGATTTGATAATCAATATTCAAGTGTGTTCTTCATTCTTTCCATGCTTCCTTTGCTTATTCTATTTTCCTGTTCTTCCTCGTGCATGCTTTCCATGTTGTTTTCTGGAATACTTGTATCTATAATCACTCATGACAAGCAAATATCAACCTGAAAAACCTCTTATATACCATGTTATGTAGATTTTTTTTGTTCATGCCTTTTCAATGCACTCAAGAGGGACAAAAGAGGATTTTGGGCGCATGGGTGAATTTTGAAAGCCTGAAGGGATGAAGAGGAAAGGCTTCAGGGCTTCTACATGTGCTCATGCACTCAAAAGAGTGACGGTCAAGTCAGGGTGCATGTCACAAGTTCGAAGGATGAAGGGGAATGCTTCAGGCTTCCCAAGTGCATTGTGTGCTCAAGGGAGAGATAGAGGCCACATATCGCACTTCTGAATGCTGAAGGGTAAAGGCTTCAGGCCTTCGGGTTGCGCTCATGCATTCAAGAGGCCTAGGAGGGCACATGGGTCACTCTTGAAGGTTGAATATTTATGCTTCGTATCTTTGAAGTGCGCTCGTGTGCTCAAGGAGTCCAATAGGGCGCATGATGCATTGGGGAAGGTTGAAGGGTGGATATTAAGGCCTTCAAAGTGTGCCTATACGCTCAAGGAGGGCACACTTCTTCAAGTCGAAGGAGTGTGCTCAAGGAAGACCTGGTCTCTTGAAGGGCATAGTTCAGAGTAAGGAAGGGGAAAGTGGCTTAAGGAATGCACTTTATTCCCCTAGATGGAACATGGAACACTTTAGAAAAATGAAGGATTCCCCATCAAGGTTTCCAATTGTGTTCATGTGCTCTTGGCCTTAATGAGTTTGCTTTGAAACCAAAGATTTGTCTAAGTCTGGAATATGAGGCGAGTGGAAAACATGATGAGTTTAGACATATAACCATCTGTGACACATACCAACTCATCAATAAAACTTATACAAACTTGAACAATTATAAATATACATCAAAACGCCACCTTATACACATTCACCAAGTAGAATGAGTGAAGTGTGTGTGAATGCAACCCAAAAGTGTCGTTTTAGAACTACAAGGATGATGCGACCATGAAATGCACCTAAAGGTGTTCTATTAAATTTGACAGCACTTGGTACCATTCAAGAACACTTGAAACACATAGGATAGCATATAATGACATTTGATGGTCCAAGCAACACTAGGTACAACAGTGATAGGAGGATCCAAAATTTGAATGTAGTGAAAATTTGGAGGCTGTTGTAACAACGACAACACTTGGTGACACACTGGGCAGAGTTCAGCTTCTATGTTTGAGAATAGATTTTGGTTAAGGGTCATACATTCAAGAAGTATTGATTGCCTTGATTTCCTCTTATCGACCCAGTTTTATACATAGCATCTCCACTTTTCTCTATTTGGTCGGACACATACAAAAGATGCACCATGTCACATTTGTTTCGATATGAGAATGGGTAATGTGCACGACAAGTTTATGATATTCAGAGTATGAATTTTCATCTTTGGTGTTTCTCTGCTGCTAGTAGGCCTAAACAATACCCCGACAGAGTCACTTCATGAGCACGAACATTGTTTCACTTCCAGCGAACCTACACAGTACCCTAGTGAAGTCACTTACTTCACCTCCCTATGCATGAAGTATTTCTCTTCTTTCACCCTTTATTTATTTATTTTAAAATAACTGTGGATCGACACTTATTATTTTCAACGGGAAAAAGAGGGATCCCAACTTATTAAGAGTAGAGGAGTTTGCCCCTCAATATAAGTATTTTAATACCTCTGATATTGGTTTTCCTGCTTTAGATTTTCCCATTATCTCTTCTCTACTAGATTGGACAAGTGTTAACATGCAAGTAGATTTACACCAAGTTCAGTAGTTTAGATACTAGCTTAGACACGGGTCTAATAGGTTCCCTCAAGGTTCTCTTATTGGATGAATCGTATTTTCCATCTGGACTTAGCTCAACCTATGGCATTTTCCCAAACAAACAACGAGAACAATAGAAAGACAAGCATTGTGGTTGTCACACTTCTCTTTCATTACACCACAAAGTATTTTGAGCCACACACTTTTACACCTGGTCTTATTTGTGTACAACGCCCAATAGACAAGATGCGACAAGACAAGACTATAATAAAATATGAACAACTTACACAAACAATAAGAAAGGATGTAAAACAAACTGTACAAAAAGTGAAGCTTGTAGTTGTTATTGAAAGTAATGTTTTAAATCTTGGTCATTTACAAGAAGGGATTCAATCCTCTCATCTAATGATCTCACTTGAAAGTATTGTGGCCGAGCTTTTCATCAATATTAAATAGTCTAATCCACAAAGGTTGGAACTTTGTATGTTTCCCCTTTTCATCCTAGGGTTTATCCAACTTCAGTACTAGGTCATCCACATCAAAGCTCTTTGTCCCTATGGACTTTATATCAAGCCAGCACTTTACACAGTTCTGATGCATGACAAATTTGTTTTTTGCCTTGATCCTTTCTTCCTTGAGTTTGAGTAAAGTGTTTATCCTACTTTGAACCAGAAGGAAAGGTCTACCTTGTGGCCCTTGGGAGAGCTACAAGGCTGGAAGATATAGGTTTGGGGGTAAGCTAGCTTATTTATCATAAAATAGAAGGTATAGTGAGGTTCTCGGGGAAGGATTTAGATTTACACAGTCGTCCCAAAGTGAATTGATCAAAGATTTATGCCATTTCCTTTGTTCAAAAAAGATGGTTTTCCTGATTATGCAAATAAGGCTCTTATTCAATGATTCAACCAACCCATTTCCCTTTGGATAATAATTAGATGCATGTTTCAATACAATTCCATTTTCTAATGCGAATTTGTAAAGTTTCAATGACGAAAAGTAAGTCACATTATCAAAGATGAGTGACGTAAAAACACCAAACCTGGTTATAATATTTTGTTGCAAGAATTGGATGACCTCCTGGTCATTTACTTGTCTGAGAGGAACCTCTTCTGACCACCGAGTGAAATAATATGTCCTTGTGATAATATATCAATTTTTCTTTGATGAATGGGGGAAAATCTCTTTGATAACATCTAAGCCCCACTGTTGGAATGGTTCCTCAACTTTTGTTGGTAGCAGTGGGGTGGCTGACCTCTGATCACGACCAACACATCTTTGACAAGCTTGGCACTTGCATACATAGGCATGAGAATGATTGAAAAGAGTGGCCCAATAATAACCAACCCTCATAACTTTATGTGTTGTAGTGTCACCCGCATAGTGACCACCTGCCCATCCATCGTGTAAATATTTAAGGACCTTCTATGTATCCTAAAACTCAAGGCACCTCAGCAGGACACCATTGTAGTGCTTCTGAAAAGTCACTCCATGAACCAGTTAATAATATAGAGCCTTTAAACAAATTTCCCTCTTCTTCTTTCTTCGATAAGGTGAGGGCAAGGTGTCATGCTCCAGAAATTGCAATAAATTTGCATAACATGGCGTTGTAGACATGGACTGAGGAACATTCTCAATGTTGTAAATTTCAATCTCATACTCCCATCCTAAAATATCTTTCTTAAGAGTGTTTCTTGCTCCAACTACTAGCTTACATGAACTGGTTTGAATTCTAGATCATATTCTTATAGACAGGTCATCTACTTGGCCCTCTTCTCACCCATCTCTCGCTGCACAAACAATGTTCTTACTGTTGGATGAGGTATGAATATGATTATGTGAGATTTTAATAGTTAGGGCCTAAAATATTTAACTTCCATGTATACAACATATGCTTGCCTGTTTATGGCGGGATAATTTAATTCTAGCCCTTGTAGACTAGCTCTCATAAAGGAGATAGGCTACTCATTTCCTTCAATATCTTTTTGAGTCAATACATCGGCAATCAATGAATCTAAATCAAACATATAGATAAGGAAATCTTTGCCTTAGTCTAGACTGAATAACGTGGGTGCATCAGGAATATCCTGCTTGATCTTAGCGAAAGCATCCTTCTCCCACTTATCCCATTTATATATTGCATCTTTCTTGATCATCTCCTAGATGGGCTTAACACTCTAAGCATAATCAAAGATTATTTTTCTTAGGAAATTAATTTTCCCTAAGAAACACTACATGGACTTCTTATTAATCGGGAACGAGATCTGCATTATGGATTTGACCCTCTTAGGACCAATCTTAATTCCTATTTTTGCAATTATGTGCCCTAGTAGGATCCCTTCAGACACATCGAAGACGCTCTTCTTAGGATTCAGGGAAATCCCATACTTCCGACATCGCTCGAATATCTCTTTTAGATGATGTATGTGATTTGATCTTTTCTTGGAAAACACAATAACATCATCCAAATAAACAACGACGCTTTGACCTATAAGGCCACATAAGTTGATGTCCATCACTCTTTGGAAATTATCACCGACGTTTACAAGCCCAAATGGCATCCTCTTGAAGGCAAATGTTCCCCATTTGGTACAGAAGGTAGTCTTTATTATGTCTGGTTCTGCTACTAGCACTTGATTATAACCAAAGAAACCATCTCATAGAAAAAACATTTCAGACCCAGATACTATCTGAAGGATTTGTTCCATGGATGACACTGGGTAGTCTTCTTTATCAATAGCCCGATTTAGATTTCGGAAATCAACACAGACATATTTCACCAAAACTATTTCTAACTGGGACCAAGTTGGAGACCCAAGTGGAATGTCTCACTTTGAAGATGATCTAAGCAACCAACAGTTTTCTCAATTCCTTTTGGATAAGGGGTTCCAATGTTGGATGAAATTTTCGTAACTTCTGCTGCAAATGTTTTACCCCTTATTTTATAGGAATGGCATGCTGGATAATATGAGTTTCATATGTCTTTAAATCATCGTATGTCCATGCAAATACATTAGATACTATTTGAATAAGCGGATAAATTCATGTCATTCATGTGCAGAACATGTACCGAGGTTCACATACTTCAGATCTTCTTGGGTCCCAAGATTGACTTTTTCAAATGATAACTTTGAGCTCTAATTATTCGTGTTGGTTGGTCCTCTAAATCAGTTCTGCAGGTCATATAATTTCTCTAGAGACACCACACCCTTTGGCATAGTGTTTATTTTCATTGTATTGGATGTTTCTTGCAAATCCTGATCATGCTCATCCTCATCCATGGAAAATTTTAGGGGCTAATATTTATAGGTGGGCTAATTTTCCATGAATTTTCCAAAAAAACAGATTTGTCAATTTCCATCTTTTATAAAAATGATTCACCCAAATGTTACAATATAAAATATTTCACCTTAAAAAACACCAACATTATATAGATAGTATATATAAAATCATTATAAATTTGAAAATTTTTACAAATACATCAATAAACATTTTGCAGTTTGCATATTAGGAACTAGTGAGATTCACCAATGTTTTTAAACTTCAAGATAATTTTCCATCCTTACAATTTTTTGTGTGGACCTCATCTATGGCAACATCTTTGAATACACCCACAATAGACATAAAGTGAAGTATCTATTGGTTTTCATTGAAAACAAGTAAGTTAGTTACATTTTCTGGCACGGATGGTTTATATACAATTTCAATACAAAAACCACTTTTCAATGGCGACATCCTAGCCGTTGCATTTGATAATTCATCTGCTACAGTATTTGTGAATCTAAGAACAAAAATAATATTGAAAGCTTTAAAATTATTAATTAAATGGATAGTATCTCTACATGATGAGTGACCACCTATGAGTCACCGATTACCTTGAGATTGTATACCTTCATATTGATGGCATTTTTCAATCCAAGGACGAGTGATTCATATTCGGCAGTATTATTAGTACACTAGAACTCTAGATGGAATGAAAGGATATGCTTCTTATTGCATGGGTCTGTAAGCACACCACCAACTCCAGAATCGTCTTGTGTCTTTAAAACATAAAAATATAAAGTCCAAATATCTTGAGCTACTAAGCTACTTCCTATACTACTATTATTACTATTAGTATTATTATATACATCTATATTACATGTTTCATTTGCACCAACTAGAGAACAAGGAAGGATCTCTAGCTGTGTATCTGGTGGAATGGGTGATGGATGCGCTTGATAACACCTGAGATCAGTTTTAAGGAAACAATTCCCAAAAATCAGGTAAGCAAAAACAAGAGCCTCGTTGTGGCCCTAAAGTGGTGTCACGGTGTGTTTCATACAAAACTCATTGTTCAGTTGAATTTGGTTATTCCTGCCCTTATATGGAAGCCACAAATGTGACCATTTTGTTGCAAAATACCCCTGCAATTTGCTAGACCAGTCTCTGGTAAGAAGTACACCATAGGCTTCTAGTATGTCCATAATTACAATATTCTTACATTGATGAAATCGATCATCTTTTGATAGTTTGATAAGCACATTCTTGAGTTCACCAATAGTCTGCACAAGATATCTATCCAGCTGAACAATTTGTGCATGGATTTTGTCCCATTTTGTGTTTATTTTCTTTGTAGCAGATAATTGCATCACATTTGCAAATGCACCAGATTCAACTAAACAATTATGGACATTATAATTAAAAATTTCAAATGTTAATAAAAATGGAGGGTAGAGAGTGTTAGCTTCTAATGTTACAGAATTCACTACAGATTCAAGGGGACTAGTAGAGTTATCTGACACCTTTTAAGAGGAAGAAGCTTTATCACCTGTCAAAGGTTGTGAAAAGGTCTGGACAATAAGTTCACACTGCCCTATGATTTTTGCGAGCTCATAGATAGAAATGTTGGCTCATGTCTTCTTCATATCTTCCACTATTATAATCAAGTGATTCACCTATAGAAGGAAATGTTGAAGATTCTAGAGGAGTAGATTTATTGGGCACTTCCGGTATGGTGGACGTGTTCTTACTATTGGAGGAAGTGTTCTTAGAACTAGTTGCATCTCCATACTTTGTTTCTTCTGATCAAGATTGACCAACAGTGAAATTCTTCTTAACGATTGTTCCTTTATTTTTTGTCTAGTTAATCCTATTCAGAGATGGGCCCTTTAAACCTTAAACTATATCTACCATTTTTCTTCTTAGGAGGGGCCTCACTTTGTGGTGGCTTTTCAACATTCTTGTCAGCATTATAGCTACAATGATATGAATTCACTACATGTCCAATACTTTTTTTTCTTTAGTTGTTACATGTTCTTATGTTTCTTCTGTATTTTCCACATGTTCATCTACTAATAAAGTATCCACAATGTGTGCACCCAGGGTGTTCATGTGGTGGTTCCACTGAGGGCATGTCTTTACTGAGTGATATTCCTGATGGAAGAAAAGTAATATCCATGCTGATACTTTCTATACTCATCACAACATTCGAGCTTTTTGCAGACTTGGCGCTCTAATTTTTGTTCTTTCTATTATTCCTTCAAAAAGGGAAGGACTTGGGAGGCTTGCTGCTAGTAGAAGTCTTGCTTAACCTTTTCTTTAGTTCAGTAATTTCATTGGTGAATATCTTCACCATCTTGGTCAATCTTTCGTTGTTTGATGATTCCTTTTCTTTAGACTTACTAGAAGAAGGCTACAACTTCCTACTAGTTTATTTGAAATTATTTGATTCGTCATCATCCGTAATAACTCCAATCACATGCAAGTCCTTGTTGTTGGGAAAAGTATCTACTTAGAACGCCCCTATCCCACTCTAAGGTGTGACAGTGCCTTAGCAACAAACAAGGAACACTACTTTCGTATTCTTCTTTATGAAATGTAAACGAAGAGGAAGGATGAACTAACCTGTGTCTTGCGCTAGTTTGTTGATCCAATCACTCTCCTCTTTGACAGCTTCCAGCTACCTGCTCCCTTACTTGCCCAGCTTCACCAAGTTCCTGCAAGATCACAGAAGAGGAAAACTACACAAAGACATAGATTTACATTCATAAATAGCTTAGGATCAGATTAAACTAAACATGCAAATATAAGAAAACATCATTGATACACAAGCATGTAGGAGAAACTCAAATAGTTTTATTGATGTAACAAGAAGATCCAGGAGGAGATACAACCAAGTGAGTCCCGATCCAGCATCTACCTCCCAGCAAAGGAATCCCTTCCTCACCTCCAACAAAGCATAAATCACCCAATGCACTAATCTCAATCTCAAAACCAACAACAATTCTCTGCAAAGTACAAAATTCCAGCCTCTGGATCTCTGGGATGAGGGATCCATATATAGATGTAAGCAGAGAGGATGAGTCAGCTTATTTTTTGACTTGTGGCTTCTCTCTGTCAGTTCTTGCTTCCACTTGGAGGCTGAGAGCCTCTTACTCATCCTTGGTCGAACTCAGTGAGGCAAGTGTCATTGAGGAAGATTCTGGAAGCTTCCATTGTCTGTCCACCTCGCGGAATGACACTGCCATTTGGAATTTCCCGCTCAGCGCACCCTGGTAGTGCATTTAGGTGCGTTGCAACGCACCTAGCTAGTGTACTGGGGTGCTATGCAACGCAGGTAGCTAGTGGAGCAGCTGAAATGATCCTGATTTGACTGATTCTGAGTAGTTTCTGGTGGAGAACTTCTGGGAGAAGTTGTAATTGGTTGACCTTGTTCCTCTAGGGGTAGGAACAACACTTTTAGGGACTTTTGATCCCTTGGTTTATGGACATTTCATGCTTAGAGCTGTAAGGCACAAAAATGTCTATAACAGTTGCCCCCTAAAGTATGAGGCCGTTTATCAGGTGAAATGCTTTATTAGGAGGATCCGAAGTTCTTTCAATGCTGGGAGGAGACCTGTAATAAGATACAATACAATACATTATTTTTCATACTGTTTTCATGATCTATCTGAGGCGGGCATTCCCATGCTCAGCTTTATAAATTCATTTTTATGTACACAGGACAGACAATCGTCTGATGGTAGACTGATGATTTTGATGAAGTCATCATCCTTTTGGTAGGATGATTATCTGTGCTGCAATGTTGTACATGTCAATGTCTTTATTTTTCCTGAATATATATCGTAGCTCGGATGGATGAAACTAGATCCGGGGTCTTCAATCTCGTCCGATCTTCACTCGAAGTACAAGTCGATCCATGTGAAAAATGTTTTGAAGTCGAACATGGAAAGACATCGCTTGATTACCAGTCGATGATGTAAACTGTTAACAAGCGCGAGAGGAATCACCGATAAGGATGATGACCCTCAAGGTTTGCAGTACAATTCACGTGGTGTGAATAAAGGACTTGGCGTCGAACACCACGCAAAATCTTTCGGTCGAAGGTCATTGATGTATACCTGTCGCCGGAAGTGAGAAACTTGCCATTGAGGCATGCAAGCTTCAAAGTACTGAATGGGGTGTTCCTAGATCAACTTCTTGGATAATGAGCTGATGTCGACAAGAAGCGATCCGTCAAAGGAGGGCCTTAATGAATCCCACATCAATGACACGGAACGGAGCAAATGATTTTTGATGGAGGTGAAAACGATCTGATGATATATGGTTCAGGGTGGCGGTCATGAAAGAATGAAGTATAATGTATGGTAGTGGATGGGACACGGGTGACTTCTCTGGATGACTTCTCTTGAACACGTCGGCGACACTTATGTGATGGATCAGTAGCATTTACCCCAAATGTGGATGGTATGGCGAGACCATGGTGATGTGACCGGTGAATGAAACAACCCAACCCGACTCAGGCACGGAGTGGAAGTGTCATGTTCAAGAGCGACTTGCTACCAATAAAGATTTTTTGAGTTTTTTCTCAATTTTTCCCCAGTCATTGCTGACCAGTACCTCTTTATTTTTGTCAAGCTTGAGGAGGACAACATATGCTTGTTCTATAATTTGCCCTTCGGGCAAACCCATCGCTATGTTTTAACGAGCCTAGCGATAGTGAAACTCGTTCTCGTCTAAAGACAAGTTTGTCGCTATTAATGTTTTTAACGAGTTTAACGACAAAGATAACTCGGTCCTTTTCATTTTTAGAGAGTCTGAAAAGGTACGTAAAGTTAACTCCGGAATTCCTTTTTCGTCATCTAATCCCTTAAGTCCAAAAAAGTATAAAACAATACAGAAGGGATGAATTTTCGATAGTTTTAACGAGCCGAACAACACAAGTGCTCGATCTTTTTGTGCAATAATCCCTCAGGTCCAAAAAGATTAAAATCTAGAGGAGGGATAGCACTTCCGGTCGCTTTAACGAGCTGGAAGGCAAACTCGGCAATCTTTTCATATTTTACGAGTCAGATGAACAGAGCTTAAAGAAGACTCGTCTTTTGAGCAACGAGTGATAAAATGGGTAGCAGCTGATTCCAGGTAAGGGTTGGAATTTTCCAAGCACGGCAATGTCACAAGGATGGCTAGTGAAATCACTCTTCGCAGCTGTTCCTCAAAATGGGTAAACAATCAAATGGAGGTGAATGATCGGCCAATGGAAAAGTGGAGGTGACGGTGCAAACACGACCAAGGCTTTAATGGTTGATAATGTTACATTCACGGTGGTTATTTACCGGAGGATAGTTCATTTTTTAACGAGCTTAAACGCGAATTGAAACACTTGCTCGGTTTTATGTTTATTTTTTAACGAGCATGAACTATGCGCTAAAACTGCTCGATAATCCAGTCATATGATAAGAATGTCTCATATAAAACGGCAACATTTAGATTTTTGCCCCACATCCTTTCTTTATGCAAGTTAGGAAACGACTAATCCAAAAAACAGATAAATAACCGCTCTTTGCTTGCACTCCAAAAGGTTTGCATGCCCCCAGGTATAAAATATGATTTCAAGGTTACCCCTCAATTTGCAGACAAAACATTTGTTCTATCAGGAAAGGCCTACCTCTTTCAGGTTACCAAAGATTGTCTCATTCGCATTACAAATGAAACACTTCCTCGACGATGTCTACTGAGATAAACAAAGGTGAGTGACAACGAGCGCCACACACATAACTTTGACAAGAGAACCTTATTCTAGAATAACCCCTCTTCCACTGACGGACGGGGTACAGACTAGTCATATGCTCCCGCGGAAACCTACCCTATACCCGAAGTTTTCCTGCCGAAGCAGACCAGGACGCATGCCCCCTGGGTTCCAGTCATATCCCTCCGAATTACTCGCGCTCATCGGGAGGACGGACCGTGGGTTGAGACATTTCTTGTGTGAAGAGACCATTTAGGGATGGTATATGACTATTTGCGATGCGTGATCCGGGAAATGAAAGCTGGTCCACGAGCTTGACCACTCTTCCTTCGTGCGGAAAACACATTACTCTAAAGAGTGAGGAGACGATGGCTCCCATGCAATAAATATAGTCTCGTCCAAGGAGTAGGTTATAATCCAAGGGTCCTTGAATGACCATTACGTTCATTTGAACTGTCTTCCCTTTCAATGTTATGGGCACATTGGGGAGGATCCCTAAAGGTCGACTGGTTCCTTTATCAAAGCCTGTCAGATTTCTCATCTCAGGCAAAAGCGATGGTGAACCAAGCGCTTTCCAAGCAGTAGAGGAAAGGATACTCACGGAAGCCCCCTCATCTATGATGGTACCAACCATGACCATTCTATATATTTGGACGATAATTCGGAATGGTATGCTTGCTGGTAAATGGGGTCTGCCTAGTTGATTCCAGTCGAAGGAGACAACTAGGTTGCTTGGAGGTGGGACCGAGTAGACGGCCAGGTACGGCTCTGACGAACTTCCTTCCTGCGGTAAAGGAATGGGTAGGGTGCCCCCGTGTTCGTCGGAGTCTGTGTTGATGAAGAGAATTTGGACGGTGTCATCCTTGTTCTCTCCAGTGACTGTGTCATTCGGAGATAAAACCTCTGAAGACAAGACCGGGTCAACTGCCGCCTCGACCTTTCGACTTTCGTCGGGTATGGATTCAGCTGGTTCATCTTCAATGACAGGCGCTTCAGCTGACCACTTGAGCGGGCCAGCTAGATTCTCAACTAACGAAGGACTCGGCAAGAGTTTTTTATATCTAGGAGGAAGTCGTAACGGTGAAACCGGACGATCATCCAAAACTCTTTTAGCTTCGTCTAAGAAGGGACAACGGTGGATGGCGTGATCGCCTTCGCACAGTTTACAGGGAGATCTTTCTCTCCCTTTTTGTCCTAGGACTTCACTTTCGCTAGTTGACGGTGTGCTTTCAACATGGCCATCAGAGGTCGACGACACCGGATTGTGCAAACGGGGAGACCAGTCCCTTAGTATCCGATGGATGCAAGGACAATCTCTGTGAAAGTGGTCTCCCTTGCAAATGACACATGGCAATTTAGGCCTGGTCAGTGCAGTGTGTGGATTTTCGTTAGACGACACTCGTTTGCCCCCATTCGCTTTTGGCTCCTTCTTCTTCTTCTCTTCCTTCTTCTTTTCCTTCTTCTCCTTAAGAACTTGACTTTTGGCTTTGACAGCCCCATCAAGCGAAGAGGAAGGAGGAGAGGAAGAATTAGAGGAAGTAGAAGGTTGGTGGGTAACTCTGGATTGGTCTAACTGCTGATTCGATTGTTCAGGAATAGTGGTGTTCTGAACGACATTGGTTGAGAAGAGCCAGACTGGCAAGCCAATTGTCAGTCCTAGAAGCGACAATGTGGCCATATGGGGTGCACCAACATCTCCCCAAGAGGAGAAGGGACTAGGATTTCCACCAAGGGGAATTCCTTGATTGGTAGACTCCATTTTCTCAACCTAAGATCAACGTAGGAAAAGGGTATGAATATTCCGTTTAAAATAAATTTTACGACGCTTGGACACAACTTGTTTTTTCAATTTTAAAGAGTCGAGAAAAAACAAAAGATGACTCTAGTCTCCTTCAATTTTTAATGAGCCTGAAGTGACAAGTGCTCAGATGGACCTTTTCCGTTAAGGAGTCTGAAAAGGAACGAAAGGGACTGCTCTGGAGATCTAGGTAAAGGGTGTGCCAAACCAATCACAAAACTGCAGAATACGTTTTACGGTACGGCAGTCAATCTTCCCGAATGCTGTGTTCGGTGCATTGCGATCAGTAGGGCGGCCGACACGGCTTCCTATGGATAAAAGGTTTTAAGCCTATAGGGGTCTCCCAATATATACTCGACGGTACGTGGGAGCACAATCCGTACTGGCACTTATCGTCTCACAGTGGAGAAATCACCCAACCATCAGTGAGGACAACAGTTACCAGGCTTTACGACGCCGGAACACGTCTCTAGCCTAGACCTCTATGTTGTGCGTTAAGTTCCAATGCGTTGTTAGATTCATTCAATTTATTTTAAGTTGATCTTTCTTAGAAGTTTGCCTTTTTGGATCACCACGAGATGTAGATGTAATTCCTAAATGCAATCTAAAGATGATAAGCAAGCTTTTATCTCTTTTCAACAATGAAAATCCTAGCTACAAGGGGAAAAGAAAGACACAATCTTTTCTCAAAGAGCAAAGAGCACACTGTAAATGCACTTTTCCTAAATCAAGCCAAACAGACTATCAATATGCAAATGCACATATGCATGTATTTGTTTTCACTTTCTTAATATTGATGCCTAAAAAGAAAGTTGATGTACAAATCTGAATTTGCTTTCAAGTGAAAAACACAAACAAGCTTCTTTTCGAAATCAAAAAGGTAGAGAAGATTACGACACTTTATGATTTTGAAATAAACACTCGTTTCGACACTAGAAAGAGACAAATTCAAACCAAAGGCAAAAGTAAAAAGTATAATCAACTGTCAACAGCAAAGAAACTTTCTCCTAAGATCAAAATCGACACTTACGACAGATCTAAATCCAAGGACGACAGTATGACTATTCTACTTTTCAATGGAAAACTGTAAATGATGTAACAAACACACAAAGAACATCTACAGTCTTTTTGTACAAAGGAGATGGAATTAAGGCAAAGAAAAGGGGTTTTTAGATAGGTACACACACTGATAATAGGCTGCAAAAATCAGAGATAAAACTGAACAAAATGAAGCAAAGAACCTCAGCTGCACAGGGCAAAGGCTGATCAGCGCACCTGTTGCACAGAGAAACTGAATTGCAGCGCAGGTAGCCCTCTCGGGACCTGCGTTGAAATGCAGAACCTCTTCACAGAGCTTGCGCTGGGGCAGAAACGAGACTTCTATCCGGCTTCTGGGTCACAGTTTGCAGTTTAATCTATGGATTTTGGCCGGGTAAAAGCAATCAGTAAGGTACAATCAAAGGGATGATTTAAAGGAGGACTAAGAGCTATCACAAAGGGCTATTAGAGCATTTGTGGATCAGCTGTTCAAATCATAAACAAATCCAGTGAGTGGATTGAAGTAGCAACTACTTTGCATTTGATAATGGCAAATGCAGTTCGATTGCTACTTCTGTGTTTATGAAACAAACAACAAGAGAAACACAAATAAACTAACTAGACATGCTCCCCAGCGGAGTCGCCATTTTGTTGTTGGGAAAAGTATCTACTCAGAACGCCCCTATCCCACTCTAAGGTGTGACAGTGCCTTAGCAACAAACAAGGAAAACTACTTTCGTATTCTTCTTTATGAAATGTAAACGAAGAGGAAGGATGAACTAACCTGTGTCTTGCGCTAGTTTGTTGATCCAATCACTCTCCTCTTTGACAGCTTCCAGCTACCTGCTCCCTTACTCTCCCAGCTTCACCAAGTTCCTGCAAGATCACAGAAGAGGAAAACTACACAAAGACATAGATTTACATTCATAAATAGCTTAGGATCAGATTAAACTAAACATGCAAATATAACAAAACATCATTGATACACAAGCATGTAGGAGAAACTCAAATAGTTTTATTGATGTAACAAGAAGATCCAGGAGGAGATACAACCAAGTGAGTCCCGATCCAGTATCTACCTCCCAGCAAAGGAATCCCTTCCTCACCTCCAACAAAGCATAAATCACCCAATGCACTAATCTCAATCTCAAAACCAACAGCAATTCTCTGCAAAGTACAAAATTCTAGCCTCTGGATCTCTGGGATGAGGGATCCATATATAGATGTAAGCAGAGAGGATGAGTCAGCTTATGTTTTGACTTGTGGCTTCTCTCTGTCAGTTCTTGCTTCCACTTGGAGGCTGAGAGCCTCTTACTCATCCTTGGTCGAACTCAGTGAGGCAAGTGTCATTGAGGAAGATTCTGGAAGCTTCCATTGTCTGTCCACCTCGCGGAATGACACTGCCATTTGGCATTTCCCGCTCAGCGCACCCTGGTAGTGCATTTAGGTGCATTGCAACGCACCTAGCTAGTGTACTGGGGTGCTATGCAACGCAGGTAGCTAGTGGAGCAGCTGAAATGATCCTGATTTGATTGATTCTGAGTAGTTTCTGGTGGAGAACTTTTGGGAGAAGCTGTAATTGGTTGACCTTGTTCCTCTAGGGTTAGGAACAACACTTTTAGGGACTTTGGATCCCTTGGTTTATGGACATTTCATGCTTAGAGCTGTAAGGCACAAAAATGTCTATAACAGTCCTTTTTAAAGGTGATCGCTTCTGCAAAGTTTAATGCCAATGTTGCCTTTGCGACTCTTTTTATGAATTGGGAAATGTTGGTGGGAAAGGCAGTTGTGTAATAATAAATAGTGATTGAATCGTGTGGTTGCATGCTCGAGGGAAACTTGTTCAATATGTGATTGAACTTTTGATTAAAATATTTCACTTTCTCTTTTTCCCCCCATATTGATGTTTTCAAGCCCCTTTAGTAACATGGCGAGAGTCTTGTCATCAGCAAACTTCTCGATAAATAACTTCTTAAACTCCCTCCAAGTGTGGATCAAATTGATGAGCAGAATATGGTACCATGTTGTTGCTCTACATTATAATGTATAAGGGAAAGGTCTGCAAGCAACATCATCATACCTCACCTCCAACATATGTAGATGCGAGTAAAAATCATCGACGTGATCTTTTTCCTTCATATTCTTATCTAGATCATACTTTGACAGCATCTTTTCCAGATGTCTTGGCATCTTATGAAAATTGTCCGGAAGAGCTAGAGGCCCTTAGGCCGTCCAATCCAAATCTTGGTCAGCCATATTCTCATTTTTGTGCTCCTCCTCCTTATCAAAATTTGAATCTTCTCTTTCACCATCTAATCTAGAAAACATGTCTTTAGAAAGAACAGCATCATCCTTGTACCTCTCATTAAGAGGTGGAAGGTGATCTTGATGTATTGTATCATCTACGTATTTAGACAACTCTTCAAGAGTGGCAAAGACCAAATCTTCCACCGTAGTATTAATATATTAGTACAAATTGTTTCTTTATTCCACGAAAAATGTGGGAGATCATGCGCTCCAGGAATTAATATGATAGCCTTTGTGAATAGATGGGTTATAGCTCAAAGTGCCAATATTTGTTCATATGTAACATCGCAAGGCAATTTCATGTTAGGATGAGAAGATCCTCCTACTTCAGGAATAGTAGTTGGAGAGGTTCTTGGAATATTACTACCTTGTCCACAAAGAGAATGGTTAGGGTCTACAGAATTATCAGCCATAAAAAAACTAGCTACCCTCCTTCTAGAACCAGAATGTTGACGGTGTTGGATATTGCCAACATTCAAGGGATCTCCCCGATATAAGGTCCCAGTTAGACCTCATGCCATTTGGTGTAGGAGTCCCACTTGGAATATGACCCAACTGTCATTTACTTAAAGATATTCCTTGGATTTAGTTGTTAGAAAAAGATAGAAGTGAAAATGTGTTTTTGAATGAGAAAGCGAATGCGCCTTGTGAATGTTCAATTGTAGATGTATCAAGGTTCTCTTACTGCGGGGGAAAAATTAAAGTGAGCCTCTAAGAGAGACGTAATAGTACTACCCTAATGGAGACACATGTAAAAGAGAAAGGCTCATATAACATTAAGCAAAATAGTTCAAAAGGATGTGACAATCATTATAAGCATAACACATTTCCAACAAGGAGCACCAAAGTCACTGAAATAGTTCAATTACTCTAGTACTGATGAAAGAAAACATGAACCATAAACATTCAAAGAATAGTCTTAGAAACATTCACAATCCATTTGTGAATACGTGTTGGCCTAGAAGGCTTCAATATTAATCAAAATTCCCAAGATACATAAATACAATGAACACCACTAGCTCCAATAGTGGAGCGTTAGAGCCACTACTTTCTCCCCAAAAGTACTAACTCTCTCTCTCTCTCTAATTCCTTGTGGGTGAAGCCAAGGTTAAAATTCCTTTGCATGATAAATGAGGATCTATTTATAACTTGAGGCGTGACCTTTCACATCCTCATGACTCTTGACTTTCCAACTTATAGTGACCCTTGGACTTCTACAACCCTTGGAGTTCAAAATGACTTTTGAAATTACATATGACTTTTGGTATTACATGTCCTTTGGACATCCATGACTCTTTAGTTCATATATGACTCTTGGTTTTCCACTTATTTGTCTTTACAATTATTACAATAATAAATCATGACCTCCACATCATCATGTGATGAGAATGTGACATGTCACTATCTTTGATGACAGGGACTAATAGTGACTGATGACATGGACTTTCTCCAGTCGTGACATGGCTACCACTTGTATATTTATTCTTCAAGCAACTTTAATTGTTGATGTCTCTACCCTCCAAAGGGTCTTTGATCAAATGGAGTCTTCTGGGTGGTTTGATCATCAATATTCAAGTGTGCTCTTCATTATTTCCATGCTTCCTTTATGTGTTCTCTTTGGTCGATCTTCCTCGTGCAAGCTTGCCATGTTTTTTTCCAGAATACTTGCATATGCAATCACTCATGACAAGAAAATGTCAGCCTAAAAACCTCATATTCTACCATGTTTTATGATTTTTTTGTATGTTCATGCCTTTTTCGTGTTTTCATGAGGGACAAAAGGGGATTTTGGGTGCATGAGCGCACTTTGAAAGGCTGCAGCTTTGAAGAGAAAAGGCTTAGTGGCTTTGGAATTCGCTCGGGAACTCAAAAGAGGGGGACAGTCAAGGCAAGGCACATGGTGCAAGTGCGAAGGACGAAGGGGAAGGCTTTGGGCTTCCCAAGTGCACTGTCCACTCAAGGGATAGATGGAGGGTGCAATGCGCACTCCTGAAGGTTGAAGGGTGAATGCTTTAAGCCTTCGAGGTGTGCTCATGCGCTCAAGAGGCCCAGGAGGGTGCAGGGCGCAGTCATGAAGGTTGAATACTGATGCTTCATGTATTCAAAGTGCACTCATTTTCTCAAGGGGTCCAATAGGGCGCATGGCACATTGGGGAAGGATGACGGGTGGAGCTTAAGGCCTTCAGGGTGTTCCTATATGCTCAAGGATGGTGCACTCCTTTGATTCAAAGGAGTGCACTCAAGGAAGACTTTATCTCTTAAAGTTTGTAGTTTAGAGTAAGGAAGGGGAAAATGGATTAAGGAGTGTGCATTGTGCCCCTGCAGGGCACATGGTACACTTCCAAATAACAAAGGATTCCCCATCAAGGCTTCATAGTGTCCTCATGTGCTCTTGGCCTTAATGAGTTTACTTTGAAGCCAAATATTTGTCTAAGTCTAGAATATGAGGCGAGGGGTGAACAAGATGAGTTTAGACATAGAACCACATGAGACACATACCAAATCATCAAGAAAACTTAGACAAACTTAAAAAATGATGAATATACATCAAAACACCACTTTATACACATTCCCCAAGTACAACGAGTGAAGTGTGTGTGAATGCGACCCAAAAGTGTTATTTTACAACTACAAGGATGTCGTGACCATGAAATTCACCTAAAGGTGTTCTAATCAATGTGATGACACTTGAGACCATTCAAGGACACTTGAAACACATAGGATAGCATGAAACACCATTTTATTATAAAAGCGACACTAGGTATGATGGTTATAGTAGGCTCTAAAATTCAAATGTAGTGAAATTTTGGAGGGTGTTGTAGCATCGACAACAAGTTCCATGTGCATACACTTAGTATAGCATGAAAAGGACTTTCCCTATTCGGAAGTGAGTCAAAATTAGATGGGAAAAAATATCCTTAAACAAAGTGTACTAGAAGTAAGCGGAATTAGAAATCAGTTAGAAATAATTAATTCTTGATATTATTCCTCTTCTTAGTCCATGTAGAATAACTTGTTATCGTGACATTTATGCCCCTTATTATACTTGTTGTCACAATTGAAACAAATCCCTTTACTCTTCTCAACTCCATTTTTTGTGGTGTCAACCTTGTTGGTTGAGTGAGGTTAGTGTAGGGAAAATGATGATCTTTGTAGTTGTTAGTGACCATTATTTTAGTAGCCATGTTTTTACTTTCAACTTTCCTTTCCAGACTGAAATCATGCTCTACAAATTTAGGATCAAAGAGACGCACTTCATGTTGGATGCTTTTAATTAAAGTTATCATAAATAGGTCTAAAACATTATCCTCTAAATTTTTCTTTACCCTAAGACTCAACTTTTCTAATTGTTGAATGTGTTTAGTAATTGAATTTTTTGTCAAAGATTTACCAATTGACCAAGGGATGTATTTTTGCTAATATCCCCATCATGTGCTATCAATTCCTTTGTAAAAAATAACCAAAATACAATAGAATCATTTTTCCCTTCATTATGACATTGATACCATATAAATTTATTTTATTCTAAAAAAATGGATGTAATATTTACCTTTTGTAAGGTTGTCACTTGGTGCATATTAAAGTATTTTTCCAACTATAATATCCATGTTAGAGGTGTTATCACTCATATTTTTTTCTTAGAAGTTATCAAAGAAGGAATAGTTAGAGGTAACCACAAACCTAATCTTTTAGACTCAGGTTATAGCCAACCTAAGTCCAGAGAGGGTTCTCTCTTTATGATTTAACTTTGTTTTGGGTAGATTTCAAGCTAGTTATTAGTGCTCAAGGTGTTTTGTTTTGATTGGGTGGTGGAATAAAGAAATAGATGGGCAGAGCAAGTATTTAGGCCATTGGGATATGGAGTCAATCAAGAAGGGCTTAACTGGATCTGATCAATCACTAAGGTAAGGGTCCACTAGGCAAGCTAGCACAACAAAAGCAAATCTGTAGGCTTAAGTGAATGAAGTAATCCTAACCAAAGGGCAATGAAGAATATTTAACCAGGATTAGGATGAGGAAAGGAAGGATGATTAGTAGCAAAGGGCAATGAAGGATCCTTTACTATGGAACAAAGGGGGGGTAAACTACGGAAGTAAGGGAGCAATTAAGAATTCCCATACCAAGATAGCTTAGTTGAAAACATATAGAAAGTAAACAGTTAAAACATAGAGCATTTAAGCTAATTCTGAGATATTATTCCTTGTTTACTTTACATATTATATAAGAAACACATATGGCTATTCATAACATGAAGAGATAACAGTAATTCAACACGAAGAGATAATACTTATTTGTTCCACAGTGCACATGAATCCAGTGAAATGTCCTTAGCTTTATTTCATTTCCAGCAAAACCAGTCTAGTCTTGAGTACAATAGCTCCTTGGCTCAAAAATAAAATGTCTACAGAAATGTATTTTCATCCACCCTAATTACTTCGTTTTGTGAAGTATTTATACAAAAAATATTTACAAAAATATCTCATAACTACATGAGAATTATTCGAGGGAATGAGAAGATCTTTAGCAAGAAGATAGAGACAGATGGAGAATTGTCTTCTTGTTGTCCCTTTTATTGTGACTGTGCTGGCTATTGCAACTCGGATTTGGCTCTTTCAGTTGCTTTATAGTTGTGTGCTGGAATCACTTTCTATCTTCTACCTACTGATACTCTTTACCTGTTCTGCTTTGACCCTGTATTACCTGTTTCACCTGACAGCAATGTTTTACCATACAGATTTACCTTAGTAACTTTATAGTAAATCAATCAAACTTGTCCACCATTCACTGTCAGGTAATTTCATCCTTATCATTTTCCTGTAAATCTCATCAGCTTCTGTGTACTTGGAAAAATTTGGTTTGCTTGTGAACAAGTGTTTGACTTCATGCTCTATATAGAACAGATTCTCAAGACCATCATATAACACTTTTCCAGTGGGCAAAGATTTCACCCCTGAAGTACTAGCTTGGCTTTTGGCCAGCTTGTTTAACCTTTCATTGTAATCTTCCTGGGTCATCAGCTTTTCATTTATTACCATAGGACTGGGAAGTCCTTTTTCTCTTAAGATGCCATACTTTAGCATAAAGCTGTCAATGTCTGTTTGGATGCTCTAACATCTTTTCTCTAGATTAAGCATTAGGTTCCTTTTGGTGAGAACCTTTTTTATTTCTATGATTGTTGTTGTTCAGTCTTCTATTTCTAGTTCATCAAGCTGATATCTATTTTTTCTATTCAAAAATGTGATTAACTGATCGGCTTCTTCAAGTTTATTCCCCAATTCTTCCATTGTCTTGTGGATTTCTTCTATAGCCATCTTAACTAATTCAGTTTGTTCAAAAATAATGTGAATAGAAGGCCAAACCTCATTGATGGAATCAATGTTGTTGGCCCAAAGGATTTCTTTCATGTCTCCCGAAGGCTCTTGTAATGTTAAGTCCTTTTCAAGGGCTTTTATCCTGTCTACCATCCTTTGGTTCCTCTGAGCTTCTTCTTTCTGTTGTATTTGTGCAAGTTTACAATTGGTTTCTAAACTTGACACTTGTTCTCTGAGTTTCTTAAGCTCAGTGGCCTGGATACTCATTTCTTCCATGGCTTTTACAAGTTCAGTCGTTTGCTCTGTTGAAGTCCCTGTGCTCGTAGATGTAGATGTGCCTGCTGAAGTACCTGTTACTGGTAATGTTGTAGCTGGTGGAGGTTTAGGTGCCAAGGCAGCTGCCAAGGTGGAGGGCACTGCTGTGGAAACTGTAGGTATTATAGTCTAAGGAGCGGTGGCCAGCTCACTATGTTTGGACTGTATCAAATTATCCAATTCATTTTCAGTTTCCTTCAATTAGTCATTCAACTTAAGTACTAGGTCCATAAGTTCTTCCTCCTTCTGTGTTTCTAGCACTTCAGTTGTCTGAGGGTGATGTAGTGGAGGAATTTTAAGCTGTTTCTTCAGTGTAGCTATATCATCATTTTTCTTCTTGATGAGCTTCTCTGCAGCTTTTACATCTTTGGGATCATGTCCCAGTTCTATGACCAAGTCCTCCAAGGACTTTATCCTTGTGTCTTTGGCCTGTGAGGAGGCCTTCTCCAATTGAAACTGTGCTGATATGTTGTTTAATGAATTTTGGAGTTGGTGGGTTGTGATTGCTTTGTTGGTCAATGTTGAATAAACCATTTCACCAGTCTGTTTGTGAAGCTCTATTTGGTCAATAGGATGGATATCCTTTGCCAATACTTCAAAATCTGTCTTTAGGTAATCTGCCATGGATTTAGGTTGCTGTGTTGTTGGCTTCAAAAAACTCATTTGCATTTTACCTTCTTTTATGTCAAGAGCTGACATTAGCCTTGTTTGGTTTGTTGGAGCCATTTTCAGGTAATGTGCATAGCTTTACACCTTTAACCTTTCATTCCTTGCCTTGATTTCCTTGTATTTTTCCTTGATATCTTGACTCTACCCAGTAGGAGCCCTGAAGGAGGATACTTCCACACTCTGTTGCGTTTCCAACATTTGAGCTTGTGAGGTGGAAGGTTTTTGTGTCCCTCCTGAAGGTGTGGTGTGCCTGCTTTCTATCCTCTCTGCTCCTGAGATTCCTGTTATCTCCTCAATGTATTCCTGCTCGGAAAATGGATTTAACCTCTGTCTTTAAGCATAGGTTTGGGCAACAAGCCTGCTAGAAGGAGTGGCCTCCTCTCGGTCTCTTTTAAGGTTCCTTTCCTCATTTAGAGGAGTCTGCAAAACGGGAGGATTGCTCATGATTTTCTCAGGTGGAGCAAGCTCTTCTAAGATTTCAGGCTGTTCAGATTCCTCTGGCTGCTCTGTTCTCTCTGAATGCTTTGATGATTCTGGTTGCTCTGAAGGTTGTTGCTCTGATTGACCTGGTTTCTCAGAGGGGCCTAGTTGTTCTATTGTGTGTTCACTGGGTATTTTTGATTGACTTTCTTCTGGCACCTGTACAAACAAATCCTCATCAAGTCTTCTATCTAAATCAATCAAAACATTATTTACAACAGTCTCTGTGGTATCCCGGTCTACCAAAGTATTTTCCCTCCATTCAAGCTGATTTGCATATTGTTCAATTTCAGGGATTCTATGGTGGATGTAAGGAGATAATTTATTCTTTTGTCTCCTATTACAAATGAAATCACAGGGATCATATATCCAAATGAAACTTTGTTTTAATCTCAATCTTTGGAGAATCTCTTCTGCTACTTTTCCTGCTTCCCTATTATTACAAATGAATGGGCCAAGTTGATCCTTTATTCTAAGCTGTGCTTTCTTCTTGGCTTTGACAAAGTGCACCTCATCTGAGTTGATCATTTGTCTGTAGTACTCCAGAGCAAATAATCTCATAGGGAGGTATCTGGGCAATTTGTAGGGAGCCAGCTCACATCCATAAATTCTTATCTCAGTGTGGTTTTGGTACAAGTACCAATCCCCCACTCTATATTATTTTGATAACTGAAGGACCCTCCTGATGTCTGCACTGATTCTGGGTGGAGGGCTTCCTAGCAACATGGTTGCTACTGGATGTACAAAGAGGTCTATGAAGTCATTATAAGAGTACTGAGAGTCAAACTGGTGGAACAACACAGTCCAGAAGAGCACTGACCTGGGGTTGCCTCTGGTATCAAGATTTTGGAGGGAAATTGGAAATCTATCAGCTTGATAATACAAGAATAAATGATACAGAACTGAGGAATACTTAAACACTCTTTCATTTTCTAATCTCATGAATTGATCATGCATTTTGTCAGCAATGAACTTGGCATAATCAAACATGATGGTTGGTGATTGCCCAGGAGAGTAGATGGACATAAAGGATATAATGATTTCATCAAAAAATTCACTTGTGGTATAACCTAACACATTGGAAATCATGTCTATGATGTCTCGGCCAAGGTCAGAGAATATGGTCCATAGATAAGGGGGAGAGTCCTTTGGGGTGTACTGTTCTTCTCTGATGAAGGTCTGGTACAACCGAGCAAGTCTGATTGAAGAAAGGGTAGGGTATCTGTTCAGCATATCTCCGATGGAAAGAGGAGTCAGGTCTTGACTTGGTCATAATTGCAGCATTTCGTTTATTGACTGAGCAGTTATAGTGAATAGTACAGACTGGTCCGGGGCTCTTACTACTCTTTGGTTAGGATCATAGTTCATGTGGCAGTAATGTACAATCTCTGGGAAGATGTGGACCCTTGGGAATTGGTATTGGGGTAGTCTGGATTCCCAAAGCCCTATGTGGTCTACATGGTTGAGGAATTGGTCCCGGTACTTGCAATAGAGTTTCAAAGGGGATTCAGAGACAGAGGTATCTTTAATCTGGAAATCTTTGTCTGCAAGTGGGAGATGGTCTAAATCTCTGTGAGGAGTCGTAATGGGCATGATATTCAATGCAATTGGGGCGTCCATCCTTGGTTCTTGTGGATTCAAGGATGGGGGCAAAGGATTTATAGTGAATTCTGGGATGAACTGGTCTGTTTCAGGGTGTTTGAGAGTCACCAGGAAACTTATTTAACTAAATTACTTAGTATTTAAAGTGATTTAGTTCAAGCTTGGCAAGAAAACAGGGTTTCTTGGTGAAATTAGGGTAAATACCTGGTTTCAGCTATTGAATGGAGTAATGGTCATTGTGCACTGTTTGCAGGAAGCGCACGGGTCAACAAGGTGGTCTAGAGTTCAACAGCTTTGGTAAGTTGGTGGTTAATAGCAGGTTGACAGTTGAATGTACTCTGTGCTTTGCATGGAAGTTAGAATGTTCTTTTCACGATAAAAGAAAAACTATAAGTTTTTTGGTTTTATGCGTAAAGTTAATGACTTTGGCAGGTACATTGGAAAAAGGACAGTTGGCGCCAATTGAGGGATGTGACGTTTTTCCGTGTAGTCAGGTGGTAAGTGGAATCCATTGCACCGCTTTTGGGAAAAAGTGGTTTTGGGTGGAATTCGCCCGATGCCATTCATCGGGCGCCACGTAGCGGCAGAGTGAACAGTGAAACCGCTCACATCGGGCGGGTAAAGGTCGGCCTTCGGGGGTCGCTCGATATGAGCGTTAGCCATTGGATCTGAAGGGGTCAAATCGCATGGTGAACGGGGAATGATTTGAGCAGAGGTTTAATGACGTCAGGGGTGATTTGATTGAACGGGAGAGTTTTAATTAATCACTAATTGACTAATTACTCTTTTTATTTGGCGGAGGGTTATGGTTCTTAATTAGTCGTTGATCGACTAATTAATCCATTTAATTAATTTATTAATAAGGCTTATGTTTCAAACCTTGGGGGCAGGATATTTATGATATGGGATTTAATAAAATATATGGGGAAGGGTTTATTTTCGGGAGTTAATAATTATAATTAAGATTTAAAGGTTAATATGAAATGGAAGCAGAAAATCGTTTTATGCGCTAAGTATAATGTGTTTGACATTTATTTACATATTTGCATTTGCACATTATAACTTAGGCTAAATGCTTTTTGTGGGTTTTTGTGGAACAAGGGGTTTTGTATAGGGGTAATAACTTTCCCTAGGTAAATGGTGATTTCACCTTAGGAAAAGGGATTTTTCAGATGAAATGAATGAATTATGGAGGGGTGAATATTGGTAAGGGGGCTTTAGTACTTAGACCCTATAAGTTATTGGGCCGAGGGTCTGGTCCCTCCAGAAGTCAGAGAAATTCTCTGAGCCCCTTTAACTTAAGGTTTTAGGTACTTTTGTCTTTACTTATGGGAAATTAGTAAAATTAAGGGTGAAATGAATGGGGAAATTAACCATTTGACTTTTTGTAACTGCTCAATTATCATCCATACTTTAGCAACTTGATGATGAAAGTAAATGATATGATCTTAACTAGTCATTCATCATAATTCTACAACCATTCAACTACTTACCCATCTACTGATCCTACCATTTTTTCTACTCTTTATTAGGGTGCAGTTAAGCTGGCAAACCCTTATCAAACATTTTTCTTTTCTTTTACAATAGAAATCTAACTAAGTCTATCCTTATTACATCCAAGGGCTCAGATTAAACTGTTGAGCTCCTTTTATTCACTCTACCTATCTACTTGTCCGCCAAGATTAAACAGTTTGGTCAAACTTTATTCTCTATCTATCAACATGGAATTCAAAACATGGAATAATCAAGATTAAACTATTTGATTACCATGGATTGTGGAATGAATAACAAGTTGCACACAATCATTATTATGCATAAAAAGTAAATGGTAGTGGCATTTGGACTTCCACACTTTCATGGTCTTTTTCTTTCTTGGGGTTCATTTTTTCATCTTTTTTGACCTTTTTCATTCTTTTTTGTCCTTTGGTTTTTCTTTTAGGACATACCCTCATTACATTTTTTTTTTTGAATATGGAAAACATTTGCAGAAAGCAAAGGTATGTACATATTACAGGTTTAATCTTACCCATTCATAAATTATGACTCCTATTGGTATAGGAACCTAACAAGAGGATCATAGACATCAAACTTAATCATGTTGATATTTGGAATAAATTTATTCTTAGATGTTTACTTGAAGCTTTGATGATGTGGATATTGGAGTGAAAGCTCATGATTATAGCTCTCTAATTCAATATTTGTGCTCTCAATTTATCATAAAGACTCCCCATGTATGATTTATTTCCAACACAATTGTTCTCCCTGCTTTCATGATTTCCTTGGATATATATATATCGCTTTTAGAAAACCTCTCCAAGAAAAGATTTTCCATGGAATTCATGGATTTTTTTATTTTTTCCTTGTTTTCCTCCATCTTTTATTTCATATTTTGTTGCTAATTCTTGCACCAATGACAACTGACCCTCCAACTTGGATACCTCATATTAGACATCTTCTATTTATTCATAAGTCATAGATGTTCTTCCTAGAGGTTTGAGTGGTAAAGTAACTTTTGAAGCACCCTTATGAACCATGTGACTAAATAACAACACTCCTCTTTTTCCTATTTATCAAAAATTTTGAATCACCAAAAATAAATCCTTCAATCAAAAGTTATGACAATTTTAAGGTACATACATTTTAAAACCCTATTTTGAATATTATTTGCATGGCTAACCTTTTTCATTATATATCTCTAACTTTGATCCCTTCTGAATATGAAATTTTGGCCCATACTACTTTGGTGTGTCTTGTTGTCAATTCCATAGATCCAACCAAAATTTGATGTTCCAAGTGAAAGTTATGGTATCTTTCCCAAAACTTGTTTTTTCTTTTTGTATTACATGCCACATGTCCAATTTTGTTACTATTATTTTCAATTTTTGACCTATTGTACCTTGGTATGTATCCTTAGGTCCTTCAAATTTTTACAGTCTAAAATTTCTCTGTGAGAAAGTTACAAGAAATATTCCAAGATCAATCTTTGAAACTGATTCTAGGACTATTCATAAACCATAATTTCCATAGGGAATATCTTCAAAAATATATAGAACCAGAGTCTCAAATTTTTATCCATTATACGTATTGGTATCTCCTAAATCTCTTAAAAAGTAGGTAGACTAAAGTATCCTAGAAAACAATTTATAATGAAAATTCCAAAATAAATCATTTGACACTGATTTTAGAACCATTCATAAACCCTAAACTTCATAGGGTATATCTTTGAAATTATATCGAACCATAATCTAAAAAAATTTCAAATGTACTTATAAATTGTGCACCATTAAGCTCAATATTTCATGGCATAAATATTCCCAGAATCTCTCTCTCTCTCTCTCTCTCTCTCTCTCTCTCTATATATATATATATATATATATATATATATATAAATTCCAGGATCAATTGTTTGAAATTAATTTCAATACCATTCATAAACATTAATTTCGATTGGGTATATATAATGAGCTCTGGTATTGCAGCAATGTTGCAACTCCCAGAGCTACTAGATTTAATTTATCAATCTGGGATTTGTACAAACTTAAGAGGTGGCAGTGTTGTATGCACAGTAAGTTAAGCTCTACTCAAGCCACTCTGAGGAAATGAACCAATCCAAGGTGTACAAAGACCATTCTACCAACTAAATCTAGATTTTGCAAGAATGAAAAAATGTTGCATAAAAAGAAGTTCTATTCTACGTGTAGGAATGAACATGTTGCATGAACGTAAATTCTAAGATATTTGCAATAAATGGACATGTTTCATAAAGTAAATGCTAATCTACTTACATGAATGGAAATGTTGCATAAAAGTAAATGCTAATGTACTTCCAGAAATGGAAATGTTGCATAAGAGTATATACTAATCTACTTGCAGAATGGAAATTTTGCATAAGAGTAAATACTAATCTACTTGCATACATGAAAATTCTTGAAATGGAAATCCTATCCTATTGTAGGAAACATAAATCGGAGAAAGAAAACCTAATCTAACTGCATAAAGTAAAGATCATGGAATCAACTCTAAATCATTACATTCAAAATAGATCATATCCTAGTAACAAAGTTCATTAAGTGCTTCAAAAAGTAACAATGTAAACCATCCTTGAACCATTCAATTCATGAATGTATTTACTAACCCTAATTGCGGGAATGAATTGCAATGGTGAAAAGACAAGTCCTAAGTGGTCTCTAGTCTCCTCGAAATTGACTTCAAAGCTTAGGGGTCGTTTTACAGTGTTGAAATGCAAAGATCAATCTTAAAGGAAAATTATGGCCGAGTTCGCAGGGTATTTGCGCAATTCTATAAGATCGGGATAGGGTTCTACAGGATCAGATATGAGAGCACTCTGTGAGATTACAAGGTTTTCTAAAGGCTAGAAAAGTGGGACAAGGTAGGATAAGGGTATATGAGGTCCTTTACAAGCCTAATTCTCCTCAAGAGCCTATCTTGCACAAGGAAAAATGTGAATAATGGCCTTTAACAAATCTGAAATGGGCCCCCTGTAGTCAGACTGCTTGAAGAAGTTGTTGAGGAGGGAAGGAGGGTATTGATGGTAGGATGACAAGTGAAAATGACAATGCTCAGCTTTGTAAACCCATAGTTTTACCTACACAGAAGAAATTTTATGCTTTTGATGCTTCAAAATATTGTTAAACAAATGATAAATTTCAAAAAAAATGAAAAAGGAGAGCGAATTGAAGATATAACTATTGCAAAATGAGAGCAAGTATGTTTTTTATTTCGAACAAAAATTCTACAACCACACTTCCCACAAGAGAGATGATTGAAAAACATACAAAAGCAAATTTTCTCATAAACAAATCTTGCTAAAAAATAAGGAAATACTGCTAAACTAAGTACATGAAAGGAAATTCCTAATAACAATATACAAAGGAGAGGGACTATAGTGCTTGGGTTAGGAACTAACCCAAGGGAACTTGGCCCTCTAAAACACACTCATATTGATGACATCATTCTTTCCATTGATATCAAATAGTGCTCAACTACATGATGAGAGAATTGAAAATGACAAGAATAAGCTTCTAGCCCTAACTGTCACTATTCTTCTCTAAAAGTTTGAATGCTATTGAGCCCTTGAGATTCTTTATTATAAAAATATGGTTTAGGGGTAGAAGGAGGGTTTATTCCTTCCAAAATCCCTATAAAGGTGGATCTAGCTCCTTGAGGTCCTCACAATACTTGAGTGTGTCAGATGTTCAATATATCCTCAATTTATAGGTGAGTAAATATAGGGAGTAAGTCGAGTTGTAGGTGAGTAAATATAGGGAGCAAGTCGCGTTTTTTGGTAAGTAAATGCAGGGATAAAGTCGAGTTGTAGGTGAGTAAATGCATAGGACAAACCTCCTACATCTCCTCGAGCTGCCTCCAACGTACTTCTACAAAATAAATGCACATTTTTCCTATAAATTAATAATGTTAGTCCATGAGATATGATAAACATCCTTTAGTATTCCTAATAAACACATTATAGTCAAAAAAATGTTATCAAATGCAAGGAGAGAGGTAAATGTATGTTGAAGGATGCCCAAATGGGCCTTGTTATATACATATTAGTGAGGCCCATCAATATCTATGAAATTAGAGTGAAAAAGAATAAATTTGTTTACCAGTTATACTTCTAGATCTCACCTCAATAGTCTCAAAAATTCACGGTCTAAAGCATATTGGAAAAATATTTATAGTGAAAATGCCATGATGACTCATTTGAAGCATCAAAACCATAGGTTCATATACTCTAATACTCTATTATATCAATCATGCACCTTTAAAATGTTAAGAAACCAATAATTACAATGGACTTCAAGGGGGAAACCTCCTTTCATAGTGAGTACAAAGTACAAGACAAGGTTTTATGATCTTAAGGCTAGGTTTTATTCATATTTATATATATATATATATAGAGAGAGAGAGAGAGAGAGGTCAAAAAGTTATATGAAGTTATGAATCAAAATGAAGATAACACCAAATGTAATGCAAATGGAGAAATATTATAAGGTTTGTTGGTATCAATAGGACATCACTCTGAAATTTAATTATATGGATGGAATCTAGAAAAATATGAGTAAAGTTCTTAGGAATGTTTGTTGATTGAGCCTATCCACATAAGAAAGCACCCATCATGATTTTTTATAAAGGCAATGTTGATAGCATATGAGAGTAAGGGAAAATAAACACCCACCCTAATAACAACACATTTTAAAGAAGCACTAGCTCAACCTCTTCATTTTAAAGAATTCTTTGTTGTACCATGACGATGAGGTTTCAAAAGAAATTGGTAAGAATGGCCAGATGTAAAGCTTAGCCTAGCCATTCATTGGACATGCAACAATATGGTGGGAAGCACACTCCCCATTGTTGTAGAGTTGGATGACTATATAACTACATATTTTATAGAAATATTTAATGAGCGTAAATTATCTTCTAAGGTTGACATCTCGAGTTTCAAAATGGACATGATCCTATATCCCATATTGACCAAGGTAAGAAGGAATGGAGAATACTTGGCTAAAGAGACCAATGTGTATGGTCTTATGCCATAGAAAAGCCCCATATTAACCCTAAAACCTATAGATATTGAGTTTTTACAATTTTATTGTTACATTGTTATGTTTTCCACAACAGTTCATCAAACTTTTTCATTATAATTGTACCCTTTATCTCTTATAGCTCAATAAACACTCCTTGGAAATTGACTCATAGTTTTCCATATGTCATTGATATAGTACAGTGTCAGAGTCATGTCCTATTGATAGCGAGGAACCTTGTAATATTTCTTCATTTTCATTCCATTTGATGTTATATTCATTTCGATTCATAACTTTGTATAGATTTATCAACTAATTTTCTTCATCCTTGTAATCAACCCAAGGCCTGCCATCATTCAAGTCCAAAGGGATTGCTGCTGTCTGACCTTTACCTTTTAGTTTAATCCTATCTCTTTCTAAAGAGATAGTAGCCTTAATCTTTCTTCCCCAATCATTATCAACTATTGTTATATAATTTAATATATCTTTAAGTAATTTGATTACCTTGAAGCCATATTTAGTCAATATACCCATTATTACCACTTTATGCACCCCAAAGAACTTATTGGATTAATAAGGAATTAATCTATTAGCTTCAAATAATTTATTTTTCTATGTAGTTGTGATCTTACAAATTTTTTCCAAGTCTCACTTGGGAAAAAAAAAAAAAACAATTTACCATAACACTATTGATCTCTAAGTCGACTTCATATCATAGTCATCTTGCGTCCATTTTGTGATAATTTATCAAGGTTCTTGTATCACCTTTACTCTTCTTTGTAGTCCTTTATAATGTTTAACAATTCATATAGTTAATCAACTGAATGCTTTTCTTTAAGTAGTTATAGGAGCTCTGATGGCATATTTGTGGTTTATATTATTGTCATATTCTTATTTTTTTTAAATTATAAGGTCTCATGAATTAGTTGATGTTCTTGTGTATATTTAGGTATGTATTTTTGTTTTTCGGGTGTTGGATAGGACTTCCGAATTATGTATCAATTGGTTGGCTAGTGCATGATCAAGTCACAACATGCAAATTCGTATGATTCAAGAGTTCTTTCTTTGGAATTGTGTGTGCTAGGTTGTTTTTTTTGTGCATGATTTACTCTAGCATGATGGGACAATCTTCTAAATATGATCACTGACACTACATATATTGCAATAGTTTAAGTTGATTTATTCTTTCAATAAATAGTTAGGGGCTAGATGGTCTCCTTTATAGCATATGAAACAATGCATTCTACCTTTTTCCCTACCTTCGTCAACTTTCATGAATCATCCTCCTCCTCTTCCTCCTCTTCCTTGGTAACTTCTACCCCCTTTCTATCCATTGTTTTGGTGCGCACTTTGGTTAGTTTCTTGTGTATTGTATACTGCATGGTATTTTAGTTTGTTCCAACCATTCAGGTGACATTATTTTTTTGAATGGATTGAGTCTTCATATATTATGCACAATTTTTGTTTTATATTTCTGAGAATACATGAGCATTCTCTTGTTTTATGATTTGTTAGAGTTTAACAAATCATATAGAATAAACCTACCTAGATTTTATCCATGTTTTGTTCATTTTCAAAGGAAAAACCATATTTAAAATCTCCTTTTATTTGTTTTTCTTTCTTGTAATTTGTGTACTATATTTCACTCATTTGAATAGCCAAATTTTTTAATACTTGTTGAAGTTGTTCTAGCTTTCCTTCAAGGCATCTGTTGACTGGTGGTGATGATGTTGATGGTCAATCATCATTGACCTCTATGTGTTATGCCTTTTGCAATCCTTCTTCACATGACTCGATATCATGCATCTGCAATGGTATTCTAATTTTTTTTATACATACCACTACACCATGAGTTGTTCATCTATCTAAAGGGATATTTAACTTAACAAATCTTTGAATCTCTTATCGTAACATAAGATTGATTCTCCTAGCCATTGGTTTATCTCCTTCAATTTCTATGCATCGATATGTTTAAAATCATGTGCTTTGGAAAAAGATATGAAGTTGGATCTTATGTTGGATTTCCTTCTTGGATGATTTTTTGTAAAGTTCATGAACCAGGTTAGCGTTATACTACTCAAAGCACTAGAGAATTGGGCCATTTGTTTTTCTTCATTGTCAATATTTAGTGATTTCTAGAAATTTTCACAATTGATCAAATGGTGCATTGGGTCCTTGTCATATTCATAAAGATAGATGTGATTGAGGCCCATATTACCATTTATGTGCATATTCTTTGGTAAAGGAGGAGTTATTTTTATTTTTTAACTTTTTCAATGAGTTGAATTTACAATGGTCTCACTTCTCTCATTCGACTGAAAACTGGTCAACTTGACTTGGGAAGTCGAATTCCCTACTTCCTCCAATTTTTTTCATATTTATTAAATGATTTCGACTTCTTCATCTTCTATGCTAACATAATCCATCTAGAAGGCTTCTTGGGGACATGTAAATTCACCACAATTTTTCATCGATTAGGAATCCTCTTCCTTAGTAATTAAATTCGATTTCGGGGGTGTTTCTGATATCTTTCTATGGAGTGTGATGTTCTTGTCTCCTTACTGTCCTTCCCAAATCTGATCTACCAATGGTATTTTGATCAATATCTTATTGTGTAGGTTCCCTTGTGATTTGAATCTATACCACATTGAAGATGACTTAGGATCCATACTTAGTGTCTGGTGGAGGAATTCACAAATATGTGGACAAACATTATGATGAATGTTAAAATGATGCAACACTTAGTCAAAATCATCAATATCCATACTTTCTAGAATATACACAATTTGACAAGCACCATTTGTTTCCATAACCAATTAGAGTCTAAAACTCTTTTCAAAAATTGTTCGGGTATCCCCTCTCGAATTTGGTTGGTCTCTGCCAATATTATATGATTCTTGTGCATAAACTTATCACTCATGGAATTTCTTCCCTGCTGATGTCTAGGGGACACTTGCATTGTGAATTTCCTCTCTTTTTCATTGTTGTTTATCCCTTTGATTTTTTTGAATATGAGCTAAAGGTTTATTATACATTATTTAATGTGCAATTTTCTTGGGCTCCAACTCTAACATATTTTTTCACTATCAGTAAAACTCTTTTGCCTATTTATTGCTTCATATTCACTATTTCATTATCCTTATCACTATATTACTCATGACTTTTGGCATCTAATAATCCAAATAGCTATAGAGGGTAAAATGTTGTCAATATCTATGAAATTTCCTATTTTTAATGAATATATAAATTGGATATGTTTTTATTGATAACGTTACCATAATTTGTTCCAGAAACAATATCATGTAGATCTGGTAATAGATGGAACATTGTCACATGTGTGTTGCTCCAGAACAAATTTGGCCACATGGGTCCATGCGATAGTGTGGCTCCTCCTGAATCAATTGCCGATTGCATCAAGATATCACCAAACTTTAGTCAATGCACAAGTCAACAACATGCCCAAAACAAGAACTTCCTACAATGATTCCAACAAGGAGGAGAATTTCATGCATTCCATGTCATTAAATTCTCAAATACGGCAATTAAGATCATATTCATTGTTTTATCTCGAACAATTTGATACAATAGTGTTATTTTCTATCTCTGTATTTAGTGCAATTTAGTTGAGGTCCACATAAAGGGGTATTGATTAAATCTCTTAGATCACTCCTTTTTGTACATTGTAATCAATATAATAAGAAGACATGGCTAGACTGGAAGGACGAGAGAAGTGAAGGAACTAATGAATATTGATATTGTAATTCGTTGTATTTTGACTTGTTGATGATAATATAAATTTTTGTTCATGTAAATGGTGTTATCGTTTATTTCCTAGCCTTGTAGTCATGTTTACAACATGTGCCAAGTCATGTAGAGCCTGCCTTTCTTGGATATGTGTTTTTTTCATTAGTTCATTGATTTATTGTTTAATAGTTGACTTAGATTCATGGCTTGAAATCTCTATTTGGCACTTGATTTAATAGTGTGTTATAGGTGTTCCCACTTGTATTGATATTTAATGAATTGAACAAATAACTACTACATAAACTATTTGACCTTAGGGATACAATGAAATATTTTGACTAATGGCTATGATAACTGCAATTCCTATAGATGTCAATTCAAGTGAAGAATTCTTTCATTACATAGTCATTTGGTTTGCATTTCTTGATAGAGTAGGCTCTAGTCCTAAACATATTGTGTTTGCATGGCATAATTCTATGCCCTAAATTCATAATTTGATGTAACATAATTTAGCATATAAACTGCCTAACAAGTATTTCATTTTGATTCTTCATTTAATGTATACTCTCTCTCAATCAACTCCCTCCTTGATGCTAGCATTATTTTCTCCAATTTCAATGATTATTTCAACTCCGATTAAGGCATCTCATGAATTAATAACCCCCCCACCCCACCGCACCCCACCCCCCGACCCCCCCCATCCCACCCTCCCCCACCGCCCCCCACCCCATCACTGGTCCCAACTTACTCAATGTTAACGATGGAAATCATGGTTATTGAATTAATTTGTTTAATAAATAATACCAAGTGTCCTATGTATCTTTATAGTTGGATTCTAAAATATTTTGCCAATTGTTTTGCCTTTACTGTCAATCAGTGCTTGAAGGTGAAGCATTTAGAGGTGGTTGATACTCAACTATATGATCAACTCATTTTTACAATAAAACCTTATGCAAAATAGATAGGATAATGCATAAGAAATCATTGTGAAACCCTTCCTTTATTTTATCAGCTAAAACTCTTTCTTCTAGTTTTTGTTCTTCATAATAATCATTACGAATCTTCTCAACCCACTCATAATATTTTTAGGACCCGTTGGTAATTTGTATTAATTTTTTATCATTTGTCCATCAATTCATTAGAATCACAATTGATGTATCAAATGATTTCATCTAGGGTGGCTTCCAAAAATATCTCATCAGTATTAATGATGAAATTGGCTCTTGCTTCTGATAGCATCAATCAATTTCTCCTAGCATAATTCTTTAGATAATTTTGGATCTTTTGCTCCCATCATTCATAAAGATTTTTCCAAACTCGTCATCTATGTATGCATACTTCGCTCATACTCAAGTTTAGGTACTATCAATAATGGACCCTGTTAGTGTCAGTGTCTTCACACTGCCATCGGTGATCAATATTACTCTTTTGCATCCATGTTAGGTGTCTCATTCGATCAGCTGCATTCCATTAGGTCATGGATCAACTGATGGTAGTGGTTTCATTTCAGTTTCCCTCATGTCATATACCTGCTGACTTGTTCAAACATATTTTAGTTGTCCATAATCAGTTCAATTTCATTTTCTACCAGTCCTAGGGTTTAGTGTTAGGGTTTCATTAGATTTTAGCGTTTGTCATCATGGTCATTTAGAATGCATAAAAGGGTCAACAAACACATGAGGAGGTTAAAAAAAAGGTTCCTATAGTCATGATTTTACTTCTGATATGATGAATAAAGCTCTTTCACCTCAAAACTCTGTTTTGAGGTAAAATAGAGCAATTGTACTTAAATAGTTTCATTTCATGTAATTTATGTAATTTTATTGTTCCTATATGTAATAAGTATCCACAAGCTGCCCCTAGTGACCATGCCAGCTCCTGCCACTAAAAAAAAGTCATTGTGATTAGTATCAGACCACCTGCAAAAAGGCAAAAAGTCAGATATTAGCAAAACAGAGTATTTTGAAAATGCTATCAAAACAATAGAAAAGTGGGTTTTGGTTTATGAAAAATCAAAAGAGGAAAAGTATAAAAATCCAATTCATATGTTTTATTGCTTCATTGTTGAATTGGAGAGCTAAGGAGAACTGAAAAACACGATTTTGATCCAAGGGAGGAAAATAGAGGAAAACTGGAGTATCTTCCCGGTGCTGCACATCTATTGCATGGTGCTGCACATTAAAAGTGCGTTGTGCACCTGTTGTTGTTCTGCAGTGTTAATTTACTCAAGCGCTGCACACCTGTTGACCAGCGCTACGCACCTGTTGGGGAAGGATCAAACACCTCAAACTTACTATCAAAACACCTCCAAAGCTATTTAATGCTTATTCCAAGTAAGTACAGTCCTCCACCTTGCTAAAGAAAAGTTGTTGCTTGGTTTATTGAGTTGTGTGGTCTCATCTAAAGCAAAACCTAGTATCTATGAATTTCTTCTCAAAACCCTAGTTAATCACTAAATCACCTCTCACAGGTTATAAAACACCTACTGTTGCTCTCCTATTCCATTTTTTTACTTATTTTCCTAAGTTCCCTCCCCTATCCTTAATTCACTAGAGCTCATTTCCTGAAACCCTGCCCTCCATATAAAACCCTAGCCCTACACTATTCCCAAATCCTACATTTGCACCACACCTACTTCCCTATAAAACCCTTATCCCACATTCTAAACCCTACTCACTTCCCTCATTCCCTAAAAACCCCAAAATCCTACTCCCTCAAGCGCTCACAACCCCATACACCTCACTTACCTTACATTTTTAAAATCTCTTCATACTCATCTTGTTCCCACTACAATCCTTCATTTCACATCAGCTACCACATCACCAAAACCCATGGAGAGAGACACGGAATATGAGAGGGAGGAGGAAACTTTTAGTGACAGTTCTAGGGAAAGACATGTGCCAAGGAAGCCTCACAAAGGGGGGAAAATCATCCGAGAGGAACCTATCAGTCTCACAGAGTTGCTTGCTTGTCCTCTTGCTATATCTTGTTTTAGACATCATTCTTGCTATGAGTTTTTTGAAATGGTGGAGAGGGTAAAGTTTCATCATGAGCTTGCCCGGTTGTTTGTCACCCATCTACATAATGGCCAAGTGAACCTTGCTGGTGTCTCCTTCACCTTGTCACCTACCACCATTTCAGAAGCAACAGGCATCCCTAATGTAGGTGAGAAATGGAATAAAGGGTAGTATGTGGACAGAGAGAATTATGAGCCTTATATTAAGGCTAGATATCATAGCAAGATTAGCAGGGTGTTCCCTTTCAAGTACTTGGAGGACAGGTTTGCCCCTCTTATGAAGATCATTATCAAATATTTCACCTGTGAGGGAAGATTTTCCCGCTTGTATGCATATCATGTCAAGTTGTTGATGCACTTTACTAGGGTGAGGATGATGAACCTCCCCTACTTTATATACAGGAACATTGAGAAGATGGCCCACTATGTTCAAAGAAAACCTTTTCCTCAACAGCTCAATAGCATTTACCACTTCTCATTGATTAAGATTGTTGTCTTGCACCAGTTAAACTTGCTAAACGTGCCATGGGAGACCTTTATTGCCCATGAAATGTTCAAAGAACCTCAAGTGTTTCCATCAGTGCCTCAAGAGGAAGGACGACCATCAGGACAACCAGGTGTCCATGAGACCAAGACTACAGGTGTGCCAGTATTTGTCACTTATGAGATAGGCACAAGGAGTCTTTTTACTATTTCCAGGCGAGTACTATCTCCACCAGGGGTGGAAGGGGTCTCACCTTCTTCACCAGATCACAGGCAAATGTTATCTCCACCAGGGGTGGAAGGGGCTTTGCCTTCTTCTCCAGCTATACAGGTTGGCCAGCAGTCAAAGAGCAGAGACAAAGGGAAACAGAAGATGCATGAGGAGGGCCCTACTGAAGGGCAAGACAGGGATTTTATTTTGATTGAGGAGGATGTCATTGACTTGGGCTCTCAAGGCTCAAGAATCAAGGACATGATTATCAAAGAGAAGGAGGCTGAAATACAAGCCTTATCAGTTAACCTTGAGAGAGCTAAATGGGTCATTAGCTACCTTGAGCAAGAAAACAAGCAGCTTACCGACAAACAAGACCTCATGGAGTTACAAATGATCAAAGAAAACCGGCAAAGAGCAAAGAAGGCAAAGGGCAAGATGACCTCCATTGAGCAAGAAATTGAGAATGACCGAGAGACTTGGTTAGAAAGGGTGAACATTCACTTAGAGAAGCTACTTGAGAAGGCCAATAAAGAGAAGAAAATGCTTCGCCACATGGCCTATCACTATTTAACCCGGAACAAGATTTTCAATTCAAGGGTAAAGAAGCTAAAAGCTAAGGAGAGCCTTGAGGAGCAAGAAAGAACATGATAAACTCAAAATCTTGGCTGAAGCATCATTGGCCCAACAAAGCACTTAAAAAGGTTTCCTCATGCCAAATTTCAAGGAATTTTGAGCATTTTTTGTCATTTTTGAATTTTGGAATTTGAAAAACAGGTTTTTCCAATAGGTGCGGCGCTACGCTTTTGATGGGGACCTCCATTTGCAAAATGGTTTGCATTTTTGGAATCAGCTTGAAAAATTATGAAAACCCAAAAAGTTTGAGGAGTTTTGGATAAGGTCTTGGCCTCCAAAAGGGAAAAAAACACCTAAAAAGTGCCCTCTCTGCCACTTTTTTGCCACACAGGAAGTAGTCTTGGGAGAATCAACTTTTGGAGGGGCAAATGAGCTCCAAATCAGAAAAATCAAATTGTTCCAGAAACTAGACAGGTAGGGATTTCCAACAAGCCAACTTGCACCTAATTTGGACACCGGGAAGGCCTCCAAAACTAGCCCTGAAGTGGCGCTGCGCATTAAATTTTTGGCGTTGCGCATTAAACTGATTTTGCCAGTTTTGCTTAAATTTCCAGATTTTTCCTAGTTTTCTTGGAAGTTGACTTTTTCCTCATTCCTTGGTAAATGTATGCATGGTAAATAATGTATTTGATGTAAATATGGATGAAAAACACCTCATAGGGTAGATACATCAAGTTCCAAGTGGTTTTGATCCTGAATGAATTGGTTTCCTAAGTTTTAGAGGCAAGTTGTTCCACTGCCTACTTTTGTGTTCCTAGTTTAGATATGGTTGAAACCACTCCTCTTCTCATGGTTTTGACCCCTGATAGCTAGCTTGAGTAGTTTCCTTGCCTATATCATGTACTCTTTGATTCATTTGTAAAGGTTGGACTTTTGTGGAAGTGGTAGCACTCATTGAACATTTGTATCTGCAGCTTGGCAAGGAATAAAACCAGGTTTCACAACTATTTTTGTGGGATTCTTGTGATAGTGAGTTTATGTATTGTTTCTTCTTTGTAATGATTTTTTCTTATGTTTTATATGTATCCAAATCTATCTTTCTCTTCTAAAACTAAATGAATCAAGGTTAATAGGCAAAATACACTGTTGTGCTTTGTCTTGGGAATGCATTTTTTTTATTACAGAGAAATCGGCAACTGGAGCAGCCTTGCAACTCGCGTAACACGAGGTTGATTCTGACCGCTACCACTATAACCCCTGGGAACTACACCCGCCCCTCTCCACAGCTCCAGGCTATTCCGAGGGATTTGAACTCGTGACCTTTAGTACGAAGCCCGCCTTTCCAACCAACTTTACCGCATTGTGATTACCAACTCACCTACCCCCATGGGGATGGGAATGCATTTGGTTTTCAATGTTTTCAACTATTTGAAGAGGACTCATAGTTTCTTTATGCCCTCCTCAACTCCTCAGCTGTCTTAAACTACCATCTCAATCCATTTTTAATACATAAACCTTTGTCTACCTCGCCCCACAGAACATGTTTGTATCCCTGATTTGATTTCCCGGACCCAACCCGCCTGCTCCATTTGATCCAGCAACCAATCATCAAAATCAACCAAAAACTCTTGAGCTACTATACCTAGCCTAAAATCTAATTTCATTTCAGTCATCTCAAGCTGTAATTGCAGTCATTTTAACCGAGATTGACAAGGAGAGAGCCCTCTCCCGACCTAGTAGGGCTAGCGACCAGGTTAAGTGTGGTTTATGGTTATCCTAAGATTGCCTCTCTTCAGCCTGAGGTTGATCTAGGCTCTAACAGACCCAATGTTGTAATATGAGGATAAGTGAGAAGTCACTAGTAGTACACCAATAGAGCAACATATTGAATGTGTGGGGTGTGTGTGTGTGTGTGTGTGCGTGTGTGTGTGTGTGTGTGTGTGTGTGTGTGTGTGTGTGTGTGTATATATATATATAAAGGGGTGAAAAACACAAGTAGTGGCAGACCAATAAATAAGCACTTTACTTATATATCGCAACTCTTAAAACAATTCCCTCCAATATCTACTCTTTTTATTACATTAATAGACTATTTATATCATATGTTTTAGTTTTGAGGTAGTTATAATAGTCTAACTACCTTGGTCATTCGACTTAACTTGTGTGGTTTACTGTCTTACATTTCATCTTGGTTAGTCAATTCGATTTGTGTGGTTGATCGACTTACCTCTAACTTGATAATTGACAATTGACTGGGTCAACTAGCCCTTCCAACATCCACATATCTCATGGAAGTATCACCTCGGGAAACTATGTAAAGATGATCTTCTTCTTGAAATTTTGTATATGTCTCTTCGAGCATAAGAAAGGAATTAAGGACTAATACAATCCTCTATTTATTTAAAGATATGATGCACTTCCTTAATTTCTAGTCTATCCAATTGGATTATTGGTGTATAATATTTTTATGTAATCTCCATGTCACTATCAATTTGTTCCATAGGCTTAGTAATTGTATTTTTCCCTTAGTTTAATATTTGGGAGGCATGTTTTCTAGATTAAAATTGAAAATAAAATTACTAACTTCATGAAATTCCTTGTTGATACAAACCTAGCTCAATTTATTCATTAATAACATTATAAAGTTTTTGAGCTACTACAGGAGATAAAATCTCTTTGAAATGTATATAATAGTTGAAAACATCAAGGAAACAAATATAAGGAATATTTTTCATATACTTACTTGAATCACTTTGATCGATATCTAAAAAATGTCAGAAGTGCTCAACTCGACCCACAATGAGGATAATTTATGGCCCAAATAATGCAAGTAATATTTCTCACAGAAAAATACAATAACAAAGATTATTGCTCACTTTGATTACACAAAACATAACAACTAAGATTTTTAATGAAGAAAATAATGTATAAAACCTATTTAACTAAATTGAGATTCAAAATTTTGTCATGATGACTTCACAAGCTTATGTAAGATTCAAAAGTTGTACTATGCCACGTGTGTTAGACAATACCTTTCAGCAACTAATTGAGTAAATAATTAGTTATAGATCAACAAATCTTAACAATTATTAGGTGATTCTTTGCACTTTCATCTTTACCCAAACCTAACTTTCTATTCCATGAAGATTTTCAAAATTCAAGAAAATGTTATAAGTCATGCTCTTAATTTTCTTTAAGTTTACGAAATCACCCTACCTTCTTGTAATAGGATTATGCCTAATCATTCTTTTAAAGCATCAGTACAAGCTAGAAAATCCTTATCTATATTTTTTATCTTCAATATGGGAGTTGTCATAAAGAACTATTTAAGCTTGTTCGATGCTTGTTGACATTACTATATCCATATAAATTTCCTATTTTTCTTTTGTAATTATGTGATCAAATTCATAATCTTTGAAAATATTCTAGAAATGTATTATAATAACTAGCTAAGGCCATAAAATTATGTACTTCATGTATGTTTGTAGGTGCTGGTGTTTCCATAATACAATGTTTGCAGGTTCTGGTGTTTCCATAATACAATTTATCTTTGTTAGATCCACAACGATTCCTTCTTGGAAAATTATTTGACCAAAATAATGAATATTTGATTCAAAGAGACAACTATTAGAGAGTTTAGAATACAACTTATGTTGTGTAATACATTTCAATACTATCCTGAAATGATATTATTGCTTCTCTAGTGTCTTTAAAAGATCAAAATATCATCTAAAAATACATGCAAAATATTATCATTGCATTGTCAAAACAATCCATCAAACTCATGAACACAACTAGCACATTTTATAACCAAATTGAACCAAAGCAAACACATAATAACCAAAACATGTTTTAAATATCGTCTTAGGGATTTGTTCTTCTCTAATTCTCAATTAATGATATCCTAATCTCAAATCAATCTTCGAAAATACAACTTCCCCTTTCATTTGGTGAAACAGCTCATCAATCCTAGGTAATGGATATTGATTTCCCATGGTTGCTTTATTCAAATATTGATCGTCTATACAAAGCCTCCATGATTTATCCTTCTTAATTACAAAGATCCAGGGTGATGAGCCTCATCATGGGGTAATTATATGGGCCTTAATTCACCTCCTAGCTTAGTCAAACTAACTATTCTCATAACTTATTGCATACTTTTGATTATATTTTGTTTATGAGATGAGTTAGAGTTGGATATTTGCTTTGTGGTCTAATGTGCATTTAATGAAGGATTAAAGGATAAAATCAAGGAATTTTGGCAAAGACCTTGGTCAAAAATCGAATGGGACAAGGGAGAGGAATTATAGGAGGGAAATCATCCTCATTTACTACCCCTCCATTCGAATATTCCTCCACCAGCTCGGAGTGCAAACAGCCAAATCATGAGGACTAGAAGGCAACCGAGCAAGTGAAAGATAAAGCACCAGTTTATCTCAAGTTTGGAAGTTGAGCCTCCCTAATTTTAAGGAAGTCGTTGGAGAATTCAGATGTATAAGTAGAGAGGCCTAGGACCTCACTAGGATTCGGATTTTGGATTGTAAAACTCTATTCTATTTTCGAGCTGCAAGACTTGTGACAATTTTTGATGTAATCCATTGTTTTGATAATAAGAATGAGTTTTGTTTTGAGCCAACACTGAGTTAACTCAGAGGGCTGAAACTCTTGGGTTAGGGCCCAACCCTAGCAGCCAAGGCTCCTCTTCATTGTACATGTATACTAGCAAAGATTCATAGTTTAATTGTTCATTTGCATAGTAGCTGCATTTCCATTATAGCAATGTAGATTAGATTGGTTGTATGTTAGTTTGCGTCCATTTGTGCCTTCTTTCAATTAGCAGGTTAGCAAGGAGAAAAAGGATCACCATAAGGTTGTCAGCAGGTGTCTCAACCTCACTTCCTCCCTCTGGGACCATGACTTGAGGAAGAGACCCTTCAACAGCCCCAAAAACACAGATTTCTAGTTCTTGCATGAGCTTTGGAGTTTGTTGTCTTTATTCAGCATTTGGTTCATTTCATTGTCATCTTTTTCCATTACTCCATTTTTGCAATAATATCTCACTCATGCTTTCATTCCCTTCAACACTTTCTTCATGCATAATATAGGCAATTGATTCATGATTTTCTAGTTTATGAAAATGTATCTTGTTGCATAGTTCTTGGAAAACACACATGTTTTAAGCAAAGCAGGTACTTCAGGAGGAGACCCAGACTTCATCACCAGCAGCCACCTTCCACTTCATCCACCCTAGCCATCTCTTGTTCCACCATCACCCTCACTAATGTTTTTTGTCATTTTTCATTAAAATTCCCCTAGATACATTGAGCAAATCTAGCCATCTCTGATATTGAATATTAACTCCTGAGTGTTCCTAGACCTTCTGACACCCCATCCCACTCATCACACACTTTTTCCAAGCTTCCCAACACCTCCAACACCTCACAATTAGCTCTCGGCCGTATCCTGTAGGTTTCCTATAATTCCTACAGGATCATCCTATAGGTTTCTAGTTTCTAGTACATCCTGTAGGTTTTGAGGTTGAATTGATGGGGAACCTCTAGTAAGTCACAAAAAGACTCCTAGGACCCTTCCACACCATCCAAACACTCCATAAACCTTTTAGCCATCCTCAATCACCTTCCATCCACCTCTCACTTCCACAAGAACAATTAATTTGCATAATTGATTTTGCCTAAAAAAACCAAAAAAGTGAAAACAGATTTAGTTTAGTTTTCTTGCTTACACATTCGTATGGTTTGATGCTCTTTACTTCTGTAGCTTAGATAGCAGCATTAGGTTAGTGATGATTCATCAATTCTACTTAGCACAGTTGTTTAGATGGTTAATTAGGATATGGTGTGATTTAGCATTACATGTTGTTTTCTTCATTACTGCAATAATGTAGCTCTCTTAGAATAGATTTTCTCTTCTTCCATCAAAGAATCAAGCTTCTTCTGACTCTATAGAATTCTAGCTTGGAACCCCAAGGGTCTCTCGCCAAATGAACAGTGACTATAGGCAGGACCTTCACTTTTACTTGTTCATATAGCACTATCACCTCCAAGTTTGTACAGACCCCGTGTTGATAAGTAAAGCTGGTAGCCCAGGAGTTGTAACATCCTTGCTGCAATACTGACGCACATCACTTTTTGGTGTCGTTGTCAAGGGGGTGTCTGAGTAGAATGTGATTACTGCTTTCTTTTCTTCTACTTCTTGTCTTCAATTTTCTGCCATTAGTTTATTTCTGCAAAAGTAATCTAGTAGCTTCCTTTCTTTCATTTTTCATTATCTTCTTTCCTTTCCATTCTACAAGTAGAATTTCAATTCAGCAAGTGGCTTTTTCATTCTGTCAGTGATTTTCATTCAATCAGCAATTTCATTTCTGCAAAGTACTTTCCAGCTTTAAAAAAATTACAAAACCAACCCAAAAACATTGCCTTTCATGCCTCGTAGGAATAGGGACAATTTAGGGAAATTTTTTCCAAATACCCCCACTGCATCCAACAACCAACCTTCTCTCTTCTTCAGTGGTTGTGAACTGGAGGAACCTTTAGGTGAGCAACCTGACATATTTGAAGAACCTACAGGGGAACAAGAAGAATAGGAACCCATTCCTACTGAGCCAATGGCTGAAAACTGAAATGACAAAGGGAATAGAGAGAGAGTTGAGGGTGCCTTCCCCCTCAGGGAAACCAATGGGGACACTAAGATGAAGAATATAAGCCCCTCTGCCCTACCTCATTTCCATGGCCTGACCACAGAAGACCCCGACACTTTCCTATTTGAGTTTGTTGTTATATGCCGAACCTATGAATATACGGATGATAAGCAAAAGTTAAAACTATTTCCATCTAGCCTCAAGGATGTAGCATTGCGTTGGTTCATGGGCTTAACTAGAGATAGCATCACAACCTAGGCTCAGATGCAGCAGGCTTTTAACAACAAATATCGGGACTACTGTAGGTCAAAGGATACTAAAGAAGAAATTTTCAGGATGACCATAGGCCAGGATGAATCCTTAGAAGACTACGAAGAAAGATTCTAGCTCAATTACAAAAGGGCCAGGTGCACACTTGACCCTAAGTCACTAAGGCTGGTCCTGCTCAGCGGAGTAAGAGAAGACCTTCTGGATTCCTTACACTTCTTAGCAAGAGGAGATATCTACCAATTACCCTATGAGGATATCAAGATTTCCTTTAGAAACCATTCTAGGGCAGCCAGGAAAAAGGGTAGGGGTAGTTAACCTATGGCCAGTACATCATCTTCTAACTCATCCATCAAGGGTGAAATTGGAAATATGCTAGAAGATTTCAAAAGTGAGATGTTGCAAACCCTTGCCTTGAAAATGGACACCATGAACATCAAAAGGAAGCAACAGGAAGCAGAGAGAGCGTTGGCCATACTTTTTCCTAGATGCACCAGGAGGCATCCTAGGAATGAAAGTCCATTGAACTGTATTGAAATTTTCTTGGTCTGTGAAGAGAACCACTCCACAGACAGGTGCCCTTCGTTACCCAGACTCAAAGTTGTATATTAAGGAGCTGAAGGGGTCACTGAGCAGCTTTCCTACATTAACCAAAGGAAGCCTCCTGGGCTTAGACCATACCAGCAGGGCATGCAAGGGTCATCCCATGCATATTACAACCCCAACCAAAACACAGTTATACTTTCTTGGGGACCCCCTGCTCATCCTTCCTGGTCTACACCCCCTCCTTGGTCCTATGCATCTCAGTATCATTCCCAGCCACTCATTTCAACCTTACGCTCTGCCACAACCTCAGTGGAATACACCACTCCAAGGGTGGAGGCTCCAATACAACAATGCTCCAACTCTATTGCCCCCACCACCTACCCAACCACAACTCCTACACTCTGCTCCACCCAAGCAACCCCGGATGTCTGCCCAGCCAAATCCGAACCTGAACAATAGGCAAGCTCAACAAGTATATAGTGGAGAGATATCATATCCAACTTATGTTGTGGAAATCCAGGATATTAACCTAAGATCAGGGAGAGTCCTCCTGGATAACCAACCTCCCCCTCCACATAGGGAGGTTGAGGAAGAAAGAGAGGAAAGAAACTATAAAGTAAATCCACCCTTTCCTGAGATATTAGCCCAACCACTCTAGCCTACCCCAGAAGAAACTGAACTTCTGGGAGAATTGAAAAATATATGTGTAAAGATCCCCCTTCTCCAGGCAATAAAAGATGTTCCCATTTACAATAAGTTGATTAAGGAGAAATGCTTCAAGCATCCAAGAAGAAGAAAAATGGATGCCCCTACCATTAATGTCATTGGGCAGTTATCCGACTTAATGCTAGGGCAGGTAATATGTTCGAAATATTTGGACCCTGGAAGCCCTATAGTAGATGTGCACATCAATGGCACCATTGTCACACACACTCTAATCGATCTTGGGGCTGCCATTAATGTGATGACCAAGGACACCATGCTAAAACTCAACCTCCAAGGGTCATTGAGGAAGACCACAACAGTTCTGCAACTTGCAGACCATTCCACAGTCACCTCTGAGGAATTATGGAGGATTTGATGGTCTCCATTGACTCCTGGGAGTACCCTGCAAATTTTCTTGTTCTCCAGCCTAAAGCTAAGCTCACTGGTTATCCTCTCATCCTTGGGAGGCCATGGTTGGCCACAGCCGATGCTTACATTAGTTACAGATCTGGGAATATGACCATCAAGAATGGGCATATGTCCAAGTATTTAGTCCTATCCCTCCTGCTCAACCTTCTCTAGAGCATGATTTACCTTTATGGTTGGAGGAGGAGGAAGAAGATGAGGTTTATTCTACCCAACTTTATGCTTTAGAAGCAACCATGGGAGGAGGACAGCAAGATGAGGATGACTTGATTGAACACCTGCTCCAAAGTCCAATTCCTGGTTCGTTACCATTAGAAGAAGAAGTAAGGGAAACCCAGAACAATCATCCAATTGACTTATGCTTGGCCGATTCCAACCCACTCCATGTCAAAACCATAGAATTCGGCTGAGAGAAAACCTTGAAAATTAATCCATCCCTTTCTACTCTCAAAGAGGAAAACCTATGCAACATGTTAAAACAAAACCTAGAAGCCTTCTCTTGGAGTTACAAGGAAATGAAGGGAGTACACCCCTCACTGTGTACTCACCACATATACATCAAAGAAGGTTTTAAGCCGGTCTGACAACCACAAAGGAGGATGAATCCAACTCTTAAAGATATAGTCAAATAAGAACTACAAAAAACTGCTAGATGCACGATTCATTTACCCTATCTCCGACAGTGAGTGGGTCTCCCCTTTAGTGTTAGTTCCGAAGAAAAATGGTAAGTGGAGGATTTGTGTAAATTATAGGGAGTTGAACAAAGCCACAAAGAAGGATAATTTTCCCCTAACCTTCATTGACCAAGTGTTAGACGGCCTGGCAAGGAAAAAGATTTTTTCTTTCCTAGATGGATTCAGTGGGTACAACCAAATCCAAATCTGCCCGGAAGACTAGGATAAGACCACATTCACCTGTCCTTGGGGTACTTTTTCCTATAGGGTCCTTCCTTTTGGCCTATGCAATGCTCCTGCCACTTTCCAAAGAGTAGTCTTGAGTATTTTCACTGAATTGGTACATGATGCGGTGGAAATTTATATGGATGATTTTACACCTTATGGCTGTGATTTTCAAGAAGCCCTGACTAATCTAGGAAAAGTACTGCAAAAATGCATTGAAATGAACCTATCTCTCAGTCTTGGAAAATGTGAATTCTTAATGACTGAAGCGACCGTCCTAGGTCATTCAATATCTCAGCAAGGACTGCAGGTGGACCCGAACAAAATAGCAATCATCCAAAGGGTCCCACCTCCGTAAAATCAGAGAGATGTCAGGAGTTTCTTAGGGTTAGCTGGATACTACCGAAGGTTCATAAAGGACTTTAGCAAGTTGGCCTCTCCTTTATTTGGGTTGTTGGCCAAAGATTCTGAGTTTATATGGTCAAAAACCTGTCAAGAGGCCTTAGACATTCTAAAGTGTAAGTTAACCACTGCACCAATTCTCTGAGGCCCAAACTGGGCCCTCCCCTTTCATATTCATGCTGATGCCTCACACAAAGCCATAGGAGCAGCCTTAGGTCAGATAGAGGAAAAACTGCCTTATGCCATCTATTTTATCAGTAAGAACTTGTCAAAGGCTGAGCTAAATTATACAGTGACTGAAAAGGAACTCCTGGCTATTTTGCATTCATTAAACAAATTCAGATGAGCACTTGTTTTCTATTTCAGTTATCTCTCCATGGTTTGCTGATATAACACACTATTTGGTATCAACATAGTTCTCACCAAACTCACCCTCCAAAGAAAAGAGCAAGATAGTGAGGAAAAGTGCCCCCTTCACCTAGATTGGGGGAAATCTTTTCAAACTTGGCCTAGATCAAATCTTGAGAAGGTGTGTAAGGGAAGAGGAATTTTTTGACATCCTTCTAACCTGTCATGATGGGCCTTGTGGAGGTCACTTTGTAGCAAAGAGGACAACATTCAAAGTGTTACAAGCAGGCTATTATTGGCCCACTCTTAAATCAGGATGTGAAAAAGTACACTAGTCAGTGTGATCGGTGCCAAAGGATGGGAAAGCCTACTCCAAGAGATGAAACTCCCCTACAGCCTCAAGTGAATTTCGAGCCATTTGACATGTGGGGCATGGACTTCATTGGGCCTATCAACCCTCCTTCAAAGCAAAAATAGCACATTATTGTGTGCACTGATTATTTGACTAACTGGGCAGAAACCAAGGCAATTAAGGCAGCAACAGAAGAGAAGGTGGTTGAGTTCCTAAGGGAGAATGTAATCTACAAATATGGGTACTCTAGAGAGCTAGTCACAGACCAAGGCAGCCAGTTTACCTCCAATATGATTGAAGAACTGCTCAGCCATCACAAAATCAAGCATAGGACCTCCACTCCCTATCATCCACAAGCTATTGGGCAAGTGGAGGTGACCAACAGGGCACTGGAGGGCATCTTAACCAAGGTAGTGAGCAGCAGTAGGAAGGATTGGGCAGAGAGACTAGTTGAGGTCACCTGGGCCTATAATACCACATGGAAGACCACCATGGGATTTACACCCTATGAGCTGGTCTATGGGAAAAAGGCCTTGTTGTCCATTGAATTTGAATATAACACATTGAGGATGGCAGCCCAACTAGATTTGGATCTCATTCATGCACAGAAAGGGAGATTGTTCCAATTGAATGGCTTGGATGAATTCAGAATGCAGGCCCTCCTACATACAAAGATAGTTCAGCTTCAGAGGAAGATCTGGCATGATAAACATATTAAGGAGAAGCAATTTCAGGAGGGCGATTGGGTATTGTTATATGGTTCTAGGTATAAAGACTTCAAGGGCAAGCTAAGGACAAGATGGCTCGGACCTTATGTTGTGGAAAGATGTTATGATAATGGTTCAGTGCAAATCAAAAATATAGATGAAGAAGCCATTTAATTGCTTGGTAATGGGCATCGATTGAAAATGTACAAGAGACCTTTATCAAAACAAGAGTTCATTGACAATATCAATAAAACAGTGATGATGGTGGAGTAAGTTCCAGCTCCTCCCTCATCAAGTCATTGAAAAAAAGAAAAGAAAAAAAGAAAAAAGAATAAGGACTCAAGTGAAAAAAAGAATAAGAATATCCCTCAGTGAAAACCTCCCTTGAGGCACCCAGGCAAAACAACTAGGGTGAAAACCTCTCTGAGGCAGCCTAGTTGTTTTTCAAAAAAAAAGAAAAGGAGAAAAAAGGATATAATTGTTATTTGCAGGTGGGCGAGAAAGAAAGTCAAGGAGCAAAAAGAGGATCCAAAGGGAACCCTACCTCACACATATTCATCTCCTCCACTCCTCACCAGGCATCCCTCCATCATTTCTATCGTTTTTCCACTCCATTGCTTCAATTTATGCGAAGACTGTGTTTTCTACAGGATCCCCTGAAAACAGTGGCCCGGAAAACCTACATGAAGCAATCTGAGGGAACATGGTAGGTTTTTTGGGTCCCTAAAATTTATCCTAGGCATGATCTAACACCTCTTCTCGTCCACCATCATCATCCCTGCACTCACCATTCAAAACAAAAAAAAGATCAGTTTCAACAAATTTTTGCCAGTCATAGAAAAAAGAAAAAAAAAGAAAAATAGAGAGGAATAAGATCATTACTTGAGTGTCCTTTTCTCTACACACACTCCTACTCCCTCTGTCCATTCATTGCACCATCCTCACAGCCCCATTTAGCAACATGATTAAAGAATTCTGAGGGAGAAGCAGCTATAGGGCATCCTGTAGGAAATCCTGTAGCAGCCTATCCCACAGAATGCCAATCACTAGCTACAGTTCTTCACTAGGATGATCCAGGAGCTCCACAACAGTAGTAGCATCAGATCTTCAGTCACAGATACCTACAAAAGCCAAGAAACCATTAGCAGACAACAATAGGAGAAAGAAGAATGGCATGCAGCAAATAAAAAACGCAACACCTCTCATCTTCAACAGCTGCAGCATGGCATCGAAACCACAGGTAAGTATCTCGCTTGCTCACTCATATCCATCATTTAATCAAAAGTTGTAAGGGTTACGAGATAGTTGGTTTATAAGTGAAAAGGTGGCCAGTTAACTTGGCCACCTTCATTCAGTCAGCACATGCAAAACCGGGGGTCTTCACACACGTGGCTGCAGTCAACTCAAAGACAAAGGAGGAGTAGCACAAGAAGTGGTTAAACTACAGATCTACGAGGTGGGAGATGATTACGAGGAGTGGGAAATGATGAGGTGGTAGTGGGGACCAACATTCCAAAATGGCAATGTACCTCTGCTGCCAGCACACCACCTCATCCCGAAACACCATAAAGGGAAATAAAACATCGTTCAATGCATTCATGCATTCCACCTCCTTGAAACTCCCTCACTCAAGTTGCTCTCATAACTCTGGCCACCCACAGGAAGCAAGGATCCATCGTTCTGCATAGGAATTCCTACAGGATACAGTCTCCAGGATCAGTCTACAGGATACATAGAGGCAATTTACAGGATAGGCAGAGAAGAGTTCAAGAAGGGATATCACGGGACTTGTCCACTGCCACCATTCTAAAGACGTAGGCTCTAAAATTACATCCCCATTTACAAACAAATGAACCAAAAATACTCTAAAATCTAGTGAATTTAGCAACTGTGAGAGATGAATTCCATACACAATCAATTCTGTTTTGCTCCTGCATTTAAAAAAAAATTGTGTCAACCCTCTCATTTTTTCCTCAAAGCTTCACAAGCAAGATGAGAGGAGGGTTTAATAGGAGAGAGCAAGATGACAGGAGGGTTTAATAGGAGAGAGCCCACAAACATTGTGAGGATACAACAACACCCCCGGGTGCTTGAAATCTTTACAAGACACAACTGGATGGGTTTTTTCAAAAATTTAGGGTATGATGATGAGGTGGCTCAAGAATTTGCTCATTCCCTCATTCCACATAGTAGAATCCATGCCACTGTTTTAGTTAGAGGCCTCACTATAGATCTCACCCTAGAGCTCATCAGTAGGGTCACCACACTTCCACTAGGAATTCCATGGAGAAAAGAAGACAAAGGATACAGTCAGGTGGAAAAAAGGAAATTCTTTTTAGAAGGTGAAGAATCCACTGAGGACAAAAATGGAGTAAGGAGGGACAGTGTGCCATACCCATGGAGTGAGGTAGGCTACCAACTCATCAAATATATCTCATGTGTGGGTAGAAATAGAGTTCTTTATGGCTATCATTTCAGGATCCTTGAAGAATTAAGATTTGGGGTAGAAACACTAGTTCACCAAAGACTCGGCATACCCTATTTCTTGATGCAATCACTCATAGATTCTAGCAACAAAGTGAAGGAAGGGAATTCCCAACAATTGTCTTGCCATGGTTTGATTAGGATCCTCAATGCAGATTCCCTCCAAAACCCCAGAATCCCCATAACATGGTCAGTCTTCAGAGACTTGCCAACAGAGGATGACATCAAAACCCTCTCTTATGATGTTAGTCCTTTTGTCAGTGAGGAGGAGGCAAAACAGGAAGAGGAAGATAAAAAGTTAGATAAGGATGAGATGGACGAAGAAGAAGATGACACAGAGGAACATGATGAAGCAAAAGAAGAAGAGGGAGAAGAGAGGAAGGATGATGATGAAACAAAGGAGGAAACTAAGGAAGAAACTGATAGAGATGATGAAGATACACAAGAGGAAGAAGACAGAAAAAACACAGAGGAGGAAGGCATGGAAACAAAGTGGAAAGAACACAAGGAGGAGTCACCTAGGGTGTCCCCAGAGGCCATTGAGAGAGAGGCAGCAGCTGCCCTCACTGCTCTCAGCACCCCATTCAAGCAAAAAGGAAAAAGAAGGAGGCAAACCACACTATATTTCAAAACAAGAAAGAGCACAAGAATCAAACAAGGGAAGCCACAAATATCAACAAAAATTCCTATTGAGATTTAAGATTCCCCTACTCAAAGAGACAAAATGCCTTCCCTTAAGTCACCAATCACATATGTAAGGAGACCTAATACTAAATCAACTTCCTCAAAGGGTAAGGCAATCCTACAGGATCCACAGCAAAACCTACAGGAAGCAAAAGCAATCCTACAGGATACTCTGCTAAAGTTACAGGAGGCACAAAAATTGGAAAGCAACGTAGGGGAGTAGCAAGAAACAAAAGAAGAAGACCCAAAGACAAAGGAACCAAGCACCCAACCTAACTTGGACTCCTATTACCAGTTTATTGAAGGAGGCAGGGTAATACCTCAAAAATTTTCCATCCCATTGTTTTTCGAACTTGAGAAGGAGAGGGCCAGAACCCACCGATGGATGCAAATCGCCAAGTCAAAAGGGGTGGAATACATTGGGAACATGGAAGAGAAACTCAAAGAAATGGGCAAAGAGCTAAGTGGCTTAAGGGACAGAGAAGCAATCATGAGAAGTCAACTTGAGAGAGAAAATGCATGGGTAAGGGGACAACTGCAGGAAAGAGAGAACCAACTAGCATGTATGTCTAGCCTCTCCTTGGATGCCACCTAGTGTAGGATGCCATGTTGTGGGGGAAAGTATCCAACTCGGAATGACCCTAACCCACTCTAAGGGTGACAGTTCCTTAGCAACAGCTGAAAGCAAAGCTATCTAAAGTTTCTTCTTTATGACATGCAAGAGATAAAAGGAAGAGATCCACTTACCGATGTCTTGCGCAAATGGTCGATCCAATCTCCTTTGTTTGCCGCTTGCTCCCAGATCCAAGTCTTTTCACGGGCCCAGCTACACGAGATCCTGCGAATAAGACAAGAAAAGGAAACTACAAGAGGCATGCATTCATAATCGATTCAAGGATTAGCATAAATCAAAGACGCAAGTAAGACAATACACCATTGAAACACATGCGAATAGAAGAACCTCAAATGCTTTATTAATATATGGAAGTAAGGTTCAGGCGGCGATACAACCATGAGAGGTCCAATCCAGCATCACCTTCCCGACGGAGAGAAATCTCTTCTTCACCTCCCTCAAGCAATCACCCAATGCTCACAACTGTAAACCAACAGCAATTCTTTGCACAAAATTCCGGCCTCTAGATCCCATGGGATGAGATCCTTATATAGAGTTTTGGAGTGAAGATAAGTCAGCTTGATGTGTGACTTGTTGTCCTCTTCAACTCCAGTTGTTCTTCAGTTCTTCACTCGGAGTTTCTGTTTTCCACTTGGAGTTTTAGAAGCTCTTAACTCATCATTAGGCGAATCTTATCATCAAGTGTCTTTTTAGAAGCTTCCTGGGCACTGGCACTTTGAGAAAAAGATTCCTCCACATGTCCAAGTACGCCCAACGCAGGTAGCCTTTGTTCTACTTGCTATGCAACGCAGGTAGCCTTTGTTGTACCTGCTATGCAGCGCAGATGCCTAGTGGAGCAGCTGCAATGATCCAAAACTGACCTGTTTTTGAGTGTTTTTCAGTGGAGAACTGATTTGCAGTGCTGTGGTTTGCTGACCTTGTTCCTCTAAGGGTAAGAACAACATGTTTAGGGACTTTGGATCCCTTAGATTATTGACATTTCATGCTCTATGCTGTAAGGCACAAAAATGTCTATAACAGTTGCCCCCTAAAGTATGAGGTCGTTTATCGGGTGAAATGCTTTATTAGGAGGATCCGAAGTTCATTCAATCGCCGGGAGGTGACCTGTAACAAAATACAATACAATACATTATCTTTTCATACTTTCTTTTCATGATCTAGCTGATGCGGGCATTTCCCATGATCAGCTTTATAAATACATTTGCCGTACATAAACAGACGATCGTCTGATAAGAGACGGATAATTCTCTGCTTTTAATTATCATCCTTTTAGTAGGATGCTCATCTGCTGCACATGTCTATGTTTTTATCTCCTGAATATATATCGCAGCCCGGATGGATGAAACTAGATCCGGGGTCTTCAAACTTGTCTGATCTTCACTCTAGTACAAGTCGATCCATGTGAGAATTTCTTGAAGTCGAACATGGAAAGACATCGCTTGATTACCAGTCAATAATGTAAACTGTTAGCAAGCGCGAGAGGAATCACCGATAATGATGATGACCCTCAAGGTACTGCAGCACAATTCACGTGGCGTGAATATAGGATCTGACGTCGAACACCACGCAAAGTCTCCCGGTCGAAGGTCATTAATGTATACCTATCGCCGGAAGTGAGAAACTTGCCATTGAGGCATGCAAGCTTCAAAGTACTGAGGGGGTGTTCCTAGATCAACTTCTTGGATAATGAGCTGATGTCGACAAGAAGTGATCCGTCAAAGGAGGGCCTTAATGAATCCCACATCAGTGACACGGAACGGAGCTAGTGATGATGGTGAAAACGATCTGTGAAATATGATTCAGGGTGGCGGTCATGGAAGGATGAAAGATGATGTATGGTAGTGGATGGGACCCGGTTGACACTTTCTGAATGACATCTCTTGAACATATAACGACACTGATGTGATGGATCGGTAGCATTACCCCATGTATGGATGGTATGGCGAGACCATGGTGAAGGGACCGGTGAATGATAATAACCCAACCCGATATTTACGGAGGCCAAAAGTGTCATGTTCAAGAGCGACTTGCTACCATTAAGCTTTGAGGTTCTTCCCAATTTTTCCCCAGTCATTTCTGACCAGTACCTCTTTATTTTTGTCAAGCTTGAGGAGGATAACATATGCTTGTTCTATAACCTGCCCTTCGGGCAAGCCCATCGCTATGTTTTAACGAGCCTAGCGATAGGGAAACTCGTTCTCGTCTATAGACAAGTTTGTCGCTATCTAATATTTTTAACGAGCCCAGCGACAAAGACAACTCGGTCCTTTTCATTTTTAGAGAGTCTGAAAAGGGTACATAAAGTGGACTCCAGGGGTCCTTTTTCGTCATCTAATCCCTTAAGTCCGAAAAAGTATAAAACAATACAGAAGGGATGAATGTTCGATATCTTTATCGAGCCGAACTAGACAAGCGCTCGATCCTTTTGTGCAATAATCCCTCAGGTCCAAAAAGATTAAAATCTAGAGGAGGGATAGCTCTTCCGGTCCCTTTTAACGAGCTGGAAGGCCAAAACTCGGCAAACTTTTCATTTTTTACGAGTCAGTGAAAAGAGCTCAAAGAAGACTCGTATTTTGAGGAACGAGTGATAAACAGGGATAGCAGCAGATTCCAGGTACAGGTTGGAATTTTCCAATCATGGCAGTATTACAAGGATGGCTAGGTGGGATCACTCTTCGCAGCTGTTCCTCAAAATAGGTAAACAATCAAGTGGATGTGAATGATCGGCCAAATGAAAAGTGGAGGTGACGGTGCACAAACACGACCAAGGCTTTTATGGCTGATGAATTTACGGTCTCAAATGGTTATTTACCGGTTCATTTTTTCTGAATGAGCTTGAACTCTGGGGGAAAGCCTGCTCACAAGCTTATGTTTATTTTTTAACGAGCATGAATTTCCGCATTAAAACTGCTCGGTTCTTGCGTTTATTTTTTAACGAGCATGAACTTTGCCAAAACTGCTCGTTCTTTTGCATGCCCCCAGCATCATAATAACGCATGTCAAAGGAGGGTGCCCCCCAAGCTTCATTGCATTCAACTTGGTGGTTGGAATGAAGGTTTACCTTTGAATTTTGAAAAGGGGATTTGTTTCATTTTTTAATGAGGTTGACATAGTAAAAGAACTATCCTCGTGACTCCTTGTTTCATTTTTTAACGAGGTTGACATGAGATAAGAACCGTCCTCGGAGCCCACTGTATTTACAGTATTTCTATTAGGGCGATGATCCATGCTGACAAAATATTTAGGAATCTTCCGAATCCGTTGGATATAGAAGATTTCATATTGTAGGTTTCCACTGTGGCTACTTCCGCCAGATTACTCGTCGGCGGTAGGGCAAAAGTACCCATTAAGGCAGGGTCTTTTAGGAGACCTACTCCAATATTTTGGAGCGATTGATTACTTTCATGGATCATTGTGCTGCTTCCCGTAACTTGAGAACTGTTGGGGAGAAATGTTTGTTGGTCGACGATTGTAATTTTTCCTTGAAAAGGAAATACAATCCTCCTGAAGTAGGTCGACACAACTGCAGCCATGGCATATATCCAAGGCCTTCCCAGTAGGATGTTGTAATCGAGGTTTCCGTCGATTACTTCCACATCAACTTCTACTGTTTTTCCCCCCAGTTCAACTTGCAAGTTATTTAAAATCCCGTATGGAGTGTATGATCGTCCATCAAATGCTTTTAACGTCGTTGACGATTTCGACAAGGGTGGTGAGCCTAAATTTTTCCAGCAACTCATCGACATAAGACATGTAGATGCCCCCTCATCAATAATTGTTCGATGAACAGTTTTGTTGAGGGCTTTCACTTGAATAAGGAAAGCTAGTTGAGCTGGTATTTGAGGGTCATATCCTTTATGATCAAAGGCCAGAAGATTGGAATCCATTGGGCCAATCCCACCTATGGCTGATAATAAAGCTTGCTCTTGGGAGGCGCAATTTTGCGCTACCTCAAGTGTCGACATAGCGGACGACGATTGGGTCAGGTCCTCTATTATATTGTAATCCTGTGTTATTTTTTCACGAGGATTAAATGTCGATTTGTGTACTACTCCCTTTGGCGACTTTATCATTGGTTTAGGAACGATGGGTGGCACAACTTTGGTCAAAGTTGTTGTTGAACTACTAGGTTGTTTATTTGCCTTGTTGTTCAATTGCTTTGGATTCCTGTGATCTTTATTCCTTGTCAAAGCATTATTTTGCTGCTTTGAGGTGGACAACATAAGCACTTGGGATCGGGAAGCATTTTGATTAGCAACCAGATTTTGTCTTGGATCAGGAAACGGATCAGTCAATACTGCTGGGGTTTTTGAACTCTTGAAGAGTTTCTTAACTTCAGCTATATGTGGACAATCTTTCGTCCAATGATCCTCATCGCATATATGACACCCTGTCGGGGGTTTCCCTTTCCTTTTCTTCTTCTTCTTGCCCCCTGGTTGCTTCAGTTGTTTGCCTTTGTCGGTCGACATGGCATTTACTTCTGAGACAAGAAGTTCCTCATTTGCATTTTGACTAGAAATTTTGCGTTTGCTAGTCACGCCATTACTGGCGTGAGAGTTAGTATTCGATTTAGGAGGGGGAGGAATTGAAAATTCAGGTCTAGGGGCGTCAGGTATTTTGTCGTAGAGCGTGCCCGACTGAGTATATACTAAGTCTAAATATTGAGCGCGAGAAATGACTTGCTCCTCTGTTACGACTCCTCCCTTGGCCACATCTTCCGTTATAGCCGGAAGTAACGACTTTATAAACCATTCAGCTAACAGCTGATCGGGAACGTAAGTTTTCACCATCCTACGACGACGACGCCACTCATGTATATGATCAGATATGTGAGTGGCCGTTGTCTGTTTGAAGTTGGTAAGGAGTTCTGTTCCCGTTTCATACCTTATTGGTAATTGAAAATGGGTTAAGAAAGTCGTGGCTAAGGAGCTGAAATTGTCGAAAGAGGCTCTTGGCAATTCAATATACCATTTAGCCGCTGGACCTGTCAATGTCCTCTGGAAGAGGCGAAGTCTTATCGAATCATCATTCAGGGTGTTTGATGAACACCATAGGTGGAATGTCATCACATGATTCGACGGATCTTCACCTGGATTTCCATTGAATTTAGGAATGTCCGATGGAAGTTTATGCGGAATCGCTGGCCACCAAGAGGCATAAGCAATTGGATCATTAGTCAGCCGGTTTAGATCTGGTAATTCTAGAGTTGCTATAAAGGGCAACTGTTGGTTCAGGTTAGGCGAAGCATATCCGGGATAAGATGGTATCGCCTGAGCAATGGGTCTTTGTAGACCAGCATAATGCTGACAACTTTGACAAGGTTGATGGGCATAACCATTATAGCATGGTTGCCCATTACTTACAAAGACTTGTTGCTCAGGTCCTTGATATGATTGCTGGAATGGCAGTTGTTGAGATTGAACCAGCTCTGGTTGTTGGACCATTTGCTGTTGACCAATACTGGATGATTGACCAAGATGAGGAGTCACAGTACTTGTTTGAGCCTGAGTCGCTCCAGATAAGGAGGCACTACCCTGAGATTGTGATTGAGCCGCTGAGACAAGAGGTTGTTGTATTACAACAGGTAGCGCTTGTACTTGCGACGCATTCACCATAGCAGGTGTGGTGGTAATATTCGACGCAGGGTGTACTGGTTGCATTGAATATACAACTCCTGGTTGTTGGGGCAGCATTGGTACCCAACCGCTAGATGTAATTCCAGTTTGACCTGAACCTTGTTGTAAACTCCCATATGGTTGTTCTCCGGGAGGGAACAATGAAAGAGCATACTGCCCTCCATATGGTGGAAATCCAGTACTTAAAGGGTAAATGGGCCTTTGAAGACACATTGGATCAGTTTGTTGAGTTTCAACATAAGAAGTACCAGATGATAATCCGGATGAAGAAATAGGAACTAACCATATTGTCGCCCCCGATTGGACTCCGGCTTGTTGTTGACAATTTGCCGGGACAGATGGTATACCAGCGAACATCGTTGGAGTAGCAGCAGGAGGTTCTGCTGCTGCTGTGTCAGACGACACAGTCCTAGATGTCGACGGTTGTTCAGACATATCTAGTCTATCCAAAAGATTTCTTAGCGATTCTACAAGAACTTACGATGCCAAAAGACTAACTTCGAAGATCAACGCAGGAATAGGAGGTGATTATGTTCCGTTTAAAATGAATTTTATTATGACGACGCTTTTAGACACAACTTGCTTTTTCACTTTTTAAGAGTCGAGAAAAAGCTAAAGATGACTCTAGTCTCCTTCGATGTATTAACGAGCCCGAAGTGACAAATGCTCGGATGGACTTTTTCAGTTATAGAGTTTGAAAAAGGCCAAAAGAAACTACTCTGGAGTTCTAGGCAAGGGTGTGCCAAACCTTTCGCGAAACCACATAATACATTTTACGGTACGAGTGGTCGATCTTCGTGAATGCTGTGTTCACTGCATCGCGATCAGTAGGGCGGCCGACACGGCTTCCTATGGATAAAGGCTTTGTTCCTATAGGGGTCCCCCAATATACGCGACGGTACGCGGGGGCACAAGTCCGTATTAGTGCTATCGTCCCTCAGGAGGAATCACCCACCTTCGTAGAGATCAACAGTCACTATGTTTAACGACGCCGGTTCACGTCTCTACCTAGACCTCTACTGTGTTTCGTTATGTTTCAAAGCGTTGTTAGATAAATTCAGTTCTTTTTAGGTTGATCTTGCTTAGCAGTTTGCCTTTACGGATCACCACGTGATGTATGATACAACTCCTAAATGCAGTCTAAGAATGATAAGCAAGCTTTTTCAATTCTTTCAACTTATGAAAACCTTAACTACTGAAGGAAAAGAAAGACATCATCTTTTCAAACAGATCATAGAGCACACACTGATGCACTTTTCCTAAATCGACATGCAAACTGTCAAAATGCACATGCACAATGCAAGTATTTCTTTTCTTCTTCCTTAATGTTGATGTATTACAAAAAGAAAGCTGTTGTATAATTTCGAATTCAATTTCAAGTGAAAGAAAACAAGTTTTTGTCCAACAATCAAAAGAACACCTTAAGATTCACTCGTTTCAACACAAGAAATACTGAAATTCGAACCATATAACGAAAGCAAATGCTCAAGCAACTATGAACAGCAATAAACTAACTCTTAGAATCACAACGACACTTTCTCACAGGTCTAGATTCAAGAGGTCATAGCAAGACTAGTTCACTTTCGCTATGGGAAACTGTGAATGACAGCAAGAAATACAATAAGAACAATCACGGTTTCTTCATACAACTGAGGCAGAATGAAGGCAAAGAGAAGTGGTTTCAGCTGGGTATACAGGTTGACAACAGGCTGCAAAAACAATACTGAAAACTGGGCAACAAACAGTGGGGAATCCCAGTTGCACAAGGCAAAACTGGATCAGCGCAGGTGCTGCACTGTCAATCTGAGATGCAGCGCAGGTAGCCCCTTCGGGACCTGTGTTGCAGTGCAGGTAGCCTTTGTGGCAGCTGCACTGATGAGACAAGTCACGTCTCTCTCAGATTCCGGGTCACAGTTTGCTAAAAAATGAGCGGTTTTTGGCCAAATCAGAGGCTGTCAGTCAAGTATACACTAGAGGATGATTAAAGGAAGATGAACACTATCACAAAGAGCTAAAAATAGTCCTTGTGGATCTGCTCTTCAAATCATAAACAGGCCCAGCACTGGGCTAGAGTAGTTGCCCTCTACTTTGCATTCGAAGGACTCGAATGCAGTTCGATTCGGTACTCCCTTTGTTTAAGAAATGAATAGCAAGAAACACAAGCTACCAACAAGACACGTTCCCCAGCGGATTCGCCAGTCTGTTGGGGGGGAAGTATCCAACTCAGAATGACCCTAACCCACTCTAAGGGTGACAGTTCCTTAGCAACAGCTGAAAGCAAAGCTATCTAAAGTTTCTTCTTTATGACATGCAAGAGATAAAAGGAAGAGATCCACTTACCGATGTCTTGCGCAAATGGTCGATCCAATCTCCTTTGTTTGTCGCTTGCTCCCAGATCCAAGTCTTTTCACGGGCCCAGCTACACGAGATCCTGCGAATAAGACAAGAAAAGGAAACTACAAGAGGCATGCATTCATAATCGATTCAAGGATTAGCATAAATCAAAGACGCAAGTAAGACAATACACCATTGAAACACATGCGAATAGAAGAACCTCAAATGCTTTATTAATATATGGAAGTAAGGTTCAGGCGGCGATACAACCATGAGAGGTCCAATCCAGCATCACCTTCCCGATGGAGAGAAATCTCTTCTTCACCTCCCTCAAGCAATCACCCAATGCTCACAACTGTAAACCAACAGCAATTCTTTGCACAAAATTCCGGCCTCTAGATCCCATGGGATGAGATCCTTATATAGAGTTTTGGAGTGAAGATAAGTCAGCTTGATGTGTGACTTGTTGTCCTCTTCAACTCCAGTTGTTCTTCAATTCTTCACTCGGAGTTTCTATTTTCCACTTGGAGTTTTAGAAGCTCTTAACTCATCATTAGGCGAATCTTATCATCAAGTGTCTTTTTAGAAGCTTCCTGGGCACTGGCACTTTGAGAAAAAGATTCCTCCACATGTCCAAGTACGCCCAACGCAGGTAGCCTTTGTTCTACTTGCTATGCAATGCAGGTAGCCTTTGTTGTACCTGCTATGCAGCGCAGATGCCTAGTGGAGCAGCTGCAATGATCCAAAACTGACCTGTTTTTGAGTGTTTTTCAGTGGAGAACTGATTTGCAGTGCTGTGGTTTGCTGACCTTGTTCCTCTAAGGGTAAGAACAACATGTTTAGGGACTTTGGATCCCTTAGATTATTGACATTTCATGCTCTATGCTGTAAGGCACAAAAATGTCTATAACATGCCAGCTAAATCCTATGCTCTTTTCCTCAAAGAAAAATGGATGCAGTTTCAGATTAAGACACTAACACAGAGGGGAACCATGCCATTTCAGGACTACAGGCAGTTTATTGATCTTTGTGATGAAAGTACACTAAAGGATAGGGCCAAAATGGTTGAGTTTTATTTGCACATGGCCCTCACAAACATGAATGTTTGGGACCCTAATGCCAAGCTAGGAGATCTACAATTAATGTCTTTGGCATCATGGATGAACCATGAGGAGTCAAGAGTTGCAGAGATGAAAATAATATTGGCCAGAGAGAAAAATGAACCTCTTTTCATCCGGGTTGAACAATCAAATCCCATGGCCCTAATTAGCACCCATAATTTGATTGCAAATGATCCTCAGCTGGCACCTAGATATCTTGCTACCCAGGAGCAATAAATTTCACATTTTGAGGATATGTTTAGCCTATTAGGAGATGATAATATACATGCATGCCTAAGGAGATGGAACACACTGCCACACAACTTGAAGATAAGAGAATACCATTCCCCTCAAAGGTTGAGAGAGGCACTCAACAGGACACCTATGTATAAGCAATCAATGCAAAGGTTGAAGGTCAATTGGATAGGCCTAAAACTCAGTCCACCACTACTCTTAGGGATACTAGAAGGGAGAAAAGAAGAAGAAGAAAATAGGAAGTGGGAAGAAGTGGAAACGAAAGCAAGCTTTTATGAACAAGAAGAAGAGACCACGACAGAGGCATGGGATGTCAGAGAGGCTACCAGAGCCATGAAGAACATGGATATTGACTAAGTTTCTCAGAGGATGAGCAACACTTTCAAGAGGGGGGTGATGATGAGCCTCATCATTGGGTAATTATATGGGCCTTAATTCACCTCCTAGCTTAGTCAAACCAACTATTCTCATAACTTATTGCATACTCTTGATTATATTTTGTTTATGAGATGAGTTAGAGTTGGATATTTGCTTTGTGGTCTGCTGTACATTTAATGCAGGATTAAAGGATAAAAGAAAGAAATTTGGAAAATACCTTGGTAAAAACTCGAATGGGACAAGGGAGAGGAATTATAGGAGGGAAATCCTCCTCATTTACTACTCCTCCATTCGAATATTCCTCCATCAGCTTAGAGTGGAAACAGCGAAATCATGAGGACTAGAAGGCAGCCGAGCAAGTGAAAGACAAAGCACCAGTTTACCTCGAGTTTGGGAGTCGAGCCTCCCTAATTTTAAGGAAGTCGTTGGAGACTTCAAATGTATAAGTAGAGAGGCCTAGGACATCAGTAGGATTCATATTTTGGATTGTAAAACTCTATTCTATTTTCGAGCTGCAAGACTTGTGACAGTTTTTGATGTAATCCATTGTTTTGATAATAATAATGAGTTTTGTTTTGAGCCAGCATAGATTTAAATCAGAGGGTTGAAGCTCTTAGGTTAGGGCCCAACCCTAGTAGCCAAGGCTCCTATTTATTGTACATGTATACTAGCATAGATTCATAGTTTAATTGTTCATTTGCTTAGTAGCTGCATTTCCATTGCAGCACTATAGATTAGATTAGTTGAATGTTAGTTTGCTTCCATTTGTGCCTTCTTTCAATTAGAAGGTTAACAATGAGAAAAATGATCACCATAAGGTTGTAGCAGGTGTCTCGGCCTCACTTCCTCCCTCTGGGACCACGACTTGAGAAAGAGACCCTTCAGCATTTGGTTCATTTCATTGTCATATTTTTCCATTACTCCATTTCTGCAATAATATCTCACTCATGCTTTCATTCCCTTCAACACTTTCTTCATGCATAATATAGGCAATTGATTCATGCTTTTCTAGTTTATGAAAATGTATCTTGTTGCATAGTTCTTGGAAAACACACATGTTTTAAGAAAAGCAGGTACTTCAGGAGGAGACCCAGACTTCATCACCAGCAGCCACCTTCCACTTCATCCACCCTAGCCATCTCTTGTTCCACCATCACCCTCACTAGTTTTTTTTGTCATTTTTCATTAAAATTCCCCTAGATACATTGAGTGAATCTAGCCATCTATGATCTTGGATATTGACTCCTGAGTATTCCTAGACATTCTAACACCCCATCCCACTCATTGCACACCTTTTCCAAGCTTCCCAACACCTCCAACACCTCACAATTAGCTCTTGACCATATCTTTTAAGTTTCCTGTAATTCCTACAGGATCATCTTGTAGGTTTCTAGTACATCCTGTAGGTTTTCTTGAAATGGCCTGTTTTGAGGCCGAATTGATGGGGAACCTCTAGGAAGTCACAAAAATCCTCCTAGGACCCTTCCACACCATCCAACCACTCCATAAGCCTTTTAGCCATCCTCAATGACCTTCCATCCACCTGTCACTTCCACATGAACAATTAATTTGCATACTTGATTTTGCCTAAAAAACCAAAAAAGTGAAAACATATTTAGTTTAGTTTTCTTGCTTGCACATTAGTATGGTTTGATTCTCTTTACTTCTATAGCTTAGATAGCAACATTAGGTTAGTGATGATTCAGCAATTCTGCTTAGCACAACTGTTTAAATGGTTAATTAGGATATGGTGTGATTTAGCATTACATGTTGTTTTCTTCATTACTGTAGTAGTGTAGCTCTCTTAGAATATATTTGCTCTTCTTCCATAAAAGAATCAAGCTTCTTCTGACTCTATAGAATTATGGCTTGGAACCCTTGGGGTATCTCGCCAGATGAACAATGACAACAGGCAGGACCTTCACTTTTACTTGTGCATATAGAACTATCACCTCCAAGTTTGTACGAACCTCGGGTTGATAAGTAAAGATGGTAGCCCACGAGTTGCAACATCCTTGCTGCAATACTAGCGCTCATCACGTGGCACTCTCCATGGTGATTTAGTAGGATGAATAAATCCCAAATCTAACAATTTTTGGACCTATATCTACAACTATTACAAATCCAACATTGTCATTCAAACAAGGATACTTTGAGATAGGTTTAGTTCTTGGTTTGAGTTCAATCATGAAATTCAATTCCTTCTTAAGCAATATCCTAGGTAAATCTTGTGTAAACATGCTAGAAAATGTTGATAATATAATATGTTGAACTATGTTCATTGTATCTTATTTTTTGTCCATAGTTGTCACAACATACAACTTGCAACCCTTCCTAAGACTTTTCTTCAGTTTCATCATTGAAATATATCATAAAAACATTTGTATATTATCCTTCACAATTTTATTTTGTTTGAAGTCATTTATAAAGTAAACAATTCGACCCTTAAAATATAACATTGTCTCATGGGTCTCTAACCAATCCACACATGTGATAATGCCATAGGATCCTAAAGTGGCAATGTACGACACTTAGGTATCACTTACCCCAATATTGACTTCCCAAATCTTAACTAATTGTCTAACCCCTTGTTTAACACCAAAATCCATTTTGACATAGTTAAAAAAATTTGACTAATTTTCTATGATTGCACATCTAGATAATACATCATATGAAATAAAAAAAATTATGTTGCTCCTTCATCTATTAATATGGAATTCATATACCATTAATGTTAGTTATTGTCTTCAGCACTATCAACCAATGCTCATTGTAACAATTGTTGACTATTTCATCAATCTTGTGAGATTTACCTGAATCACCAACAATGGTCTAGCTCTACCCTTAACTAGAGCCTTTCACTACATGTGGGAAATCCCCTTGAAAAAGCATTTCTCCACATGTCCTACAACCCTTGCTATGAGGTTGCCTCTTATCCCAAACTGTGTAGATGTAAACAAACTACTATGTTGAGTCTACTATGGTCTAACACCACCTTGCTACATCAATGACTTGTATTACGGCCTATAAACTCTTTATTAATGTCTTAGAGTATATATCATATGGCCTCTTGATGCATCCTTTTCCCTTTACATTGATCTATATGTTCTCATTGATTGAGAAATATATCTCTATCCTCCTAAACTTGAAGGGAGAAGTTATCTAAACTAATTACCTCCCATGAGTTATTCCTTATCTATGATATCCTTCTAAACTTCCTAATGCAAATTACATGGAATTAATGTATGAAAATGTGATTCAAGGTTATAAAGTAGCTTATAGATAAATTTATTGACCCAAAACTTCTCTATATTTACATATGGTGAATACCTAAAAATATCCATAATTTTGGTCTTGTAATGTGACACTGGCCTATTACCCTATCTTATGTTGTTGAACTCATTCAAATACCTTTTAACAAACTCATCGAAGAGGTCGCATTCTCTAAGATTCTCATAAAGTAGTTCCCACGATATCTAAGATATATCCATATTTAATTGTGGTGATAAGGTCTTCCAACACAATAGTGCACTTCCTTTTACATAGAATACACTCACACATACCTTGAAATTAGAGTATAATCTCTTAGTGCAAAACACATGACCATATTCTCAAGCCATGTTTTCATTGCTTCTCCATTGGTAGAGTCCCAAAATTTTGGAAACTTAACTTTTCCTAGTTCTCCTTAACCATTAATATTATGATCATTTAATGACCCATCTCCAATTTCAGAAAAAACATTTTCTCTTTGGTTCAATCTATTAGTCAATACATTAGACATTTTTTTAAAATATTTTCTTAATTGATACCCCCTCACTTGCAGATACATTTCCTTGAACGTCTACTTTAGGAGGATATGGTATAGGTGTAGGATGAAGTGGAGAATATTTACCATAGCCTCCCGCTAGCCTACTTCCACCTCTTCCTCAGCTTCTATCAATTCCCTTCCATTGTATGGATGGACATATTTTTTTCAACTTTTAACAAACTTAAAAAACAACAATTATAATCAAGTTGAATTAAGAATTCAATGAATATACCTTACTAAGAATGCAAGTCCATAGGCCCTATCATATGTGATCCCACTTCGATGCCTTATGCAATTCCCATCGATGACATTAAAAAAAAAATGCAACTTATAAAAGAGGAAATGTTTATTTTTCCATTTTTAAATAAATACTATAATCAATTATTTTCTATTATGATGCTATGTGTGCTCTATATAATTTTAAATATGTGGTACTATCACTTGTAATATTTCAATAACCACTAAAAAGCAAATACAATTTATAAAACCTAACTCAAATACCAAATTAATTAGGACACATACTTATAGTGCAATGCTTATTCCTCTACTAATGATTCAATGACTCACAATTGTCCTTGGCAACAATAATACCAAAAATCAATATTTACATGAAATCTTCAATCCACAATGATTAGTACTCTACTAAGCTTTCAATGATTCAAAATATTCTTCAATAAGAATAATATAACATATCTTCCCTCAAATGGCATAGATACCCAACCCAAATTCTTATAAATGGATCACCCATTTCATTTCGTTCAAGCAAAAATTGCATGTAAATTTTCAATTACAGTTCTTTGTAAATGGTTGAAAAGGGACTTGTTCCAACACTTTTCTTGTAAATGTCCTTTTATTCAAAGGTTCCTCCTTGTAGGGTTAATTCATATGAACAAAATAAAATTATGAATGCATAAAAAAGGTTTGTCTTTCAAACCTAATCAACATTCTATATCATCATTAGCAACAAAACAATTTGGAGTACTAAGGAAAGGTTTTAAAGGGATTCAACAATATGTATTTTCTCAATTACATCTATTTCATATGCATCAAAACATGATAACAAGTTACATCATAACAATAACAAGCATATAAAATTTATTTGGACCTATAGAATTTAATAACTTTCTTTAGCTAGGTCAATTTTAGGACCCCAAAAAAGAGAATTTTGAAGGTTTGCTCATTGTTGGGTTTCTTCTACATCAAAATTACAATCAATTAAGAACAAAACATAATCAAGTCGATAACAAAATAAAACATTACCTAAGCAAACATATATTACCTCCTTAGTCATAGGGACAATACCCAAAATATTCACCTCTTTAAGAAAGCCCCTCAAATTAAATATTTCAGGTCAATAAGACATTCTATAGGAGCAAATGTGCTTTCGATGAAGGAAAGGTTCCCATTCCTATCTGTATATCATATTTCTCTTTAAACAAAGTGCACATGTCTTTGTTTTATATAAAAAAAGTTTGAGAAAGTGCCTAAAAATATTCATTTAGGTACTACTTAAGGTTGTTTTCATTAGAGAGCTTTTAGAACAATTTGAAAATTATAGTCTAACTCCATTATAATTCTAGACTTCTCCCATGCAATATTTAATTCACAAATTTTCTAAAAATTAAAAACCCAAATCTTGTTAAATAATGAATCCATATAGGTGAGGATAGTTTTAGAAGAGGAGGACCCTAACCTTCAAAAAGGTGTTTATGTGATTCCTTGCTCATGCGGTAAGGAATACATAGGTGAAACAGGTAGGTCTCTTAATATTAGAATTAAAGAACGCACTGCTGACTTAAGAAGAGAAAAGACCTAAAAATCAACCTTCGCTGAACATGTTTATTCTTCCTCTCATTACATCTGCATGGAAGAAGTCAAACTGGTTAGAAGAGAAGACCACTATCTTAAAAGGAAAATCAAAGAAGCCATTGAAATAGAAAAAAGGAAGAACAACTTGAACCGGGACGATGGATTAAAACTAAGCAACACATGGAAACCTTTAATTGAAATCTTAAAAAATCAATAATTAACTCATTATTGATTTATTAATTTATTAATTTATTAATTCATTAATTTTTTAATCAATTAATTAATTAATTTTAAATTTATTAATTATTCAAATAAAATAAGTTAATCAATAGACATATTAATAAATAATAAACAATACAATTAATTAATTAATTTATCCCTTTAACTTATTAATTAATTAATTCATCAAATTAATAAGTAAATAAACATTAATCAAATTAATTAATTAATTATTTAAACAAAATAAACAAATTATTTAAATAATTAATTTTGTATAACCCGGATGTGGGTGTCACTATGATCCATTAAAGGCGGAGTTACTCCCCGCCGGCAGCTGTCCCTGCACCTGGCACACGGGCGCAGATCCCACAAACCCACCACAATTGAAATGAATATTATAGAGTACAAAATAATGGTCAGGCATTCGGCATTGAATGTGCACTCAGCTCGAGAGCCCGCGCAGGGTGATTTATCCATGGCTCGGCTTCTGGTTCATGCCATCGCCCTCCTCGGCTCCTTCTATATCCGTCTGCTATTCTTCCCGCACCCCTGCTTCGTTCTGGCTGCTTGGAAGCTCATCTGGTTTATGGTTTTGGCCTGGTCCGCCTACTCTCGGCCCTATCCCATCTGGTCCTGCCTAATTCCCTTCCCAGGTCTCTCTGTTAATTCGAAAATGGTCCGACGTCGTGGAGTTTCTCGCCGTGGAGGCACCACTGGCAATCGAGGTCGCGCTTCTCAATCTGCTCCCCAGAATATAGTCCCACTGGCCTCAGCCTCCCCGTCCTCTCCGCCTTCTGGTCATGGCAGGCCCCTCCCGCACAATTCCTTCCAAACAACCCGCTTCAAATTCCACAGTAGGCTCAATAAGCCCGTTCTGTCAGCCAGTATTACAGTGATCCTTGCTGAGGAGGAGGATAAGCCTAGCAGCTCTGTCCATACCACTACGTCTCAGTCTCAGGATGATAGCGTTCTTCAGGGAGAGGTGGCTGGCGTCGTGTTCAATGGTGACAATATGCAGGAAGAGGGTAATGCGCTTGAAGCTCCTCAACCTCCAGTGGACTCTACACAACGCAATGTGCATGCAGGTGAGCCGAAGCATCCTCCTGATGGCATTCTGAATTTGGAAACTCCTCCAGGTGGCGGCGACATGGGAGATGCAGACAACGCGGTCGTCACGTGGATGGGCTCTCCTAGCCAGGTGGAAAGGGATGCTCTTGACTCTCAGAAACATATTTGATGAATTTGGTACAATGCCCACTGATGGCATTCTCTCTTCTGGCCTTTTTCATTTTTCTGTTATGCTTCTCTGGATAATGGTAGCTCTGTTTTGCTTCAGCTCTTGGTTTAGTAATGATGCTTGCCATTATAGTCCTATGAATTGTATCAGGTCATGGATCAGCAAGCTATTGTTTGTCTAATTTTGCATCTGGCTATCAAAGCAGAATGTTTATCAGTAAAGCCATAGTCGTCGATAGTATTGTAGTGATAATCACAGCTCTGATTCACACTTTTGTCTGTAAGGGATTTAAAAAATATGTCTCAAGGTTTCTCAATCCTGGGATGGTTGTCAAAGGAGTCTATGTGTATCAGGATATCTGGTTGAGGGCAGGCTTCAGCCCCCTCTGAGGTCTTGACCTCTTTGTACATATATTTTTCTCTCTTTTTTAATAGAAGTAGCCTTTACGCAGGAAAAAAAATAAATAAATAAATAAAATAAAAAATATTTGTATAAAATTAGTAAACATAATACCTAATTCAACAAATAATAAAATTAATTTATCCCTTTAACTGATTAATAAACTAATTAATTAAACAAATTAATAAATTAATTAAAAATAAATAATGAATATTTAAATAAATGAAAAACTAACAAGGAGACCAATTTTCATATAACTTTTCTTTAAAAACACACACAGACACACACACACATATATATATACCCTAAATAGAGCTCATGGATAAATCATTAATATCTGAGAATATTTATTGACGCATCCGATGATGATGGACTCACTTGGTAGTCCGAAACGTTGGGTTCACAAAACTCTATAACAGGTCATTCCTCCTTTTCTAAAACCCAAATCTTATCTATAAATTGAATTTTCCAAAATTCAAAAAAAAAAAAAAAAAAAACTATGGCCATAGAATATATTCCCCTGATTATTATTTAATTATAAGATTTTTCCTAGAATTAGCTCCAATTCGCCTTTTCCATAGATAATTTTCTTACTAGTTAACCACCCTACCAACTCCAAAATGGGTACTCCTAAGGACCATTGAGTTGTGATGGGTTGTATGAGAAGGGTAGACAAGTGGAATTTTGAATGTGTGGCTCCTCAGTCTCAAGGTCCTCACCTTCATGGTACTAGCACATTCTTGGCACCAAACTCAATACCAATCTCATAAAGGAAAAATTAAGCCTTGTGACACACATCCAAAAGTAAGGTGCAAAAGAGTGAGTATTCAAGCCAAATCGTTCTTTCTTATATATCCTTTGAGGCTCATGCCATTTGTCCATCTCATGCAAAATACTAATTTTTTTAATTTCTAAATGAATGTTATTCAACCATCCATGTGTCACTCCATTCACAACTAATTGTTTATTTAAAATGCAGAATAGAGATTAATCATCACATCCTAACCTCTTCTTCTATTTTTACTCTTAGATGTTCCCTATATCTCTTTAATTTTTTCCTCATTGAGAGGTTTTACTTGGAATTATTGTTTTCTATTTAAACAAAATTATCTTTCTTTCCATTTAAATCACATCCTTCTATATTCATTTCCATTTCCAATTACAAAATAATTTATATTTACCTTTTTACTAACATGTGCATAATTCTATGCGATCAATGAAACTCCTCATGCAATTCATTCAATTTTGCATCCCAAAATAAAGTGCATATGTTGAAGGATACTTTTCTCCCGAAGTATTCATATATACATTAATTGATTCTAAGTCAACATCAACAATGAGACCAAGTTACTTTAGAGTTGTCAAGCATTTCACACTAATAGATAGACATAACCTATATAATTATTTAAGTGTCTTGCATAAAGAGATAGACATAATCTCTACAAATCTTCAAGTGTTTGATACCAAGGGTATCATTCTCCTACATGCCCTTCAAGTACTACATATCGATATGTACCAAGGGTGCCATGTTCTTTCATGCCCTCTAGTATCATTTTTCAAGGATGTGGGATGATGCCATGGTTGGGACTTAACTAACCCAACTCATTCACCACCAGTGAGAGACTAATGGTCACCAAGAAATAAGGATTAACAATTTTTTATGCACCCCTCAATAAGACCTTATATGTGATTGAATCAATGACCCACCCTTATGACAACATGTAACCTCTAGGGAAAAACATTAAAACATATGTCTTTCAACCCATTACATGGCAGAGATGCCAATAGTAGGAATATACAACCTAAACCCTGTCATACAACCCTTTTCCCATGTAAGATTATTTGGAAAATGCTTCTACGTCTATATAGAAATCTAGAAAAAGCATATCAGATAACATTGTCTAATTAAAATGAATAACGCAACAAGTAATGTTGTATACATGTAAATCATATATATATATATATATATATATATATATATATATATTGACTCAATCTGGAGTTATATTTACTTATAGTTATTCCTATTACACTAGACAAACCATTATGTTGTCATTGCGACAAACATGTTGGGCATTGGATAAACCAACGCTCCTCGTGTGTTTCATGACATGGAATAACCGCCTCTCATGGATCCTTATCTCTAGCGATGCGATCATTGACTAACACTTGCAGGTTTTGGTCTAACGGCAATCGTGATTCCCAACAAGTGGTATCAGAGCGTAGGTCACGAGTTCGATACACACCCGGCTCACGTTGGGGGGGAGATTGTTGGGCATTGGATAAACCAACGCTCCCCGTGTGTTTCGTGACATGGACTAACTGCCTCTCGTGGATCCTTATCTCTGGCGATGCGATCGTTAACTAACACTTGTAGGTTTTGGTCTAACAGCAATCGTGATTTCCAACAAAACACCCTCCAAATGTTTTGTACACTCAAATTTTGGAGCCTACTGCGGATCTTACGATCGGTCATTTTGTAGTCACTTCTTAGTTTGTTGATGTTTTTTTAGCTCCCTTCATGGATTGGAAGTGTCGAGGGTATTTTCTCACACATGCTTAGTCTGCAATAGTTTCATGAGCACATTGTTTTACGCAAGCTTGAACAAGAATAGTACAGTCCACAAAGACTATGTCTGTGCAATCTCCAATCCATGTCAACAATTAGTGTGCACTAACATCGTTAATTTCTCACTTCTAGCTACGTTTGTACTTCTATTTCGGTGAGTTTTGCAAACTGTCACTTTCGCGCACCTTTGTTTTTGCGAGTTTCATTTTCATTTTTTTGGTTTCCACTTTTTCTTGATTTCACTCTAATTACTATCATTTTCATGTTATATTTTCTCTAGCATGTGTTGGTTTCATTTTCATTCGCACATCGCAAGTGTCGTTCGAACTTTAGCAGTGGTTATGTCATATCATGTTACGTGTCGCACAATGTACATAAGCTTGTTTTGGTGATTTCCAGAGGTCCTCCTTGTGTAAATGAGACGATCTTACCATTTAAACCTTCATCGCACTCATTCCTAGGTTTTAAGAATTATCGCACAAGTGTCGTTACGGTTGTCACAAAGTGTATCTTTAGTGTCGCACTCGTCGTAAGTTGTCGTAAGGGTTGTCGCACTAAGGGAAGTATGTTGTTAATGTGTTATGGATGCTCTATGCTATGTCATCAAGAACTCTAAATGTGTGATAATACTCAAGTCCTATCATTATTCACATCAATTTCATTGATCCCACACTTAGCCATGTTTTGGAAAATTCCCAACAACTTGGCCTCATCTGACCTTCTTGAAATGCGCATTGCGCAGTCCCAGCCCTCAAGCTACAAACCTGGCTATTGACATTGCACAATGCGTAGTTCCTACCTTCCAAGACTGCACGCTGTGCAGTTTCAGTGCTCAAGTCCAAGCCTTGGCCTCCAAAATTGCGCAATTCAACCCTCCAACCTGGCTTCAACTGCGCACTACACATTCTTTGATCTCAAGCCTAAAACCTCAGCTCTTGAACTGTGTAACTGCATAATCACCAAGTCTTCTCTACCTCCTAAACTGCATGACTGACAAAAACAATGCAAAACCCTGCAACCTGATTCACTCAGCCTCAAAACTGCGCAATATGCCTACACAGTCTAGCATGAATTGCACAATCTACTTGCACAGTCTATCCTAAACTGCGCATTGCACAGTCTCAAGGATGAAGCCTTAGCCTTGAGCTATTGAACTACACAATTGTGCAATCACCTGGGCTTCTCTATCTTGCAGAACTGCGCAATGGGAAACATCAGTGTTGAAGCCCTCAACCTGGCTCCCTGAGTTCCCCAACTACGCAATATGTTTTCTCATTCCAAGCCTGGACTGCGCATTATGCATTATTAAGGCTCAAGCCTAACCCTTAACTGCCTAATCTATGAAATTGCGCAGTCACTGAGCCTCTCCCTCAGCCTGTCGCCTAGTTCCGACTCAGTCAATGGATCATCTTGCAACATCTTAGACTAGGGTTTTATTGGACTGATGTCGTCTTGTCATGAGTGAATTGCAGATGCATGAACTTTATCATGCTATGGCAAGATGATGAAGAAGGATATGGAGAAGGAGGACATGCTAGAAGACATATATAGAGTTGAAGAGATAAGATGATCATCAGGCGAGAAGACGAAGGAACAATATATTACAACAGAATATCAAAGATCAAGACACATGAAGACTCCATCTGATTCACAACCCTTTAGAGGATGGATATGAAGAAAAAGCATATCCTCATGAAGATGTAGCATTGCACATCTATTATTGAAGGCAAAGGAGCAACAAGAATGGCTCGACATTTCCATGTCATCAAGAAGTCCTTGTCAGTAGTATCATGCCATGTCATGTCATGAGTCGTCATATGCCACATCATTCTCATGGATTATGTAATTTCGTATTTGAAAATGTATTGTAAATTGGAAGTCCAAGGGACATGTACAAAATATGAAGAGTCATGTAAAGTTGAAAAGTCATAGGAAATAAAATAGTCATGAGGGTAGTCAAAGAGTCACAAGGGAGGTGAAGCATCACCCCATTGGTTATATATACAGCCTCATTGTATGATAAAAGGACTTTTAACCTTGGCTCCTCCAACAAGGAAATTGAGAGCAAAGTTAGTTCTTTTGGGGAGAAATAAGTGGCTCCAACACTTCACTATTGGGGCTAGTGGGGTTCGTTGTATACATGTGTCTTGTGACTTTTACTTAATACTTGAAGCCTGATGGCCAACACATTTTCATGCACAGATTGTGAAAATTTGTAAGATTTTTCTGTGAATATTTATGATTCATGATTGCTTTCACTTGTACTAAAGTAGTTGAACTATTTCAGTTATTTTAGTGCTTATCTAATTGAGAATGTGTTGTAATGGTTGCTATAACTATCGCATCCTTGTGGACTATTCTGCTGGATGTTAGACATATCTTTCTTATTTATAATGTTTGTAATGACCATTGCATATTTGTGGACTATTCCTCTAGATGTTAGGCAAATATCTTCTGTGTGTGTCTCTCTACTATGGTGGTACTATTACCTCTCTCCTAGAGGCTCACTTTCCTTTCCCTCCGCAATAGAAGAATCTTGACACACATACAACCGAACACTCACCAGGCACACTCACTTGCTAATCCAAGATTACATGTGCATAACTCTCTTGTACTGAACTTTTTAGCCAAGGAAACTTCTAAGAATATATGACAGTCAAGTTGATATCCCTGATGGGGCTCCTATTCCAAATGGTGTGAGGTCTAATTGGGAATTCATATCAGGGAGACCCCCTTGGTTGATGGATTTCTAGCACCATCAACCGAAATGGCGCGAGAAGGAGGGCTAGATGACATGTTGTGCCCACTGAGTCTGTTTTGAATCTTCTATCTTAAATGGCACTTTCCCAAGTCATAATCTCGAAGTGTTTTTCTAACATACCTCCTGGTAGACTTTCAATCTCTGTGAAACTTTTTCACGCCTTGTCTCAATTCAAGTTTAATGGCAAGGGTGGTATGTTTTTATCCAGACACATAAATTATTTTCTTAGGATTTGTAAATCTCTTGAAATCAATGATGAAGATGTTATGTGTATTTTGTTCATCCTTACTCTTGAAGGTCGTGTTGATCGATGGTGTCATACCTTACCATCTGCTTACATTCAGTCTTTTAGGCAATTTACTAAGGAGCCTCACAAAGATTTCGATTGGTATGATTACCGATATGTTCACACACAACCTAGAATGGAGCCTGATGAATCAGTTGAGGGTTTTTCTAATAGATTCCTTTGCTTATGTTATGAGTTTCCTGAAGAAGATATGGATCATAATTTTTGTAAGCAAAAGTTTGAACATTTGGTCATGATTTCTTTGAATCAATTTGAATCTAAACCTCCTAATGTTTTTACTTCCCCAAATTTTTTAAGACATGATACACCTCTAATTTCAGAGGAGGAACCTATTACTCCTTTTGTTCCTTGTCCTCCTCCTTTTCCAGTCCCAATGTGGGTGCCTCCTTGCGATGATTGTAAAGTTGGGAAATCCGAAAATCAAATTCCTGATCCATCTTCTCATTCTTCTTCCACTTTTCATGATTCATATTCAATGGAGGAAATTCCAGAATGGCTCATGAAGCCTACAGTGAAGACTAACTCCTCCATTTTGCAAGATGATGTTACTATTCATAACTCTAGTCTCGAATATGATTTATATTTTTGTTATCCCCTATCATCTACATGCCATGACTCTTTGTACCATGATCCACTTGAGAAATATGTTCCACCAGCGACTTTCTCACACTCAGGGAAAATTTTAGGGGCTAATATTTGCAAGTGGGCTAATTTTCCATGTTTTTTCCAAAAAAATATTCGTTAATTTCCATTTTTTCTAAAACATATTCGCCAAAATTTTATAGTATAAAATTGTTTTACCTTAAAAATTTCCAAAATTCTATATAGATACTATATAAAATTACTAGAAATTTGAATAATTTTACAAAAACATTTCCAAACATTTTACAAATTGCATATTATGTACTAGTGAGATTCGCCAAGGTTTCTAAACATTAAAATAAATTTCCATCCTTAAAATTTTCCTTGCTCACAAACTTTTGATTTTCAAGCAACTAGTCCAAATCGCGATCAGGTTCAAGGTAGTGACATTACATAGGTAGAGGAGTGGAAGGTGAGGATTCTTTCAACATTTTTTGAAATCCTATATGTGAATATGGTGTCTCCTCATTATTGGATGATATTGAATCTGTTAATCTCGATAGCGAATCTAATAAAATAAATTTGTTTAGATTCGCAGTCTTGGGCAACAATAATTCTGATGATGATGATAATGTTGATGTATGCGATGACGAATTCCAAAGTGCATAAACTAATCTTTCGGTTTCTCATGAAGATTTTAAAATAGATCTAGAATGTGGTTCGGTCAAAGAAGATGCTTTTATCGAAACTTCCTCTTCATCTCACCATCCCTTATGCTCTACCATTTGCAATGCATCTACTTCCAACAGAGATACTCCATGCTCTTCAAGTTATTTATCTGATGAGTTAACTTTTCAATCACCATAAGGTGGTCAAATTGTCCATGCTAAAAATGAAAACAATAAAATCATTGAGTACTCTCTCCATCCCTCATCATCTCTTCTCTTACATGAAGACAAATCTTCAAATAAGCTTGCTCATGAAATTTCTCCAATTCATACATCTTCAGATTTTTTATCAGAAGAATCTTTCAACTTTAGTAATCTGGTTGTTGAAGTTAAGAAATTCAGTCAAATCAGTGACAAACATGGTTGCCATCCGGTGAGGCAGTGGTCTTATTGAAACCAATGGTAGCAGTTATCCTCACACCATGAACAGTCTGTTACAATATTCAAAATGTGATTTTACAATATTTAAAAGTTCTGGGACTTGTCAAGAAGTCGACGCACTTCAACTTCTGTTGATGACTATGTCAGTTTTTTGCAACTTTGGTGAGCCCCCCGAACTAAGAAAGATCTGGTTTCTCTCGCACAATCCTTCTCTTTGCATGGTTTCACGCGATGCAAATTTATTTTTGAAATATGTTTCGTATTCCAGATGTAATCTTTCAAATTTTCAAGATTTTACTTCTGATTGGATTCAAGAATATTTTTCAGCTGCTTCATCTTCATGAAAATCTCTTGCATCAAACTCGAGTTTGGAATACAATTTCTCTCATAAAGTCATGGAATTGTGAAGTTGATCATTTCAAAGACTATATTTCGCCAAAGGAATCATGCCTATCAGATTCATTTCTTAATAATGAGATCATGGTTTCTCTTGCGGATGTTATATTGCATTATTTCCCTTCATCGCACCCAAAATCCTCTTGAGTGATAATGAATTCACGAGATATTGCGCAAAACAAATTCTTCCCCATTCACTATGTCTTGGACGATCTCATGTGTTTGTTGTGCTGACATTCCTTTTAAATTTTTTTCGATGATTACAATGCTTGTACATTTTGTCACCAATTTCAATAAAATAGTTTTTCACATCGAACATGCGAGGAAGTTGGTTCTATTATTCAAATCATTTGCAAAGTTTTTCATTTTGATCTATCTGTGTTAATTACAAATTGGAATATCATATTTTAATCAGCCCATCTGATCATGATTTTGGCTCTCATGACTTTCATTCAAATTACAATTTTCTCATCACATCTAATGAAAGTTATTTTACATCCTTTGGTCTTCATGGTTTCACATCTCATCCTTCAAGTACTTGTCAAACGGTTGAGGTACTCTAGCCTTCACCAATGGTCATGTCGGGCCCTCACTGCCTTGACAAGCTGACTGAATATGATCAAATCAATTTTGTTTCACAATATTCTCATCATGATATCATGCTTTTAATTGAAAATTCATCTTTTCAGAGATTTCATAATTTTCAAGAGGATTGTTTCAAGTTTCACAATCTAATCTATCATTGCCTGGAAGCATCTTACTTAGCAAGCCCTTTTGCTAATAACAAGTTTTGGTCTTTTCTCATGCTTGCTAAAAGGGATGACACAGATGAAGGTGCATTCACAAGAAGTTTCCAAGGTTTTTTTAGCTGTGATTTGTATCAGAAAGGTAAGAACATGTATTGGTTAAAAGTAGTAACTATGACATATCTTTTTTCTAACATGCAAGACCTTCAGTTTTTTGTGCAAGTTATACACGCTCTTATCTTTTCCATTGCACATTGTTTTATATTTGTTTTAATCGATCACATCTTTGTGTTTGCAGGTCAGGAACAATTACGGTGGCTACATTGGAAATTCCATTATACGTGACCCTGACCTTCTAGTTGGTTAGGTTAGGAGTATGTCTAGTAACATCTTAGTTTACTTGAACATTCATCATGCATTCATTTCTTGTCGTTTGTCTTCTGTTTTCTAGTTTTTGTTTCACATCATGTTTTGGTTTAGCCACTTTCTGTCTTATCTTCTAGTTTTGTTTCCTTGTTGTGTGTTGTCTTCCCTTTCCTTTCCTTTCATTAGATCTTGCACGAGCATGCTTTGTTGGCTCGAAAGACAATGTGGAAAAATAGAAAAGGAATTTGTGACATTGCAAACATTTGGCTAACTCTCTGTCCTTCTTCCTTGTCTTGGTTACATCTTTTGGTTGGTGGTGTTCCGTCGACAAATACTATCCTTGTGTTAGGAAATATTTATGTCAAACCATAATCTCCATGTCTATTCTAGAACCCTCATCCCTACACTCGGGTTCTTATGTTTCAGTGTTTTAGGTTGATCCAATAAAGTATAGAAGGACAAGGGAAAAAAACTAAAGGAGAAAACCTAAATCAAAGGTATCTATATGCTTCTTTGAAGGAACAACCTCTCCTACTCTCAATAAGTCTGGATCACTCTTTCGCCCATAAATAAATAAGTGCCAATGCACAATTCTCTTTAAATAAATAAGTAAAGGTGAAATAAGAGAAAGGCTTCCTACTGAGAGAGGTGAAGCAAGCAACTCCGTAGGGGTATTATCCAGGCTCACTCACAGCGGACCAATGTTTTTGTTCCTGAAGTGACTCCTTCAGGGTACTGTCTAGGCTTGATGGTAGTGGAGAAACACTAGAGATGAAAAACTATACTCTGAAAATATACAGCTTATGAACTTCATTACCCTATCCTGATTCGAAACATTGTGGTATCCTTGATCTTATGTTTGTATTTAACTGAGTGAAGAACTTAAGGGGACTATGTTTATGCATGGGGTAAGTGGGGAATCCATGGTAATCTGAACGTTGAATAAATACTTCCTGAAAAACTAGACCCTACATGAAAGAATTGACCAAGGCAAAGAAGTTGGAGTTCTACCAGTGTGTCGTTGCGACAAACACCCTCCAAAATTTTTCCTACACTCAAATTTTGGAGCTTACTATGATCTTGCGATTGGTCGTTCCGTAGTCCCTTCTTGGTTATTTGATGCTTTTTGAGCTCCCTTCTTGGATTGTAAGTTTCTAGGGTACTTGATCACACATGCTCAGTCCGTAACAAGTTCATGATCGCATTATTTTATGCAAGCTTGAACAATCATAGCATAGTCCATCAAGACAATGCTTGTCTGATGTCCAATCCATGTCAACAGTCAATGCGCATTGACATCGACAATTTCTCACTTCTAGCTGCGTTTGTACTTCTATTTTGGTGATTTTTGCAAATGTCACTTTCGTGCACCTTTGCTTTCACGAGTGACATTTTCACGTTTGCGGCTGTCACTTTTGCTTAATTTCACTCTAATTATTGTCATTTTCATGTTATCTTCACTATGGCATGTGTTTCTTTCACTGTCGTTCACATATCGCAAGTGTCATTCACACTTTAACACTTGTCGTATTTTGGCTTGTTAAGTGTCGCACAATGTACATAAGCTTGTTTTGGTGGTTTCAAGAGGTTATCCTTGTGCAAATGAGTTAATATTACCATGTAAACCTCCATCGCACTCATTTTCTATGTTTTAAGCATTGTTGTACAAGTGTCATCACGATCATCGCAAAGTGTATCTTTTGTGTCACACTTATCATAAGTTGTCATAAAGGTTATCATGTTGAGGGAAGTATGTTGTTAATGTGTTCTAGATGATCTATGTTATGTCGTCAAGAAATCTAAGTGTGTGATCATAGTCAAGTCATATCACTATTCACATCAATTTCACTGATCCCACACTTAGGCCAAATTTCATAAAATTCCCAGAAACTTAGCCTCATCCGGCCTTCCTGTACTGTGCATTGCGTAGTCCCAATCCTTAAGCTGCAACCCTTCCTCTTAACACTACACAATGCACATTTCCTGTCTTCCAGGACTGCGCACTACACAGTTCTAGTGCTCAAGCTTGAGTCTTGGCCTCCAAAATTGCGCAATTCAGCTCTCCAGCCTGGCCCCAGTTATGCATTGCGCAGTCTCTAAGCTCAAGCCCAAACCCTGAGCTCTTGAACTAAATAATCACAAAGTCTGCTTTGCCTCCCAAACTGCGTAACTGATAGAAATAGTGCAAAACCCCGCAGCCTAACTGACTCGGTCTCTGCACAATCTAGCCTGAACTGTGCATTACGTAGTCTCAAGGCTCAAGCTTCAGCCCTGAGCTCTTGAAATGCGCGAGTGCATAATCACCTAGGCTTCTTTGTCTTCCAGAACTGCATAATGGGAAAAATTAGTGTTCAAGCCCTCAATGTGTCTCCTTGAGCTCCCCAACTACACAATATTTTTGCTCAGTCCAAGCTTGAACTATGCATTACGCAGTCTTTAGGCTCAATCCTGACCCTTGACTACCTGAGCTACACAATTGCGCAGTCACTGAGCCTCTCCCTGGGCCTTCCACCTGGTTCTGTCTCAGTCAGTAGATCATCATGTAACATCTTAGACTAGTGGTTTATCGAACTAATGTTGTCTTGTCATGAGTGGATTGCAGATGCAGGAACTCTATCATGTTATGGCAAGATGATGAAGAAGGAGATGGAGAAGGAGGACATGCTAGAAGACACATATAGATCTGAAGAGATACGATGAACATTAGGCAAGAAGATGAAGGAACACTAGATTAAAAAAGAAGATCAAAGATCAGGATTGCGTGAAGACTCCATCTGATTCACAACCCTTTGGAGGATGGATATGAAGAACAAAGCATATCTCTCATGAAGATGAATCATTGCACATCTATTGTTGACGACAACGGAGCAACAAGAATGGCTCGACATTTCCATATCATCAAGAATTCCTTGTCAGAAGTGTCATGCCATGTCATGACATGAGTCGCTATATGCCACATCATTCTCGGGATTATGTACTTTCGTATTCGAAAATGTATTGTAAAGTGGGAGTCCAAAAGATATGTCTAGAAGATGAAGAGTCATGTAAAGTTGAAAAGCCATAGAAAGTCAAACAATCACAAGGGTAGTCAAAGAGTGATAAGGGAGGGGAAGCATCACCCCATTGGTTATATATACACGCTCATTATATGAGCAAAGGAATTTTAACCATGGCTCCTCCGGCAAGGCATTAGAGAGACAAGCTAGTTCTTTTGGGGAGAAAGGAGTGGCTCCAACGCTCCACTATTAGGGCTAGTGGGGTTCATTGTATACATATGTCTTATGACTTTTACTTAATACTTGAAGCCTGATGGCCGACATGTTTTCATGCATGGATTGTGAATATTTGTAAGAATGTTCTGTGAATATTTATGATTCATGTTTGCTTTCACCTGTACTAAAGTAGTTGAACTATTTTGGTTATTTTAATGCTTATCTAATTAAGAATGTGTTGTAATGGTTTCTATAATTATCACATCCTTGTGGACTATTCCGCTGGATTTTAGACAAATATTTCTTGTTGATAATGTTTGTAATGGTTGTTGCATCTTTGTGGACTATTCTGCTAGATATTAGAAATATATCTTTTATGTGTGTCTGTGTCTCTACTAGGGTGGTACTATTACCTCTCTCCTAGAGGCCCACTTTCCTTTCCCTCCGTAGTAGAAGAATCTTGACACACATACAACCAAACACTTACCAGGCATACACACTTGCTAATCCGGGATTACCTGTGCATAACTCTCTTGTGATGAACTTTGTAGCCAAGGAAAACTTATAAGAATATATGGAAGTAGGACTAATATCCCGGATGGGGCTCCTATTCCAAATGGTGTGAGGTCTAATTGGGACTTCACATCAGGGAGACCCCCTTGGTTGACGAATTTGTAGCACTATTAACACATTAGTAACATCCTATAGCATAATACATTTCAACATGTAATAATGTATTCATTTTTAATATTCCATAGCATCACATGTCAAAGTAAAAAAATTCCATAACATCATATGAATATCAAAGCATAAACCACAAAATATATTTGTCCACATCAAACAACAATGACAACAAATTAGATTAAAGGTATAGATCACATCATCAATTAATGTATTTGTCAACTAGTAATTCAATGTTGTAACCAAAACACCCTCAAATAATAACATCGTATTAGTCAAATAAAGTCAAAATAAAAGAAGGAAACCACATTTTGCTTAGTGGATATACTTGAATCATTGCTCATGACTCTTATAATGTACTATCTATGCATGTGTAATCCTTTTTGATGAGATGACTTAAGTTAGTAAATATATATGTAGCCTTATATTAGGATGACTTATCAACATATTTCATATAATCCTTATTTGAAGTTAGTCCCTTTGTTGGAATTTTTCTATGATTTACCACTATGTTCCCGGGTCTTTAAAATTATGTGGAATGAGTAGAAGTAATCAAAATTTCTTAGTAGCTAGAGGATATCCCAAAGTGGAATAAATAATCAGCAATGTGCTCCTAATTCTCTGAGTTCCCTACTTTATCAATATTATATATTTTATTTATGATGAGTTGTCCTTCTATTATAAAAAAATAATGCCTCTATTATGGGTAATCTTGAAGCCATTCTAGAGAGCTATGATTTGGACCATTTCATTATTAATGAATTTCTATGCATTATGCACATCAAGCCATTTTCTATAAATGATCTATCCTAACCAAACACATTTTAGATTACTTTTTAAAGATCCTTCAAAATTCAACATCACGAAAATTAAATTTAACAAACAAAAGATTAAGAGATTATGATGAAAGTAGAGAGGGGGTTAATGTTAATGGATTGCTATGTCCATATAAGGGATATCAAGTTCAAGTTCCTAGAAATATTGCCTAGACATGATATCCTCCCATTTCCATGCTTTAGAAAGGATAAACTCCATGATATTCCCTACCATTTTTCCTAGAATAAGAAAAAATCAAGCTTTCTGCATTTATTTTTTGTTTAAGTCATGTATGTCATGATTCTTGACACTAGATTCCATATCATCATATGTAAACTAAAAATGAATTTGGTAAAGAAATGTTAGTATACCTTGTAATCTAATGTTGCATGTATCAGTTACGAGAGTGGGAAATCAAAACATGATTTGAGTCGTAATGATTTAAGAGCTTGAGAATTGAGAAGGTATTAAAAAACCACAAAACACTTTACATATTATCCTGAGTAATAAATTTTTTGTTTTTCTTTTGTAAATTAAAAAAAATCACTGCCTCAAAATGTCTTCAAAACTAGTTTACATAGAACAACCATATTGTGATGTTTCCTCTTTTCATATTTGGGATTCTCACTGTCTCCAGGGGGGTCAACAAAATCCTCCAACTATCTTTTACAAAGAAACTAAAAAAGAAAAACCAAATATTCTAGTTGTATCCAAACAATACAAAACATAAGATGAAATTAGATACACTATCGGACATGTAGACCATTAGGAATTCGAGGAAGCTATAGGAGTTGGGTCCTTTACGCTCGAACCCAAGAGGAGCAAGTGCGTCAAAGTCATATCGAATATGCCCTTATACATGGGCCAACCTTGCATGAAGCCTATCCATAGAGAAATACTTGTTTATCAACATTATTTTAATATCCTCCAACAAAGCAAACACATTGTACCTTTCCACTTGCTTGTCCTTCAGAACCATACCTAGCACACAGAGGATTCACTCGAGGAGCAATACCATACCACGTGGCTTCATATTGGGGGATTTATATTGAGGAAAAAAAGACAATATATTGGGGGACATATAGGGCGTAAAGGGTTTTTATATTGGTAGCTATAAAAAATGGAGCTCAAAATTAATGATAAAATATAAAGGGGTATAAAAAAAGTTAATGAAAAAATGGATGCCTACAATGTCTAGTTGAAGTAGGGGTTTTTTCAATTGGGAAGGTGTATTGGGTTCGTATTGGTAGGAGGTTAAATAATGTGATTTTTAGGGGTATTTTCCAATATGTAGTCAAATTAAGAGTATTTCTTAATATGCCACAAACGCATGTGATAGGGCAGAGGTTCATTGAATGAATCCCCTGTGACCTAGAAAGGTATTCATTTGCTAGTGTAATGCAATTACATGGAGGTATTTCTTCCTCTGACCTATGGTATGACCAGGGTCAAGTAACCAGCAAGAAACCTCCTCCAAACTATAGAATCAAAATAGGATTCCCCTTCCACGCCCACCATGGTTTGCAAATTTTGAATTTCTTGCCGAGTCTCGAGAGGAACAATGTTAAGTAAGCCTCAACAAAGTTTTGGACAAACATACGATATTTGAAATGACCCTAGGAGATGCTTCCGCCACTGCCTCTCCTATTGCACATACATTGGTTGGGAGGCATGGTTTGGAAGAGAGGCTCTTCCTTCAAGTGCCCACACAACCTTGCACCACTGAGAGTATGAGGAGAGCACAAACTTTTAGAATAAACACTTACAACACATTGACTAACAATAACCCAATTACCCACCCCAACCATTTGACACCAGGTATGGCCAAGGAGCGAAAGTCCACCCTTTCCAAGCTCACAGGGGAAAAAATATCTTTCACCCTTAAGACCTGCAACACTTTCTGCGACAATACACAACTATAGACAATCCCAAAGAATATGTATGCCACAATAACCCCCCTCTTTTTTGAAACAGGAAACTAGAGCTTTATACCTCGATAAGAATAAGGCCAACATTTCTTTTAAAAGACACCAACCAAATGATAAACCAAGACTTTCTAACCAGAGATATCCATTGACACAATAACTCTGAGCGACAAACACTTGCAGGGGAAACCATGCATAATCTTCCATAAATACAAACTAATTGTTAAGGTCAGGCATAAGAAGTAGAGAAGGACTAAAATAGTCTTAGACTTCGGCGTACCAGACCCAAAAACTGACAGACTATAGATAATAGACAGACCGATAGAACGAAGATGCTCTCTACTAGGAAAATTAGCAAGCCAAAGAGGGATTACTAGAGAAATCAAGACCAAAGTGGCTAAAATTGCAATTGTCGAGCAGAACGACGACCACCAACTACACTTATTAACCAACCTTGCTTACAACTTCGCCTTGACAAGGTGTGCCTCTGTCTCCTACTAGTCAAAACACCCGGTTGAAGGTTCACCTTCCCCATCTAAGTTATTCACTCCGTTAGGAACCATGAATTTTCCCTCGTTTTCAAAAGTCACATCGAGCTTATCCCAATGAAGATTGAAACCTAGCTCACACACCGACAACAAGGGATTTGTCTCCTTACCCCTACACAGGCACTTACCTCTTCCACCCCCTACCAAACTCATAACACTCTTCATTCCACCGACCATGGTATTAATAGTCATTTGCGTTGTTACATGTAGTCTCATGCTAAGAATGAGCCATGCCACCTGGCCTTTAATACCCATTTTGTGTAAGGTGGCGGCCTCATCCCACGAGAACCCCTCGACCATCGAACTCACCCTTTTGGGAATATTATCTTAAATAAGATTTGATTTCTATTCCAATTACTAAAAAAAATTGAAATCTTAAACTAAAAATATTATTTTAAATATATTTAAAATAAATAATTTATAAATTGAAAGTGTCCCATCATTAGATTATATTATATTATATGATATATATATATATATGATTTTATAAAACTTAATAATAAATTTGTTATTTAATTCTATAAAAAATAGAAAATTTAATATCAAATTGTTTCCAATCAACCATAGATTTTAAATTTCCATCTTGAGAAAATTCTTATGTAAAATATAATATTTTTTATAATATATATAACCCGCCTTCCTCTTTTATCCAAATCATACATTACTATGTAAAATTTTATAGTTTTTTATAACATATAAAACCCGCTTTCATCCTTTTTCCCAAATTAGACGTTTCCAGCACATATTTAAATAATGGTTCCCAAACCATAATTGTATGACATGCATATCAATTTTAATGTTAATGGCTTTTTATAAACTAATCTCCGTCTATTTTATCATTGGAATAGATGGGCAGTCAACATGGAACAATTCACAATGTGGGCTTTTATGGGAAGGGACGCATGCATCCGATTCCAATGGATTACTATAATTGGCAAAAAATTGAGATGACAACCTTTCATGAATAAATAAAAAATCCTCCAATTGAGCAAATGACATCAATGTCAACGTTTGCATTAAAACTATTTTACCTTTTATCAATGACTTGACATATGAACAGTTGAAACTGAACTGAAATTTAAAAAGATATTTTCCATCTTCCCTCATCTCCACTGCTTTTTTAAAAGCAAAGCTCATGAGAATGTTCATAGAAGAATAATAATGTGTATGGATATTGACATCTTCCAAATATACCCTATTAAATAATGCCCCTATCTGATTTTATAGGCATTTAAAAAGCATTTCCCTTTGAATCAAACAACAATATTAGAATAATGGTAATAATAAAGAATTAAAAACTTCAAAGCATATTGGTAACACAAAAGGTCATTACTGTCATCTACTTCGTTGGCTTCTAACACCACAAAAATTAATTTATATATAACTTTATATTTCAAATCATATTATGGGGATATTAAACTAACACTCATCATGTCGAAGTAGAAAAAGCTTAGACACTTTCGAACTAGAAAATTCTTGTTACTTATTCTTATCTATTTGTTATCATTTTAGGGTAATATCAGTTCAAAAAGGAAAACTTCAAACTTTTCACATTTAGGATTCTAGTTATCTATTTGAGTTATAATAGAATCTTAGTTAGTTGCTATACTTTATATTTATATATATTTTAAGATAAATACAAATAAGAATGATTTTATAATGGTTTAAAGATATAAATTTTTAAAAGTT